>JAMPIO010000008.1:827500-1427500 GCA_024699865.1 Aphelenchoides fujianensis | reverse complement strand
GGCTTCGCCACGCACTTGATGCGCTGCGAAAGTCGGACCGGTTTGGCCGCCGCACACTGCAGCGAGCATTCAAGAGCAATCGATGCTCAAAATCCGCAGATTTTCGCCGTGAACTCGACAGCAAGCGAGTCAAACCGAGTTGCTTCCGACCACCCGACACAAACGAATAGAATCAGCGCTCATTTATTCAAACCAGATCAACAGAATGCAAACAACAAGTATGTGAACAAAAGGAACGGGAGATTACTCGAGACGGCGGACGGGGATCGGCTTCATGCCCTCGAAGTGAACGGGCGACCACTTGTGCAGCTGTGCCTTCAGCGGGGACTCGTCGATCAGCGTGTGGAAGCTCTCCTTTCCGTCGACCAGCTCGCGGCTCTTGTGGAAGGCGAACAGGCTGAGCAGCTTGAGCGAGTCGGGATTGCTGAAAAAGAGAGAACGAAGTGAGTGTGGGAAGAAGAGTGGACTCACCGGAACATGTGGCGTTCGATCTTCAAGCGAGTCACTCGGCGATTGTTCTGCCACTCGGCCGATTGTTCGACGACCACGAACCCGTCGTCTTTGCCGTCCTCCACATTAACGATCGGGTAGAGTACAGCGCAAGGCGGTGGGTCGAACGAAATCGTTTCCCACTTCTTCGCTTCGAAATTGCAGCGGCAGAGGGAAGAGTAGGGGCCGTTGATCCGTGTGCTCTGCCTGGCGAACAAAGATTGTCCTCCGTAGGGCAGCCAGGCAAGATGCTGAAAGCGAGTAGGAGGGCTTACATGTAATAGAAAAAACGGACCACGTTAGATTCCACGCCCCTCAACGTCTCCTCGGTCCACTTCCGCTCGTCCAGCGCGTACACGTGCAGTGCCTCCGGAGCGAAGCGGGAGACCGTGTAGAGCCGCGTTCCGTCGTGGCTCATTTGCGCCGAGGTCACCCAACGGACTTGGGGGTGAGTGGTCGTGTGCAGGACGGTCGCGCGCCCCTCGTCGAGGTCCAGGCGGAGAAAAACGAGGTCTCTGGAATGGCCGAAGACCGCTCGCGTCGTGTTCGTCGCCGCGCCGTTGATCTCCGTCAGGACGAACGTCGCGCTGAGACCGGACCTCGAATGCAGGAGAGTTTGGTCGTAGACATCGGACTCAGCGTCGGTCGGGAGTCGGATCAAATGCAACTCGCGGAGACCGCCGACTCCTTGGTAGTTGGCCGTCGAGACGAGGACCGTGCCAAAGTTCACGACCACGATCCTCTGGATGTAAGACTTTCGGAGCCATCTCGTCGGAGCTATCCACAGCCTGAACACGAGAAAGACAACGAGAAGAGGTGGAAGGACTCACTTGTACACTTCGCGGCGAAGGTCGACCACAACGACTTCCGACTGTACTGTGAGAGCGTACATGTAACGGCCGTCTGCAGACCAGCAGATGTGATCGGAAAACTGAAAGCACGCGAAGTTGGCGAGAAAAGGTCAAAAACGAACGTCGTAGCCCTCGTAGACGAAGAAGTTCTTGGGCCGTTCCAGTTCGTGATCCAAGGCGGCCGGGCCTTCCGCTTGCTTCGACGTCTTCGCCCGCGAACACGCGGAATGGCGGAACGGAAGGCGAATGCCCGCCTCCCGCCAGCAGCGATCGCAACCGCACAGCTCGGTGAAGGAAATCTGCAGGATGGGCGATTGGTCCGCCGAATCGTCCGGCGCGGCCGCCCGCTTCCGGCTCGACGACTGCCGACTAGACTCGGCCATCGTCTTCCTGAAACAAGAGAAATCAATCGGCGAAATCGAAAGACAAATAATTCGGAGGAAAATGCGCAAAACTTTACGGAAGTCGAGCAAATTCGTCGCCAACCCCGTTCTTTTTGTTCGAAATTTACCGCAAGGTGTTGTAGAAGTTTCGAACACAAAAATTCGGTGAAAATCCACAAACTCCACCGAGTAAACGACCATCAAAACCAGCGAACATCCGCAAAATCCATCAGCAAAAGCGGCAGGCAGAACCACGCGGCGTCCCCCAAGCGGGACATGTGTTCGCCGCGGAAGAGAAGACACTCCACTGCCGGGCGATTCGGTCGCTCTTCTGCTCGTTGAATTCGACCCTCTTCAACGAATCCAGAGGTTCTTGTGTGGGCGGCAACAACACGTCAGCATCGGGACGAGTGTTTTCCAATAGCCGATCGTCAGAGTGGTGCGGGGCAAACCAGCTTGCCGATCAAATCGTTCCACTGCATTGGTTAAACGTCCACACAACAACCGCAACAACAAGCGAGTGGTCGTGATCTCCTGGACGATGTGCGGATTCTCGCGCCCGAACTTCCCCTATTTGGGCAACTCGTCCACGTGCTGCTTCGCCGCCTTCAATAGCTGGCATTTGAGTTGCTCGACCTGGCCGAGGCTGAAGGCGAGGCGGAGGTCGTCGAGCACCGAGTCCACGTAAACAAGGCTCAGAATCGTCGCAACACACAACTCCCGGGACCGAATGAAATTTGCCCACTTCCAGTGGTCGTGCGCACGCATGCAAAACGAATTGAAACATAGAAAGCGACTGTTCGTGCCGCCACGTGGCTTTCGAACGAATCTCCGCACTCGTGACGCCATCGGGGAATTCGAAACCGCTCGATCAGCCGGCAACCAGCGGGCGGATTGTCGGAGCGAAACGACATGCGGCCGACTCATAGCTTTGTTTCAGTCGATTCGTATTGGAATCTTCGGAATGTTCGGTCTCAACCATGTCTTGATCGCTTCGTTCTACACAACACGAACGCGCAAGGTCGGCAATCGTTGCAGCTCGTGAACGAAGGAGATTTGCGGGCATGTCCGCGACGATCGGAAGTCCACCGGAAGCTCACGTGCTGTTCGTCTCGACCGTCCACTCGACCACGCTGCTCGTGGACGCGGAGTGCGGGCGGTCGCGCGTTCTGCCCGTTCGGCGTGGACGCAGGCGTGCGAGACGTTCGCGAAGTTCGACGTCCTTCGGTTCGACTGCCCCGCCGACCGGCGGCGGGGGCGGCGGATTCGGGACTCTTTTCGATTCGACAGTCCGTCCAGCACGGCCTTTCAGTTTGCAGCCTCGGACGCTCCGGTTCGGCTCGAGAGCGCGCTGTTCGTCGACGCGGGCAGTTGGAAGATGAGTGAATGGGCGATCGGTCCTCCGATTGTTCCGTTGTGTCCGCAGCTTGAGGACGAAGAATCCGTTGGACGAGCTGGAGAACGCGATCCCCGCGGCGCTCGAACGGTGGAGCTCGCCGGCGTCCGGCTGGTCGACCAACCGGTTCGCTCTGAATCTTGCGGCTAAACACTCGGCTCCGCTTAGATTCAACTCGGATTCGTTTTAGATGCCCGCTACCTTGTCCCCGTGGGCTCGTGGCTTCCGGCCTTCTTTTCGTCCAATCCGAGGTCCCCCGCTCGCTTCATACCAACGACGGGATTTCCTGCGGGATCGCGTGCGGCCGGCCGCGCGAGCTGCGGTGTGAAGTGGACGGGCGCGAATTTCGAGTGCCCCTGTTGGATGACCCGCAAGCGACGGAGAACTGCACCACGTTGCTCCAGCCGCTGACCACGAGCCGACCATTCGCTTCTTCAACGTCCTCTGCGTGGCCGTCGACTACGCGAACGACTCGATCGGCCTCGGGATGCCCGCGATCTAGCGGCTGTCGGGCTTGAACTGGTTATGTTCTGAGCGAACCCACCGACGTCTTCAACCAGCCGGTCATCCAGGCAAGCGAAAAAGGTCCCCCCGTAAATGGAGTAACTTTCGCCCGTTCAAACAGCTGCTGCGACTTCAAAAACTTTTTGGCTGATGGAAGTTGGCGAAAATAACCCGTGATGTGAAAGTTTCAAGCCGTTTGGCCCCGCGGTTGGCCCGTTCGAGCGTTCCGCAAACTCGCTCGCCGAAAGGGCGCACTCACGCGCTGGCACAAAAGAATGTGGCTTTCTGTTTGTCCGACACCTCCCCCTCTCAATCGTTTCATCTTTCGTCTAATCGATTTGAAATTTTTTCTGGCTAGAGGAAGTTGCCAGCGCGAAATCCGAAAATGTGCATTTCGACCGGCGGCGGGGACGTTGAACGTTCCGTGCCGTCGTTCGGTGCCGTACCGTTCTGCGCCGCCGTCCGAATTCACCCGCCCTGTGGACGAAAAGATGCGCCTTGAAACGAAGAACAGATTATCAGTTGACCGCATCATCAGGAAATGCTGTTGAAGAAAGTTGTGATCGCTCAAAGACGAAAGGTCGGGGCAGAAAATCGAAGAGGTCCGCACTCGAACGCACCGTTCGCGGCTCCCAGAATTTTAGGCGCCAAACAAAAAAAAACGTACCTAGAAAAAGGTCTTGCGCATCTTTTAAGCCAGCGTGTGTATTCGGAGGGGTTGCGCGAAGCTCAGGCTCATGGACCGAAAATTGTGTGTCGGTTCGAAAATTTCGGGCGAATTTCGACCTCGCCGTTCTCATCGACTATCGGGTGTGACGATACATGTGTGGGCTCATTTAAAAGCGCAGAATCTGGGCTTTCCAATGGTGCGCATTTTGTTGTCGTGTTTGGCCCGCTTGGCCCCCGCGGCTTACGCGAACCAACCCCGTGATATCGCACGAAAAGCGGGCGGATCGGGCATGCGTGGACCGATCACTCTAAAACTTGGCAGAAATGTCGAGCACGTAGTGTCGGACCTTTTCACCGTTTTAGATTTTAAAACGGTTGTGCCAAAGAGTGATGGATCGTTTTGTTGTGAGGGTTGTACTTTAGCTTTGCGGTCGCCTTCTTTAGGTGCCGCAACCTACACTCACCTTTTCCGTTTGCAGGGGTCAAAACCTACTATTCAGCGTTGTTTGCGGGTAAAAAACAGCGTTGTGCGCGCCGTTGTCCTCGAAAACTGCATTCCCGTGCGGCTCTCGCAGTTTGGATCGGTTTTCCTTGGGACCGTAAGAGCGTAATGGACGGACGGTGGCGTGTGTAGTGAGTAAAGGCCTCTTCGCAGAGCTTTCATTAACCTCGAGCGTTTGTGAAGCGCGACTCAGCGTTCTTCCGTTGCGACGAGCACGTGATGCGTCAACAAAGTCGACAAAAGCATTCGATACGCACCAGTCTAATGACTCCCCCAGCTGGGGACGGCGCGAAGCGCCGTCTACCGCTGGTTCACAACAAGCGATCCACTCACGCCCACCCTCTCGTTTACCCTGGCCACGAACCGAATAGAACACAAGCAGAATCCATTAGCTGATCAACTGCCTGACGTCGGAGAAGACGGGCATCCGGGCGCTGATGCTCGACTGGATGACGCGTTCGAGCGCCTTGCACGCGTCCTCGTCGCCCAGTTGCAAGCGGCGAGACTGGGAGGGCGGACCGTGCGGATGGTCGCCGGTGCCCAGCACGGAGCAGATCATCCGAGTAGCCGGAAGAAGGGTGGTGAGTAGACTGGACGAGCAAATCTGCCCAGTGGAATGCCTGCAACGATCAATCGGATAAAAGCTGGAACGAGCCGAATTCCAGAAAGAACTCACCAACCCCGAAGCGATCGACCAACGCGAGGGGGACTCCCAAGCGCCGTCCTTGAGGACGATCTGTTAGGTAGTTCGCACAAAGTGGAGGAATGAAGCGGCACTCACTAACAACCAACAACCGAATGGTACGATCCGGGTGAAGAAGACGCCAGTTGACGTGATTGTGGCCAGAGAGCAGCAGTGCGATCCAATCAGTGCGGAACACCCGTCAGAACGACGAGAACGTGCTCACTTCTTCGTCGAACGGGAAGAAGCTGCATTGAAAAGGAGGGAGGATCCACTTGAACCCCGACCAGGTGTGTTGCCGTCCACCAGATCCCTCAATCTCAACAGCAGAGCGGAGAAGACGGGGAGGAGCGGACTTGGATTCGGGCGGAGTGCTTCTCCGCATCGCTGGTCAGAGACTGGTGGAAGGAAAATCTGGACCAATGGACCCACCGGCAGGTAGAAGTCGGCGGCGGGCAGAAGTTGGCGAGCACGCGCCTCCAAGCCGCCCACATTCGCCGAGTAGACGAAGCGGAGGACCGTCTCGACGACCGCCGCTTCGAAGTTCTTTGCCTCGAGAACGCCCGTCCGCTTCTCCCGCGTGAACATCCGCTGGAACTACTTCCGCCTGATTGTGAGCGACAAGAACGAGCTTGTGCGCCCAAAGACGGGCGGACTGTGAGCTGAACACATGGCTCTCTTTGAACACGCGCCCATCCGCGTGCAGCTCGACGTCCGCGAACGTCTCGTCGCCCAGCAATGCGCCGAAATTCCGCAGCACACGCCTCTCCGCAGCGTCGCTCTTGGCGAAGACGAGCTCGCTTTGGTCCCGCTCCAGCCGCTCGATTTCGCCGCAGAGAAACAGCGGCGATCGGTCGGCGCAGTTTCGAAGGGCGGGCCAATGGCGTCGATTTCAGCCGCATTGGTCGACCGCGCCGAACGTCTCCTCTCTTCAATCGGGTAAGGTTTTTTTTCCTGTAGATGAACCCACCGAATTCTCCGCGTTTCGCTCCGTCGTCGAGTTGGAATCACACTCGGGAGCGTAGCCGAACGTCAGCCGAGAGCAAACGATCCCGCACTCGCAAAAAAGTCGGAAGCGGGCGCCACGGAGTCCGCTCGACGAAAGCGAGCACTCGTCTCGCTCGGCCTTTTTTCATCAGACGGCGGATGGAGTAGAGGAGCTCCCGATGCCGCACGATCGTTGAAGACATTGCGTTGAGGATTTTGAAGCGGTACGGATTGCAGAAGAAAGCGTGATGGACGAGTGCAGGCAACGGTGATTCCGAGCGAAAATGAATGGAGGCCGATTAGAGCAGCGGGCGAACAGAAATGCTCCCCGCCCTGCCGACTGCTCGTACGTGGGCTCGCCTTGCCGGTCGCCTCCTCACTCATATTTTGATGCGAGAGTGGGTGACGGACCAGGCAAAAGATCATCGTTTTGTTCACTTAAAGCAGAGTGAGTGGTTCGAACATGTGCGCGCGCTTGACGCACAGCAACCTCACAGCTCACTTTTGCTTAAGATTTATTCACTTCCAACGAAAAACAAATCGACAATAGAAAACGACAATAACGATTAAGAATTGGTCACTTTGAAGAGCTCGAAGACGATTTATGGATTCTCTTCTGCGTACTTCTCATCCATTTCGGGCAGGGCAATGATCTCTTTTGCGTTCTTCTTCGCAAACTCCAACACACGCTTCTGGAAGCCGGTGAGATGTTGGTGAGCGAAGGCCAAGTCAAGCGCCTCCAGGAAGTTCTGGACGGTCAACGTCTTGAAGATCGAAGCGATGCACATTTCCTGAAAGCGGAGGTAAGTGAAAGAACAAATGGATGGCACTTGCCTGCAGCATCCCCAACTCGTAGAAGTCAGCCGCGAACAGCAGCTCGCGAGCGCACTCGTCCAAGTCGTCCACTTTTGCCGAGTAAAGGAAACGGAGCATCTTTTCGACGATCTTCACTCCGAAGTTCTTGATTTCGACGACACCCGTTCGCTTCTCCTTTGTGTCGTGTGTGAACATGCGGCGGAAGTAGTCGGATTGAGCAACAAGAAATTGCTTGTGAACCTGAGCGGAGATGAACGAATTGGTTGTGTTCGGAGCGAGAGACTCTCACCTTGAAGACCCGCCCGTCTACCATAACGTTGATGTCAGCGAACTGGTCGTCTCCAAACATTGCCGCCGCGTTGCTGAGGTGATGCGCGATCACATGGTTGCCTTGCGGACCACCGGGTTTCTCCACCGAGTCCAAAATTTCGATTATACAGCAAAGATGAACTGGATAAACGGCGCGCAACCAGTATCGGAGACTAAACGAATGAATACCATGGTCCCATCCGTGTTCATGCTCGGCAAAAAACTTTTCCGTTGTTTCTGAAATGTTGAGATTGAATAAAAAGGCTGAGACTCGCATCGCATACCCTTTTGAT
Source organism: Aphelenchoides fujianensis (assembly GCA_024699865.1). Classification (NCBI taxonomy): domain Eukaryota; kingdom Metazoa; phylum Nematoda; class Chromadorea; order Rhabditida; family Aphelenchoididae; genus Aphelenchoides; species Aphelenchoides fujianensis. The sequence goes on along the minus strand of JAMPIO010000008.1, from coordinate 1,419,619 downwards.
AACTTCGTGCGTCATTGATTTCAATCCACATTTTAAATCGAAGCCACAAGAACGCGTGGTCCTTGAGATGACGACAAGCCAGGTAGACGCCGGTGTATTCATGTTCCGTCGCGCCCTGTGGTCCGAGCACGAGCTGGAAGGGCGCTCCGTCGATGCCGTTCAGGTGGAACGTGTTACTGTTCCACTTGCTGACGACGTCGCCGGATTTTAAGTGAGTTTTCAAGTTCACTCGATGCGTTGTGGTCTTCCACATCGCGGTTGAAACGACGGAACTAAAAAAATTTGTGAAGCAGGATGATCAGTCGTCAAGAAACGCACCACTTTCTGCACACGGAAGAAACACACGCGGGCGGCGGACGGAGAAGGTGAGTGGTCGGCAGGAACAGCAGCCAGCTTTTATTCACTTCCTCTCAACCCACGCCGCCCGCCCACGCCGCACGCAATCAGCGGGGTCATGAGAGCCCGCCCAGCTCTCTCCGATCGAGCGGTGGGAAGTTGGAGCGAGTGGGCAGCGGTTGAATTGATCGAGTATTGCGTGTTTGTTGTGAGAAACCCGGAGGATAACGGGCAGCAATCAAACCTCTATCTTGTTCCATTGCACGCGACGCGAGTTTCGAGCAGTTAGACGAGCAGGAAGCGACCGAACCCACGCCGCTTTCCGAAGAAAACGGGCGAAGAACACACGGTCTTCACGAAGTCGTCGACCGTACGGCCGGAGCGGACGTGTTCCGTGAGCGGCAAGAACCAATAAGCGGTTCTTCGTCCTCAACGCGTGTTCATCGAGCAACTCAACGACGGGGAGCAAGTGGAGGATCACAGGAGCGGGCGGACGGGGATCGGCTCCATCTGCTCGAAGTGAACGGGCGCCCACGTCTTCAGCTGATTCTTCAGCGGCGCCCCGTCCGTCGTGCAACGAGCAATCGACGAAGCGAACGATTACTCCGGAAGCCGCTTCGAGCACGAGGCGCAGACAACAACCGGCTTCATGCACGTCCTCGTCCAACTCGCCAATCAAACTGCCCACTGGTTCATTCGACCAAGCAACAATCCCAGCAAGGCGACAGAAATCACCGGCCATCCCACAAACGAACGCCCGGTCTTGCCCTGGGTGACGCCGTCCGCTCGCAGCTCGTCCATCGGAGGACGGCGGTCGGAGGACACGGAGAAGCGGAGAATGAGGCTCGTGAACTCCATTCGCTCGCCCTCGCACGTCCATTTCGAATCACAGCTCGGTCGAGCGAGTTGTTGGAGTCGGACGAATGGGAGACTCACTCGCACAACCAGAAAGGTAGAAGAGTCTGCCTGAGGAAGCGGCGAGAAGTGGGGAGCTGGAAGGAAGACGGCAAGAAGTGGGCGAGTCGACAGAAAGCGGAGCAGAACTCACTTCTCCGCCGTCCACTCCACTCGCTGCTCGTTCACTTCAATCGCTTGAATGTTCTTTGGGGCTGTTGCAGGCAGAAGACCCAGCCGCAGGGATGAGCGGAAAAGCCGACAAGAGAGGCGCCCATTCTTCCGATTGATCGATGCGGCTATCTGTTCGTAGTTTTGGTCGGGTCGTACAGAAGTTCCACAAATGCGCTTGAAGACGCTGCATTGAAGGAATTAGAATCAAACAAGAACAGGGACGACTCATCAAACAGATGTCCTCTTCGCCCATCAGCCGACAGCAAATGTTCGCGTGGTCGTGTCCAGCGAGGTGTCGCACACTGAACGACAGGAAGACGAATGCGAGAGTGAGAAGGAAAACGCAACACCCAACGGAGAGGAGAGAATTCGGAGAGGCGAACAGCCGAGCGAGCGGGTGGGATTCGTGCAAGGTAGTAGACGTAGTCGTCGCACATTCGGCCCGACGAGGTCATCTGAAGCAACAAACTACATGCAAGTTATTTCTCGTTAATAGAGAGAGGATACTCACCCAACAGAAGAGGCTAACGGCAGTTGGGTTATTTGAACTTTCCCGTCAACGAGGTCCACACACGCACTGATTCGAGAAGCAGGACGGAAGCGTCGAACTCAACGGCAAGATCCCTATTGAACGCGTGGACAAGATAGAACTCACTCGAAAATCCGAAGAGGCGAACGACACGGAGCGAGCGAAGTTGTACGGATGTTCTGCATGTAGTCGCAAGTGTCGGAGCAGAGTGATGGACGGAAGCGACAGAAATCCTCACCGTTCGTTGACGAAAGGCGCCCCGATTGCAGGCGTTTATTTAGCGGCGTTGTTCGTAGCGGGGGCAGGTTGAGCGTTAACCGCCGAAAATCCGCAATGGAGTGTTTGAACAGCGGCAGTTGTGAAGCAAAAGAATCGAACGGGACGCAAAGCCGCCCACTTCTCCGCTCTGCTTGACCGGAAGCACGAAGCAGCAGACGAGTGTTCGTTTGTGTAGGCGAGAGGATCGAGAAGCGAACCGAACAGTCCGGCGGCTGCCCAAACACGCGTGCTCTCTGCAGCACGCACGCGTCGAAATGCCTTTGGACGGGCGCGTACAAAAAGCGGGCTCGTAAAGCAGAGTCACACAGAAATGAAGCACTCAGTTCTTTTCGCGCCTCTTCTTCTCCTAGCGGCCGCTCGAACGGCAGCCGCCGCTCCGAGCAACACCGTCCACTGCGTGCCCTTTGCGCGCCCGACCGACGGCAAGTGGGGACGAGCGGACGACTCAAGAAGGCGATGATTTCAGGCAGTCCGCAGGTGGTCGAAGTGCTGATCGGAACGCCGCGTGAGCTATCCCCCGCCGCCATTCACTTCTCTTCCAGCGCAAAGGCTGAAGCTCGCTGTCGTGTACGAAGGGAGACATAAGGTGGACCAACTGCCTCTTTTGTTCGACGCTTCGCTTCCGCTGGACGGATGTCGCGACGGGCTGGTGCCCACCGGTCCGTTCTACGACCCGCAGTAGGCCACTGCGAGTGTTCTATTGGATTGATCGTGTGTGTTTAGGGCTTCGGATTCGGTGGAAGCGGTGCCCGACACCTCACGCTTCTTCCAGCAAGTCAATCGTGATCAATTCGTCGTGAGTTTTGGTCGGCTTTCGAGCCTCCTGCCCTTCTTTCCGCAGAAGGTTGGTGATCAACAATGCGTCCATCATTTTGCAGGTGGGCGCCGATCCCGCTCGGATGCGACCGAGTGAGTTCGGTTTCGGCCAGACGAACGCGCGGAGCTTTGCGTGCACGCCGGAGGTCGCGGGCTTCCTGTTCGTGGGCACGCGGGTCGGCAGCCCGCCGTGGTTCCCGCTGGTCGGCGGCCAACGCGCCTCTCTCCTCACCGTGACGGCCGATCCGTGCGTCCGGTTGCAAAGCTCCCGTTTAGTCCGTTCGTTGCAGCACGCCCGCGATTCCGGGCGCCTTTCAAACGGGCGAACTCGTGTTCGGCGGGCTGAACGAGGCGAAGTGTGGTCGAAATGCGCAGTTCCACGGTCTCCTCGATTACTCGTGGCTTGTGAACGCAACGGGGCAAGCGGGGCGAAAGGCGTGGACTGATCGTCTGCTTCTCGTTTAGCGCCGCGCTCTCCCGCGGACGATCTCGCTCGAAGATCGCCGCCATCAACTTGATGTTCGTGAACGTGGACCTTTCGCTCAACCGAACGCTGCTCCGCAACGACAACCTCGCCGCCATTGTGAATGTGGGCCGCCTGCGCAAGGACGCCGCCGACCAGCAGTTCTACGTGCCCTGCGACAGCAAGTGGACCCTCGAGCTGCAGCTGCAGAGCGGACGGCCGGTGGAGGTGCCGTTGAGCGTGGATCAGGTGAGCGCTCTCGGCTTTCGTCCACATCGACCACGCGATGCATTCTTCAGCGTCGCCGGAATGCTCGCGGACAGTGCGCGCTGCGGGTGATCGAAAGCAAGAGCAAGAGCCTGCTGTTCGAGCAGCGCAAATTCCGCGAGTGGCACGATTGCCGATACTTCGAGCCCTACTGCGACCGGGTGAGCACGGGGAGTGGGTGTGCAGCCCGAAGAATCCGCCGAGTCATCCGGCCGCTTCACCTCGACTGCTTGCAGGACGTGATCTCCGCCGACGTCCTCGACACGCAGTGCGTCCACTTCAAGTTCGGCGGCCAAGCGGGCGGCAATCCCTCCCTCTATCATCACAAAATCGCCTTCTCTCGGCGCCTCTAATCCTGAAGCGGTTGTTCTCCAATAACTGCGTGAATAAACGAGTGTTGCATTGCAATCGAGAGCACAGAAGAGCGGAAGTCTTTCGACGATCGAAAGCTGATGGATGCCGGCCAGGATGGTCAATTCCGTGCGCCCTTCGCCGTTGCCGCTATTCATTCCGCTTGTCCGTCCTTCTCCGCTCAAGGCGGCGCTTTTCGTCAGTCCACAAATCAACGGAGAACGTGAGCAAGGACGTGGTGTGAAGGAACGAGGTTTCCGAACCAGTGTGAAACCCCGTTTAATTGTGTGCAGAAGAAAATAAACATGGAATCGAGACGGATTCAACGAACGTTTCGCGGGTGGACGTCAGCGAGCGAGCAACCGGCAGTTCGTGTGGGAGAGCAACGGCTCTGAACTCTGTTCTTTTCTTGCCGGCAGGGCGTTTCGATTCGGTCAAGTGATCCCCACGAATCAACTGCCCATTGCTCCAGCGACGACCTCGAGGAAGCCGGCTGGCGAACGGCCCCCAAGTGGTGGGCGAGAAGGCGGCCGCCAGCAGCGAAGAGAACGAGTGGACGAGGCGGCGGGAGGGCGGCCGCCTTCGCGAAGCCCCGCACAATCGCCGCATCTTCTGCTCGCTCGTGCCGCAGCGGTGGCGCGGCTGGATCTCCGCCGGCCACTCGGCAGTCGGCGCCTCCTTCAGCAAGCAAGTGGGCACCCTCGTTCGGAGGAGCAGAAAACAGGACATCCACTCGCCGGTTGAACGCAACCGACTCACTCGTGCCCGCCGCGTTCGTCGAGCGTCGGAAGGCGGATGGACGGCCGAGACGCACACTCGCTTTCCCACCGCAGAAGACGAACGCATCCTGCCGGCAGCAACGAGACAAACAAACGGAAGAGCGGGAGGAAGAAGCCGCCACTCACGAGCAGTGAATGCCGCAAGCTCCTCCTGTTGAATGGCTGCAAGCGAACGAAGGATTCCGCTCGTTCCGTTGAGCGACGAGCGTTTGGTTCGCTTCTTCTCGTCGGCGTTTCGATTTGACCGCCCCTTCTGCTTCGAGCTGCGCGTTGTGAGGGGCAAGAGCGGAAAGGACGGAGCCGCTCGAACACGGCGATCCTCCAGTCGGCCATCCCTTGGTTCGATGGTTGAAACACGCGGCTGATTGGTTCTCAGCACCATGTGCAAGCGGACGAGAGCGGCCATTCATCTGCTCGCCCGTCCAGCAGTTGCTCCTCGCTCTCACACACAACAGCTCCAGCAAAAAGGGATCACTTCATCGGCCTCCTTAGTTCGAACGATCAACGCGAACTGTTAATTTTGCGTGAATCTGTCAGCTAAGAAAGAGGACGTTCGTCGTGTTTGCGAAATACTTCCTAGCGGAACGCGGCCGAACGTCCGGCCTCATCGCTTATCACTCGATTCGTCGTTTCGGCAACCGCATTTCTTCTCCGTTCTCTTCGGCCTGCATTTCGGCCCCCAAGCGGCGATAAAAAGACTGCCGATGTTCGGCGGTCGGCTTGTGGCAACACAAACGACGAACAGAAACGAGCGAGGAATCGACTCGCAAAATTCGCTCATTTTTCGCCGCTCTCCAGCTTCCGCTCATCGCTCCGTTTCGGCCATGTCCACGTGCAAGTGTTTTCCCAGCGTGACGACGCTCGTCAAGTGGAAAATCGAGGACTTTGACGAGAAGTTCCGCACGGCTGTGTGCGGCGATACCTGGTGCTCGGACCTCTTCACGACCAACTTGAACGGAAACACCCCCGTGTACTTCCACTTCTATCCCCCGCCGCTGCCGTCGGCTATTCGGACGAGCATCCGCGGCTGGAACGTCGTCTTGGGCCCTTCCACGTGTTCGCGTTCTTGGCCGCCTCCTATCCGATGGTTGAAATGACGATGTGGGTGGAGAACGAAACGGGTGACGTCGTCGTCCCCAAGGGTGAGCAACGATTCTTCCGAGCAGTCAGTTCGCAAATCTCGTTCAGTTTGCACCGACAGCGGCGGCCTTCGGCTGAAAGCGACGGCGATCGAGCAGCTGCGCGACCTCAAGGCGGTCTTCGTCTGTTGCCAGCTCCAGCAAAACGATACCGGGCGAGAGGACGTCGCGGAGGCCGCTCACAGCGGAGTGGAGCAGTCGATCGTGCGAAAGAGCCGTTCGAGTTCACGTGGACCGTTGCCTTCGATGGTGAACGGCCGACCCAGGAGAGCGCAGTGTTCACAGTGGACGAGTTGGGGCTAAAATTTTCGCTCGAGGTCTCGCCTCGACTGGGCCACGTCGCCGTCAAGAACGCGGGCGCTCGGTGGGGCGAAAAGTTCTTCTACGAATTGTGGTTCGAGAACTCGCGAAAGCAGCGCAGTTTCCGACAAGGCCCGTCTGCAGCACGCTTTCAAACGATCGAATTCTGTTCGTTTCAGAAGGCTTCTCGCGAATGTTCTCCGACGACCAGACCCATTTGGAGGGCGGCGTGTGCGGAGGTCCGTCGGACGAAACGGAGTTCTTCGCGAACGGCGCCGTGGTTCTTCGGTTGAACCTCCGTCGCATCGGGCCGCCGTTTTTATCCCACCAAAAGAAAACCCCCGAAATCAGAGCAAAAGACGCGCTGTGCCAATACATCGGCACCCACTTCAACGACCCGAACGTGAACGACATCCAAGTGATCGCAAAGGGCGGCGTCGTCTTCTGCGTTCGTCTTTCTTCTCTCGTTTGATTCCTCCGCCTGATTGCAGGTCTCCAAACTCGTGTTGTGCGCGCAATCGGAAGTGTTCGAGCGGATGTTCGCGCATTCGAACACGACGGAGAGCGCGGAGCGGCGGATCGAAATGGACGACGTAGAGCCGGCGGTCGTCGAGCGGATGCTCCGCTTCCTGCACACGGGCCGCGTGGAGGGCTTGCGGGAGATGGACGCCGCCCTCTTCGTCCTTGCCGACCGCTACCGTCTGGCCGTTCTTCAGGTGGGCACGCGGACGTCCAGCAACCCCCATTCGTCTTGCAGGAGCTGTGCCTGGCGAGCATGAGCGCGAACTTCTCTCTGGACACGATTCTCGACCTCCTGCCGATCGCCTTTGCGTTCGACTCGTTGCCCGCATTCAAGCAGCACGCCCTCGAGTACGCCGCCCCCAACCTGGCCGCTCTCACGCGCACGGAGGAGTGGAAACAGTTCGTGAATGAGCACACGGACATCGTGAACGAAGTGATTCGTAGCAAAAAGTGATCGATTGAAAACTTGTGATCGTTCGGGATAAACTCGTTTCCGTTTTCTCCAAGCAGAGAAGCCCATCTCTTACTCGAATTGTTGGGCAGCAGCGTTGATTTCATGCGGCACCATTTCATGAATCGTTTCGCTGGTCACTTCGACTCTTTCTTCTGGGCTTGCCCCAACACGCACACGAGCAATCCTCTCCCGTGCTGCTCCCCCACGCGTTGGCCGTTGGGCTCCTCTCAACACCTTCCAGCGGTAAACACGTGCGCTTCTTCCTCCATTCCACTTCCACTAAACAATTCTGCCGGTCGACAGCACAGACGTTCATTCGTCCCAACTCGCTTCAAGAGGGCCACCTTGTGCAGCGAACTCACTCGCTGCCACAAACCCTTGTTGAAGCGGAAGTGGACGCAGTGGGGACCGAGGAGGTCAACGCCGATCGTCTCGCCCACACGCAGCTGTCGTTGCACGAACAAGTGGGAGTTCAATGGGGCGACTGGTCGACCGGCAGCGGAATCTCCGGCCGCTCGCCCTCCACTTCGGTCGTCGAGCGTCCACCGGTTGCTGAAAGGCGTCAAGTCGCCCCTCCCGAGCGATCTCGTCCAGCGTTCGGCCGGTCGGCAGGTGGACGTCGAAGAAGGCCGCCCGCTCGTCGCCGAGATTCGCGTGGAGTTCGCCGCGAGCGATCGAGCGACTGAACGGGCGTCAAAGCAGAGTGTTCGAGGCGCTCACTTGGACGCGCGGAGCGACCACTCGACCGGCGAAACGCCGTGGAACTTCGGTTCCCGCCCGACGATCACGAGCTCGCCCTCGACTGTTGGCTTGCTTCAAGCAGACCGAGTGGAAGGCTGGAGTGAACGCACGAGTTCGCAACGACCGCCGACGAGCAGCGAGAACCGCAGACGAGTCGCCCGTGCGGCGCTGATCGGCAGGACGCTCGCGATCTCCGCCTCGCACTTCAGCTCCACGTCCACGCGCTCCACGAGTCCGGCGGCCGCATGCCGGCGGGATCGGCGCCCAGCTGCAAGCGAGCGTTGGAGTGACCAATCGTTGTGGCGCTTGTGAGAGGACGAAGAACTTGAATGTGTGAGCAAGGCGGCAAGGCCTCCGCCATGATTTGACCCTTTTGCGATGGGACGACAGTCAACCCCTTCGGCACGCCCCTCACGCCTCTTTCGACGCGAACTCACGGCGATTTGCTCACGATAGAGCGGCCGGAAACGATCGGCGCCCTCCGACAGCCGCTCGAACGAGTCGGATCCCCTGCGAACACGTGGGCGACGACTCACAGAGGATCGTAGAGGGCGCGTGCTGCCTGTCCGTTTGGCACCCTTTCGCTCCGCGAAGTTCTCGTCGAACAAAATGAGCGTGTGCTCGATGGCCGCGTCGATGAAGCCGTAAACGACGGCGAGCTTCAGTTTCTGGGCTGCAAGCGGGGCGGACGAGTGAGTAGAACGAGCGCGCGGCTTCCGGCACGCAAAACGTCCGCCGGCGAGAAGTGGGCGGGCGAGCTGAGCGGGTGCACTTTGCAGCAAACCCTGAACGAAGCGTTGCTCGATGCCCTCCAACCGCCAGACGGCCATTTGCCGCATGTTAGAATGCGTCGAACGAACGCTTGTTCCGTCACTTGTGTTCGAGCCGCGCCGCCAACTGCACTCGTTTGGATCAATTCATTTTTACTCAACGTCGAACAACAGGAGGCAACAACAGTGAACGAGAGAAATCAGCAACAGAAAGAGCAACAAAAGAGAGAAGGAATCAGTCGAACAACGACTTCGTGAACTCGCCGACGATCTCCGCGTTCTCACGAATGTACTCGGCATTGTAATCGGGCAGAGCAGTGATCTCTTTGCCGTTCACCTTCGCGAAGTCCAACACGCGGTCCTTGAAGTCGCCGATGTGCTTGTGCGCGTAGGCGAGCCCCATGTCGTCCAGCGCCGACTGAACGGTCATCGTCGAGACGATCGCAGCGGTGCACATCCCCTGGAAGCAGTCGGATGAACGAAAATGAAACGCGGACCGACCTGCAGAACCGTCAGGTTGTAGAAGTCGGCAGCCCAGAGCAGCTCCCGCGCGCACAAGTCCAGGTCCTCGACTTTGCTGGAGTAGACGAAACGGAGGATCTTCTCGACGATAGGCGCGCTGTAGTTCTTGACTTCGACGATGCCCCTCTGTCGTTCCTTGGTGTCGGTCGTGAACATCGTTTTGAAGTAGGCGGAGTGCGCGCACAGGAACTGCTTGTGGACCTGCAAAAGAGAAATAAAACATGATATAGAGAGCAAAGACTCGCCTTGAAGACCCGCTGCTCCACGTGCAGCTCGACGTCCGCCAAGGAGTCGTCGCCGAACATTGCGGCCGTGTTCTCGGACATGCGCGCCAACACGGCGTGGGGTTGCGGATGGATGTTGAGTTCCTCCACCGAATCGAGAACGCTGATTTCGGCACAGAGAAAGAGGGGCCCGTTGTCCGACCACGCTTGAAGTCCGTTCAAATTCCACCAGTCGTCCCATCCGTGTTCTTGACCGGCCTCAAATTTCTTCGTCTTTTCTGAAAAGTGCGCAGATGAAACGGTCGCTTTAACTTGCAGAGGTTACCGAGCGGACCACTTTTCTGGCCATCGTTGCGCTCCAACCACATTTTGAAGTCAATACGAGTGGAAGAGTGGTTTTTGAGCTCCTGGCAGGCCAAGTAGACGCCACACGCCTTCATGCCCGTGGGTTTGGGAACGAGCACGAGCTGGAATTGGCTTCCGGAAATGCCATTGAGAGCGAACAGAGGGCCGGGCCATTTGTCCTCGAACTGGGCGGCTGCCGAGCGACGGTGGAAGTCGACGAGCTTCCAGCGCTGAGCCGTGACCACGGACATGACCGGAACGCCTGAAATCGAAGAAATGGTTCGACGGCGGGTGAACAGCGCGAAAGAACCCCATGAAAACCGGCATGCGCGAAAGAAACGGCGAGAAACTGCTCATTCGCCTCAAAACGCCGCCCGAAATCGACGAAAGAACGCGGAAAGCGGCGACGAGGTGGCGGCGGGCAGCGAGCGGGCGATTCGAACGTCGGCGCGTCGCGTCTTGCCGCCAAGCCGCCCGCCCGCCGCTTCTTCGCCGGCCGCCTGCTCGAATGCCCGCTCGCTGCCCGTCGTCTCTTCTCCGCCCGTCCATCTCTCCACCGCCTCCCTCTTCGCTCGCCCGTGTGTCCGCCGCCTAGCAGGCCGGCCGTCCGCTCGCCCGCCGCTTCGCCGTCCCTCCGCCCGCTTGTTCGTCTGCCCGGCCGGTGACTCACCAAACACAAGGGGGTTGAGAACGCGCCCTCCGTTCACACAAGTAAAGAAGACGAATCTCCGCGCTCTCATCCTCCAAAGCAAGATTGTTTGCTTCCACTAACCGTTCTTTGCGATCGAAATCAAACCCCAGGGTTTATTTCCATTTCCACCTTCCTGCCGCTCAACTTAAAAGGCATTTTCTGTAATTCTGGACCACGCCAGTGCAAACTTTGGCACGTTTCAAAAACGACTCGTCGGTTTTTGTTTTTAATAGATTTTCTGGATTGTGCTGAGTCGAACGGTGTCCATTAAAAGCGTTGCAATTGCTTTCATTGTAGAGTTACAGGCCTCCAAACCCGCTGGATTCGAATTTTGACCATCCGGCTTCACCGAGCTCGAGTGTCGTTGTAGCGAGGTTTTAGAGTGTGTGGTGATGTTCATCGTGTCGGCCGTGACCTGAGCTTTCGAATGGTGTGTATTGCTGATTTCGTGGAGAAAAACACAAAGCAATAACTAAGTGGAAAGCGAGAAAGCACTTTTGTGGCTTCCTGCATTTTTTGCGTTCAAAGCGGTTTTTCTCGAAACTTTTGTGTTGATGACGAGGCAACCGAGACTACCACCTTATTCTACGGAACAAGGCGGATCTTTTGATGTGCATCTTATTGCCCAAAGTGTCTGTAACCAGGAGAAACATTTGGTTGAAGGTGGTAGGGCAAGATCGATTCAAAATCGAAATCGCCTCAAACTCCAAAAAGATCTGACGGAATGGCTATGTTGCGTGTTCTAACAACTCATCAAGTTCTTACACATAATTTTTGAGTTTATTCGATGTCAATTGCAAGGTTTTTGTCGAAATTAGCGCCACAAGCACGGCTTGGTGCATTTTTTGCGTTTTCTTTGTTGTACCTGCTTTAGCGATTGCCAAAATGGCATGAACGATTGCTGACAATTTGTTCATTTTATGCTCACAGCAAATCATTAGCAGGTTGTGCAACCCCTTCTTATTGCGACCCAAAATACCGTCGAACAGAGAGTATTTTCACATTTCTTGCTCGGCTTGATCATTTATATGGACGAGTTAGACCGTAAAGTAATCAGAACGGCTGTACTAACATCAAAAGTTAAAAAACGGTGCTGATGAACTTTTCATCTCTGGTCTGTAGGCGTGAAAATGATTGAAAATGCCAGTGCTCAAAGAAGGTAATTTTCCCCATCTCTGCTGTCTAAAGACTAGTGAAATTGATGTTATATTGTTCGCCTTGTTGAGCTCTGTACAGCGATGTAGTTTTTGATTGCTTGACGTTGAAAGCGTGCATAAAACACTGAACTTGAGCGGAATAGCAAAAAAAGAAAGAAGCCATTGCCACACAAACTATTAGATGCACGCTGTGGCAGAAATGCTTCGTAGGGGTTTCTAAGCGGTCCTTTTATCTAACTAGGTAGAAGAAAGTTGTATTACTCCGCTCTGGAGCGACTTATGCCAGCAAAATAGCTAGAAAGTACGTTGAGAGAACGTTTTCAGATGCGTTTGTCTGCAATTCCTGACGTAAAAAACAGTGAAACTGTAGAGTGAATACAGGGTTACCATTCTTGTTCAAAATTCGGCAGTGCAAATGCGTCGATAGCGAAAGAACAGCGAAACTCGAAAAACACCGTTCATTACGGTCCTCTCGACATCAGTGTTGCAATAGACACCGAGCAGGTGTCAAAACTACTTTTAATTCGTCCGAGCATCTATTTGTATGCTTTCCAATCAAAACAAACACGATTCCAGTGGATCATTTTGAAGTTTGAAGGAATTTCGATTTTGAGTCGATTGTGGTCCTCCATCTTCATCCAATTCTTTCTCCTGGTTACAGACAGTTTGGGTGTTGAAATGTAGCCCATTAGGTGCGCCGTGAGCCGTAGAATAACGTGTTGGCTTTTGTTTGCTCGTATGCAAGGCAAACTTTTCGAGAAAAACGGCTTTGAACGCAAAAAACAGGAAATTCGAAGAAACGAACTTCTCGCATTTCATGCCGCAACTTGGATCGATTACGTTGCAACCGGCAAGCAACATACACCTTTCGAAAGCCCTGATCAAGAGCTACAAGAGAATCACAATCACGAATCCTGGAACCTCGTTACAACGACACTGCAGCTTCTTGAACCAAATGGGCTAAAATCTGGACCTTTTGGGTTTGGAGGTCTGTAAGTCGGCAAAAACAGCAGTTGCAGGCCTTCAAACGAGCATTTTTGGATTCAGCACGATCTGGAGAATCTATTAAGCGCAAAAACCGAAAGGTCGTTTTTGAAACGTGCCACTCGCTGGTCCAGAATTACAGAAAGTGCCTTTTAATTGAGTGGCCAACCCGACGCCCGGCAGTTGGTAGTCGTACAGAAAACACGCCCGCTCGTAGAGGGCGACCGGGAACGTGAACCTCGGGCTGGATCCTCCGCCGTCGCTGCCGAAACGCGCCTTGCAGCCGTCCGTTTGCTCTTCGGTGCGGCCCAGCGCGGAACTCGCGGCCGCCGGTCGTCAGCACGACTTCCAGCTACAAGTCGCCCAGCTGTCCGCCTGCAAGAGGGCCCACAGTTTGCGGAAGATCGCGTTCGGGGGCACAAACTCGAGGGCGTCGAGTTGGAAGAAGATTTGCCCCGGCTGGTCGGTCGTCGAAGAAGGTTGGAATGATCGCTCCAATCGACCTCGTGCTCACTCTACTCCTTCTATTGCGAGTCGATGGGCAGCACGATTTAGTCGACGGCCGCCCAACTTCAAGGCGCCCGTCTCGTTCAGCGTCCAGTGGGTCAGCCAGTCGGCTCTAAACAAGCGATGAATGAATGGCGGGATGAGGAGCGAGCAGAAGAGTGGAGCGCACGAATCGAAGGAGAACACGAGGATCCTCTCTTGGAGGATCGTCTCGAAGAAGAGCGACGAGTCGTCCGAACGCCCGCTTCGCCGACTGCCGGCACGAACTGCGGGCTTTCTCGGCGTGAAGGGCAGGCCGCTTACCTGAACGAGCGGAGGAGTGGGCGGGCAGCGGCGAAACGAACCACGAAATCGTCGGTGCTTGTCATACCAACGGTTTGATGGAAGGTGGTGGAGGCGCTAGAGACACGCACAGTCTCTTGTTTGATCCGTTACTGGCGGCCACTTCCGTTGCGTCGAAGACCACCGAGCGCTCGTTGGCGCTCACGAGGCGGCATCGTTCGTGACCACCACCGCCACATTCTGGGCTGAAAGCGAAAGAAATCGGATGCAAGTGGAGGGCGTAAAGAGAATTCGAAGGAGTTCCGATGGACAGGTCGAAGACGAGCGGCCGTCGAGTAGAGCGGGACTCGGAGGACGCCTCGAAAGCAGGAGAACCGTGTAGACACCGCAGAGAAGAAGCCGCCACTTCATGTTCCGCTTGACACGAGTTCGTTGTGAACGAATGCGAGGGTTCTTCCAAGCGGAACCTGTCGGCGACGACAAGGCGGCGAGTTCCCGACCATTCCACGCGAGCAAAGCAGAATGGTGGCGACCACACTTGATCGATTCATTCATACCGTAAGAAAAGAGAGCGACCATCAAAACGATGCGCATCGAACTAGAACGTTCTGTCTGCGTCCTCCACGCCCAACTCCAGTGGTTCAGAAAGGAGTACTCGTTCTCATCGCCACCGCTGGTTGGTCGCAACGAACGCGTGTTCCGTCTTCAGACCGATGGTTGAGTTCGTGGAGCTGCCCATGAGTTGCTCCTGCTGGAGCCTGACGAGAAGAGAATCGCAGACTGTCGAAACACTTTCGAGTTATCGGCTTCTTTCCCGCACGGCGCCCCGGCCGTTCCGTTCCCCAACGACACGCCTCACATCCCACGGTCGTTCATCAGCATACGGCCACGTATCCCGCTGGTGTTTACGCCCCCGTCCGTTCCCACCTCGTTCCGCCCGTACGATCCCTGATTTCCATCCGAACGCCACGTCTCACGTCCCGCCTCCCGCACCCCCAACGGACGACATAAAAGCCGGCCGTTCCCCAGCTCGGGACCAACTTTCGGGCACTTCCTTATGACCGACTTCCGACCAGTCCAACCGACGGGCTCCGATCGACCTACGAAACTCCTTCCTGCTCTCCTCGGACCAACCGGCGGTCCGAGACGAACCCGCCTTCACTCTTCTCCCCGTTGTTGAGCGAAGGCCCGAATAAAGCTTTGCTGTTTCGACACAGACACCTGGCGGAAGGTGGGTTTATCGGCACCGTTCCTCTGCTTTTGCGCAACGCCCACCACCTCGCAGTCATCGGAGGTCACCAGCTCTTCCACCTCCCATCGGTTGGACGCTAGAGAGAGCGATCGGGCTGTTGTTTGTTCGAAAGTCCTGAGAAACATCCAATTCCATCGGATCAACGAACAAGCAGAGGCGATCAAAGGAAAGACGAGGCGACCAGCGTGAAGAACGCGGCCACAATCGCCGAATTTTCGTGCGTGTACGCGGCGTTCCACTCGAGCAGCACGACGATCTCCTCCGGGTTCCTCTTCGCGAACTCCAGCACGCGGTCCGCGGGTGTTTGTGGGCGAACGCGAGGCGGAGGTCGCTGAGAACGGTCGCGAGGGAAAGATTGCAGACAATCGAGTCCACGCACATCTCCTGGGAACGATGAAATGACGGGATAAGTGGGCTTACTTACAGGCGGTAGAAGTCGGCGGCAGGGAGGAGGTTGCGCGCATTCGACTCCACTTCTCCGGTGTAGATGAAGCGGAGGATCCGGCCGTGTGATTCTCCACTTTTGACCACTCCCTTCCGCCCTGAACATATTCAGGAAGTAGCCGGATTGCGGCGCCGGAAGAGCCAGGAGTGAATGGTGGTTGAAGAGAAACACGCCAAAAAGAAGGCACCTTGAAGATCGCCTCTTCGACGTGCTCTTCGAAGTCCGCCAGTCGCTCGTCTCCGAATATCCGCCCGCTCCTGCCGACTGCTCGTCGCGTCGAGCAGTTCGACCTCGCAGCAGAGGAACACAAGTCCGTCGTCTTTCAGGAGGTAAGACATGAACTCCCGCTCGTTCCTCGCGTTCCCGCCGTGCTGTTGGCCCGGCCGAAGTCCGCTGTCGTCTCTGAAATGCACTTGATCGATCGAGGTCGTTCGTCGAGAGAAAACCGACCGTCGGGCTTCGGAGTCTCCGGAGAATCGGAACACTCGTTCCTCCACGGAGGATTCTCGTCGAGCGGCTCGATCCACAACTTCACGCAAAGACGAACGCAGGAATGCTGGCGAAGCTTTCGGCAAAACAAGAAGATGCTCAGGATGACGTCCGCCCACTTCTCCTCGTGATTCGCCTGTTGGAACTTCCCGCGGGTGCAAATTAGCAGAAGAGGCGATTCGTTGCTCATCAGCCGCTTGTTTATTTCGAACAGAAGTCAGGAGAGAACGCTATTAGCGACACAACAGAACGAACAACTGCGGAGAACAACCAAACGAGTGGAAGACGATCACTGGAGCCGGCGGACGGGGATCGGCTGCATTCCGTCGTAGGCGCTGGGGAGGAAGGTGCACTGCGGGGCCTTGCCCGTCACCAGGCGGAAGATCTCTTCGACCTGCACGCCTTCGCGGAGCTTGCGGGCGGCCACCAGCGCGAGTTCTTGGAGCGAGTCGGGGTTCCTGGAAGCAGAAGGAATGAGTGGGAAGGAGAGCGGAATGAACAAACCGGAACATGATGCGCTGAAGTTTGAGGCGACTTCCGCACTGTTCGATGATGAGGACCCCGTCCTCTTCTCCATCCTTGGGGTTGATGATCGGGTGGACGTAGCCATCGCGCGGCACCTCGGGCAACAGTTGCTCCCACTTTCGTTGCTGCAGATTGAAACGGAAGAGGGGCGAGTTCGCGATAACCACCTCGCTGTTGGGGACGGACTCCCGTGCGTAGAACGTGTGCGTGGAAACAGGAAGCCAAACGAGCTGAAAGCCAAAGAAAAATTATGGGAGGAGAAAGAAGGAGAAACTTGCCTGCACGGAGGGCCCTTCTTTCGCCAGCGCCACTTTCGTCCACGTCCGCTGCTCCAGCGAGTACACGTGCAGCTCCTCCGGGCGCGTTCGTTCCATCGCGTACATCTGCTGTCCGTCGTTGCTCCAGTGGTAGCAGGAAAGACCACGCGGCATGAACGGAAGCACGGTCGTGTAGCCCACTTTCACCTGGGCGTTGGCGTCGTTCAGCCGCACGAACGTGATCCTCTCCGAAATTCCGAAAAGCACGTTTCGCATTTCGCGTCCGTCCACGTGCGAGAAAAACGCAACGTTCGTCGCATGGTCAAAGTGATGCAGAAGGCGGGACTCGTACTCGGGCGCGTCGCGGCTCAACCGAAGCAAATAGAGAGCGCGTCCGTCCCAAGGCAACGTCAGAACGGCGATCGTGTTCACGTTCACGACAAAAAAATCCCCGATGCTCTCAGGGGGATTACCTTGCGCGGACGGTTTCAGCATCCTAAAAACAACGAGAACAATCAAATGAATGAGAAAAGAATAACGCACTTGTACGTGTTCCGCCGCAGGTCCACGATCAGCAGCTTCTTCTCGTCGTTGAGCGCGTACAGGTAGCGGCCGTCCGGCGAGCAACGGAATTCACTCAACAAGTGAAAAAACAAGCGATAAAACGAGCGAACACGTAGGAAAAAAACCAACCTTTTGAGTCTCGTAGACGAACGCATTGTTGATCGAATGCTTGGGGCACCGAAGCGGACGCTCCTCGTACTTCCAACAGCGCGGACACCTGCAGACCCGTCCGGACGGGAACTGGACGATCGGCGGCCGTTCGGCCATGATCCGCCCTGGGAAAAGAGAGAATTAGAGGACGGGAGGAATGCGCGGGTAATTTGAGGGAAATCCGACCGAAAATCATCAAAAATCCGCGGAATTCGTCGAAAACAACGCGTGAAGGGAGCTGGCGGCAGCGGAACGCGGCGGCGAGCGGTCGGCGTCCTTTGGGCGTCGAGTGTTCCACTCTGACGAGTCATCTCTCCCCGTCTCAGGCGCTCTCTTGTCTGTTCGCCGCATCAAATGAACGAACAATCGGGAACTGCCCTCGTCGAAGACAACAAAGATACCTACTCGGACGATCACAACTAGACGCTCGTCTTCTCGACGAAGCGCGGCATTTGTTTGCAGCTCCGCTTGGCGCGTTTGACCGCCTCGACGCTCACCTGCAACCGCTCGACGGAGACGCGCATGTCGGCGGCGATCTCCGGACAGGCGCTTGTGTTCACGTCCTTCGGCCCAGCGCCCTTGTAGTCGGGCGCCGACGAACAGCGCGGAGCCGTGCAGCGGGACCTGGACGAGAGCAATCGATGGCAGGAAGCACTCAACGGTGGCGCTCACCTGATGGCCCCGAACGAAGAGGTGGACGACGCCCGATGCCGCGCTTTAGGTCCGGCCGGAAGTTGCCGTGTGAGGTCGCACTACAACGAGCTCACAGCGAAGTGTCGCGGGGACGGCGGATGGCGCAGACGGCGGCCAGCGAGCGTAGTTTCGGCGATCGCCCGCCGGCACGCGGCCGCCCACCCACACGGCGAGCGGCAGGTGCACGAGCCGCCTCGTCGTAGAGGAATGAACGCTGTTGATAGATTCCTCGTGGTTGCCCCAAACGACGTAAACGCGCTCGGCGAACTGCAGCTTCGGGAGGGCGTCCCGCCGATCCACGAAGTCGCCGAGGAAGACGGGCGTCCAGCGATGGAGGTCGCCGTCCACGACGCACGGCACGGGCACTTCGAGCAGCGAGCTTTCGGCCGCGAACACGCCGGCGGCCCGCTCCAGCACGTCCGCGAGCTCCGCGTAGTCGAAGGCGACCTGCCGCGAGCCGTTGCGCACGAGTCGGACGAGCAGCGGGTTGAGCGGATGGAGGATCTCGATCGGCTCTTCTGCAAGCAGCCGAGTGACCGACGGGCGCGCCTGCGAACCCCGCGCTCCACGTGATCTCGTCCGCCACTCCGAACATGACGACGCGCTGGAAGGTCGCCGCCCTCCGCCTGCTTGGTGCCTCACGACATCGACCGGCAATCCGAGAGAACGATCAGGAGATGGGGGAAGCGAGGGGGCCCTCACTCGAGCAACACGCGCTGTTCCGGCGCTGAGGGCGACGGGGACGATCGTGTCCGTCCGGTCGAAGTGCAGCGCGGAGAGCGCGGCCGGACGGTCGTCCTTGGGTCGCCGTCCGTCGTCTCGCTCGGTGCGGAATGGCGGGCCGCTTTCCGTCGACCGCCGCCTTCCGCCGCCCCACGCCGCCCCACGCCGCCGTCGATGAGATCGCCGCCTGCGGCATTCTCCTTCTCTGTCATCCCGCGCTGATTGATCGGAGCGTTTCTTTTGCGTGGGAGTTGCACTTCGAGCTGAACGGCAGCCGGTGCCCCGAGATGCCCGCGAGGGATGTGCACGTAACGAGTGTCGAGGTCGCCCGCCACTGCCCCCCGCTCGTGCTCGAACGCAGCGAGGCCCAGTGGCCCAATGGAAAGGCGTCCGCCTACGGAGCGGAAGATTGCAGGTTCGATCCCTGCCTGGGTCACAATCACTTTTTGCCGCTGAAGGCTCGAATTCGTGTTGTGGCCGCCGAAGTATTGGTTGCTTTGGACAGCGCAATCGAGAACCGTCAGCTGTTGCATTGACGAACTCGCGAACAGGCCGTTTGCTTCCCCCGACTTGTTGTTTTGATCGCCGGGTGATTTATTTAGCAGAGAGGCCGCGAAGAATGAAAAGCGTGGGAGAAGCGGCTGCCTCCGTTGCTTGCTGGTGCCCGGCTGCTCGCCGTCCGCGGGCTTTCGGTCCTCGTAGGCGATGCGCGAAGCCTTGAGGGCGCCCCCAGAGCTCGTCGCTCGTCTTCCGCAACTCCTCCCCGGAAGTGGTGAGCTGCAGGAAGACGGAGGCGAGATGTTCCGGCAGGGAGATCGCCGCGAATCTGCAAGCAAGAAGAAGCGAGGACTCGTTGCGCACTCACTTTCCCCTTCGCTCGGCCGGCCGGCATGTCGGGGGTTCTTGCGGAACTCGGCCAGTTCGTAGCGCTTGTGCACGTCTTCCACGAGCATTTCGAACGAGCAGGCACGCCTCGACGGTCGGGAAGCAGACGCTCGTGATCATGCCGCCGTTCACGACCAGCTGGTGGCCGGCGGAGAAGCGGCCGGTCGGGAAGCGGCGGAGAATTGCGGCGAGCGGCTGCTCGAGCGACTCCCACGCCTTCTCGTTCGCCGCGTGCAGCACCAGTGAGCAAGCGTGCTGGACGACTGCAAACGAGCGAGCAGCTCGAAAGAAGAGCCCGGATTCCTGCCGATCAAACGGAAGGCGTTGCCGGCGAGCAGCTTCTCCACGCGGCCGGGCGTCCCTACGATCACGTGCGGCTTCTTCTTGGCCAACAAGTGGTCGACTGACCTCACGATTTTTCGCCTCTACTCTGCTTCAATCGACTGTTTATTCCATCGACGAAAGAGAAGCAAGCGGCGTTCAGGCCCACTTCAAGATGGCCAGCGGGATGTCCGGGTGCTTGCGGGCGAACGCCGTCCACTCGGGCAGCTCCTCGATCGCCGGCCGGTGGTCGACGGCGAACTGGAGGACCGCCTTGTGGAACTCCGCCAAGTGCTCCAATTCGAACGCCAACGCCAAGTGCTCGAGGGTGCGGTCGACCGAGAGATTCGTGAGGATCGACTCGATGCACGCGTCCTGCAACAAACGAATGAGAGAGACGACCGGGGAGCTCGCCTGCAGACGCTCCAGCGCGTAGTGATCGGCAAGCGGCAGCAGGCGGGTGGCCCACGCGTCCAGCGCGTCCACCTCGCCGCCGTACACGAAGCGGAGCATCCGGTCGACCGCGGCCGCCTCGAAGCGCTCGATCGTCGCCTCCTTTCGGTTGGCCGAGAGTTCCGCGGCGAAGACGGGCGAGGCGGCGCGCAGCAGCCAGCGGTGCACCTGCAGGGAACAGAGAAATGGGGAGAGCGGCGAGGACTCACGTGGAAGGTGCGGTAGCCGACGTGGAGCTTGAAGTCGGCAGTCGTCGGGTCGTCGAACGAGCGGGCCACTTGCAGCGAGCGGAGGTCGGCCGCCGAAAGGTGGGCGGGCGGGCCGAGCGGACGGACTTCGCAGCACACGGTGATCGCCCCGCCGTTCGCGAACGACCTAAAGCCGGTCTCCGACATCAGGTGGCGCTCGAACGCGAATGCTTCCGTGATGTCATAAGCAAGGACTGTAAACAGAGATTAGAGGTGAGTAAACGAAAGAAACTGACCGAATTTCGGGGTCCGTTCTCGCTTCGAATTCTCGAGCCACATCTCGTGGGGAAGGACGACCGAGGAACGGCCGCCCATATCGGTCACATCGAGACCGAGAGCGGCGCCGCTGCCCTCGTGACGCCCTTTCGGCGAGAACATGAGTTCGAAACGCACGCCGTTCAGCCCTTCGACGACGAGTTCTCGGCTCCTCCACGTGTCTCCGATGTGCGTTTCGTCGAGCCGCTCCTGGAAGTCGGGGATCTCCCAACGGTGAACGTCCGGAAGACGACGGGCGCTCCAGAGTTTGCGGATCACGAGCGCCGATTGGACACACAGGAAGACGGTGGGCGTGTGGCGGAAGAGCTCCAGTTCGTGCACCGCACATACGGCGAACCATCCACTCGTCCACCTGCCGCGAATGAAGGCAGCGGAGACGGCTGAAATTGCGTGTGTGCGATCATCCGACAGACCGAAAAACCCGACCTTTCCGCCTGCTGCTCGTCCCGTCGATCTTCTCCAGCCACACGCAGCACTCGAGAGCGCAAGTCTCCTGCGCGGGACCATCGACCAAGCACATGGACAGAGAGCAGCCTTCGTCGTCTTTCGGCAAGAGACAGAAGTAGAACTTGAGGCGCCCATGGATCGGGTGCTCCAGCTCGTAGACGTCGCTCAGCCACTCGTCCCAGCGGATCGCCGCCCCGAACCGCCGATCGAAGTGCTCGAGACGCCACACGACGACCTTCGGGTCGCGGAAGTGCGAGACGGATGGCATCGCGGAAGGCCGCTGAAAGCAGAAGGTGGAGGCAGGTGAGGAACGATCGAGAGGCAGGCGACTCACCGACTGGAGCGAAGAACACGCCCAACCGGCCGGCCGGCGCGGAAGGAAGCCGAATGAAACGGGCGAGAGTCTTCGTAGAGCGTTGTTTCTGCGCGGTCGCTTTCGAAAAGCGGTCACTGTTTCGCGTGATCTAATTGCTTTTTGGGTTGCTCCTTCACCTGTCAGCGTTCCCTGCCAGCATCGATTCCATGGCGCAATGGCAGTTCGAATCACTCTGTGGTCACTTTTGTTTGCTTTTGGCTTCTTCTCGTTGATGAATCGAGTGTCAGAGCAGGCGGAAGAGGATGGCTGGAACTCGCGTTCACTTGTCGCTCTCCTTTTTGGTCAACGCGGCGAATTGCGGCGTCTTGCGGAACTCCGCCTGGTCGTAGCGCCCCTGCAGCCGCGGCGGGCAGTCCTCGACGGTCCGGAAGCAGACGCTCGTGATCGCGCCGCCATCCACCATCAGCTGGCGGCCGGCGGAGAAGCGGCCGGGCGAGAGGCGGCGGCGAGCGGCTTCTCGAGCGACTCCCACGCCTTCTCGTGCGCTTTGTGCAGCAACAGCGAGCGGACGTGATGGACGCCGCAAACGAGCGAGCAGGTGGAAAGAAGCGCCCGGATTCCCGCCGATCAAACGAAGGCGTCGCCCTCGAGCAGCTCCTGCACGCGGCCGGGCGTCCCGACGATCACCCGCGGCTTCTCGTCGGCCAACAGCCGCCGCTCGTCTTCCACCGAGAGCGCGCCGCTCGCACACGAACGGAAGCCGAATGCCCGCGTACTTGCCCGCCATCTGCAGCGTCTCCACCATCTTAAAGGGTGCAATGGGAGGGAGGACTCGCGTGTACGACGGCCTCAACCGTCGGACTCGAGAGGAGCGCCTGCAGGCGGTTGGAGTTCTCGCGGATTTGTGCAGGACGCCGACGGCGATCGAGGTCGAGCGGCCGGCTGCACCTCCACGAGGAGCGTGTCCCCGTCCATGACCACGAAGAGCGCCGCCTTTTGGGGCGCGCTGAGTAGCCGGAGGTCCGCTGGATGGACGCTTTGAGGTCGAAACTTGTGGAACGGCAGAGACGCGTTTGCGGCGCCATTCGGCTTGCTGGGTCTGGAAGAGAGGAAGCAAGGTGAGTGGAAAGCGCGCGCCGAAGAGTCCGTCCAGTTCGAAGAAGTCGCTCCACCACCTCTTGAAGCCGAGCAAGGGGAAACCTCGGGATTACAGAGAAGTTCTCCAGCTCCCAACGCAAGGAGGTGACGTCCGGCCTGTCGATTAGAGGCGACTGAAAGGAGGGGCTCCATAAGAAATGAGTGATTAAAAAAGGAAGCAATGCGGCACCCGTCAATACAATATTTTTTGACGACAACCGACCCCGAGTCGTTCGGCTCTCATCAGCCATACAAAAACTTCAAGTTTATTCGCTTTTAAACAACAATTGGCTACAGCAACTCAGTATGGTTAGAAACAGCAACATTTAGACATCGCCTGTTTGGAGAACTCGGTGACGATCTCCACATTCGCCTGCGTGAACTCGCTGTTCCATTCGGGCATGCTGGCTATAGCTTTGGCGTTCTTCTTCGCGAACTCCAGCACTCGCTTCTTGAATTCGCCTTCGCCGAGGTGCTGATGAGCAAAAGCAATCTGGAGATCGTCCAGCACGGTTTCGAGCTTCATGGTGGCGACGATTGATGCGATGCACATCTCCTGAAGAAAGATGAACGGAAAGGACGTACGATGGAACTCACTTGCAAGCTGGACAACTGGAAGTAGTCGGCGGCGGGCAGTAGTTGGCGAGCGCACGAGCTCAGGTCGGCTACCTCAGCCGAGTAAATGAAACGAAAGACCTTCTCCACGACTTCCGCCGTAAAGTTCTTCACTTTGACGATGCCCGTTCGCTTCTCCTTTGTGTCGTGAGTGAACATGCGGCGAAAGTACGAAGAGCGCGCAACCAAGAATTGCTTGTGAACCTGCACGAAAGAGTGGGGATCAGTAAGAAGTTGCTGTACTCGCCTTAAAGACGCGCTCCTCCACGCAAATTTCGACGTCCGCGAACTGCTCGTCTCCAAACATTGCCGCCGCGTCTTCCACCATTTGCGCGCTGGGATCCTTCGGCTTCTCCACCAAGTCCAAGACTTCAAATTCACAGCACAAAAACAACACATCTGAGCTGCCATTATTCGAAGAGACGCCCGCTTCGAACCACTTGTGCTCTTGACCTTCCACAAACTGTTGCGTGCATTCTAAAATACGCACGCAATTTGACGACGATGGTCAAAAAGCTTGAACAATACCTCTCCATGGACTTTTTTGACCACCTTCGGATTCCCCACAAAGCTTATAACAAAGCCGAACGGATCGATGATGAGCAAGTTCGCTGGCAAGCAAGTAGATGCCACGCTTCTTGCCATTTGTCTCATCTTTTGAAACCGCCACGACTTGAAATTTGCTGCCGGGCACGCCGTTCAACTCGAACGGCTCACTCGTGTACGTGTCGTCCGGTGAACGTTCCCAACGAGCTTCGGGTCCGTCAATTCCCCAACGACGAGTCGTGATCGTAGACATGACGGCAGTAGCGATCGGCCTGAAAACAACGGAATAGCAGCGCAACGAGATTCAAATCAGCCCTTACTTTTGCAGACGGACTAGCAGCAAGGGCAATCGGTGGAATAAACTGTGAATGGTGGTCGCCTACCGCAGTCGCCCGTTTATATCCACTCCCGCTCGAACCACGCCGCCCGCCCACGCTGCGCG
Source organism: Aphelenchoides fujianensis (assembly GCA_024699865.1). Taxonomy (NCBI): domain Eukaryota; kingdom Metazoa; phylum Nematoda; class Chromadorea; order Rhabditida; family Aphelenchoididae; genus Aphelenchoides; species Aphelenchoides fujianensis. The sequence goes on along the minus strand of JAMPIO010000008.1, from coordinate 1,395,309 downwards.
CAATCAGCGGAGGTCGTGGGAAGCCCTCCCTCTACCACCACTTGGGCGGCTGTTCGGTCGATCGAGCGGGCATCTCTCACGAGAGCGGAGAGTGCGCGGCAGGTCGACCAAACGCCTCGCAGTCATCCGCCCAAACCCAAAGGTCCATTGATCGTAGACGACTGCTTTTTCATCTTTCCTTTCTTTTCGCTTTCGACCCATTCCTTTGAGTGCGCGTAAAGATAAAAGGAATTCGGTTTGTTCTCCACCGGTGATTTCGCCCGCTGCTCGCCGTCGCGACCACGACGCCCACTGGCCGACAGTCGGCGAAAGTCGAAAGGCAATCGCCGGCACGCGACCGACGAGAAGCGGCCAACAACCTTCTACGGGACAGGCGTAGCCTCTTGTCCCGTTGAATGGAGAGCGAGCGGAAAGAAGCGGACCTTATCGAGTCGAAATTTCGCGCCCGACCGGCGTTCGCTGAAGCACGAACCGAAGGGCGGACATCCGCCCCGTCGTTGCCCACTCGTTCGTCGCCTACAAATTGCAAAAGCAGAGATCCACGAGCGCCGTCGATCATGAGCGTCCGCTTTTATTGCCCACTCGAACGCACGTGTGCTCTCGCTCGCTCTCATCACCTCCTGCAGCAGGACACAACGACGTCCTCTTTCCTCTGCGGGTACCGGCCAGTGCTTTCGAGCGCCCGTAAAGACGTCATTCGGATCGATTCGAAATCAAGCACGCGACCGTTGAAAGCGGACGAAGCGATCGAAGTTGAGCGGTTGTTGCCTTCTTTTCGTCCTCTTCCGACTGCTCGTGGATTCCTCTCGCTACGCTCGAAGCCGTTGGATTGAACAAAGGAACAAAAGCTCGTTCTTTTCGTTCCGCTCGCCCTCGTACGCGACGATCAGATGGCTCCGTTTAGTCGCCAGTGGATTCGCGGCCTCGTCGCTTCGATCACCTGCGGCTTCCTCCTGCCGCTCGCTGCGTGTCGCCGCTGCGTGTCGCCGCTGCCGGACGGGGCGGCGGCGTCCGCTCGATCACAACGGGCTCCTTTTCTTCTTTGAGGCCGCGAAGGCCGGCGGATTGCGGCCGCTGCTCGTCGCCGCAAACTCCCGCCCGACTGTTCGTTCGGGTGCGTCCCGTCGCCCGCTTGCAGCTGCGCTTTCCGAAAGCCTCCCTCCTGGCGGCCGTCCGCTGATGCGCCCTTGACTGTTGCGCGAGCCGGAACGAACGGCACTTTTTGTGCGTCTCGCCCCGCCATTCACTCAGACCTCGTGATTCCGCGGGGATTTTAAGGCGCTCCTCTCCCTTCTCAACCTCGCCGGCTGTGTGGGGCGCAAACGACGGGCTGCTTCGGGGGCTGGGCGAGTGGGCAGAGCGGTCGGGACGACGGAAGAATCGAAGAGCCCATTGGTTCGCCGACCTCGATCGAATTCCTCCGCCCACCCACCGCCTTCCCACACGCAAGCCAGCACGTCGCCGCCGCATGCCCACTCACGAGTCGCCGACGACCCAACGGAACGCCCGCAGCCGTCGACCCACTCATCCGCCTGCTCGTAGCCGCTCGAATGAACGTTGCAATTGGTCTTGCGTTAAATGAAACTGGTGATCAAACGACGCGTGTTCAGTTCGAGGACGACGGCGTCTCGCTTCGCACGAAGACTCGCGAGCTGGTCGCTCCGCTGTTCCTGGTTTCGCTTCCAGTTCGAGGCACCTTCTTCCGTTTGCAGTCCCTACCGAACGCTTCTTGCGATCAAGAGAGCACCGAAACAAAAGCCCGAGTTCATTCGACTGGGCGCCGCCAATCAGTTCAAGGCGCAGCGGCAGACAAGCTTCACGCCCGTCTTCTCCTGGGCGAAATCCTCGTCGATGAGGAGCTCCTCGCCCCGTTCGGGTAGACGCGATGCTCTTGTCAGTCGCGAATGCTTCTCGTTGGATTGCAAATGAACGAGCGCTTCGGGACGCCAAGTGGCTCGTTGTTGTGGCCGAAATTCCAACACTGCGCGGCCATTTGCGGGGTGTCCGGTCCGGAAATCCCCCTTCTTCCGTCCTGTTTCTCTCACTCCGTTCGTGCCTGATCCTTGGCGTAGTGTTCCGCCCTACGCCGCCCCTCGGCGTCCCTATCGCTTTCCCTCGGCCTTCCTGCCGCTCCCGACTTCCACCTTCTATTCGGTTGTTGTGTGAATTTATCTCCGTCTAAATAAACTTCACTCCCATCCGAACACGGGGCCTCTCCGCAAAAACAGCCCCATTGAAACGATCGTTTATTGGGATTGCAGATGAACAAGCAGGGTCGCAAAGTGCGCGAGAAGACCGCCGAGTTCGATCTTTAGCCCGAACCGCAAGACGACGTCATTTGCATCGACTATTAACGACGTTCGCCTCGCGGTCGTTACATTGGCTTGCAAACGAAGCCCGGATCGTCCGTCCGCTCGTTCCACCGGTCGTCTGCATAATCCGCCCATTATGCCCGCCGCTCGAGGCGCCCAAACGACTGACACCAGGCAATCTGACCGTCAGTTCCGCATAATCACTCGTTGCATCCCGCACGTACCGCCACCAAACCGCACGCGACTAACGGCCTTTATAAACGGCCTTTCCACCCGCATTCTTCGTACTCCATTCATTATCGTGCTTGAGAAGCGACTCCCAATTGACCGCTCTCCCTTCTTTCTGCTCGGCTCTAAGTCCGAACAAGCGGATCGAAATTAAACTCAGTGAACATCACTATTGCTTCACGTTTTCCTTCGCTCCATTCCCAACGATGCTCTCCATCTACCGCCTGCTCGTCTTTCTGCTCGTCCTGTTCGTTTCGGTTGCCGTGGTTCTAGGAGACAAGTGTTACCCTTACTATTGCGGCCACTGCCCAAGCTGTTAGTTGCAGCAATCTCTTGCCTAATGGACGACTTCTTGCAGGGTGTTATTGCGGCGACTACGGTCGGTGTACAGAGGGCAAATAATCGAAATTGCGAACGCCATATCCTCCAAGATGATTTGATCGGTTCTAACACCCGCGAGTAAAAGCGATGTTGATTCAAGCAAGAAGTAAACGATGTCAATCGTGGCGACCTATCAGTACGTCGTTCTGATGCAGCCCAACCAAACATGTGAGTAATGGTCCCAAACAATGCTTGAAAAGGCCCACGGAAATATCTGCTTAGCTCGTAGAAATCACCCGTCGACTTTCTTCTAACGGAATTTTCAACTTATAGGACGAAGTACACACGGATCTAAAACGATGAAAAAACCGTTATTCTGTATAGGATAGGAAGTTGGCGGTGGGAATAAGTAGCCATATGCTTAGTGCTCACTCGTTTGACCTATCAGCCGCCAACGCCGCTCGCAATCAGTCCGCCAAACGATCATTCGAATACGAGCGATGGCGCAATCGAAACAACGCGGCGTCTCCGCGTCCTGCCGCGTTTTCCGCCTTGTCGCTCACTCACTCACTCGATCTGCAGTGGGGTGGTAGACGAGCGGTGCGCGTTGTTCTTATCCCTTTCGTTCTACTCGCTCACCATGGGAAATTATTTTTCATGGTATCCCAAAGAGCCGGAATCGGTGCAGAAGTAAGAGAGGATCTAATGGAGTGTGATTTGTTCGAATGTTTTTAGAGCCGTACAAAACACAACGGCAAAGCCAACAGTCTTCCGTGGGCCTCTCGACAACTTCGAGAATCGCTTCCAAGCCGCCGCCTTCAGACAGAAATGGAAAAGCAGCGACTTTGAAGTCAAGCAGGTGCCAAGGGCCAAGTTCCGTCTTCTATTCTACCCGAAAGGAAATTCTGAGACGAACAGAGACAACTGCGCGGTCTTTATGCACGTGCGGGACTTTGGACAGCATCCGTTCGTCCGTTTGAAGTACGAGTTCTACTTCGAATGCGGAAACAAGCCCCGAATTGGCCAAAGCAGTGAGTTTTTCTGATGCAATCTTCTTATTTGACTACTTTTTTAGAATCTGAGCAAGAACTCGCTCCCGACAGCAACAACTGGGGATTCGGAAACATCGTCACTCAGGCGGAACTCGGCGAATTCGCCACGAACGGCCAGCCGGTTCTCTTCTGCAAGATCACTCCGCTGGATCCCGTGGACGCGGGCCCGTGGGCGGAGGAGGCGGCTCCGTTGTCCGTCTTGGAGAACCTCGCCGCCGACTTCGATTTGGGCAAGTTTGCGACGTCGAAGTGCAAGTGGAGGGGCGCGTCTTCAAGGTTCGACCGTTTGGAGATTCTCCTCACTAACCTCATCCCGCAGCTCTCGAAGGCCATCATCTGCGCCGGATCGCCAGTCTTCCGCCGCATGTTCACGCACGACACAAAAGAGAAACGGACGGGAGTACTCGAGATCAAAGACGAGGACGCGGAGGTCGTCGAACTTCTGCTCCGCTATTTGTACTCGGGGCGAGTGAATGAATTGGCTGAAGTCGCTCATCGCTTGCTGCCGGTCGCCGACTACTACGAAGTTCTGCACCTCGTCGTGAGTTCTCGCTCACAGGTCCTTCCCATCCTTTTATTGCAGGAGATGTGCCTGGAAGCGCTCTACGATCAAGTGGCCGTTCAGACGGTCTTGCGCGATCTGAAGCTCGCCTTCGCTCACGATCATCCAGGCGACTTCAAGCACAAGTTCCTCCAGTTCGCCCAAGAGAACTTCCAAGCCGTTCGCCAGCTCCCCGAGTGGACGCTCAACTTCGTTCGCGAGAATCCGGAGATTGTAAACGAGACTGTGGCGCCGTTCTCGCTTTGATTCGAAATTTTTTGTTGTGGTGTAAGCAATAAATCCATCGGTCAGCGTTGAATCAGCGAGTCAATCCGGGGCGCACAAAAAGACGACCAGCCGCCCCACTGCCACCAACCCGAACGAGAATGGCAAGGTGGTTACACACGCGCTCGCTCGCTCGCAGCAGTCGACCGAAACGAAGCGAAAAGATCGCGGTCTGAAAGGAGGCGAGCGGACGACGAGGTCGCGACCGCCCCACCGCGTGCTTCTCGTTGGCCGCTCGCTCTCCCGCCCGCACGAGCGGCGAGCGGTCGCCGACTTCTTCGGTTTTTGACCCAAGTTTGAGGTTTGCGCTCGAATCCGACCCTCTCGCAGTGGTCTCGAGAGAAATTTTGGAACGTTCTGCTTCCTGGCGGAACACACATCAAGGGAATGAGCAGGATGGTGGTGTCATGCTTCCGTCGGGTGGAATCTGCGGTTTAGCGTGAGGCGCTCGGTCCACCATTTTTCGTCCGCTACCAACCACTAATTTGTTCGCTCGAGCGAGTCACGGAGGCGGCTGTTCAAATGCCGCCGCCTTCTCGTCGGAGTCGAAAGCCGGCGTGCGCGCAAAAAGGTTTGATCATCGACACTCTCGTTTGCTGTTTTTTGTTCGAGTCTTCCATTCAACTAAACTTGCCGTCGATGTCTCGAATCCACGCGACCCTCCCCTTTCTGTTATTCTATGTTGCCCTCACATATCGCTGGACCGAAACGGTCGCGTAATGAAGTTTATTGACGGCTAACATGAGTGAACGTGGAAGAAATGAATTTGAGTACAAATGTTCAGACGGAGCGAGAAACGAGCAGTTTGAACAACTCGGTGGCGATCTTCACGTTCCGGCCGACGAACTCGTCCGTCCAGCCGGGCAGCTCGACGATCGCTCGAGCGTTCTTCCGCGCGAAGTCCAGCACGCCGCTCTTGAGGCCGTCGAGCTGCTCGTGGACGTGGGCAAACTCCAGGTCGTCGAGGATCGTGTCCGTCGAGAGCGCGCCCATGATCGACGAAACGCACATCTCCTAAAACAAATGGATTGGAAACGAGAAAGAACAGAGGACTCACTTGCAAGACGGCCAGCTGGTAGAAGGCGGCGGCGGGGAGGAGATCGCGGGCATTCGCCTTCAGGTCGTCCACCTCGCCCGTGTACACAAAGCGGAGGATCTGGTGGACGATCTCCGGCCCGTACGCCTTCTTCTCGACCACGCCCGTCCGTTTGACCTCCTCGACGATCGTGAAAAGAGCGTGGAAGTAAGGGGACTGGCTGATGAGCACTAACTTGTGGACCTGCAACGAGGGAAGTGAATGTGGAGTGAAGAGAAAGGATTGTGCGCGCCTTCCAGACCCGTTCGTCCACCCGCACTTCGACGTCTGCAAACTCAAAACAGCCGAGCATCTCGCCGCCACTGTCGCACAACCGCGCCTTCACCGCCTGCTGATCGAACGGAGGCGTCTTGACCGCGTCGTGCAACTCGATTTCGCAGCAAAGATCGAACTCGTCGGTTTTGTGCAGGCGGTAAACGTCGGCCGTGCCTCTCAACACGTACGCCCGTGCGTGTCGTCCGCCGAGAACTCCCGCTCGCTCCAATCGCCCGCTGCCTCGTCTGGGCCGGCGGTCAGCAGAACTCGCGCACAAACCGTTCGCCACAACTCTTCTCCGCCGTGCTCCATCCACAGCTTGAAGCGAGCGAAGGCGGACGGTCGGCCGGCTGTCGAGCCGCCCACACGCCGAACGGAAACTGTTCGATCCCCGAGAGCCGCTCTCGCGCTCGAACACCAGCTGCGAGTGCGCTCCTTCGATTCCGTTCAGTCGAAAAAGCGGACTCGTCTACTTCTCTCCGTGCGGAGCGCTCCACACGCGTCTTCGCCGCCTGTCGTTCACGACCCGTCGCCAAACGAACGACGACAAGGCGATTGCGTTCTCGAGTGAGAAACCCGGCTGCTTATTCGCTGCCTCGTTTCCACTCGCTTCTTTTCGTTGCGCAATCCCGGCAGGTACAAAACAGCGGCCGGAGCGGCGGGCGGCTCATTCGCGCTCTCCGCCGCCTTCCGATGCGCCCGCTCTCATTCTTCTCTTGCCGCCCGCTCGTCGGCGAGTCGGCTGTTCGCTTGTTGCTCCGGTGCTGCGACGAACGGCTACGACGTGCTGCAAGTTCCTACCGCTTCCTCCGGCCGCTCGTCTCTTCGAATTCTCCACGAGCCGTCCGATTGGTGAGTTCTCCTTTGAATTGACGGGCGTTCATCCATCCGTTTGTTCCAGGCGATCTGTTGGGAAACGACGTTGCTGAAGTCGTCAAGGTGCCCTTCCGGCAACCATCGACCGCTTGGAAGGGAATGGTGCGATCAACGTGTACGTCAACCAGCAAGAACCGACCGTCTGCTGCGGCCTTCTGTCCACTTGTGAACGCGAACTGGTCGCCTTCTGAAGTGAGTGCGCGCGCTTCCTGCCAATCACTCGCAGGAGATTCTTTCAGGTCATCTTTGACTGCTCTGCCCTGCGTGTTCGACCTCGGCGAACCACAACTTCCAATGGAAGCTGCCCGTTCGGCTCTTCTGCAGCCGTGAGTCCACTCGTCTCTCCCGTTCGACGACTTCTGCTTGCAGTTCGAATGGATTGCGGAGTCACTTGCGACCACGGACCCCGAGTTCGAGCAAGAAGCTTCTCGTTCGTTGAACGGAGTCTTGAGAACGAGCAGTGCGAAGCACGTAGACGATCACGGGCAAGAACCTTCTGTCAAGTGAGTCTGTCATTTCCGTTCGTTCTCTCGACTGATCCACTCGTTTTGCAGTTGCGACGGGCCGAAGCCATCCACTGCTGATCGACGACGTGCGAAAGCACCGACGAGATGCCTACAAGAATCGAAATTGATCCCGCTGTCGCCTTTTCTTCCGCAGCACAATAAACGACTACAACCTTCCGCTCTCTCTCATACTCTTCCTCCTCCACTCGGTTCTTCCCATTAAAATCCCGGTTGTTCGCGTAGTCGAAACCGAAACAAAACATTTGGACGGCAGTCCGCCCGAACGTACACTCGACGTCCGTTGAGTAGCGAGTGGTTGCCGACGCGCGGAGAGCCTCACATCTTTTCCACCCGTTGCAGTCGCCCTCAATCAGTCGGAAGGCGCCGATGTGTACCCTGAGTGTGCGGTTGGTCTCTGCGGTCACTTCAAAAGCGGCCGGCCGGGCGTTGAGCGGCCACAAATCCCCTGCGGGACGCCCGCCGGGAGCGAAGTGAGCGGATCGTGGAGTTCGAGGGCGATCTGCTCGTTCGGTGGGGTCAGCCGCCTTTCCGCCGCGTCCACTCGCTTTTGTCCCGCCGGTCGCGAACAAGCCGCCACCGTCCATTCAGTCGGCCGACGGGCGGCTCGTCCACTCACGGTACGTGGGGAGACCGCCCACTCGCAGCAGGGCCGCCCTCTCCGTCCACAAGAAATTCGCCCGTTCTCGTGCAGCTGCGCAACAACACCCCGCCCATTGTTGCGGAGAAACCGAGAGCTCGACTGCAACAACGGACTGCCGGTCGTGATCCAAACCGAAAGCTCACGGCGCGTTGCCCCGACAAGACGGCGCCGAATTCCAGCCGCGGGACGTCCAGCACTCCGCCGATCGGCCGGAAGACGAACGAGGCGGCGGCGAATCGGCCGCGGAGCTCGCCGGCCACTCGTTCGACTGCAAACTCGCCGCGATTCGAAGTTCGGAGCGAAAGAAGCGGACGCGTTCGAGTGGAAGCGGCGGGGTGTCGCAGAAGAACGTTCTCGTTTGTTCGCCGAGCGCCCGGCAGGAGGCGACGCCCAGGAGTTCTTCGAGTGGCCGTCGATCGATCGAAAGCGGCCATCCGTGCACTCGGCTGGTGGTTGCCCGCAACAAACGAGAGCGGAGGAGAGCGAGAAGTCCGACAACCACACCAAACTCTTGTTCTTCGAGCCGACGTCCACGGAGTTTCCTGAAGAAGTCGAGTAAAAGACAGAGGGTTCTTTTGGGCGCACCGTTCTCGTAGAAGAAAGTGATCGTTTGCGAGCGGCCATTTCGAAAAGAGAGCAATCGAGAGAACATCGTCCAGCGTCTGTGCTCTCGATCGTGTTTCGTTGATTCAAATGCAAAACGATGTTCTTCTTGCTGCAAACAGGGGACAACTGCTGACTGATCACCCAATGCCGACCGCTGCGGAGAGCGCCCGCGCGCCGTCTCGCCGCGCTTCTTTGTGGCGAGCGGCCGCTTGGCGTCTGCGGGTCGGCGTTCGCGGCGTCCTTTTTCCTCGCCGCCAAGTGCGGGCGCCTGGAGGGGAAATCGGCGTTGTTTTGCGGTCGGATTGCTGCCGCTTTCGTCGTTTCTTGCTTGTTTGTCACCCTTCTGTTGAATCTGCTTTTTAAGTCAATTTTTCACATTGCTATCCGTGATTTGCGTCAATATCGCGCGTTTTTGTCAAATTCCGAAAGAATAATCCTGCTTTGATTTCAAGCGCCGTCACGATGAGCGTCCGCTCGATCTTCGACGACCCGTGCGTGGTCGTCTGGCGCGTGGAGAAGTTCGACCAAAAACTACAAGCGGCGACACCCAACGACACGTGGACGAGCGACCCGCACGCGTTCGAGCACTCGACAGCCGGCAGCGTTGTCTTCTGCCTTGTGTTTGCGCCGAAAGAAGCCAATGGAAAAAGTGCGTTGATCATGGACGTTCTCAAACGCTCCTTGAACTCGCCGCTCGAAGTGGATTGCACGACGTGGATGGAGAAGATCGACGGGACGAGCTCCGCAAAGAAACGTGAGTTGTGCGTAGAAGAACCCGTCTAATCAGGGATGTTCAGAGAGCGGCGTCAATTTTGGCAAGAGGAATCTCCACAAATGCCAGCAATTCTCTTTCCAAGAGATGGACGTCTTCCGCAACACTCCGACCGTCTTCTTCTGCTGCCGTCTGCCGTTCGCGTGCAAGAAGATCGGAAGTCCCTTCGCCATGTCCACAATCCACAAGTGGAAACTCCCCAACTTCCACGCCTGGTCGGAGGGGATCGAAAACGGAGCGTGGCGGAAAGGCGATAGGTTTCAAGTGACCGGCTTCAACGACGCCAAGTTCCGCCTTTACATCCCGCCGAAAAGCATCGACGGAGAACCGCACGACGAACTCACAATTGCCATCAGTGCCAAAGGGTTCGGCACCTCCTCTTCGTTGCTAGCGCGCTGTACGTCGTGGATCGAAGCCGCGGATCAACGCCGCACGTTCACATGGGGTTGGTTCGCCAACAACCGACGCGCTAGTTCAATCTTCTCCTTTATTTCAGATCTCATCGCCTGTTTGAACGAGGAAAACTACGCGCACATCGTGTACGCGATTTCTTACGTCGATTTGAACAAAGTGGTGGGAAGTGGCCCGTTCACCGTCTGCTGCGAGCTCCAGCCGATGGGTCCGCCGGTCGCCGAGCTCTCCGAAGGCGACATCTTCAGGGTCGAACAGGCCCGCACCTTCGACCAGCCGCTCTACTCTGATCTGGAGGTCCTCGTCGGCCACCGAACCTTCCACGTGATCCCCCTCTTCTTTCACTTCCGCTAATCCATCCCACTTTCTTGCAGGTCGCTCGGAACATTGTGTGCACCCAGTCGGAGTACTTCGCCTCGTGCCTGACGCCTGGGCTCCTGGAAGGCGAAAAGAAGAAGGTCAAAATCGACGAGGAGAAGTGCGGAGTCGCCGACGTCGAGCGCGTTCTCTGCTTCATGTACACCGGTGAGGTCGAGAACTTGGACGAAATCGCTGCGGATCTTCTCCAAGACGCCGATTACTTCCAGATCTCGCGCCTTCAAGTGAGTGCTGTCTCCTCCTCTCACTCGTCTCTTGCTTCTTTCAGAAGCTGTGCGTGGACTCTCTCCTTGCGAACATCTCCGTCGACCGCATCGTGGATCTCTTGGAGTTGGCCGCCGTCCTCGAGCACGTCCCGGACTTGAAGCCGAAAGTCCTCCGCTTTGCCTTCGAGCACCGCCAAGAGCTGAACGAGATGCCCGAGTGGCGCGAGCTCGGCCGCAAGTACCCAGACATTCCGCTCGACATACTGAACATCGAGTGATGTTGTTTTCTCGTCGCGTGGCTTCTGTTCCCCGCTTTTGTTGTTCTTTTCTGTGGATAGAGACTTCGCTGACTCAATCCTCAGCCCCTCCCGTTGTTTCTGTCGTTTTGTGCGAATAAACCGACTACGAGGTGACGAGTGTGTGTTTCGAATGAACGAAGATGGTCGTAGAGAAAAGGTTGAAAGGTCGTCTAGCGACCCTGCATTCACCACCGTCCTATTCCGAACGGCGACCGTCGGCGAAACGGCGAGAATTTGGCGCCGAAAAGCGTCCAGTTCGGGCTGATCGGCGAGGAGTGGTGGGTGCAGAGCGAACAGCGTGGTCGCGTGTTCGGCCACCACGAAGGCGGCGGGCAGGACGAAGCGAGCGTGTTTCTTCGCCTCTCGCACGAGTTCCGCGTCAAACGAGAGCGCCTTGCGAGTGGCCGGCAGGAAGCCGTCGGTCAATACATGGGGATCTCTCGAACCACCGCTTGCGTCCTCTCCGTCCAGCTTCTGCAGTCGCTTGGCGCTCGAGCCGTTCGATTCTTAGAAAAACGCAAAGATTTCGTGTGCAAGCGCTCCGACTCGATTAGCACGTAAAAAGTTTATCGCGCACACTGACACCAACAAGCACTAGAACTCCAACATGGCCAACGGCACGTGCGGGTCCTTGAGACCGAATCTGCGGCGTTCGTGCAATCGGAACAAACGCTTCCGGTCAAACGCAAACCGGACGACCAGCAGCTTGAAGTCGCCGTCGTGGTCGTGGCTGAAGGCGAACAACAGGTGCTCCATCGCGTGCTCCACCGACAGCTGGCCGAGGATCGGAGCGATGCAGGCGGACTGAAGAGGAAGTGATAAAGACGAAGAACTGCCCCGCAATGAGTGGTCGGCGGTCGGGAGAAGTCGAATGGCCATGAGGCCAGCCTCCTCCACAAGCAGAGCGTCCGTTCGACGACCTCCGCATCGACCAGCTCGTGATTGATAGTGAGGTCTCTTCCTTCAGTCCGGAGGTGAAGGCGGACGAGTGAGCACGGAAAACGGAGCGGTGGCTTAAAAGAATGATCAGGACGAAAAGACGGGTAAGAACTTGGCGGACAGACGAGCCGCCGCTTTTCCCCCAAAGCTAGTGAGGGCGCGTTCCAAAGTGTCCTGGGTTTGCAGAGAAAGCGAGCGATCACTGCCCACCGGAACGAGCGCATTCGGCGGCCGACTTTCGAACCAACTGCAATCGGTATTCAGAACAAGACGTTTACTGCGCTTAAACGAAAGCAACAACTCGGTCGGAATCAAGACTCGTCGTCGTCGAGGTGGAATCTGCCGGACGGGTCGACCCACACGATTCGGGCGATCGACTTCCAGGCGGCGCCGTAGACGCTCAAGTGGTCGATGGCCTCCGGCAGGACGCGGTGCGTGTAGGTGCACCACTCATGTCCGTTCAGGAAGGATTGTTTGAGTTCCGTTGCTCCAGAAAGGCACTCACGAACTTGTCGAGATGGCACAGGATGACGACGTGGAGCCACTCGTCCTTCGCGAAGAACAGCATGCCCTCGTGCTCCTCTTGGCCCCACTGACCGTTCACGAACGAGTTGCGGACGATGACGCCCTGATCGAAGCGGATGTCGAACAGCAGGGCGATCGTCTTGTTGTCGCCCTCCATCCGCGGTGGGCATTCGTGAACGTGGCGGAGATCAGCACGGCCTTGCCTGCAACCTGCGGATTGATTGCTGCTGTTAGATCGCTTGAATCGCTCTTTAGCTGCTCTTACCGTTCCTTATCCGCTTTTACCATTCTTCATGGCAATGATCTCGCTGCTTACTGGGATTAAAGATGCCCTTCGGCACGGGCGCCCGATCACCTCCATCGACTAAACGTTCAGCCGACGCGCTCGCGGTACGGGAAGTCGAGTTGGAACTTGCTGTTCACGAAGATCGAGAAGTGGTCGCCGTTCGCTTGGATTCTGGAGGGGAGCGGGTGGATCCCGGAGAATCGGCAGGGAGCTCACTTGACGTCCAGAAAAGCGACTGCGTGGTGGTGGGCGAGGCGCGAGAGGAAGCGGGCGGTCGATCGGGCGTGCGCACTCACCTTCTGCGCGTTTCGATCACAGTACCCGTAGAGGGCGACGTCGTTCTGGGCGAAGCGGTCCAGGCCGCGGCCCACGCCCGGCACGCCCGCGAACAACGCGATCTGCACCTCTTCGCCCGCCGACGTCGAACCGTCGACGAAGAGCGTTTGTCCCCGGCGCAGTGGGCGACCTGCGGGTTAGTGGATTGAGTGAGGAGTTTGTTGAAAGAAGAGTGTTAAAGCGATGGCTATTGGAGTGACTGGGCAGATCACCTGCTGGTTGAGCAGAGCGGCCGCTACCCCAATGGGCTGAACTTACGCGACGATGCTCGTGAATAAGAAGCGAGTCGTTGAGGGCGTTCTCTGCGGACACCCGGCCACTCAAAGCGATGAACGAAAGCAAGAGCAACGAACTGGCGGATTTCATTTCTTCGCGACGAGGGCGAACCGTTTGCTTCAACCGGGAAATGCGGCGATCGGGGCTGCACAAACTCGATTCAAGGCGGTTAACGATGTCGTTCGCATGGTTAAGGGCGGATTGTTGTGTCGAATCCCTCGTCCTCATGGGCGGCATTTGGCTCCAGCCAGTTGGAGGGAGCTTTCTGCTCGTCTCTTTGTCAAGGGCAATTGCTTAATGTCTGCCGGCTGCCTATTAGAACGAGTACTGCTGGAAAGACGGCTATTCTTCGCGATGACGACTTGCCGTTCAGCTCCAGGAATCGATACTCATTACGTGGAACGAATAAAACAAGCAGAGCGTTCATTCAGTGCCCCACAGGCCGCCTGTTGTCGGCCTGGTAGTTGAGCTCACTGCAGTCCACGCCGCTTCGACGCGTGAATTTGTTCTTTTCCAGTTCGTTTTGCGCGGGTTGGAGCAGAACGGCCTGTTGTTTGTTGGCACTTCGCTCCGTTCCGCCCCGTCGATCGGCGAGCACTCGGCAGACGAAGAGAGAAGAGCCGACTTTCCGCTCTGTTTGCTGGAGCTTTCTGGCCGGCTGTCAAAAGTGAATAAGAGCCTGTTTATTGACCGACCGTCCGGTCTGGCTCAATGAAAGCAGACCGACGAGAGGAATGCGCCGAGCGGGATGGCGGCGATCGGAAGGTGGGCGGAGAGATGAGCGGCCATGCCGGGCGGGGAAAAAGGCAACCGCAAAAGGCGGGAGGGTCGGGGCGGCAGTTTAAACAGTGAAGAAGAACGGATTCGCTCGGCGGGGAGAAACGAGCGGCAGCGGCGGGCGGAGGGGAAAGAGCCGATCGGCGGTCGAGGTGTAAAGTAGGAAAACGAAGATCCGCCGATACGAACCAATTGATTACTCTAAATCAAGAGGATTCAACTGGAAATTGGAGAGACATCGCGATGAGCCGCGCGAGTCGCAACACGGCGATTCTTGTTTCCGTTTTTATGCCGCTGTTTTGTTCTTTTGGTGCAAGCAAGCGCCGGGCGGAACTGCCGCACTTGCAATGAGTTTTCGCCTGTCGTTAGAAGCAAATCCACGTTTTAAAAGTTTCTTTCTTCTCCCTTGGCGAGGTTCTCCAGTCGTTTGGACAATGTGGACGAAAAGTCAATTGCGTCTATTTCGCTGCCGACTCTTTTTGTTTGAACGATCGACGACGTGCTTTACGGATGGTTTCGAAAGAAAACTCTTTGATTACTCGCCGATTCGCAGAGAAGGCGGCCGAGTGGCGTCCTTCTGCCGCCCTGCCCACACTCTACGGGGACGGACGTGATGCGGGCCGAAAGCCGTCGCCCGTTTCGTCCGCTGCGTGCCTCTCCGCTTGCCGCTCGGTCGGGCGTTTGTTTGCGCCGTTTTCTGCCGCGTTGGCTCTGCTCTCCACTCTCTTGATCTTTCTATTCGCCTCACCTCTTTTGTTTTCAGCCCACCTCGACGATCATGGCCGTGGTGATGGAAACGATCTACCGCTGGCCGCTCGACAACTTCGAGAATTGCTTCCAAACCGCCGTCTTCCAGCAGGAGTTGGAGAGCGACGACTTCAGTGTCAAGGGCATCCCGAGCGTCAAGTTCTACCTGCGATTCTACCCGAAGGGTAACCTCGCTGAGCACAAGGATTCGTGCGCCGCCTACCTGGGCGTGCGCGACTTCGGCGAGCTCCCGTCCATTCGTCTCAAGTTCGACTTGTGGTTCGAGAACAGCGACGGCGAGCAGCTGGAGAAGTTCGGTGAGTGTACGGCGCTTTGCTGCAGGTTACTGAAGTCTGAACGTTCTTCCAGAATACGAGAAGGAGTTCCGTCGAACGGTCGTCCGTTGGGGCTGGTCAAAAACGTGCACTCAAACGCAGCTTCGTGACTTGGCCAAAAACGGTCGCTTGTTCGTCGTCTGCAAGGTCGTTCCGTTGGATCCCGTGGACATCGGCTCGCAGGCGAACGAGACGGCGCCGTTGGTCGTCCTGGAGAAGCTCGCCCACAACTTCGACGCGCCCGAGTTTGCGGACGCGGAAGTGCGCGTCGGCGACAAGTCGTTCAAGGTTTGTACTCTTTCCTTCGATTCCTCAGCTCTCTTCATTCCGTAGTTCAGGTCTCGAAGTTCGTGATCTGCTCGGGATCTCCGGTGTTCTGCCGCATGTTCACGCACGACACCAAGGAGAAGGAGACGGGCATCGTGGAAATCAAGAAGGAGGACCCCGACATGATCGAACTGCTCCTTCGTTATCTCTACTCCGGACGAGTCGAGGGACTGCCGGACGTCGCCGCCCGCTTGCTGCCGCTCGCTGACTGCTATGAGGTGCTCCACCTGGTCGTACGTTTTTCTTTCCGAGCTTCTCATTTAATTCGATCTTTTAGGCGATGTGCCTGGAGTCGCTGTACAACGGCATGAGCGTCGAGACCGTCCTACGTGATCTGCAGTTGGCGTTTGCTCACGACCACAAAGGCGGCTTCAAGCAGAAGTTCCTCCAATTCACCAAGCAGAACTTCCAACTGGTCCGTCAGCAGCCCGACTGGACGGACGTCTTCATGAGCGAGAACATGGAGATCGTGAAGGAGATCATGGCTCTTTTGTCTCCCTGATCAGTTCAATTCTGTTGTTGCTCAATGCTGTTATACTGCTGTCATTCTGTTGTTGTCTAAAATAAACCAGTCGTCGACTCAAGAAAGTAGTGGGCAGACGCCAGTCGGAAATCGCTCGATTCCACAGTTACTTTTCGCTTGATCAACCACCCGCTTTTGCGGCATCGTTGTGACCCTGCATGCAGATTCCCACTCTCGGCGCGCACGAACCGAAGTACGCGAGTGCGGAGTCGCTGGTCTGCGACGGCCGCTTTTTGTCGCGCCTCCGCGGCGTGTTCACGAGCGGTCGGCTGCTCGTCGAGCTCCCGCACTGCGGCGCGTGGACGAACGTGCAGACTCCCTGCTTGCGGGCGGTTCTCGTGCCCGTTCAGCGTCCAGCTCCTCCACAAGGAGGGGGCGGACCGCCTGCTGGTCGCCACTCGGCGAGCGGCCGCTGCGAATCGCGTTGGAGTGGGCGAGCGGCCGCTTCGGCGTCGAAACCCTCCACGAATTTCCGCCCGCCGCCCGTGTGCTGCCACCCGGCCGCTTCGTCTTTGCGGCCGCCCGTCTCGAATTCCAGGGCGTCGATTTGAACACGCGGCGCGTCGAACGCGTGGGTTCGCTGGCGGTCGATGGAAGCGCCGTTGGCGGCGTCCACTTTCGCGCGAGCCGTCTGTACGCGATCGTCCACGAAAACACGCGCATCACTGCGGTTTGTCCGGTGGACGGGAGCACGAGTCGAGTAGACGTGCGGAGGAAGAAGCCGTGAGTTTGCTCCTCCTCTTCGCCCACTCGCTCGCTTCTTCCTTCAGGGCGACCTCACGACTCGCGGCTTCTTCCCGCTCGTCCGTCGACTTCCACGATCCTTTCCTCTTCGTACTGAAGCAGAGGAACGGGGAGAAGAACCGCCTGGAATCGCGTCTCTGCCGTTTGTACCTCACGACCGTTGAGCGCTCACGAAAATCGCCGCTTTGTGCCGGCACGCCGGGTGGCAAGCGGGCGTCTGGAATCCGCGTGAGCCGAACGACTTGCTGCGCGTGGACGTCGACGGCGACCGCACGCTCCACGTCCGCCGCTCCCATGCGTCGGCCAACGGGCGACGTGGCCGAACGGAGACGCCCACCTTCCGCTGGAATTCCTACCGCCTGAGCGTTCGAACGAGTAGTCGGCGATTAATCAATCGTTCGTTTCTTCCAGCACGCCCGCCTCGCTTCTCCTGCTCGCGCTCGCCGCCCGCCATCCGGCCTATCCGCGCCCGCTTCCCAAACATCTTTCGATCGAGAATGTCTTGTTTTGAGCTGCTTGTTGTTGAAACAACGGGAATAAACCTTCAAATCATTATTCTAATTTCAAAATGGAGCGTTCTAATGGACCGAACGTTAACTATCGAAAAGCGTTTATGTGCGGAAACCCAATACGCAAAAGTACATGCACAGATTAACATCAAAGGTGGAAGAAAGCCAGCTCCAACTGCGTTCTGACCGGAACCGTGCTCGAGTTCGTCAATTGATCCAAATGAAATCGCCTTTGATGCAGACGAACGTCGGCTTTGGTCCCCGCGGCTCGTTGTGCTTCAGGAACATCCGCACGCACTTCTTGGAGCGGTCGATCGTGAAAGTGGCCCTCTCGAATGGTTCCATTTGCTTCAGCTTCTCGATCAAGTCGGTCTGCGTCTGGAAGCGATGAAAATTAAGGAAATTCATTAAGAAACGAACGAACGCCGTAGAAAACGCAGCCGTGCTCGATGGTGAAGAAGAAGCGTTTCAATCCCGGAATGTATAGCTGATCGCGAAGCTTGAAACATGCCGCCCTCAGCGTCTTGAAGTGGTCGTCCATCTGGTTCATTCTGCCCTGAAATTCGAATAAAAGAAAGAAAGTCCCATGGATTTCTACCCCGTAGTTGACGAAGACGTGGAGCTCCTCGAGCGCCGAGAATCGGCGGCAAAAGGCTTCGAGGGGCTTGCAGGAGGAGACGAACACATCCATGCCATTCAAGCACAGCGAAGTGATCGATGCGGAGAGCACTTGACCGCTGAAAGCCGAACGAGTGATTCAAAAGAACAAAGAACACCTACACGGGGAACGCGCGGTTGATCTCCCACCTGGGCACGTCCAACCGGCGGATCCTGTGACGACGCAAGTGCGCGTAGTTGTCTTCAAAATACGCGGGAGTTGTTCAACAAAGTACTCGACGAAGAAATCATACCGGTCTCAACGAGCTCGAGCTTCGCCAAGTCCAAGCGCGGAAAGCGCGCCAGCACGGAGAATGGACACTTCAGCTGTTTGAGGCGCGGGGCCACGCGCTTGACGAACTGCGCAAAGGCGGGGAAGCTCGGGAAGTAGTTGAGCGACAGGCCGTTCACAACTGAAAGAAGCGAGTGGACGAGGCAGAAAGAAGGAAGACTCACAGTTCACGATCCCCTTCATTTCTTTGCAGATTACTTGGTCGTACGACTCGGAGTCGCCGCCCAAATCTACGCGGATCGGGACGTTCAACAGCTTGACGATCGCGCTCATCTCCGTTTGGTTGGCCGAAAACTCGACCGTTGGCGCCCCGATTCCAAGGTCGATTTCCAGCCGCCAATCGTAGCCCGTCGCCGCGAATTTGATCCCTTGCGCAGAACGGCGAACGGACGCCAAGTGAGCGCGAGAAATCGTCTGCAAACAAACGAAAATTAACGGTAAACACACACGAAAACTCACGGCCAGGCGGACCAATTGCGTCGCTCCTTTCCATTTGTTCTTCAACATCGCGTCGACCAGCTGGAAGCGATTCAGGCCGGCGCGGGTAGCCGCGCGCATTCGCGGCTTCGATTTGACGATCGCCGTCTCCATCGTCGACGAATTCGGAGGAATCGAGCGAGTGGAAGGACGCCGGAAAGCGCGAGAAATACGACGGCGGCAGCAAGCTCTGGCGTTCCGCAGCACGCGCGGAAATCATCGCGGCGGAACGCATCACTCGCCGCTCCGGCGGGGAGCAGTCTCTTCTGAGCAGGCGGTAACTAAGAACGTTCGTTTGGACTGTGAACGAGATTGAACTGAACCGAATGAAATAAACGGACGGCTCCTGCAATCACCTCCGCTTTTCAACTTGCAATGGGGGCTTCTGATGACTCGGTGACCAAACGGTCTCGTTAAAGCAACTCCAACCAACCCGACCGCGTTCCATTGTCATCAACGGAACGCACAAAAAGAGGTAATGGCAGACGCTCGAAACGACTCCTTCGTTTCGTCCGCTCGCCCGAAGTTCCGCTCCGCCCTTGTTGCGGGAGGTCGGCCGCGGCTGTTCGTCTTCCGGTCCGTTTCTCCTTTCAACCGATTGGCCGCTTGCTGCGAGGATGTTCGCGTTAAAATCACACGGCCGTCCTCCTCTTTTGCCGCTGCTCGGGTTAACTCTTGTGCGACTACGAGCAGCTCGGCGTCAAGTCCGCTCTTCGTTCTTGCCGGCGTTTGTCTCTTTAAATTCTCTGGCTGGGTTCGTTCTTCAGCGGACCTCGCAGTGACGCCTTATCTCGTGCTTTCAGGCGACCGCCGTCCACTTGCCGACTTCTTTTCATCAACGGCCGATGAAACGAGTGGATGTGCTCGCCTTCCAGTCCGCTCTCCTTCGCCTCCGCACTGCTGCACTGGCGCGTGTTCGCTCCTCTTACCTTTAAGTGAACTCTGACTCGTGTGAGTTTGCTTTCTTTTTTACGGTGTTCATGCGTCTCCTCCTGCTTCTAGGCGACGAGCAACCTGACCAAGGAGTGCGAGCAAGCAGTCCGCAAAGCCGCAAGCCCCGACTGCTCGAGTAAGCGTCCTCTCCTTGCCAGCATCTAATCTTCCTTCCTTCCTGTTGAAGCCAAGGTGCGCTGTGGTTCGAAATGGATGTGCGACGAGCCGGTCGCTGATGTCCCAAGCATCATTTGCTTCGAGACGCTCCTCTCCGACTGCTTCTTGCGGAGGGCAACCACGAGGGTGAACAGACGGCGGGAGGACTCGCTTCTTGAATGCCGTGAGATCATCGTCGAGAGCGTGCAGCACGTCCCTTCCAGCCAATAAAGCCATGGGTTGAACGAGTGTCTTCGGTGAGCACTGGAAACCGAGCGAACGAAAGAAAGCCGCCGGAGTTCCTCGACGCAAAAAGGAGTGGAGGCAGCCGACGAGCTCCTCGAGCAGAAAAGAACGGCCATTGACGCAAAGGTCCCCTTGCTTCATTCCAAGCCGCCACTCAACTCGAAAGAAACCTCTTGACTTGAACACGGCATTCGATCCTCTCGTCGATGCTGCGAGGCGTGAACGGCGTCCTGCGGAACGTCGGAGAACGAAGAAGAGGGGTGGGTGGTGACTCACGAAGACAGCCGAGAATCACGACGCTTCCGACTCGGGCCGAACGGCAAGTCGGCGAGTGAGGAGCCGTGCGTGGTCGTCTCGACGAGCGGCGAGTGCGGGAGGCGGTCGGAACGAACCAACGAGCGGGAGTGGGCGGAGAAGAGCGCCGAATGAAACGGACGATTCCTCAGAAAAGACCCAGTCGGTGCAAAAAGACCCAATCCCTCCGAAAAGACCCAATCGGTGGAGAAAGAACCCAGTTTTCATGCGGAAAGAAACTTTTGCGAAAAAGTGGTTCGTTCGCCGCAATCGCTGGCAACAAACAACGAATCGGATTGATCGCGGTCGTCGAGTTCAATGCAGATGCGGAAGGACGTTGAGACCATTCGATTACATTCGTTAGAACACAAAAGTTGACGAGAGGGCAGTCTCGAGTCGATGCACGCGTTTATTCCGGCAACTCATTCGAATTCCCCTGCTCGTTGCCGGCCGCTTATCCCCTCTCTCAGCAGGCGCCGCACGTCTTCCGGCTCGCGTTGCGCATCGCTCGCCGGAAGCGCTGCGAATCGAACACAAATGAGTGGGAAGAACCGAAGGAACCTTCAAGTGGCACCGCCGCTCGTGCTCCTTGCAGCCCTGGGGGACGTCGTCACGACAGACGACCTTCAAAGGGAACAGCGGGGAGGTTCGAGCGGTTATGGACGCCTTTGGATCGCTGCTGCAGCAGTCGCCCGTCACAGCGGCCGCCCCGATGGAATAACGATGGAGAAGACCTGGCGATTGTTGAGGTGCAGAAATCGTTGGAATGCGCAGTCGTCGTCGAATTAGAGCACGGACGGCGCGTAACGAGAACAGCTGTCTGAACCCCACGACGTTTCTTTGCTCACGTCCAGCGGGAATTCGAGAACGACAGCCACAAAACGGCGGTTGCGCAATCGTCTAAACGGACCGTCGGGCTGATCGACGGACAAATTTCCACTCAAAACGTTGCGCAATCCCCTCCGCTGCGGGACACACGGACGGGGCGGCGTACAAAAGAGCGGCGGGGGCAGCGGGGTCGCTCATTCTCGATTTCCGCCGCCTTCCCGTCCGCCCGCTCCCGCTCTCCCGCCTTCATTCTTCTTCCGCGGCACTCCGCGGCGTTGATGGCTGTTCCGCTCGTGTGCGGGTCAAGTTCGCCTTGACGTTCAAGCTTTCCCTACTGCTCCCTGCTGCTCCGGTCGTTCGTCTCTTCCGATTCTGCCGCCGATCGCTCGGTGAGTGGCGGCCGTCTTCTCCGTTTGCCTCTCACTAATCTTGCCGTCGATTTCAGGACTCGTACGAGCACCCGAACATCGCCGTCTCGAGCCCTCAAACCCTCCGGCTCGACTGGTCAAATGAGGCGGGCTGAGAGCGAACGTTGGAGCAGTCCCCAAGATTCCGGGCGGAACGGCGGTAAAATGGTGACTTCCTCTCTGTCGATCTCATTCATCCACTCGTCTCGTTGCAGGAGCCTTCGAATGATGACCATCGAGGTGCGGTGCGTTACTGCGGCGACGTGCAAGATGAAGTGCGCGGCGTGGACACGACCGTAACGACCGAAGAAGCGAAGAGTGCACTCGCGGTCGTTTTTCTGTCCACCTGTGAGTCACCACTTCCTTTGCTCCCAGCTCACCACTCGCCGCTTTGCAGTGGGAATGAATTGCGGCGTCACTTGCGGTCGGGGACTCGTGCGTGCAGCAAGGCGCTCTTTGGATGGGCGGCCGAACGGAGCGAAGGGCTGCGACGCGTACCCCGCGCCAAGAACAAGACCATTTTAGGGTGGGTTCGCCTCTTCTTCCGTCTATTCCACTTGCAGGAGGGCGTGATGGATGAAGTGGGAAGGGGACGACGAACGATCGTCCGTCTCTTCTTCTCTCTTCTGTTTCGTTCGTGAGTCCTCCACGGCTGACTGTTGACCTCCACTGCTTGCAGCTGTGTGCGGAAAACCGCTTCGAGGACATGCGGTCTGTCGTCCGTCCATACGTCAAGCTCGAGGTTTCTGTTGGATGGCGAGTTCTTGCTGCTCTTCCTCCGTCTAATCCCCTCGTAAACGGCGCTAACCGGTGAGTCTGTCAGTCCCCTCCGCGCCCTCAATTTTTTAGCCGTTGCTCCAATCGATCTGAAATTTTTTTTGGCTAGAGGAAGTCGCATGCGCGAAGTTCGAAAATGTGCATTTCGACCGCCGGCGGGCACGTTCAACGTGCCGTTCCAAACGTTCCGCGCCGTACCGGTTTTGTCGTACGGCCAAATTCACTCGCTCAGTGGACAAAAAGATGCGCTTTCAAACGAGGAACATTTTATCAGTTGATGCCATCATCAGGAAAAGTCGTTGAAGAAAGTTGTGATCGCCCAAACACGAAAGCTTCGGGCGGAAAATCGAAGAGGTCCACACTCGAAGGCGCCGTTCGCGGCTCTCCGAATTTTGTTCTGAAAACAAAAAAGATCCTCCCTAGAAAAGGGTCTGGCGCATCTATTAAAATTGAATTTGGGTTATGAGGAGTTGCTAGGATTTCAGGCTCATGGACCTAAGATTTGGTGTCAATTTGAAAATTTTGTCGAATTTCAATTCCGTTGTTCTCCCCGCACACTTGACTTCATGACATAAATATGGGCTCATTCAAAAGCGCAGAATGCGGGCTTTCCAGCGCACTGCATGTTGTTTTCGTTTTTGGCCCGCTTGGCCACTGCGATGCCCGCTAACCGAAGCCCCGATTTTGCGCAAACAGCGGGCGGGTTTGAAGAGACGTGGACCGATTCCTCTGAAACTTGGCAGAAACATCGAGCACGTAGTTTTTCTGCTTACCACCGTTCCAAATTTTTTAAACGTTTGGTTGTCGAGGAGTAATGGCGCGTTTTGCGGTGGGGTTATGCACTCTAGCTTTGCGGCCAATTTCTTCGGTCGCCGCAGCCGCCATTCGTTTTTTTTCCATTTGCTGGCATCAAAGCAGACTATTAGGCGTTGTTTGCGGGTAAGGTAGAGCGTTGTGCGCGCCGTCGTCTTTGAAGACAGCATTCCTGCGCGGCTTTTCCGGTACGAATCGTTCTTTCTTGGGACCGTAAGAGCGAAATGGACGAACAGCGATGTGTCTGCTGAAAAACGGCCCGTTCGCCGAGTTTCAATCAAATTCGAACGTTGTGAAGCGCGACTCAGTGTTCTCCCATTGCGACGAGCACATGGTTCGTCAAACAAAATCGACAAAAGCATTCGATACGCACCAGTCTAACGACACCACCAGCTGGGGACGGCGCAAAGCGCCGTCAACCGCTGGTCTCTGTTTATTTCCAGGATTTGCGAGCAGACGGTAACCGCGGCGTCAAGCACACTGATGACGGCTGCGGGGGGGAGAGAACGAACTTCCGGAAAGCACTCCCATTGATCTTTCGTCTGCTCTCGCCGCGAGCGGCTGGTGAGTTCCTTCCTCTGCCCTTCAACAATCCACTCACTCATCCTGCTCTTCAGCATCTCTCGGTCGCACTTGTGTGCGATCCGCCGTCAACTGGACGTTCAAGACGCTCTTCTGCTGCCGTTAGAGACGATCTTCTGTCTGTCTACCGTTGGACCGCCGCCGTGCGAATGTTGCGCCCGTGGTGAAGCAAGACGTCAGCCAACGGGTTGGTAATTTCGACCGCCTGCCGCTCATTTCACATCTCGTTTTAGTGCCGACTGCGCAGCTCGAGCGAATCGCTCGAATAGAACTCCTGCGGCCCGTTGGCGTCCGCTCGCTCAAGTTCCTGCACATCAGCCGGTTTGTCCATCGTGCACTCGTTCGATTCACCGCTGCTTGTTTCAGGTGTCTTCAGTTCGTTGCTGCGTGCAGGACAAGTCCCAACCAACAAGATCGCCGCTTTTCTTTTGGCACTACTGCAAAGTCGGAATCGTGCGACAGCAACGTGCAGGCCTTCTCAAGTGCAAACGAAGTCGAGTGAGTGCCGCCTTCTACAGCGATTCTTGACTCCTCTCCACAATCCTTTCAGACAGCGACTGATGCGGCCGCCAAGCCGCCGAAGGGCCAAGTCTCACTCATTGAAGGCCTTTGGGATGAACGGGCGAGTCGTTGGTAAGTTTCCCCGATCAGTCTGCCTTCTCATCCCTTGATTCCAGTGCGAACTCACAGAAATGGAAGCTGCGAATACGAGCGAATGCCAATTGGAAAAGACGGGTCGAGCGCGTCGATTCGAGCGCCTTCGAACGGAGTGCGCGTGATGTAAGAGAACACCACCAAGCCCGTTTCTTCCTTGTTTCGCTTGTTATTGCTGGAATAAACTGTGGATTGGAGTGGGCAGTGGGCAGTCGGTCGTCTGCGAGAACAAACCAGTGGGCAGAAGAGAACAATGAACGCAGCGTTATTGTCGCAAAGAAGAACACGAAAGGACGTCTGCCGGTCGAGCGTTGGCGACGAACAGGCGCCCGGCCTGCACGTGAACGACGTAAACCGCCGGTTTGTCTTCTCGCCCTCTCGAACAGCCTGTTGCGTTGCTTCTTCGACGCTTCGAGCGTCTTGTTCAGACAGCAGGCATCCAAGAAAGGAAGAAACGGGCAGAAGAACGGCGAGTCTACAGGGAGAGACGAACAAGCGGTCTTCGGAGCACAACCTCGACGATGAACGAGCGGATTAAACAAACGCTCAATTTCCACGCAAAACCCGACGACAAGCGGGAAACGATGCATATTTCGGTGAAAACGGCCGGATTGGCGCGGGTAAAGGCCGGGCGGCAAGAGCGGAACGGCCGATCGTTCTCCAGCCTTCCGTTCCGCTCCACACTCGCCACTCCTCCGCTCTCGCCCGTCCACGATGTCCGCCGGCTCGCTGTTGGTCTTCGTGTTCGTCGGTCTGCTCGTGAAGCATACGGGCGCGCTCAAGTGTCATCACTCGCTCGACTACGCGCCGGCCGTCGTTCCCGAACCGCTCTCCATGAACGAGTGCCTCCGCTGCATCGTCTTCAAGGACGCCGCGGATTCCGTGTTCCAACTGTGCGATCAGGAAGTCGAGTGAGTTCCCGCCTCTCACCTACAAAAAGGGGGGCTGCTCGCCGGACAACGGCGTCTTCACGTGCTACTGCGGCACAAACGATTGCAACACGCCGGCGTCGACTTCCGGGGCCACGGCCCCGCTATGCCCTCCGACAAATTCGCCGCTCCGTCGTCCGCTCACCAACTGCCCGCCCTCGTCCTCCTCTCATTGTTCGTCTTATACTGCCCGCAAGAATGAACGGTGACCAGTGGGCACTCCGTTCGGTTCACGAAGAAAGAAAAGCGAGGGATTGTGTGCTGAAAGGGCGGCTTGCCAAATGGTCGGGGCTTTCGGGGACGAGGCCGCCGATCACGGCTTGCGGTCGAAGCTTTCAATCGGCCTCCGCCGCTCGACCACTGCGACACCAAAAGTTCTGGTGGCCGAATGGAGCGTCTGGTCGGCGCGAACTCCCGGACGGGCCGGCCGCCCCGCCTGGTGGACGGCCGGGCGTCGTCGCGTTTTCAACGTCGAGTTCGTTTCGGCGTCAGGCACGAGAGCCGAAAAGCCGAGAAATAAACGAGCAACAGTTTATGACTGACTACGACAGGAAACACTCACAAGCCGCCAAGCAATCAACGATTAACAATAAACCTAACGGTTGCAAACAACCAACAAGGAAACATCGATCGAATCAAGAGCAGTCGAATTCCACTTTCCATAGTTGCAGGCTTCATTCTGTTACCAGGACTCCTTCTCAGAGACGTCTCGAACACAAGGAGCCTCTTTTCCTTGAATGCTTCGGTCGTCATCCGGCCGGCGGGTCAACGAGGCCGACGGTCGAAAGGAGCGGTTGCAAACGACGAAGCGAGGGAAGTGTTTGAGCAGCCGT
This sequence comes from Aphelenchoides fujianensis, assembly GCA_024699865.1. Taxonomy (NCBI): domain Eukaryota; kingdom Metazoa; phylum Nematoda; class Chromadorea; order Rhabditida; family Aphelenchoididae; genus Aphelenchoides; species Aphelenchoides fujianensis. Next base: position 1,369,302 of record JAMPIO010000008.1, on the reverse strand, counting down.
CATCCCGATGGACCGGAACGGGAACGACCGCCGTCCGCCCACCTCTTGTTTGACACGAGAGGTGGTTGCTCGTGCTCCATTGCGGTCCGGCTGCTCAAACACCGAATTCTAACGGTTGAAGGGAGGAATGGAAAGCGTTGAATGCGTCGAGTGAACGATGAAGCTCAGCGTCCTCCTCCTCCTCCTCGTTCTCGTGGTCGCCGACGCGGAGGCCGTCGTCCGCAATCCAAACGCGCGCACCGCCCGAAGGCCTAACGGAAAGCGGCGCCAAAGACCGACCCGCGCGACGTCCAACACGTGCCGTTCGTGCAACAGACTGATGGCAAATGAGAGGTGGAATAAACGCGCAAGCTCGTGTGTTTGCAGGCAGTCCGCAACTGGTCGAAGCGGCCATCCCCCGCTCGCTTCTCTCGATTGCAGCCCGCAAGCTGAAGCTGGCCGCCGCCTTCTACGTATCCAGCAAGAAGTTTCGGGACGCCCGCTGCCCCACGTTCACGGGCGGCTACGATCCGCGGTGAGCCTCGTGCTTTCTTTCGGCCATTCGATTCGTTCAGGACGTCCACGACGTTGGAAGAACGCCGCGGGTACGACGAGTACAAGGCGCCGCTCCTCCACGATCGATTCGCCGCGAGCCGCTTGCAGTTGGGCACCTTTCCCGCCCGCATGCAACCGATGGACTCCGCGACGGCGATCGCTTCCACTCGGGCTGCTCGGAGGGCGTGGCGGGCGTGTTGCCCTTCCGGCACTGGTACGCGTCCAGCCGGTGGTCGCCGCTGCTCGCCGGCAAACCCGCGCCGATCCGTAGGCTCCACAGAGAGCTTTTCCCCTTCTTTCGGGCAAGCCGCGAATCCTCGCGGCCTTCCAAACGGGCGAACTCGTGATCGACGGCGTGGACGAGCGGCGTTGCGGCGGCGGCCGAACGTTCCAGCGGGACGGCAGTGGGTTCCATCTGGAGGGCGCGAAGTGAGTGACCGCCGGGCATCGGCCGTCATCGCTCCGTTCAGCACGACCAACGGGAACAACGGGCGTTCCAAAGCCAAACTCGCGCTCGGAGGCTGTCCGTGAGCGGGAACCTCTCGAACTACCGGGCGCTCTTTAATTCCGACGACCTCGCGGCGCTCATGCGGGCTGGAGAATTATGAAAGAAGCCTACGGACGCCGTGCGCCAGTCGCTGGAGCCTCGGTTTCGACTGGGCGTACACCAAACGGTTGGAGTTCCCGCTGCCGGTCGATCAGGTGCGTTCCGTGTGGGTTGCTTCACTCCGCTCTCCGCTGCAGACTCGTCGCAACGGTCGCGGCGAGTCGCCGAAGAGGGCTGAACGGACACGAAGCTCGGCGCCGACTTCCTCGGCTCCCACTGCGTTCACTACAACTTCGGCGGCGGAAGCTACAAGTTGGGCTTCTCGAAACGCAATTGAGCTGCCCGTTTCATGAATAAACGAGTGTTGCATCAATAGACGAGCCGAGGGATTGAAGCGGGAGAAGTTGCCGGAAGCTAGTAGTTGATTATCAAGCGGGCCTTAAGGTTATGCTCTCGGCTCGCGGCTGGACGCCCCGCACGGCGCAGACGGCCGCCCTACACGCGAATCACCCGCAAACGATCGCGTCGTCCACTGCGGCCACGAACGGCCGCCGCATTGCGCAATCGACTCAAAGGACCGTCGGGTTAATCGACGGCACGAATCGCCGCTTCCAATCGTTGCGCAATCCGGGCGAGTATAAAAGAGCGACGGGAGCAGCGCGTCGCTCATTCCCGCTCGCTTCCGGCTTCCCGTCCGCTCCTTCGCTCCTCCGCCTTCATTCCTCCCGCCTGCGTTTCGGCCAGCCGGTCGGCCGCTCTGCTCGTCGAGTGGGTCGACTTTTGGGGCGAGTGTGCGCGAGTTCAACCACGTCCTCCTCTTTCGGTCGGCTTCCTGCCGTGCCGTTCGCCTCTTCGGATTCTGCCGGCGGTCGTCCAGTCGGTCGTGCAACGGGTGAGTTCGTTTAGAGAGGAGGGATGGTCGTGACGGCCGCTTCGTTCCAGACCGCCCGCTGTCTTTCCGTTTTCTGCGATGCGCACCACGTCCACTTCGACGATCACGACTTCATCGAAGAAACGAGAGTCTTCTTGTGTGCGGGTGCAGGACTCCCCGATCACCTCGCCCTCCTTTGTTCCGACTACGAAGATGAAGAAAACGATCGAGCAAGTGAGTTCTTCCTCGACTGCTGATCTCCGCTAATCACTCGCCGCTTCTTTTCAGGCCCCACTTGCTCGTCGACGAGCCGCGTGCACCTCCACGCCGTTCGTCTCTTCGTACTCTCCATTGGTGAGTCCTCTAATGGATCGAAGGTTATTGTGACGCTCGCATCCCACTCACCTTGCTCTGATTTTAAAGCGTGTGCGAGCGAAGGACGCTCGCAAGTGCAAGTCCCCACAACTGCCTATGTGAAGAAGGCGTTGGCTCTTCTGACGGGCGCCTGGCTGAACGACGAGAAACGAGGCGAGTGCCCCGTCCACCTCACCGCCGAGGGGCCAAATCGAAGGGATCGCCGGGCGGCGAGAAGACGGAGGAGGCGGCCATGTGCACGTGCTTGGCGTGAGTTCCATTCTGCCTTCCATCCATTCCATTCCCCGCCTTTCAGCCGCATGCGCATCTCCTGCTGCTCTCTCGGACCCACCAGCAGATCGAACGGGCCGTGAAGCAGTTGAAGCGGCTGCCGTACGCCTGTTGTTCCGCCGTTGGTGAGTCGTCCCTTCCGCTCTCCCCGTTCATTCCCGCTTCTTTGCAGTGCAAATGGATTGAGGAGTCACTTGCGAAGCCCTGCAAAAACTACGTGCAAGAAGCTTTTCGGTTGTGCGACCAATCGAGAACAAGAATGAGCTGAAGTCCCGCAAGCAAGCACTCGTCTCAGTGAGTTCTTCGACCATTCTCCCGACCAATCCACTCGTAGCAGACGAATCGAAAGGATGTGGACGAACCGACTGCTCGTCCTCGTTGGTGAGTTCTCTCTCGCGCTCTCCGTCATCTTCGATTGCAGGAGGATCCGAAATGGGCGAATGGTTGTGAGTCGACGTGGACCACTTCCGCAAGGCCGCTGTTTCTGTTCTGTTGTGAGCTCTCGTCTCCAACTCGCTCCGATTCCTTCCCCTTTCAGCTGGTTGAGTGCGAGACGAGGCAGTGCAAGAACTCAAGACGTCCTTCTCTCGTTGAACCCGACTGCTCTTGAGGGATCGTCGCGGAAGTGCAAACGTTGTGACGGTGGTGAAGCACGCCCTCGACGAGTAGGTGAGTGCACTCATCTGCCTTCCCTCCTCTCACTTCCTCTTGTTGCAGTCTTGAGCCTTCGAGGGCGATGGACTGAAACGAACCCTTGTGGGCGTGTCGTTTGTGAAGCTCCAAGTTTGTGGTCGGCAGTCGGTTTGCTTTTGTTTGATCGACCGTCTTGCTTTCAGGAGTCGCCTGTTCATCATTGCGGGGATCCCCGCCTTTTTCGTGAAGTCGGGCGTGTGCGAGCTGTCGTTCCGCGAGTTCACAAGCCCCATTGAAGTCAGAGGATCGTGAGTGTTCCAGCTTGTGCCAATCGATGGACTGCTCGCTCTCGTTGCAGGAACCGCCGTGTGCCGTGGAGTTCAGCGAGGAGCCAAGCAGCCGCCCACTGGTCGAGTCGATCGGCGGAGTGGTCGGTGAGTTCAATCCAATCCCGCCTTCGCTTCTCATCGCTCGATCTCAGGGCAAATGCGAGCGAATGCCGATTGGGTGTGGCTGGCCGAGCGCGTGGACTTGGTGGAATCCGAACGGAGTGCGAATCTCGGCTGCTGCCGTCACCAAGAACGTTCTTTTGTCTGCTTGATTGTTGTTAGAAATAAACTGCGGAACGGATTGTGGAACGGAGTGCGCATGGAGTGGGCGGTGGACAGTCGGGTGTCCTCGAGTACGAACGAGAGGGCAGAGAGAATGGAAGATTGGGAGTTCTCTTCCCACTTCTGCTCTTTCTCGCCGCTTGTTCGAAATCGTCTCGGCGAGCACAGGCGGTGATTCTTGCCGCCAATTGCACGAAAGGGATTCGAAGCACGTAACAACGCTCTCTGCTTTCCGTTGCGTTTGAACAGAACGAGCACACGCTTGATGGAGGTGGTCGTTTGCTTTCTTGATCACCAGGCGGAATCGACGGCCGGCAAACACTCGAAACGAATCGATTTGCTGGCTGGGATCTCGTGCTTCTTGTCTGTGTTCACTAATCGACTTCCGCCTTTCGTCCGGCGCTCCCCTCCCGCTTTCCGCCGAGAAGCGAGTGAGTCACGACGCCCGCCGCCGGCCGGACGAACGAGAGGGCGGGCGGGCGGAAGGGTCGTCTGGACGATTCACGGCGGCAAGACACAAAGAAGAGAAGGCGGCCGATGGATTGAGGTGGCCGCTTCCGAGCGAAAAGCGACGAGAAACGCGGCCACTTTCGTTTGTTGCGGTCGGAAGGTGGTTGTGATTTCGAGGCGTGTGTTTCTTCTTGATAAACGCTTCTCTTTTCAGCATTACCTAGCGGAATAAGTGGAGCGATTGAGGAACAAAGACCGCACAATTGGAACTGGCAAGTATAATCCGAGTGGAAGCCTTCGATCAGTAGAAGTTGTACGGTCCTTGTGTCTAGTCTTTCGCCCCCGTCTCCCCGACTTCCACACTCTCTCGCCTTCGCTTGTAACCCGCCACGACTCTGGCATTCCGCCACCCTCTTGCCCGCCTGTCTGCCGCCCCGCCGCCAGCCAGTCGGCTTTCCCTACTCCCCGGCCTGCCGGCCGGTCCGCTCTCTTCCCGTCGATTCCTCCCTTCTACGTACCCGTGTGGACGGTCCCCAATAAACTCACTACCATCCACGACGAGCCGTCCACACAACCCGTACATTGGCGCACTGAGTTCGAGCCGAATCCACGTAATCCCGTGAGTTTTCGCCGAATTTTCTTCGCTTTTTCGTGTTCGCTCTGTTCAGGCAAAAATCCGCCGACAAATCCCGTCCAACTGCCCGCGAGCAACCTCGCCGAGGCACGAGCACACGACAGCGACCACGAGGATCGACAAGAGCAGCCAGGAGTCCAGTCCGCGCGCACTCCACGCCGCGAGACCCGTCCGCGCGCCTTCCCAGCCGCGAGACCGCCCGCCTCGAAGCCCTACGAGCAGACCACGCCGAGTGGCTGCCCGTACGAGAGCGGAAGCCCCGTCCGATTGGTCAGGACGAGGGCCAGCTCGGCCCGTGTGCCCCAGGTCGACAGCCGCGAGCTCCGCATCCGCCGAGCCGGCCAGTCGACGCGCCCTGAGTTCGGTTGCGCCGACTCTCGCGTGCACCAGCAGCCAGCCCCAGACGTCGACGCGCGGCTCCCTGCCCGTCATCCCCCGACCGACGTCCCGGAGGGAGTCCGCCGCCCGAACCTCCCCCACCCTCCGTTCCAGAGTCCAGCGAGGAGCCCGCTACACAGCTCGCGGAGAACGACGCGCCCACTGCGGAGTGGCCGTCGCCTGCATCGTGCCCAGCCACGATCGACCCCCGTTCGGAATTCCCGCGTCAAATTCCACGCCGTCCGTGCTCGCACGCACCGACGCCTCCGCGGAGCACATCCGATGCTGCCGCCTCTCGCGATCGCACGCGCCGATCCGCACTCCCGCATTCGACGATCGAACTCGCTCGAATCACACTAATCTCTTTGCTTCCAGGGAACCTCCCCGCACTCAAGCAGCCGCTCCGAACGCCGAGCCGGCTGGAAGCCCCCGGAGATCGACGACCTCTGCCGCCTTCCGCTCCGAACGTCGAGCAGGCCCCAACGTCACCAGTCGACTCCGAACGACCGTCGCCATCCCAGCAGCGACCTCAAATCCCGGCCATCCCACGGCCTGCAGCGTCCAGCCCATCGGCACGCTCAAATCCCGGCCATCCCACGGCCCGCAGCGTCTCGCCCATCGACACGCTCAAACTCCGGCCATCCCACGGCCGCCGCGTCCCGCTCATCGGAACGCCCCGCACATGGACATCAACGACGACCAACAGAGATCACATCCGAATCCACCATTGATTCCTCCTGTTGTTTTGTGCCCCACCTCTCGCACTCTATCCTCTCCGTCCGTCCATCCATCCGGTCTTTTCATCTTCGCTTGTACTCGTCTATGGCCCCCAATTCCACCTCGAATTGTCCGCTTCCTCCATCCTCTCATTCGGGATCACCCTCCATCCACCTCCTCCCTCGTTCCACTCCAACGGACACGCCACGCGCCGCCCAGAAGGTGAAGGGCGCGCTCAAAAGGGAAAGGAAGGGAATCCTCCCGCTCGAAGCCGCCATCCACAAGCTCCACTTCCGACCGCCCGACTCCGTCCTCAACGAGTCACCCGCGAGTGTCTTCGGCCGCTCAACCATCTTCGCCGCCTTCCAAGAAGCACTTCGCCCGCCGACGTCCCGTCCGGCAACTCCTCTCGCCGCCTCCATCCCGGCGCCCGCGTCTCCGCCACGCAAACTCGAAGAATCTCCGGCCGCATCGCCGCCTCAAGGTCCGCCGCCTCGCCGCGACCCGAACTCCAACCGGCACGCTCATCTTCCGCCAGCCGATGCGCCCGAGCACGTCAAAGAGACTCCGAACTTCCCGATCCGCGGCCCCGATCCAACTCGGCCGGCCGCCGGCAAGTCCGATCTCTCTCTCTTTCTTCTTCCCCCTCATTCTTCGATCCCGAACTCTCGTCTTATCCCCCGCATGTCATTCGAGTAGTTCTTCTCCGATCCGACTTCACACTCTCCTCCCCTTAACGGATCGCCCTTCCGCCTCTGCCGTTGTCTTTCATTTCGGTAAGGGAGGGATGTACGGTCCTTGTGTCTAGTCTTTCGCCCCCGTCTCCCCGACTTCCACACTCTCTCGCCTTCGCTTGTAACCCGCCACGACTCTGGCATTCCGCCACCCTCTTGCCCGCCTGTCTGCCGCCCCGCCGCCAGCCAGTCGGCTTTCCCTACTCCCCGGCCTGCCGGCCGGTCCGCTCTCTTCCCGTCGATTCCTCCCTTCTACGTACCCGTGTGGACGGTCCCCAATAAACTCACTACCATCCACGACGAGCCGTCCACACAACCCGTACAGAAGTGATCGCGGCCGTCCATTTTTTCCGTTTCGAGGCGATAAAGCGAAGGACTGCAAGCAGGTTGGTTTGTAGAAGAGCGCGAACAAAACGAATGCAAGATAAAAAACGGCGACTAAAAGCCAGCAAAATGCGCGGAATAAAAGTAACTAAAACGAGTCAAAACGATGAATGCTTTTCGTGAACGGCCGTCGAACACATTGATGGGCGTGATCCAATCTTCGCAAGGTACTCAAAAAATTCTTCGACAATCATCTGAAACAAAAAAGAGGCCAACCAAACAAACGGAATCCGCTACAAAAAATCATCTCGTGCTTCTTAAACCTCTTCGAATCCAGAAACAGGTGCTGAAACTGGAAATTTTGGCCCTTGAGCAGACTTCGAGCTTCCCGCCGAACAATCAATCACTCACGGAATAAAATCACAACGATTCTACATTAGACATTGCGATCGACGACTTCCAATGCCGTTACAAACTGGAATAAACTCGACGTGATCAAGGAGCTATCTGGCCAGATTTTCCGTCAAGACGTCGACTAAACGACGTAAAGAACTTGAAGCAAGAGAGACCGTTGAACGAAAATCAAGATCAGTGGCTTGTCTCACGACGGCAAACGCGAATGACATCAAGGCGGAATAACTCACCAAATCCGTGGATCAATCACAAGAAGAAACGAAAGAAATGAACATTCAACGAAATCTGGCGGAATAACCGTTACACCTTGTCTTTGCAACGGCGCAGTTAACTCGGAATAAACCAACCTTATTGTTCTTGGGGATCGACGGAATAAACAGCGGCGCATCCAATAGACCAATGTTCTGCTGTTCCATCACTTTTCTGCTCACCAATGAAAAATGGGCGATTCCTGAATCAAAACATCGAAATTCCCGTCACGGTCGATCAAAGAAAGAAAATCCTCCTAAAGTGGATGGGATTGGACGGAATCAGCATGCACAAACACGATCGAAAACGAACTCGCAAAAGTGCATTCGACTCGATACGTTTTGCCTGATCGAAATTTGGAACAACGCAATGGGCAGCGATCTCGAGTTGGTTTTCACACCTGCCCAACGACCCACAATCACACTGCTTTGAATTTTGAAAACACAAAGAAAGTGCGAGGGCACCTCCGAATTCTCCGCTTGTTCTTCCCGCGCCCTCCGTCGCTTCGGATTTTTCCGCCCACTCATCCGCTCGGTGAGTCTGCTCACCTGCAGCAATCGGGGGATGTTCACGTGTCTATGCACTTTCAGGCCGCTGCAGCTGCCGAAATCGTCCTTCTCTTGTTCGTTCGGCGACGATCGACCGCCTTGAAGTGAGAGGGCGCATTTGCGATGCTCGTCGCGACACGAACCGATCATCAACTGCTTTCCTCTTGCACTCGTCTCGTCCTCAAACGAGTGAGTTCTTTCGATGGCGCCAACGACTCGTCGATTTCTTAGCAGTCCACATTCGACTCCCTCCGTCCGTCTCGTTCGTTTGATTGACGGACGGAAAGCCGGGAAGAAAACGAAGAGGAGATGCACGACCGAATGGGTGCACGGACTCGCCGAGTGCTCTCCTTTCGTCCGCTCATTCGATCGTCACCCCCGAAGGTGCAGGTGGATTGCGGGGTCACTTGTGACGAGGAAAAAGGAAAAGAAGCAAGACAACGGTCAATTGGTTTGAGCGACGAAGAGCAGCGATCGGCCGAGCGGAACAAAGTGGAGCGGGAGACTTCTTTCGAGTTCGAGTGAGTTCCTTTCGCCCCTCCACTTCCGCTCAATCCACGCGTTTGCAGACGAATCGTCGTTGTGGTCGCTCCGCAGACCCTGGGGGGATCGGCGGCTGGAAGCTGCGGTCGTTCCCGACGAGCAGCCGCAAGAACATCTCCCGGCTGATGGTTTGGAGTGAGTTATGTTCCGTTGCGGTCTCCAATTCCTTGTCTTCGCTCCAGCAGGAGCGCCTTTCTCCCTTTGCCAATGGGTTGCAGCGTCACTTGCGGGGGGCGTGCCCTCGATCCAACAAGAAGCTCTCGGATTGTTGAAAAGGGCACAGATGGCCAGCGTTGTGTACAGAAGACTGCTGGGCCCCGCTAGTTCCTCCCACCAATCAATGTTCGATGGGCGAGTTGTGCCCAAGCTGACGACCAGTGAGCACGACTTCTCTTCCTGTTTGCTCTTGCCGATGGACCTTTCGTACTTTCGCAGCCTGCTCTCTCGTGAATGCGCTCCCGAGCATCTCGCAAAGACATGCCCGTACTTTTGTTGATTCTTGAGTTCCACCTTTTCCCCTTCCTAACCGCCGTTTTCGTAGCGATCAGTCGGCGGGTTCCGAAGCAAGTCGACTGGTGGCCTCCGCACTGCCCCTGCATTGATCTTCCGCCGTCCTCTCGCTTCATTGTGTTCCTGTGGGCGGGCACGATCGACCAACCGTTGAGCCACCTGTTTGGAGGGCGTAATAAACTCGTGAGCAATGGACGGGATGTCGAGCAGAAGAAAGGCCTGATCGGGGGCTCTTCACATGGCTACTGCAGCTTCTCCTCCCTTCAACTCGTCTTCTTCACGCCTTGCAGGCACTCTTCCCTTCAGAAGGTAGCAGGGAGTGGAAGAAGTCCTCAATCTCCCAGCAATCATTCGAAGAACGACCGGAATCCTCGCCGTTTTGTCACGAACAAGTGCCCGTTCCCATCGAATAATCGAGCCCACTTCTCGTCGATTCGATCAACATCATTCCGGCGGTCGCCCATCGAGCCGAGCGGTCGGTCGCTCTTGCTGCCGCTCTCGCTCGCCCGCCCCGGGATCTTCGGGACAAGCCGTTGCGGGCCCCCGAATGGCCACCCGGCCGCCTGCTACAAATCAGCGGAGGAAGCGACGGCGCCACCACCCGCGACGAAGATCGGTGGACCGCCCGCCCGCTACACGCGTTGGACGCCACCGCCCTCGACCACCCGGACGCCCGCCGACCCGCTGGGAAGACGACCTCCGCAAGCACGTTGGATCCGAGCACGCGACTCCCGAGCGCCCGTGGATCACCGTCGCCCAGGACGCCGACCGATGGAAGCGAGCCGAACGCGCGCACACCAGGCCGTTCCGCATCTCCTGCCGCCGACCGCTTCCTCCCGCTGACCTCACCGCAACGTCTGTCGGCTGACTCCCGACATTCTCTTCTTCTCTTCTGTTGCGAGGTGAATAAACCAGTCAACCAGTCAGTCAACCCCAACCTCCCCTTCTTGCTACATAAGGAATTGAACCTCGCCGCTCATGGGAAGAACTCACGAATCAGGCCGCGGGCGATGAGCTCCCGAACCTGCCGCGGCTTTCCGATCACGATGGCGGGCGGTGGCTCATCAGGCGCGTACTTCGGGTGCTCCTCGCAGACGTAAATCGAGGGGTTGAGCTGCGTGCCCAGAGCTTCGATCAGGGATTTGAACTGGAAATGGTGGAATTAAGCGAGTGTTTGAGTAGAGAGCGCGGCGTGTTCAAACAAGCAAGAAATAACCGAACGATCAGGAGATTTCCGCACGGCAAACGACCCTTTCTTTCCTCCCCGCCTCCATTCGGCCCTCACCTTTTGGGTTCGCTCGACGGACGGGACGAGGATGACGGCGTCGACGGTCAACAGCGATCGCCGGGCCGCCGCGCGCAGGACGATCATGGTGGCCACCGTGCTTTTGCCCGTCTCCGGCGGGCCGTACATCAGCACGTTGTGTTGTTCGCCGATGCACGCGTAGAACCACGCCTTCTGCTCGTCCTTCAGCATTTGTACCAAAGGATCAGTCACGTCCTTGACGCTTTTCGCGGGCAGCTCTGCGAGCAGTTCGGGCACTACCGTCCGCACACGCAGCAGTTCGACGACATGTCGTGTGTTCGCTTCGGCGACCCTGAAGCCAGAAGGGCAATGAAACTGCGAGCAACACGGGAACTCACATCTGATCGAAGCGGAGAGCGTCCACGTGCACCTTCGTCTTCAACTTGCCGCCCACCAGCGAGTAGGTGACCACTTGGAGGTCCTCTTTGGCGACGGAGAGGAGGACAGGGCTCGGCTCTCCGTTCACCGAGCGGGGCGGCATGAAGTCGCGGGCGATGCGCAGAACGTCGGCCGTCATCTCGGCGGCGGTGATCACGAGCTGGACGCGCGGCGGCTTGGCGCGGAGGATCGCGAAGATTTTCGGCCGGTCGGCGGCGAGCAGCTCGTCCACGCGGTGCACGACGACCAGCCGCAGGGCGTCGCTCTCTGCAAGCATGGGGAGGAGTGAGTGGAATCGATTGGACGAACCCATGCACCGCTCGGCGATGATCGTTCGGCAGCTCGCAGTGGGCGAGTGCACGAGCACCTGCTGGTGGCCGTGCGGGTGATCGCACTCGTCGTCCGTGGCGCACGCGCAGCCGCCGATCTCCACGCCGTTCAGTTCGCAGATGCACGCCGTGTAGTTCTCGATCTGCAACGCGGTTGTTAGGAGAGAGCAGGCGATATGAAGAGTTGTTCCAGCCCTCTCTCCAATCTCCCGCCCGCTTACCTCGACGTCCTTGCGGGGCTTCGGCTTGAGGACGAGCACCTGCAGGCCGGGCACGAACCGGTCGACCCGCTCGTTCACGAGCAGCGAGACGGCGAGCGACGTGCCGCGGCCGGGCGGCGAGATCCCGACGACGTCCTTCCCGTCGATGGCGGGCTGCAGCAGGCGCTCCTGCAGCGAGTGGGGCGTCGCCATCTCGTAGCGTTTGCCCATGAGAATGCCGACCGTCACCTCGGACATGCGGGGGTGGAGCAACGTCGCCGAGTAGTGGCCCCAGTTGGAGACCAGCGAGAAGTCGGGGTCTTCTTGTTGCGGAGCGAAGGTCGAGGGAGCGGGGCTGCAAACGATCAATGAGAACAACGGAACGCTCACTCACCCCGCCTCCTCGCTCTTCTGCTCCTCCTCCTTCTCTTCGACGAAGGTGCCCAGCGCGTAGACGCCGGCCGAATCCTTCGCGACGATTCGACGCGGCGCGGGCAGCCGGTCGGCGATCAAATCGAAGCAGAAATTTCCGCGCCGGCCGCCGTCCGAAACGATCTGCAGGGCGGCGGGCAGACGGCGGAGGATTTCGGCCGTCTGCTCCTGGAGCGTCTGCCACGCCGCCTCGTCGGAGCGGTGGAACACGAGGGCGCGGACGTGATCGACGACTGCAAGCGAGCAAGGAGTGGACGAAAGAAGGGGGAACGAACCGAGAGCCTCGCGAGCGAGCAGAACGTTCACCCGGCCGGGCAGCCCGACCACCACTTGGAAGCGGCCGTCCATCAGCAGCCGCCGCTCGTCGTCCACCGAGAGCGCGCCGCCGACACACGAGTGGACGCGGACGGCGGAGCGGGCGCCCACCTTCTGCAGCGCTTCGGTCATCTAAAGCGATTAATCGAATGAAAGCGCGGAAGAACGCACGTGTTTGACGGACTGCCGGCTGGGCGTGAGGATCAACGCTTGAACGCGATCGGCGGCTTCGTCCACTCGCTGCAGGATCCCGACGGCGATCGCGAGCGTCCGGCCGGCCGCCTCGTCGTTTGCCGCCTCCTCTTCGATGAGAAACGACTCGCCGCTGCCGATCGCCTGCAGCACGACCGACTGCAGCGGAGTGGGCGGCCCGTAGCCGGCTTTCATCACGGACAGCAGAAGGCGCGCCTCGCGGCGGAGCTTGGGCGTGACTTCCTTGGACTGGGCAGCGTCCCCGCTCTCCTTTGTTAGCCTGAAATTGAGCGAAGGGAGTGGACGAAGGAAAGAAGCATGTAAAACGCAATAAAGTTCGAAGGACACTCACTTCTTCATGCCGCTTCGGATCTCCTTTCGTTGATGTTCGATGGACCGTTGGGCCGCGATCTTGCGGGTGGGAACGAGCGAGAGCACCGAATCAAATCATCGGTCCTGTAATTGAGGAACGCTTGAAAGCATGTGCACGAACGGCGATGAGAACGCGGAGAATCTGAGCGACGAGAAATCGATAAATCGGACGAGTTCTCGTCGAAGCGCAAGAGCAAATAACGCCGCAAAGGAGGCAGAAACCCCAGAAATTGATCGTACTTTGCTTGAAAACGGTAATTCCCAATTGCTCCACTGGTTGTAACAAGAAAGGGATCGGAAATCCGCAAAATTTTTCGATTCGGAGTTATGTCGATTCGCGATGGTTTCTTACGAATTTACAGCGCAAATCAAACGTAAACGGGACCGAAAAGCGAGCGAAAGCATTCTTGTAGCGTCGGGAACAATCGGCAGCGATCGGAACGGCAAAAATTCACGAGTTAGTTTTGATTTCGTCAACCTTTCGGGCGGATGAACGCGAAATCCGCTCGATCAGCCGCTCGCCGGGCGCCGGGTGGCGCGTCTCCCGTTCGGCCGGCCATGTGTTCCCTTCGATCCGCTTGGGTGCTCCCGTTCAGGGTGGGTGAGTCATCGAGCTTGAGAAAAGCAGGACGAATGAAACCGCGTTGTTTCGGAGGTGTGATCGGACAAACAGAAGAGTGCTGAGGAAAAGGGCGAGTACATCCCTGTTCCTTGCTCAGACCAAGCCTCAATCAAACCCTTTGATAAAACCGACTTCCTCTGGCCACTTTCTTTTCCGTTTTCTCGCCTTGTGATCACTCCAGAAGTTCTGCTTGTGCAACCGCCCGCTCAACGCAACGAATTTGCATCGATCGAAATGGCGGCGAAGAGATCGGGCGTTGCTGCTTGGCCGCCAGTTCGTTCAGTTGGGGGCCGTGCGAGTCGCTCGCTCTCTTTCTTCCTCTCTCTTAGCCGCTCTCGCTCATGCGCGTTTCGTCGGCCTCGTGGTGGAGCGGTCGCTCCCGCTCGTTCTTCCTGCTCCTCTTCGTCTTCCGCTCCGTCGTCTTCGCCGCCCCGCCCTCTCGCTTGATGGTCGCGGATTCCGACTGCTTCAAGCAGGTGGGCGGCGAAGTGTGAGTCGTCCATCTTCTTCCCCACTCGACTGATCGTTTGGGTTTCAGGATCTTCGAGCTCACGAATGAGTGCATCAAGGCGTCGACCACTCTTTCGTTCTCGGGCGCCAAACTGGACTTCGAGGTCAACTACCCGGGCGGCGAGGTGAAGACAAGGTTTGTTTACCACTCTGGTTTTTCTAACTCTTTTTGCTTGTTCAGTGGAACCTTTGAGGTCGGCAGCTGTAGCGGCAAGCTCACTATCACGAAACCCCAAGAAGAGGATGCCATTCTCTACTACAATGGCGAGCGATAATTACCCGGTCACTAATGAGATTTATTTCAGGCGAACAAAAAAAGCTGCCGGTTCAGGCTGAAGCCAACGCTCAGGAGATCACCATTGGCGCTGGACAGTCCAATTGCGCAACGTCGCCGAAGCTCGAGGACGCGGGCGAGGGCAAGAAGAAGACGACCGTCAGCTTCGACATGAAAACTGCGGCGCCCGGTCTCGTTTTCAAATTCGTGAGTGCAATCTCTTTGCTTCTCTACTCTTCCGCTTGTTTCAGACGGCCACGCTTGAGGAGAAAGAGGAGTCGGAAGGTGCGGGCTGGACGGTCGACGGGTGGAAGCTGTGGGCGATCGTCGCCGGCTCTCTCTTCTTGTGTGTTTTCCTCCTTCGGCCGTCCTTCCTGTTACTCAATCACTCTTCTTTTAGGCTGCTCGCGGTCATCGCGGTCGCCGCCGTCGGCTTCTTCTGCTGCAGCCGCAAGAAGAAGACGGACAAGTCGGACGGCAAGAAGTCCTCCGCCAAGTCCCGCCCGGACGCGTTCAAGAAGGCGGCCCGCTCGTCGTTGAAGTCGCTCGACGGATCACGGCCCAACTCGTGCCAGAAGACGCCCAACCAGCCGCCGAAGGCGTCGAAGGAGGGGCCGAAAGAAGCGGCGGCGGAAGGGACGACCGCTCAGACGAAGGCGGCCGTCCAGGAGACCAAGGCGGTCGTTCAGGACACAAAGGCGGTCGCTCAAGAGACGAAAGCGACCCGCACGGAGTTCAAGACGACCGAAGAGGACGCGACGCGCTCGATCGCCCGCCTGGCGGAGGAGGAGAGCGACCCGGAGGTGGAACAGCGGAAGAAGTCGCGCGCGGTGAGTCTCGCCCGCTTCCTCCCGCACTCCTCCTCGCTCGAATTGCAGGCGGCGATCGCCGCAGTGCGCGACTTCGTGTGGCGCGAGGAGCTGATGCTCGTGGACGAGGGCGTCGACGGCGTGGCGCGCATGAAACTCCTGCGCGTCTTTCCGGGCCCCACCGACTGGCGTCACGCCGACTACCGCGCGTTCGTCGCGCGCTTCCCGCCGGACGTCGCCGTCTTGCCGCTCGTCCAGCACGTCGTCCGCCTGGCGGGCGAGCTCTCCGCTGACCGCTCGCTGGTGAGTTCTCCCCTCTTAATCCTCAAATATGTGGAGTGCTTTCAGCCGCGCAAGGAACGCGATTTGTGGACGGCGCTCCACAGCCAACTGCGCCGCTGCTGGCGCCAGTGGCAGCGGATGGAGTCCACGAAGAAGGCGAGCTGGTGATCAGCCCTCGAGTCGTTTTGTCGTCGTTTTAGTGAAACAGTGGTGAATAAACAGTGGAGATCGTACTCATTGGGCGGCAGGTCGGGCGACTAGACGAAAGACTTCATTGCACCCACAGATTCGCAGCATTTAAGCACATCTACGAGCTAAAGAACGCGATTTGAACCAGTCGGGTCGATGCGACAGGGCGGAAAGGCGGCGGTTGGCCGAAAGAAGCGTGCTGCCCACCCAAATGGCGACCGGTGAGTTCCGCCGCGATTGTTGCCGCGCCTGCTGCGGAACGCCAGAGCTTGCTGCCGACCGGCGGATTCTTGCGGCTTCTGCTCGTCGTTTCCTCCGCCAAACGCGTGCGAAACGGCGATGGCTGCCGTGAAGCGGAAGCCGCAAATTCGAGCGGCCGTGCGCGACGGTCGGAATCGCTTCGTGTTGGTGGACGCGATCGAAACCGACGAGAAGAAGGGCCCGATTCAACTCGTTCGTTTGGCCGTGAGTTCTCTCCGTTGTTTTCACTTGAATTTCTGTTCGTTTGCAGTCGATTTCCCGCGCTCAACTGGCGTCCGTACGACGCTGCGCTCGCTGTCTCAAATTCGAGCAAGACGGCTCGAAATGGCGGCTGCGGCTGGAGGTCGGCCACGCGGCGACGCCGATCGTCTTTCCGGTCGAGCCGCGGCAGATGAGCGGAATTGTCCGCGTGGTCCGCGTTCCCGTCCGCTTGGATTTCGGCCACGGCTACGCGTCGCTCATCGAGTGGACCGAGTTGGAGCAGCTGGCGGAGTGTGAGTCGCCTCCATCCTCACCGATCAATCGACCGCCTTCTTTGCAGTCGTCACGGGTTTGGTTTGGCGCTACCACGAGTCCTCGGCGTGCTACAAGTTCGTCAACAAGGTGACGCCGCAACTGCGCGAACTCGAATGTTCGTCGAGCTTCCTGGAGCGCTTCTGGCCGCTGAATTTGGAGAAACTCGCGCTGGACGGGCCGCGTACCTTCGTTCCGCATGTCCTTTCGATCAATCCCTCCGAATTCCAGGAATCGACTACAGTCTGCTCGCGCGGCACGAGGTTCGCCGTCTGGACGTCCCTCTGTGGGAGGTTCACCGCAAATTCCCGCCGTACGTTCTCGCTTTTTGTTGCTCCAATTTTCGTTCGATTTACAGCGCTCAAGTGCTCTCCGCATCGATCCGCGCGCTGGGTCTCACGTGCGTGGACGTGCGCGAACTGCCGCTGGACAAAATCGCCGCGTTTCGGCGCCGCTTTCCGGCTCTCGAAGATCTCCACATCGTCTTGGACTATTCGGTGCGTTCAACGTTCATTTCATTTCATTTGGTTCGAATTCAGGGCTCCCGCACGGACCTCTCCGCCCACTTCACGCGGCTGTGGACGAAATGCCTTGAAGCACGCGATCGTCTCCACGTTGCCGGCCTGAAGCGGCTCTTCTTCGTCGTCGCGCACACGTGCACGTTGCAGGACGTTCGTTCCTCTCTTTACGCACCATCTTTAAGTGGATTTCAGCCGAAGACCGATTGGATCGAGCGCCTGAAACGCGCGGAGCCTTTCGACCGGGCGACCTTCTCGTTGGACCCGTCCGGCCGGCGCGTGCGGGTGTCCCTCAAAGTCAACTGGCCGCACGACGCGAAGCCCACCTTCTTCCACATCACGGGCGACTTCCACTGCGCGGAGGACGAGGCCGAGGCTGCGCTGAAGGTGAGTCAGCCGTCTTTCATTGAGCACAATTCCTTGGGCTTCTAGCGCGCTGAGAACGCTTTCAACTGGCGAATGGGCGTCCAAGAGGCGGCCGAAGACGAAGCGATGGAGGTGGACGAGACCAACGGTTAATGCGGACGCGCGGGCCGGTTCGGGGGTCGGAAAGGCGGCCATTCTTTTGCCAATTCCAATGTTTACATCCGTTGACCTACCTCTGCATTCCTTTCTCACGACTGTACAGTTTCTTTTGTTCATAAACATTTGACGATGTTTTGTGTGGATGAAAGGAACGACACCTGGACGGGCGAGGGGCAAAGATCTCCGCGGGTGAGCGAATGGAAGGTCACTTTCGTCCCCGAGTCGTTGGAAGCCAAGAACCAATAAATCGACGTCCAACTGGAGCCTTTTGAGTGTGCTCCACTCGAAGCAACCGACGGCCGGATTTTCCACCTCTAATTGCGAACTGGGCAACTTTAACGATGGGCAAGCGCGAGCTGCTCGTGGTTTCTGTTGGTGCACCTGAATTGTTTGCACACAACACCCGCTTCTCCGATCCCTTGCACCACGTGTTTCCGGTCGTTAAAGAGAAGACAGTTTCGATCCTGCGGCGCCTGCGCACGGGGCGCGGATTGGCGGCGAAGGCATTCGACTTTCGTGAGGGAGGACCCGTCGAGCGGTCCGAACAGCCGCGTGCGACAGTCGGAAGTGGACGGCGTTTGGGGCGCCGCAAACCCACTGTCGCTCACCGATCGTCGAGCACTCTGTCCGCCATTCGGTTGTTCTTACCGAGCATAAATGTGCAGTTTTCTTAGTGCTTTGTTATGCGATCGTCTGGTTTATTAAAAGACGTAGTTTTTCGAATCAAGTGCTGTTGTTCGTTTCGTTAACCGCAACACCAGCCTAATTCTGGGCGTCTACAAGCCGTGAAGCGTGCACACAACTTTAATGAACGAGTTTATTCACCTTCAATTATCTTAACGACAACAACTCTACAAAGAACCCATCAAGTCGGCCAACAGTTCCTCGTTCTCTTGCTCCCACTCGTCCGTCCACACGGGCAGAGCGAAGACGGCGAGGAGGTTCTTCTCGACGAACTCCAGCACGCCCTCCTTGAGGCCGTCGAGGTGGCGGTGGGCGAAGGCAAGGCGGAGATCCTCGAGCGTGCTCTCGACGTTCAGTGTGCGGATGATCGCGGCGATGCAGAGTTTCTGGAAAGACGGGGAGGATTGAGCGAAGAAAGGAAGGAACGTGCCTGCAGAGCTTTGAGGTCGAAGAAGTCGGCGGCGGGCAGCAGGCGGCGAGCGCTGGACTTCAGCTCGTCCAATTCGCCCGTGTACGCGAAGCGGAGCCCTTGTTCGATCACATCCGGCGTGAAGTTCTTCACCTCGACGACGCCCGTCCGTTTCTCTCGCGTGTCGTTCGTGAACATCGCGCGAAAGTACGGGGAGTGGGCGACGAGCACGAACTTGTGGACCTGCAACGGGAGGAAGAGGAATGAGTGAAGGGAGCAGAGGGATGGGGGATGAAAGAAGAGGGATGAGTGAGGCGAAAAGGAGAGTGAGTGATGGTAGGATAGGGATGAGCAGGAGCAAAAAAGGGCAAACGTGTACTCGTCTTAAACACCCGCTCGTCCACGCGCACCTCGACGTCGGCGAACTGCTCCTCGCCGAACATCCCCGCAGTCGCGGCGAACATCTCCAGCTTCAGACCGGCAACTTCCGGCCACTCGTTCGGCTCGTCGATCAAAGCGACCCGCTCGACCGTGCAGCAGAGCGAGAGAACCGATGGTTGGGCCCAGCATTCCAATTGGAACAATTCGAACCGATTCCTCCAAGCGTGTCGTTGACCGACGGCGAACTCCTCTTCTTTCGCTGCAAAACGAGTGCTTAGGTCGCTTGAAACTCGAGGGAACTCACCAGATTCAGAGCTGAACATTCGGTTGTCCCGCTTGAACCACGCGGCAAAACGAAGCCGAACGGACGGGCGGCCGTCCAGCCGGCGGCATGCGAGGAAGACGGCGCTCAAGTGCCCCGCTTCGTCGAAGTCGGCCTTCGGCACAAAGACGAGCTGGAAGCGCGCTCCCGGCAGTCCGTCCAGCGCGAACTCCTCGCTTTTCCACTCCGCTCCGCTCGCAGCCGCAAACGATCGCTGGCGAAAGTTCGCGAGCTCCCAGCGGTGCGACGTGGTCGGCGGCATGCTCGCGGAAAGGGGCTGGAAGAGAAATTGAAGGTTTGGGAGAGCTGAATGCAAGCTACCATTAGGAAGCGCAAGCAGTCGACGAGTGGGTAAGAAATAAGGCGTTGGTGCTCCCTTTTATTCTCTCTCAATTAACCTCCTCACTTGCTCTTCGTTTCAATCAACGCAGGCCGTGGAATTCTCACCCGCGCAGTTCTCATCGCGCGCAATCGACCGAGCGGTTGTTGGGTGATGGGAACCGCCCGGTTTATCGAAGGGCTCGAGGAAAGTGAAACAGCAAGCGGGATCGAAAGATTCTGTGGGTTTCTCCTCGAGAAGAACAAAGCGGCGGCATGTCCATCAGAACCCACCCACCAAGCTGGAAACGTCCCACATCCGCTTGCTTCTGCCCACTCGCCTCCGTTCAATCCCCGTCGCCGATTATTCCAACCGCTGTTTCCCGCCTGACTGCCGACCGGTAGACAAAAGTGAGCTTTAATTCGAACACAAAAGAAGTCGGCAAACGGAGTGAGCAAATCGAATGTCAAATCCCCGCATTCCGGGCGAAAGGAATCAAAACTGAAGGGAGACCTCGTGTTTGGTGAGCAAAGGCAAGAAGTAGCCGTAAGGAAGGAAGAACCGCATTTCGTTTGGAATCCGCATGGAGCTCGGCGGACGGTCAACAACAAACGAGGATCAGAGGATTGGACAGCACTCAAACAAAGAAATCGAGGAGATGGAATCGAGAGAAAGGAATCGAGCGAAAGGAATCGAGTGGAAGGAATCAAAAGAACCTAATCGAGGAATCAAACTTAAAGGAACACATTTAAAGGGTCAAAAGCAATGGAAATCGATTCAAAGCTCGCAGTTGGGTGGGAGGACGTCCACCGGCTGGCCGTGGGCGAGGCCCAGCTTTTCCTCCAGCTCGTAGATTCGGAGCTCCTTCAGCCGGTTCTCCAGCAGCTGGCCGCGCAGTTGGGCGGCGGCCAGGCGGGTGGCGAGCGGTCCGTTGGGCGCCTGCACGTCATCGAATTCCGTCGGCCTGAACACGAAGAATGAAATGGGTGAACGGAAAAACGTTGACGGCAAAGGAACGTGAAAGAACACTCACCCGTCCTCCTCCTCGTCCTCCTCTTCCTCCTCGTCGTCCACTTGTTCCTCCTCCTTCCGCTCCGCGTGCACGACGGGCGCCTTCTGATCGCGCTGGCTGTCCTCCATCTGGACGACCGCCTTCTCCTTGTTCTCGCCAACCGGCTCTTCTTTCGCCGCCGTCGGCAGGGAAGCGGCGCGAGCGTTCTGATCGGCCGGCTGCTCTCGCGGGGCCGCCGGCTCGCTGGTCGCCTTCTTCTTCTCGCCGCGCGGCTTCGGCTCGACCGCCGACACGTAGAGCGGATCATGGAGGAAGTCGGCGGCCGTTCGGTCGACCGCCGCCGATTCGCCGCGCGTCACGAACACGACCTGAACGTTCGCGGGGAGGCGCTGGAGGACCGAGTGGACCATTTCGCTGCACGTGCGCAGCGCCTCCTCGATCTCGTCGAACACCACGTAGCGGAGGGACTGGTTCTCTGCAATTCGACGAGAACAATCGAATAAACGAAGGGAATTTAATGGAACGAACCGAATTGCGACGACTCCACGAGTTTCATCACGCCCTGCACGCTGCCGACCATCACGTGCACGCCGTGGCGCACCTTCCGCAGCTGATCGCCCACGGGCTCGCCGCCCAGGCACACGAACGTGTTGAAGCGGAGGTAGTGGCCGAATCCCCGCCGCAGCACGTCGTTTGTCTGAAGCAAAACAAAAACGAATAAATGCGGCGAAGGGAACTCACGTTCGTGACGGTCGACCGCTTCTGGCACACGACGATCGCCTGCACGTGCCCGACGCCCGTGTCGAGGCGGTGCAGGAGCGGCAGCAAGTAGACGCCCGCCGTCCCGAGGCCGGTCGGTCCGCAAATCACCGCGTTGCGGCCGGCGAGCAGCGGCGGGATACCGCGCCATTGGATCGGCAGCACGTAGCGCACTTTCATGCGCTGGAGCGCCTTCAGCAGCTCCGGCCGCAGCTCCAGCTGGTCGAACGTGGGCCAGCGCTCGTGCCGCGGCGATTTTGTGCGCGTCGGGGCGGCGTGCGGGACGCGAGTGGACGAAACCCACTCCTTTTTGCCGGTGGGGAGGCGCGGCGAGCGCTGCGGCGGCACGTCGTCCATCGGCGTGGTCGATTGGGTGTCCCCACCGCTCGAACGCGCGTCCTCGTAGTCGCTGGCCGGCGATTCGCTGCGCTCCGTGCCCTGACTGCTTTCGCTCGAACGGGAGCGGCTGCAAGAAGGTGGTGAGTGGTGGCGAGTCGAGGGAGATCGGCGGGATATCGGGGGGATTGATGTCGGGAGAATGCGGTGGTAGAAGAGGGGAATAGCGATGTAAATGCTCGTTCAATATCCGCCATCCTCCCTCCCCCGTCTCAAGATCCCCACGCTCACCTCTCGACAGTTTCGGGCGAGTCCCCACCGGCTCCGGGCAGGCTCACGAAACGGAGATCGTTCTCCATCCAGCCGCAGAAGGTGAGCAGCTGCTTGGTCACGCGTTCGGCCACGAGGATCGTCTGGAAGGAGGTCATTTGGGCCGCGAGTTTCAGGTAGAAGGCGTCCATGTTTTCGACGAAACTGGCCGGGCACTTGGCGTCCAGCTCGAAGACGGCGAAGTGGCGGACGGTCGGGAGCACTGGAAACAACGAAGGAAATCAATCGAAGGAAGAAGGGAGAACTCACTCGTGGACAGCAGCCGCTTCTCGAGCCACTCGCGGAGTTGGACGTCCGTCGCCACGAGCACGTGCGGGTGGGCGTTGAGGACGGCCGAGGGGTCGCGATCCTCCGCACACGCCCCGACGATCACCCGCATTTCGTTTGTCATCTTCGTGATCATTTGGTGGAGCTGGAAGTGACAGGAGAGCGAAATGAATGCGGGAATCAAAGGGAACTCACGCGCTTCACCTCGCCGCCGGTGCGGGTCATGCAGACGGCCTGCAGCTGCGGCTTCTCCACGTCCAGGTGGTTGAGGAGGGCGATGAGGGCGGCGGTCGAGCGGCCCGCACCCGGCGGCCCTTCGATCACGACGTTCTCGCCGTCCAGCAGCGCCGAAAGGGCGCGCTGTTGGATGGGCCGCGGGATCGTAAGTTCGGCTTGGAAGAGGGCGAGCACGAACGGGATCTTCAGGCGGAAGTCCGCGAAGCAGCCGTGCAGTCGGTCCCACTCCTCTTGGCTCCGTTCCGGCGGCATCGCGACGAATTCGCGGGCAAGACGGGGCGCTGAAAGAACGGACGATTGGGGCGGTGCGTGGGGAAGACGAGAACGTCGTGATTATCGCGTGCGAAACACGATAGGAAGCGGCAGCTTTTCGGAAGAGAAACACGTGGATTTCGCCAGATGTCTGGCAAAATTAACCGAGCCCTCGTTCTCGATCGAAATCTTCGCGGAATTCTCCTGGAATCCACGGCGGAGTTCCCTGTTCCGAGTGAAAGCTTGGCCCGATTAGCCCGCTTTTCCCATCGATTAGCAAACGGCGGAAGTCGTGAATCAGAATGAGGCTGCGAATTCCGCCGCCGAACGGACAAACGATTGCATTCGATTGAAAGCGAAACACGTGCACGTGATCGAACGAGCGAGCGAGCGACAAAGTGGCTTTGCATCAATTTCGAACGCCCGCACGAGCAGAAAGAATGATGGATGGCCCGTTCGGCAGCGGCGGCCGCCCGACTTTTCTCGGGCGCCAAAGCCGCGGCCGCGGCGTTCGCTTTCGCGCCAACTCTCCCCACCGCTTTCCGCCGCCATCCGCCCGGCCGCCCGGCTGTCCGCTCGGGTGTCCGCTGGGGTGTTTCGGCGTTGTTTTTGCGGTGGCGATGACGCGGATTAGCCGATCGATTGGGAGCTCGTCCATTCGATCGCTGGTTTGCGAGGGCGATCGGATGACAAACGAGGCAGCAAATGAATGAAGATGGGTACGAAACGATCGAGCGGCAGGAATCAATCGAAGAATGCAATGAGCAAGGCGAAGTGACGAGTCCCCGGTGGAATTTCGACTCGAATGCGGCCGCCGTTTGAGCGCGTTCGTCGCCCATCGCCCCGCCCGTCCGACCGGCGCCCGGCGGTCTGCCGCGTCGCCCGCTTGTCGATGGGAACGCGGCTTGTTCCCCGCTCCGCTTTGCGGTCCCGTGGGCCGCGGGAATGCGAGCGGGACGCCGATCTGCGCGTCCGACCGCCGGCTTTTTCTTCGTCTACCGAACGACTGGCGGCCTTTGCTCATGCAGAAGAAGCAGAGAGCTGTCGAATCGAACACACATGTGGATTGAAATCAAACGTCGATCCCTCGGCTCTTGTTCGTTGCTGACTGACGTGCGGGGGAAACAACGGAGTAGCGGCTGGAAGCTTTCGATTGGGCGCACTTGCTCGTTTCCTTCCGCTTGCAGCTATCCAAACTTGTGCGGTCGAGCAGAATACAGCAGAGCCCCCGGTCGGTCGCTTCACCGTTTTCACGGGCGACGTCTCGCAGAAGGAAGCATGTTGGTCAATAGAAGGCGGAACGGTGAGGAAATGCACAAACAAGACCGCTCAACCCACGTCGCATCTCGATTGGATTGCGCAACCGCTTTGCCGTGGGAAACGGGCCACCCGATGGCCGAAAGGCGGGACGGAAGTTCGAGCGACCGTTTAGACTTCGAAGAGTCATAACTTTTTACTGAAACTGTTCACGACAACACTGTTTATACACGTTCTGCTCGTCTCAACGAGCTCTACAAGATGGGCTAGGTCTCGCGTGCTGGAAATTGACCAAAAATCCAAATTCTGTGTTTTTGGCTTAAAACGACCGGAGACACGCGGGGAGTGGATTGTGAGCAAAAAGAACGTTCAGGAACGTTGTGGAACGTTGCAAAACGATGCGGCCGTGACAGGGATCGAACCTGTGATCTTCTGATTGCGCAACCGTATAGGAGTCAGACGCCTTTCCACTAGGCCACACGGTCAGCCATTCGAACCCCCGAACAGCGTGTGTAGGCTCTTTTCGCTTGCCTGCCGCCTCCCGCCCGTCCGCTCGCTCCCCGCGTCCGCCTGCTCGCTGGCTCGCTTTTTCCCGCTCGCTTCACGCGGAATGCGTGTGCGTGCGACACGCGCCGCGCTTCGTTCGCGTCGAAGTGTGTGCGCTCCGGTTCGCCTCGCAGGCGCGCGCGGCTTCCCGCATCGAACGGCTTTTTTCTTTGCTTCGGAGCGAGAATTTACCGCACGCAGAGAACGAGAACATCTTGACTACCTTAAAGAACGATCAACAGGCGTTTACGGCACTTAAAAATGAAGCAATTGGTCAATCAATCGCACTTTATTTGAAATTCTCAATTTTGTCCACTTCCTTAACGTTTGCCATCATCAACCGGTTATTCGAGGCTAGAAAACTCCAGACCACGCCACAACAACCTCCATTATAGTGCATAAACCACTCCTTCCAACCCAAGTCGATTGAACACTCACAACTTTTGCTTGACTTTTCTTGATCGTCCTTTCGGAAGCCCCTTCACGTCTTTTATCACGAGTGTACACCCACAACGCGCTCGTCTGTTGATCGATGGGACGTGCATTCGAGCAAAAGAAGCCCGCAGTCCGTCTCTTGCCGCCAACCGTCCACAGGGCACAGTGTTTCTTTTCTTTCGCGGAATGTCGTCGGCTTTCAAAGAGGAGTTGGACGAGAAGCCGGCGGAGAAGCCGGTAGAAAAGCCAACGGAGAAATCGGAAGAGGACTTGAAGGAAAAATGGTCCCTCCCGCGTGCCCACCGCCGCACACTCGTGGAATCCGCGTTCGTCTCGTCGCTCCAGTCGACCGTCCGCTTCGCGATCGCCGTGCCCTAAGACGCGGCCGTGGTCTCCGACTTCCTTGCGGCCCACGACGATAAGGTTGCGGAAGGTGAGTGGCGACGATTGCTCTTTGAGCTTGCTTTGAATAGGTCTTAAAGATTCCTTTACTTTATCCTTCGGTCGTCTGGAATCGCCGTCCACGATCCTCGTCGCCGACTGCTTCGAGTTGCGCGGCGTTTTGACCGGCACGACCGTCGACTTGGAGCACGAAAGTGGGTTCATCGATGAAAGTGAGCACAAATCAATGGCTGTCGACGACGTCCAACCGTCTTTTCACTTTTAGCCACCTTCGCCGCAATCCGCCCGCATTTCCCGCCCAACTACGATCGTTTCTTCCACTTTGACTGCTACGTCCTGCACGACGACTATCAAGTGTCCGCATTCACACACGAACCTCCTTTCTATTTTCTGTTGCAGTGCGGACATCACTCGCCGTTTGTGGGCCGAAGGACTCGATTTGGTGCGACGCGAATGGATTCGTTTCCTGACTGCGGGCGTTTGTCCGGCCGCTGTTGCAGAGGAGGTTCGCACATTTGTTTGTTGCATTGCGGCGATCGGGTGGGCAGTAGTGTAGGCACAATGCTTATCGTGCTTCCGCTTGCTCCTTGCAAAGACTGGCTCCTTTCAATGGCGCCCAATCAATCCCTCCTTTGCAGCTCGGCCTGCACGAGATCCAATCGCAGGGCCGACCTCTCCACTTCGCTCGAATAGACGAAATCGAGGCGAACGTGGACTCAATCCGCAATCAAGTACCCACTCCTTCCTCTATCCCACTTCCTCTCGTTTGCAGCTTCCCGAACTGCCCGCCGCCTACCGCGTGCCGGACGGCGAGCGGCCGGTGATCGACGCGAATTTCTTCGTCGAGCGTTTGGGCCGCTCGCTTCGAATCGAGGTCGCCCGACCGGCCGATTTCGCGGCGATCCGCGCGTTCATGCGCAACGAGACGATCCGCCAGGCACCGATGGCTCAAACGATTCGTACGACGTTCACTCCACTCTCTTCATTCCTTCCGTTCAGAGCTCTCGCGTGCGGAAATCGAGCGAAAAGCCGCCCGTCTGCAGCCCGCCTTCTTCGACGACGAATTGACGCTGTTGGCGCTGGACGACCGAAAGATCTGCGGGATTCTGATCAACAAACACGTCCGAATCGATCGCCGAACGGACGTGCACGGAGATCCGAACAAGACCGACTTTGCGGCGGGTGAGTGGGGGAGGCGCGGGTGTAAAGATGATCGCGTGAACTGAGGACAATTCTCCTTGATTAAAAATAAGCGATCAGAACGCTCATTACCTGAGCTTGAGTAAAATCTCATTCTTTCTCGAGCAATTTCTTGAGGATTTCTTCTCCCACTCACCCCTCCCCGTCGTTCAGAAATCAAAGCCCAAGGCGGCGGTTCGTTCCGTCTGGGCGTCCAGTGGGCGTTCTTGCGGTGGATCGACTCTTTGGTCTCCCAACACCTGCCGGCGAACTGCTCCGACCTGTTCGTGCTGGACTTCTTGGGCGTCCATCCCGACTACCGGGGGTTCGTTCAAGTGCGCAGTTTCTATTCATTGCTTCTCTTGCTTGCAGCTGCCGGCTCGGGGCAAAGTTGTGGAACGAATCGATGCGATTGGCGAAGAGGCGCGGCTTTCGCTACGTTCAGTGCGTTTGCAGTGCGCAGGCGTCATTGCGGATCGCCACGAGGGTGAGTTCAATCGAGATAAGAGCGCTGTGGAACTTCTTTCTTTTCTGCTTGCTTCCTTTGTCATTTGATGCATTCATCGCTAGGCCCTCTCCATCTCGATTCGCATTGATTCTTGTTGCAGTCCGGAATGTCGACGGTGTTCGCGTGGCCGTGGGCGGCGATGCACTGCGGCGAGCGCGCGCTCTTCCCGGACAGCCGAATGTACGACGGCGGCGAGCACGCGAACCTCATGGTCGGCGACTTGCATCATATCGAACTGCCCTGATGCATTGGGAATGAAAAAAGCCGTTTGATTGATGAGTTCAATAGAGTCATGATCCATGAGTTTATTCCGAGTAGTTCGAATTAAATTCTGGAAGCCAAAATCCATTGAGCGATTAGCAAGAAGAATGCGACCACGGTGTACGTGGCGGTCAGCCCGACGGCCGCTCCGTTCGCTCCCTCGCAGTACTGAACGCAAGCCATTACACGGATCAATCGAATCAAAAGAACCTTGACGAAGTCGCTGTCCGTGAAGTTCTTGCTGCGCGCCACGAATTCGTCCAGCGTGCAGCCCCGCTCGCAGCCGCTCACCGCCGACGTCAAGTCCACTTCGCCCTGCAGTGTGTCTTCCCGCCCAGGAAAATAGACGAGCTAAATGACCGTAAGATGAAATCAAAGAGCAGCGTCTCCTTGCCCGAATGCTGTAGACGTTCTTGTCGTTCGCCCCCTTCGACTGCAGCAGCTCGACGGCCGCACACGCGGCGTAGTGCGGGAGGCCGCTCTCGTTGTAGTTCGTCGTTTTGAAGCCGAACGTCGAAAACAACGCGGCGATCGTGACGTCGTGCTTCAAATCGATGGATGAATGTGTTGAGCGAGAGAAACTTACGGCGCTGTACGCGTAGAATTTAAGTGGGTCGAAGATCGCGCACATTTGCTTCTCCTTGTCAGCTGAAATCGGCCGGAGTTTGGACGAAATCAATGGATTCAGACGGAGATTGTTGGCCGTGAAGTAGAAGGAAGACTCGATCAATAGCCTCGTTAGTCAATGGATTGCACTGCACCCTCCTGCCCACTCACATCGCTTGCCGCTGGTCTCCAAACAGCGCACTTTGGCCTGCATCCGGTCGATCATTTCGGTGAGCAACGGGCCGCCGTTGATTTTCGCCAATTCGACGCCAAAGTCGACGCCCTCTTGTGCGGCCACTCCGATCCCGTCGTTCAGGTCGTCAACGAGGGCGGCGAGGTCGCGCGTCTCGGCGAACACGTGCTCGTCCACGCCGTCCGGCCACTCCACGCCTTTGATCTGCAGCGGCGTTGCATTAGAGGAGAGGTGGGTTGTGCGGAGATGCAACGAGCATCGGAGCTGCCGCAAGGAACTCGCTCGATTCAATGCATTGATTCATGCGCATGACAACGAGGGCCAGCCATCAATGAAATCAACGAACGAACCTTCTGAATGAAGAGCGTGTCGTAGACGGAGAACACAAACGAGAGCGGGATCTCGTCGATGCCCACCAACCGCGCCAGTTTGTTCAGAAAGTCCTGAACACAAACAATCAACAGAAAATGAGTATCGTCGGACTTTGTTCGTGGTCTCGGCACCCGTGTACTCCTTCGTTGAGCGGAGTTTCTCGTTGACTTCGGCCGCGTGCTTCGAGTCGGGCGGACAGCCGAGCTGCAAGAAGAAGCGTTTGAAGGAAGGAAGGTGCATAAATCGATTGTTTTATCGCTTCTCTACGAATTGAGGCTGTTCTGGCAGCATCGACCAGCAATTTCAACTCTTGTGCTTCCTCTCTTCAAACTAGTGAAGAACTCACGACGTAATCCGTTTCCAGAGCGGAGGAGTGGATGGGAACGGGCACAAACGAGCCCGGCCAGCTCGTCAGGCCACTCGGGAAGTCCTCGCCGGCCAATCCGGCCGAGTAGAAGCCAATCATGTTGCTGATCGCGCTGATGATCGTCCGGTTGACGTCCGTGGAGTGCACGAAGATCTGCAGCGGAAGGGACGAGTTAAGGGAAACGGGGTGAAAAAGGCGTGAATTCTTTGGGCAAAAGGTGCAATGTCTGCCGATTCAACAGCATCACTCCCTTTCGTCCATCCACTCATCGCAAGCACGCAAGGAACTCACCTCGCCGTTCGTGTACCGCGCGCTGACCAGCTCGTTGTAGCGGGCGCGCAGTTTCGTCCCCAACTCCACGTGTTGTTTCATTCCGTCCTCAAATTCAGACGATTGATTGCCCCAATCAACCAGCGCTTACGGGCGTCAATTGGCCCAACCCGCCGCCGCCTTGCGTCCAGTGCGACTCGGGCACCTTGTCGTTCGGAAAGTGGTGCTTTGGGGAGCGATCTCCGTGTCGCCACAACTGCTCTCACGAATCAATCGATGAGGATCGAAGCGGAGAACTCACGACTTGCGCAAAAACCACGCGGCCATCGGCGCCATTCGAAATCGGCGGGGCTTTTGGCATGGCGGCGACGTCCAACCGACGCAGTCGGGCATTGATGGGCGGCACGAGAAGAGCGATCAAGATCGTCGAAAAGAAGAAGACGATTGTGCGTGTCCTTTGATGCTCCATTGAAACAAAGAGCTAAAAGAGCGGCAGAAGTCAATTTTGCGTCAAAATTTGGAGCTGCTTTCGGACGAAAAATGAAATCGAATGATTTTTCAATCCGTAAAGGCTCTAATCACACGCAAACAAACGACGCGAATAAGCTTTTCGCAATGAAAGGCGAGGAAAGGGCTGCTGATCAAACGGCAGAAAGCCGATAATTCGTCGCCCGTTTCTCTATTTTCAGCTTCAGAACGCTCTTTGTGACAGTTGAATTGAGAGTGAAACGGAAAACAATTTCAAGTCCCACTCTCAATGTTTTTTGCCCTAATCACTTAACGGTGTGCTCTTGCCGCGTGTTCGCCGTCCACTTATCGCTTCGCTTCGCCCCCGACTTCCGTTCCGGAGGTCAAATGAAAAGAACGAAGCCGAGGCGGTTATCAACAGTCTTTGATCGACGAAGAGAAGCAAACGAGCAGTTTAAAGAGCATAAACACACAAACTCCTCAACTAAACAATGGCTGCTTGCGGACGACTAATCCCAAAGTGTTCTGTTTTGCTTCCTGTTTGCCCACATTCCTGACTGCTTGAGTGCTTCGATCGTGAACAGGAAGGAGATTGTCCGCTAATCTGCTTTAAGAGCATGTACTTTTGATTTCGACTGACTCATGCTGTCTGCCGTCTTCCACGTTGGATTGTGTTTTGTGTCAAAGTTCTCGGTTGCCCGTCGAAGTGCAACCGCCCTGCTTTGCTTCAAAGCCCTCCTGACCAGTGCCGTCTTCAATCAAACAACCCATCGGTCAACAAGCACTCCAATAGTTCACGTTTATTTCGCACAATTTCATCGAATAGTTTTAGCGGCAGATGGGCGACGGGAATGAGAAGTCGTCGGATCGGAAGGGCGCAATCTTGTACGTGGATTCGAGAGCAAAAGAATCGGAAAGCATAGGTTTGAATGAGAACGAACGAGTGGGAGCAACGATTAGAGGAAGGAATAGCGAGTTGGATTGGAAAGATTAAAGAACGGTTGTTGAGAAAAGAGAAGATCGAATACGGAACAACGGGAACGAGTAGGTCGAGAAATCACATCGAATAAAGACATCTAAGGGTCTTACGAACAAAAACGAAAAGAGGCTAAGGGATAGAGGAAGAACTACTAAGAGAAACAAACATCTCAACTCAAGAATAAATCAATCGACCCCATTCAAACGAAAAACTGCTGCTTCTGATCGCTGGAGATCGTCGACGGTGAGCAGGCGGCCCGCTTTTGGTCGTCGGGCGTGAAGAAGGTGGCCGCCTTGGAGGCGAAGAACTCGGGCGGACTCAGCGGAGCCGGCGGCGCCTCCGCCTCCGCGTACTGCGCGTACAGCGGATGGCCGGCGAACGCGAGCTGCGGCGAATGCATGTGCGGAGCTGCGTAATCGTAGAAGTGGGCGTTCATTTGGCCGTTCGGTTGGCCGTAGGAGTGCGCAGCGAACGGAAAGGCGGCCGTCGAGTGCGGGTACGAGAAGTTCGCGGGCATCTCTTGCTGAAATTGACGATGAAATTAGTTCAGAGATCTCTTGCATGCGGCTAATGTTTCCCGAAGTATTCCGCATTCCTTCGGCATGACTCCGAATGTATTCGAGTGTTTTGAATGCCGAAATGTATTCCGAAAGCCCCCCGTTTCATTAAAAACCTGTCTAATCGACACAAATCCTTTACGTTCGCCCCAAATCCTCCTCCTTCGCCTCGAAATCTTCTTCGTTCTCCAGAAATCTTCGATGTTTCATCAAAACATGTCCCCTTTGCATCAAAAATCCCCCTGCAAGCCGCATGTGTTCTCGAACTCACCCATTGCTGGTTGTTGGTGTTGCTCATGACGGGCGGCGAATTTCCGTACGGCGGGTGCACGAGAGCGCGGTGGGGCATCTGCGGGTGCGGCGGGTGGGCGAACGGCTCGTGGTCGCCGTTCGAAGCGCAGTAGACGCCGCTTTCGGGCGAGCGCGGGTCGCCGGAGAGCGGCGGCGAGGCGGGGAAGCCGCCCGAGCGCATCGCGTGCGGCTGGTGACTCGCCAAATCGATCGCTCCGCTCGGAGGCGGCATGGAGTCGCTGGAGGCGGTCGACGAAGCCGACAGGGGCATCGAGTGGGGGCCCAGCGAGTGGTGCGCGTAGTCGAAGTGGGGCGCCGAGTGGTTGGTCATCGGGAACTCCTGCCCGCCGATGTCCAGCTGGAGCGCCTCCGGAGGCGACTTGCGACGGCGTGCGGGCGACTGCTGCTCCTCCTCGTGCTGCCGCTCCAGCGGGCTCATTTGCTCCGACTTGACGAAGTTGAAGAAATCTTCGTTGGGGAACCCGTGGGACAGGAGCGGCGCCTGGAGGTTCATGAACGGGAGGGCGAGCGGCTCCGCTTTCAGCGGCGACCTGAACGACGGGAGGTTAGCAAGGAGTCCGTCAATCAATGCACTCACTTCTTCTGCTGCTTGGCGGCGGCTTGTTGTTGAGCCAGCGACGGGAGGCCGCCGTCCAGCTTCTTCGGCTTCTTGCGCGGGCGGTACTTGTAGTCGGGGTACTCCTGCATGTGCAGCTGCCGCAGCCGTTCGGCCTCCTCGAGGAAGGGGCGCTTCTGCTCGTCGCTCAGCTGCCGCCACTCGGCGCCCAGCTTCTTGGAGATCTCGGCGTTGTGCATGTCCGGTTGATGCTCGCAAATCTTCCGCCGCTCCTGCTGCGACCACACCATGAACGCGTTCATCGGCCGCTTGATGTGCGTCGCCGACTTCTTGCAATTCGTGGCATCGGTGTACGGCGTGGCCGACGGCTTCGAGTGGAGCTGCAAGCAACAGAATCAAATGAAGGAGCAATTGGAAGCACTTACCATCGCCGAATTGAGGAGTGCGCACTCCGCCTTGCCACCGCCAGCTTCGAGCGGCAGTTGTTGAAAAGGGAAGGCCGAAAGGAAGTCCTCCGGCGCCCAATAGCCCTGCGGCGAGAGCACGTCGTTGCCGAACGCGGCGCCAAAGTTGCCGGCCGCCATTCCGCCCACCCGATCGTCCGCCAAGAACGTCTCGTCCATCCGCACGAGTCGAGTCGGTGTCACCGGCTGGAAGCAAATGAAGTGAGTAAGGGAGGAGAGAGAGGGGAGCACGAGTGAGTGTGATCGAACGCGGAAGAGCACGACTGACGGAGCGAACAAAAGTTACAAACATGGCGCGGACGACAATGCTCCGACCGAACAAGCCAAACAACCCCACAAGAGCCAGCGGCATGCCGCAAAGGAATGTCCAAACTCCGAAATTTCCCAACTTTTGAATGCCGCCGCTGAAGTCGATCGACCGGCCGCAGACTCCGCCCCGCGGGTCGTCCGCCCGCTTGCACGGGGATTTGGGGCGGCCGGATTAGCCGCTTGATTAATCCGCCGGCCCGCCCCAACGACGTCGTTGGTTCCGAAGACTCCAGAAGTTCGTCTGCTCAACGAACACGTGCATAGCGGATTGGAGTGATCAGTGGAATGAAGCAGAAGGTGAGAGGTTTGAACCCAACCTTTTCTCTACAGCGTCCACTTCCTTCCTCCTGCCCGGGAAGCCGCAAGAGCTGCCGAAAACCGGCGCTCAGCTGAACGCAGCGGGGACTTTGCGGCGGCTAATCGGCGGCCAATCCCGATGGCGCAAATTCTTCCCGCTGCGGCCGAGCGGCTGGTCGACGTTTCGAGTGACGCCGAATAGAACGCGGCGGCCGCCGATTGACGTCCGCCGGCCGCCCGTTCTGCAGCTCGTCGGTGAACAGAAGCGAGGAGGAAGGAGTGTGTTCTGGTCATTGGATTGTTCGGCAAAAAGTGCAGCGGATCCGTGACACGCGTTCAATGACGAGATGAGTTCTAACGGCACCTACTGCTCGATTTGCTTCGAATGACATCAACTCTAGCCAGCCTTTAAACTCTCCAGTCCATTTGCTCAACTCAAAGTGATGTGAGCTACTTTCACCCGGGACCCACGAGCCATAAGTGAATGTCGACTGTCGGAAATGCGGGATTTAGGTGGACCCAGAGATTAAGCGTCAATCAAAACAGCAGCAGCAGGACGAAAGAACCTTCCAGACAGCCATTCAATCACCACAAGCTTAGCGGTGCTTCCGATCCACGTGCTCAACGATTAGCAGCACGAACAAACGGAAGAATACGAACGGAGTTCCGCCAAAAGTGAATAACAGTCGGCTTCCGCTCACTTCTTGTGACTCGCCGTCGAAATTTGTACGCAGTTCGCAGTTTGTGGCTACATAACTCGAAATTGGAGGCGGTCGAAATGGACCCTACAGTAGGAGGTTGTGGAGCGATGCGAGCGGTTGGAGTTTCGAACATTTGAGCAGGACTTCACGATTACCGGTGCTAAATTTGGTGGAGAGGTTGTTTGAATCGATTGCTGTAAATTTTATTGATGTTTTTTGCGCAAGCATTGTTGCACGCTCTTCTGCTCACATACCACTGCTTTCTGCTTTCCATTCTCACCGTTCTCCCCGACCAGAGCTCGAACAACGGCGTGCACTTGCAGCAACTCCCGCCGCTAATCCACGAGCATCACGGCAGCCGCCGAGAGACGTCGAGATTAAGCGAGCGGCCGTGAATGGCGTCAAAGTCGGCGCGGATGACCGTTCCGCAGATTAAATCGCAATTATCCGCTCGGATTAGTGCGCCGCTAATCCGCTCCGAATTTGCGTAACGATGGCGTCGACAGTCGTCCGGCTCCCGCACGTGCCGCCGACCGGCCGATGACGCCCGTTCGTTCCCGCACGCGAGCGTTCGAGCCGGGCGGATAATCCGGCCGACCGCTTGCGTCTTCAAGTTGGCCGCCGGATTCGGGATTTGCAACAGTCGACGCGCGAAAAGAAAGCGGAGAAGAGCGGGTGTTCTTTTGTTGGAAGCCGTTCAGTGCGCGCGAGAGAGTCACCGGTGACTGCTTTCTCATTCCCTGCGGATCAACCACAAGGTTCTCCTCTTCCGCATCACCCCAACTGTTCCGCGTCGGCATCACTCGCAGCTAATGAATCCAATTGGAAGTCCGAAGAGCGCGTGCCGCTTGACGCACTCGCCCGCTCGGCCGGCTGGGGCAATCGGCTTACGAACGGGCGGCCGTCAAGACGGGCCGGCGGGCGGCAATTAGGACGAATGGAATGAGCGCAAAACATCACGATCGACGAATAAGCAGAACGCGGAGATTAGCGGTCGGCAGCGGGGATCATGACGACTCGCTGGCAGGCGAGACTCATTGAAATAATTGGGTGGACTTTACGGAAGGAAGAAGAGAACACATGGGATGGAGGGCAGGAGGACGACCAAAGACGATCCCACCGTTCCTCTCCGTTCCCCCGACTTCCGCACTCCAAACAAAGGAGCTCCGTGCGGTTCCGCCGCCCTCGTGACCTCCAAGCGAGCGCCGAGTGGTCCCGCTAACCCCCGGTCGCGATCGGGCCGCCCGCCTCTCGTCGAGATGCCCGCGGGCGGGCGGATCGGCGGGTGAAACGGGATTCTTTCGGTCGGCCCTTCCGCCCGCCCGCTCGTCTTCCGCCGACGACCCCGCGCGTCCCGCCCGCCGATTCGGTCACACTCCAGCCGCCCGCTCGACGATGAGCGCATTGCGGGGCGCAACCAAACGGGATCTTCGCGACGCGCGCGTCGAATTCGAATCGAAAACACGTGCAAGCAGGCGAGCGGGAAGACGCGGGAGGCCGACAGGTGAGCGAGCGGACGGGCGCAAGACGAAGCGGAGCGCGAGCGATCGGAAGTGCGCAATCGACAGCCGCTCGCCCGCTCCGCCGTCTTGCTCGCGGGCATCCGCTCGCCCACCTTCCGGCTGATCGCCCGCCCGCCCGCTCGCTCGTGCCCCGCTTGACCGCCGGAAAGCCCAAATCGAATTCTGTTGATTGGGTCGGCTGGACCGCAGGCGATCCAACGGAAACTCGAGGCAACAGCAAGCAGAACGCAATCTAGCGAGCGAGTGCCCCGCGACCTTGTGAAACTCGACGGACGAAACGATCGAAAGGCAACAGTCGGCCGCCGGGTGCACTTCGTGGCCGAGCGGGTTGTTTGCTGGAATTCGGCGGAACTCCACGAGAAATCGGTTGATTGTGGCGACTTCCGGTGCGCTCCCACCGTTTGGGCAGCCGGACGGGCGACCGGAGCGAACGGGGGCGCCGAGCGGCCGGCCGAAGTCCGCCGGCTGCCCAAACGCCTCGACCGTAGGGCAAGCGGCCGAGCTTCCGGTCAAACCGTTCGTTCGAATGAAGTGCGGGGGATTGCGACACGCGAGCAGCAACAATTGAACGATTGAGCGAGCGACCGGAAGGACAGCTACGAGTACACGACAACAACAAGAGCGTACTGTAGGGGAAAGAAGAGCGGAGGATTGAATTAAACGCAGGGGACGAACAAAAAGCGGCAATTCGAAGGAGATTCACCAGAATTTGGACGCCGTACGGAGTAATTCGCTTAAAGCTCGACGAGAAAAGTGGATTTCGAGCCGCCCGCTCGTTGAAGTCCCGAGTTTTCGATCAACAGTCGGCGGAACAAAGCGGCCGGCCGTCCGGGCTGTCGGCCGGGATTTCGGGAGAAGTTTCGGGCCACCCGCTCGTTCAAAACACGAACGAGGAGGCCCGCTCGCTCACACGTTCGATCGATCGATGACGAGTGGGATTGAGCCGAACGGGATGGAAAGAACAAAGAAACGGGCAGATCATTCCGTTTGTCCGTTAGCTCGGGATCCTCCAAGGCGAGATAAACAGGACAAGGTCGACACTTGCAGGCGGGATCGACACTTCCAAACGGAACAAAGCGACCATTTACGGCCATCGGAGATCATAAACACGCGTCTCCTTTTGACACCCGATCTCTCCGGAGCAGTCGGCCGATCGAGTGGATCGAACGGGTGGATCAGCGGGGCGTTGACCTCCGACACAACAGCGAGCAGATGGACGACCCCCAGCGCGCCCGGCCGCTGCGAACACCCGAAGGCATTCCGGCCGCTCGCCGTTGCCCCGCTCGTCCACTCGCTCGCTGCCCTCGTTGCGCAATCACGGACACGCGCCCTTGCGATCGTCGCGCAAGCCACCGGTTTGAATCGAAAACAGCGAAGATTCCCGCCTTCCGGCGGACTTTGCGAGTCGGATTTTCGCAGCAGGAGAGGAGAGGAGAGAAAGCGAGTCGAAGAAACAAGCAGACGACCTGGGACTTCTCTTTCATGTCCTTTGGACATCCAGTCGCTTGCTTCCCCATGAAGTCGGCCGCTGCCTGCCGCAATCCCGCAACAGTCGATGTCCGATGTTCCACCGACCTCACGGGTACAAGAGTTGTGGGGCGGGAATCTCCGAATCGGCGCGCGTGTTTTCGCCTCTCGCCCGTCCGCCGATCGCCGGCGGCTGGCGGGCGGAACGCGCGCAATTTGGACGGCGGCCGGTCGATCCGCGCGCGCGCCCCGACGGTTCCGCTCGTCTTCGCCGCGTCGCTCGGTAGGGTGGTCGGGAGGATGCACGAAGCAGCGGGGCGGGAAGGTGCGGGATGACGCAATGCGACGAGACGGGCGGCGGGCGAACGTCTGCGCGATTCGGCCGGCCGGCTGTTTGTTGCGGACGGCCGTCGGTCGACTTCTTTCCGTTGATTCACCTGCTGATCTGCAGGTGTTTCTTCCGCCGATCACTGCCCGTTTGCTTCCCTTGAACTCCATCGCTTCTTTCCGCTCTTCGACCCAGCGGGATCACCACTCGACCCTCAAATCGAAGCAACCCACCCAGCGCGTGCCTCAAGATGCCCCGAAGCCCCGACGAGGAGCGCGACCTCTTAACCCGCAAATCGACGCCCCCGGGCGTTGCGACGAGCAGCCGGCCGACCGACGGAGGCGCGAGGCGGAACATGTGCACGAGCGAGCAAGGCAGCAAGCGAGGGGAAGCATTTGGCTTGATTTAATTGTCGCTGTATCGAGGAACGCGGAGGAACGCGCGGGTCCCCGAGCAGAGCGGCGGGAAGTTCGTCCAATTAGGGAGATCGGAATCAACCAAAACAGATGTCTGCGCATTCCTTTCGGCCGCCCCAATTTGTCACCAGTCGCCCGCCTCGGCGGCTCGCTGCGGGATCGGCGGCGCGCATAAAAAGCCGAAAGCCGCCCCGACCGGCCCGCACCGCGCGCTACGGTAAAAAACGAGCGAATTTCGGGAGCGATCCGGGAAGTTTGAAGGCCGCCGCTCGATTGGTAGGCGACTACGAACTTGAGGATCGCTTTCAACTCATTTGCGGTACGTGAAGGTAAATCGTCTTCTGTTGCGGACCTCCCGCTTCGTTTGTTTTGTTCCGATCGGATTGCGCAAAAAGAAGCGCGCAAATCAATTCACGCACTCGAGCGAAAGAAATCCGCGACGGGGCGCCCAGCGATGAGCGGAACAAGCGGGCGCAATGTAGACGAGCGGGAATTCCGTAAAGGAACTCTTTATAGTAAGGACTTCTAGCCACAAGTCAGCTGTTAGATGAGCAAGCTGAAAAGATGTTTAAAATAGAATGGAAGTTCGATGTCGAAAAGAAGCGAGTGGAAGTCGAAAAGCGGCCGCTTGAACTGCGAACCCCCGAATTACGGCGGCCGGCGGGTGATTGGCCACGAGTCCGCACTGGACTCTCGAGAGGCCGAAAAGACGGCCGCCGGCACAGGATCGGCGAGCGGTCGGGGCGGCCGGAAGCGAGCAGTTGGCCGCCCGCCCGCACTCATTGGTTTTCGTTTCGAGTGACAAACGAGCGGCCAGCCGGTGGGCGACGGGGCGATCAGTTTGAGCAATGGAACTTATCCCTTTCGCTCAATTACTCGTAGGCCAAAAAGGATGATAGTTGGGTACAAATTTGAAGTGAATTCGCTCCCCATTCACTTTAACTCCTCTAGAAGCACCCGAAAGGACCCCGAACGAATGACACACGACTTCACCAAAAGATCCCGTCGACCTCCGGAATGCCCGCCCACTTCCGCCCTCCCGTTTGCGTCAAGCGCTGCATAAACGAGTGCCCCGAACGGGTGTATTTCGAGTGAACACCCGCCTTCCGTCGATTCCACCGGTCGGTGCAAAGGTCGACTGGAGAATCGGCCGAGGAATCGAATGGGGGATTGACTGAGGGATTGACGTCTTCCGCGAGCACCTGCACCTTCCGCAGCAAGAAGGAACGTCCACTCGAGAGCTCGTGCACGTGCGTGTCGGTCATCGCGTAACACGACGACGAGCAACACAAGACGCTCCTCATTCTCAACCCACTCACTTTCTTTCGTTCGTTCGTCCGCTCGTCGACGCGCCGCCCGCATGCTCGCAGCGGAACGCAAACAAACAAAACGGAAACGCGGAGCGGCCGGCCGGCGGGCGGACAGAAACGTAATAACACGAAAACGAGGGAGGAACACGAAAGGAAGCACGAGGAGGCAAGAACCGAATGGACACTCCCGCCATTCATTCCATTGACACGTGGAAGAAGTGCTTGAGTGCTGGAAGTGTTCAATAGATGAAAGAGGAGTGGAGAGCGGGCAGGTACCAATAATGATTGCTCGTGTAGAAGCAATCCACCCATGACATGATCGAATGGGGAGTAGGAAAGCGAGTGAAGGTACCGCTCACGTTCAATCACTCGATCAATTAATGATCAAAGAGTGGAGTTGGCTCTGGGCCAGTCTTTCCGTGATCACTCCAACGTCTTTCCGCTGTTTGAATCGGCGGAGGGGAACGGTCGGACGGCCGAACGAGACGAAAAGACGGCTCGTCGCCCAGCCGGCTGATAAGAAAGAAGCGGCGGGCGGCCGTCAGCTGGAGGAAAGACGATTCTTTTGTCTCCCGCCCGCCTCTCCGCTCGCTCGCCCGTCTGCCAACTCGACCGGATGGGCGGCCAGCTGATTAAAACGCCCGCCTTTGTCCCCGAATCGACGAAACCGAACCGAAGCGAGTGGATCGCCGTGTTCGTCATTAAAATCGTTGCCAAAAATAGTCGCGTGTTGACCGAAAAGAAGTGGAACAAAGAAGAACGGGAGGTTGTTTGTCGACGTCGACGGTCAAGCGAAGTAGAGAACAGGCGGGGGAAGAAAGAAGGAGGCGATTGGAGCGTAAGCGGAAGCTTCCGGACGAGCCGCCCGTTGAGTGAATCGCCCGCCCGCCCGACGGCCATCCGGACGGCCAAGCCAACGGAACCGCGGAAAAGCGGGCGATCAGCTGAGCAACCGGCCAGCCGGCCGGCCGCCACGTGCACGTGGAAGCGGGCGGACGGGCGGACGGAAAAGGGAGGGGCGTGCGCGTCAGGGCGGTGATTTCAATCGACCGATTGGCAGACGGGCGAGAAGATCGGCGTTGAGAAACCGAAAGATTCGAGAGCAGTATGTGAGGAAACGAGGTCGCTAAAGATTGAGAAATCCCAGCGGTCTTCATTGACGCCTCTTTCACGCCCGCCAGCCGGCCCGTTCTTGACCACTCGGCCGGTTGTTTGCTCAAGCGACCAAAGAGGAGAACGGAG
The DNA here is from genome assembly GCA_024699865.1 of Aphelenchoides fujianensis. Lineage (NCBI taxonomy): Eukaryota > Metazoa > Nematoda > Chromadorea > Rhabditida > Aphelenchoididae > Aphelenchoides > Aphelenchoides fujianensis. The sequence continues at coordinate 1,329,300 of JAMPIO010000008.1, read as the reverse complement.
GAAACGAGAGTGATCGTTCGGGAACCGCTCCCAATCAACGACAACAAACAACATCCACTCCGATTTACGAGATCCGCCACCTACCCACCGACCAGCCGCCACAAAGAACATCCCCGTCTTTGTGCCCCAAAATAGACGCCGCTTTTGGACGACACCCAAATCCGAAGCGAGTGAGTGATGGTCGCGGAAGAGGGAGGGGCGGGCGGGTGTGCAAACTCCGAAGAAATCAGCCGGCCGGCCGGAACAAACCCGCTAGAAACCCGGCGGAAATCGCGTGGATTTCCAGTGGGTTTCAGGAGTCGAAGCGACGAGCTCGTGTTTTTTGGTCTTCGGTTCTTCTGCTCGAGTTCACTGCCGATTTCTCCCGCCCCTCCAGCTGATGAGGTTGCAGGTGCACGAACGGAGCGGATGAAAGAACGAAAGCGAACTCGCAACACGAGAAAGAGCAGGGGAAATAAGTGAGTGCTCGCCGGAAGCTCCTCATCAATAATCCACTCGCTTCTTTGCACCTTTCGATCCGAAGAAGTCAGCTGGAAGAACCAGAGATTGCAGCGAGGAACGTACTCTGCAGCTTAAATTATTTTGCTGGATTCTTGACGCAAATGCGAACATCTGCCCTTCCGCTGGTAGAATTAAGAGCCCTGCAGTTGGGAGCACGAACTAAAGTGCAGCGGAATGAGCAATTGAACCGAGCAGAGGTAAACGATAGAGGACAATCAGATCAAAAACACGTAACTTTCAGCGCCCTTCCGAGCGGATCAATCGAACGATGAAGTCGCAACAAGCCGCTAGTCTATCAAACCAAACGAAAAAAGAAGAACTGGCCGTAAATTGATGAACGTTTGCGTTTCGCTAATTAACGAGCGGACGGTACGGCCGATAAGCCGCCCGGAGGTCGTCGATTTCCGCTCGCCCCTTGCGCATGACCCGCCGGCCGGTTGGCGATAAGCAGCGGGCCGCGCCCTTGCGTTAACGAGTGAACGAGGGTGAGCAGAACGAAGTGATCGGAAGACGATGATTTACGCACGAAATTTGCAGAAGGAAACGCCAAAAAGACACCAAGGAGCGAGATGTAGCGAGCTGGCGGGTCGGTTGGAGTGGCCGGCCGCTCCTTTTCGGGAGTGCTTCGGAGTTCTTTTTGCGGCGATCCACCCGACCGTCCGGCTGCGTTGTTCACCGACCACTCGACCTCCGAACGGTACGGCCCGCGGCCGCGGGACGCTCCAACTCGGTCGTCCTCCGGCCGATCCACTCGAACGGGAGGATCACCGCCGATAAAAAAGGTTTACTCAGATGTTTGGCTTCTTTCGAAAGCAGAAACACCTACTAGAAGCTCGCAACAACCGAAGACGGGTGTCGAGGTTTCGGCAACGAGTTAACCGGGACTCTCGTCCACTTTTCTTTCGCCGCTTTGTTTAAGCGGACGCGCGCGTGGCGTAAAGCTCGTAAATCAGAAAGACGGCGAGGCGACTCAAAGTCGAGAACTCAAACAAGCGAGTGAAAGTGATCGCCGTTGGGAGCAAAACAGCTGCATTCGGGCGTTGCGTCAGAAAGTAAAAAAATAGGTCAACGACCAAGAAAAACTTTTAAGTAACCGCTTCGACCTTCAAATTCCTTTCCCTTTTGTTGACCAACAAGCACTCATGATCAGCACCACCTGTTCGACCCCTTTAACGCTCAGTCAATCCTTCGAAACATTTCCACGAGCTCTTCTCGATACGAAAGGCCGAAAGTTTATTAAGCGACCGAATTCCGCGAGCCGCATCGAATATTAACGCGGATGGACGGCCGAGTGGACAGGCCGGTGCGGGCGGGAGAGCACGGGTGTTGGAGAGCGCATGGAAACCGGCCGGCCGGTGGGAATTCGGAAGCACGGGCAGCGAGCGAAGGAAAGGGCGGGGTTGACCGTAGCCGTGAGTTTCTCTCGATTACTTAACTCTTCGTCGAGAACTTTCACTAGACAGTCGATAGGTTGTTTTGACCGCTGCCTTATGACTGCTGTCTGCCGGCTACGAACTTTAAGAAACGCGTGACTTCCCAGCTGTGAACCCAGAACACAGTCCACGAACACAGTCCACGAACACAATCCAACGAACGAAAGCAGGCAGGTGTTCCGTCGACCGCTTTCACTTTCTTCTCGTCTACCGTACGGAGCGAAAGGCGGAAGTTGGTCGTGCGTAAACAAAATCCACCTGTCCGGCGGGAAGCAGCGGAGATCAGCTGGCGACCGGCGGTCGAAAGTCGCCGACCCTACCGAGCAAACGAGCGGACGAGCGGAATGCGGGAAATCTGCGGGCGGCCAAAAAACTCGCGGCCGCCCGTTCGACCGCCCGACTGATCGCAATCGCCGGCCGGGCGCTCGAACGAGAGCGGCAGCGAATTTCGACGGACGGCACCCAATTGAAACGAAAGGAACGAATTGAGTCGAATCGGAACGAATTGATGACCACTCCCTTGCCGCTCGCCCGCCTTGTCGCCTCGCCGCCCGCCTTCTCGCCTCGCCGCTTGTTCCCGTGTTGCCCTCGTTGTCAAACGATCCATTCGATTCGACTCGTGTCGCCTGCCGCTCGCGGTCGGCCGGCCGTCTGGGTGGTCCACGGGACACGGGCGACGCGCAATCGACGACGAGAACGATCGGAAGCGAGCGGAAACAAAGCGGAAGAGGCGGGCGTTTCGAATGAGTTCGACGTCTCCCGCCCGCCTTCTCGCTTCTGCTCATTTGCGGTCGTTTCACGCCCGTTTGACGCGCCTTCGATCGCGACTTCCGTTTCGTTCACCTGACCTTCGGGAAACACTTTGGAGCGTTTGAATGAAACTACCGCTTGATCGCACAAATGAAAGCAGGCTAACTTCTGTTGCTCCGACTTCAAAGCCACCACAACTTCAATCCCCGCTACAAACTCCTTGGACCATTCCAATGGAAATGCTGCTTGCCCCGAATTCGAAGTCCTCTCAATTACCACTCGGAAGCCGCAGTTGTTTCTTGGCCACAAATCACTCGCCGCCGGCCAATCAGCCGGCCGGCCAGCCGCAAGTGATGGATCGGCGGCAAAAAGTCGAAACTTTGCGGCCGCCGGGCAGACGGCCGAGCGGAGTGTAAAGTCGGTCGTGGACGGCCGCTGGGCTCCCGCGAATCCGCCGACCGCTTGCCCGCCGCTCATTGCCGTCGGCTGCTCACGATCAAGCGCAACGGACAACACAACGGAGAACGCAACGGAGAAGGCGAGCGGCAGGAAAAGGGCGGATGTTTGGACAGGCGCTCCAAACGGAAGCGTGCTCTCAAGAGAAACAACCGCGGATGAACAGAGCACGTGCACGTGAATCGACGAGACACACGCGACTCCAATCGAGCGAGCAACCGGCCGACCGCTTCTCTTTGATCCTTCCAGTGGCCATCGCGCGCGCGGAAGCCGGCGAGCAAACGGAGCGGCCGCGCGGCTCATAATCGCCACGCGGGCCCGCTTCCCGCCGATTTCTGTTGGCCCTCCGGTTTTCCTCGTAATCCTCCGTCCCAATCGCCTTCTCTAATCGTTTGATCGTCCGTGCAGCCCGTCGACGTGGACGGGCGGCCGCCGGAGTGGCCGTTCGGACGACTCTTCCGGACATCCGCGTTCTCCGCCGGGCGTCGAGCGTCGTCGTGGGCGGTCGAGCCATCCGACGGCGAGGGGAATTGAACGATTGAGCAAAGGATTGGACGAGCAATTGATGTGAGTGATGAAATTATTGAGAGCAGGAAGGAAATGAGAAGATTGTTCGTCGTTCATCAATTGCCAAAGCATCCAGAAATCGGTAAAAGCAGACTGCCGCTCGTCCATTCTGCGCGCAACGAGGTGGGTGGTCGGCGGTCGCATCAATCATCTGCAGGCGGGAATCCGTTTCGTTTCTGCTGCGGATTCGGGGGCAAGCGGAAGCAAGCGGTCGGAACGGCGATAAGAGAGTGCATTCCATTTGGTGCACCTGCAGGAGTCCAAGTGCAGAATTTGACGACAACGGAGAAGGGTGACAGACGGAAGCAAACAGAAGAGATCCCGCCGTGATTTGGCTGCACTTTTAGCGTGCACTGTTGCCCCATACAGCAAGAATCTAAACGAAATCAAAGCCTCCGCGGCACGAGTACGGTACTCGACTCGACAGTCGATGCGGTCTTGACCACGCCGTCTCTCATCCGTTCCGCCCATCGACTCGCGGCCTTGAGGCTCCCGAGGGCCGCGCGCGCCGTTCGCTTCGCCGCCGCGTCGTTTCGGTCGTCATTGCGGCGGGATTTGGCGGCCGTTCGCGCGGCGTCGACCGGAAATTCGGCCGTCGCGGCGCGCCCAATTCGACGGTTTTTATGCGCCTCGAATGTTGCGCAATTGGACCGCCGAATGGACGTCGTTTTCGTCGGATGAAGATGCGGTTGAAGAAGAGGTGGACGGGCAAGCGTAGAAAACGAGTTCGATTCGATTGGAACAAGCAGAAAGGTTCGAGCGATAGCGGGGTTCGTCGCGAAACACAAGAAGCACAAAGCAAAACAAAGAGGTCCGGGCGTCCACTCCGTTCGCACGTTCCTCGCCCACACGCCCGCCGTTCCTCCTCTTGGAGCCGCAAACGAGCCCTCGAAAAAGCGTCAACACGTCTGAAAAAACGACGAGCTTTCGCTTCCTTCCCCGCGTCTTTCGCGCACCGACGTCCACGAACGAGTGTTGAAAAACAAATTGCCGTCGGTCGGGCGCGAACGGCGGCGCGTTTTTTTTGATCTTGTGGCTCGTTTGCTTCGTGCGCCGGCCGTTCGCGCGCGCGTCTCCAAGCGGCCTCGCATAAAAAATGCGAGAAAATGCGTCCATAAAAAGAAGGCCGACGACTCGCGCGGCAAGAGGCGTCGAAATGCGCGCGAGAAATGGCCGCAAAACACCCTCGAAGAGATCGATCGTTTTTTCTGCGGTGGCTTCTCGTCGAGCTCGTGCTTGGCGCCGTCCAATGCGCCGACGGATAATTTGCGGCTTTGGAAGACGACAAAGGAGGATTGATTGCGTGTGAAAAAAACGCAGAGCTCGCGGCACGCGACGGAACGAAACAAACTGCCTGATGAAAAAAAATTGAAGCTGCGCGTGGGGTCAGCGTCGACGTGCTGGACGCTCGAAGGCGTGCGTGAACGACAAGCGGTTTGTTGGGACACGCGAGTGAACGGGCAGGAACGCGAGAAACGCATGAATTTCGACGTGATCACCGCAAGGCCGCACGGAATCTCGGGTTTTTTGCGCCGTCTAGTCGTTGTGGCCTCAACTTCGAGAAAACGGGAGGTGGACGTCTCTGGCCTGCGGCATGTGACGAAGAAGACAACTCGGCATCCGTCAAGTGCCACTTTACGATCAGCATTCCCCTGCTTTCCCTCCTTTCCACCCAAAGCCACCGATCGCCGATCAAGCGTTTATTTCTCTGAAATCAATCCTCTCGATCAACAAACAACAACACTTAATGAGCAACGGCTAAGGGGATAACAACTGTCAACAACGTGGAGGATCGGTGATGGCGGGAGACCAAATACGAGGCGAAATCAACAAACAAACAACAAATTGGAGGAATAGATTAGAGGAATGAAAGGATTGCGAACAAATGAGAGCAGTTGGGAGCGATTAGAAGTTTGGGAACAATTGGGAGCGATTAGAAGTAATTGGAGGCAATGGAGAAGGATCGGCAGACTCGTTGCAGTTCGAATGGAGCTCAAAGATTCGTGTAGACGGGCACGTCCGACGCGGAGGCGGCGCTCTCCCAACCGCACGACGCGGCGCTCATCCACGAGGGGCGCGCGAAGAACTCGGCGCTCAGATGCGGCCGCTCGACTTGGCGTTGCAGCTGGAGGAACGGCGAGAGCGGCGGCGTGGGCGCGATCGCGAACTGGAGCGCCCACTGGAGCGGCGGCGGCGGCGGCGCGACGGGCGGCGAGTGGACCGCCGGCTGCTCGACGGCCAACGCGGAGGGCGCCTGCAGCAGCCCGAGGAGGACGGGGTAGCGGCTGAGATCGACGGGCGGCGAGTGGGCGAGGCGGAGCGGCGCCTTCTTGCCCGCCGGAGTCGCCCGTTTGGGCGTCGCGTCGGACGGCGAGGCGGGCGCGAGTTTCTGCAACGAAAGTGGGTTGAAAGGAGTAGTAGGTGGAGGATTCGGGCAATCGCTGTGTCTAATCGAATGGAATTCATGGCGCAATCGAGCGAAGAACCCACTGAACCATGCATCACCCGTCCAACCTTCGTCTCTCAACCTCAACTCCCATCCGAATGGAAGAGAACTCACCATTCGCTTCGGATTCTCGACCGCGCGCAGCGGTTGGCGTTCGATCGCCGCCGCCCCGTCGGTTGCCTTCAGCTCGTCGCTCTTCCGCTTCGGCCGCCGGTTTTCCTCGTGGCCGACCGCTCCGTCGGTAAACTGCGGACTGCGTTTCGGCTTTCGCCGTTTGCCCACGGACGACGGCGCGTCCACGACCGTCGAGGCGGGCGGACTGCCGGCGGGCGCATGGACGAGACGCGGCGAGCGCGACGAGCGGCAAGGGTCCGCGACCAGCGGAGAAGCGGCCGACATTCCGGACACGAACCTGCAAGCAGAGAGCGTGATTGAATGTGTTAGTGGAACGGGGAATGCGCGGACGTTAACGAATGATGGCGAGGCGGACGGTACGAAGGGAAGAAGTGGGCAAATTGGCGGAGTTCTTGTGTTCGCGGTCGATAGAACGCTGTCTTTTTCCTTTTATCGTCGCTTTCCCAACAGCAACTGAAAGAATCTTCCCGAATACCCGCAAGAACCGAAGAACACGAGCGAAATCCCCCATCTCCCAATTCGAGCCCGCAATCGAAAGCAAAAGCCGAATGTGAGCGAGAAAGTCAGACAGCCGGCCGGCCGGTTGGACGGCGGGCAGATGGGCGAGCGAGCGAGCGGGCGGCTCGACGAGAGCGAAAGTGAACGCCGCGCGCCGAGCCGAACGGCGGCGACGCGCGGGCGGCGAGGCGGCGAGCAGCAAAACAACGCCGCGATTCGAACCCAAATGCCAAAGGTGAGTCGTCGCCGCCCCGACTGATCGATTCTTGCGTCACCCACTCAGCCATTCGCTTCTCACCACCTTCCAACTCATTTGATTGCGGACCACGGGAACGAGTTCAATCGAAGGGAGTGAATCAAGGAGTGAGTAGATGATTGGACTCTTGCGCTCTCCGTTGGGAGTGGGAGCTCGTAAAATAGACGGCGAAAGCGCCGCTCGTTCGGCTGGCAGAACGGGGCGGATGGATGGAATGCGGTTTTCCCCGTCGAATTCGTGCCAAGCGGTTGAGTTCGGATCGAACGAACCGAGCGAGCAAGCAAGAAACAAAGGAGACCTCGTCACCCCCACGAGAACACCAACAAACGTAATATTTTCGACTGCCTGCAGCGTGTGAACGTTGAACGTTTCCCGCCACTTTCCCTCGGCTCCGTCCGTCTGCAACAAAAGAACGTTCTTTGGTGTTCCCACGACCATCGAGCGCTAGCCGACCATCCGGCTTGTATTTTGCTCTCCTTTCGAGCCCTCGGCTAGGGTCAAACGCGAAGGTGCTCGGCTGAACACGTGTGCTGTTTGCTCAACTGCGATCGTTTGACTTCCGGGATCTTCGCACCTTTCCATTCAATCCAATAGATGGCTCGAGGGAGAGCTCGAGGGTCCGCCTGTTCACACAAATCGTTCGATACAATTTGTCGTTGGTGATCGCGAGAGGTCGATCGCGGTGACTTTGGTTCGAAATGTCGTTCGATTTTACACGCCGCTTTTCCGCACGTTTCCGCTCGCTTCCGCCCGTCCGCAACGTTTCCCTTTTCCACGAGCGAAAAAGTCGGCCGGTTCGTCATGGCGGGCGGCGGCGGTCGGCGAGTGCACGGCGGAGTCCAACGGAGATGAGCAAAAAGCGAGGGGATTTCGTTCGAACACTCGCCCCTTGGGGCCCCGCGGAGTGCAGGCAGGCGTGCGGGCAGACGACGAAAATTGGCGGCGTGCGAGTGCGGTGTGCTCATCCTCGCTTTCCACACTTTTTTTTGTGGATTCTTTCGTTGCCCCCTCGCTTCCCGCTTCGTCCTGCCGCTCGAAACGCCCCGTCGCACGCTGCCGTCGACTTTTTCCTCGTCCGCTTTTCTCCGGGACTCGAGAGCGAGAGGGGGCCTCAAAGTGAGGAGCTTGCTTTCGCCTGGTTTTCTTTCAATTCCTCCGCTCCGAGGCCTTTCGCTTTCGATTTTTTCCGCTTCTTTTTCTTCGCTCGTTTCGTCTGCGTCCCGACGACTGGGCCGCTCTTCGCCGCCGCTTTCGCCGCCGTTTTCTCGAAATTTCTCGGCGGATCGACGGCGCTGGCGAAAAGAACCGACTCCACGCGGTTCTCATCGAATTTTTCGTCGAGTTTTCGTCCTGTCTGCGGAGTGACGTCGGTTTTTTGGTTGCGGAAACGAAGCCTCATGCACGCAGAGCGTCCGCCTTTCGTAGCCGACCGCGTTGGTTCGATTTTTGTTCGTTGAAACTCGTCTGCCTCTCCGCGCAATGCTTTTCGGTGATTTTGGCGGAAATTCATGAAAATTACGGCCACGTTCGGCTCCTCGACTCGCTCTCGCCATCTCGCCGTTGACGTCGTGCTCTGGGCTCCGTTTTGCTCTTTGCTGACGACACGCTTTGGATTTGCATCTGGTTGGCAACGGCGTCAAAAGAGCGGCGCTTCTCCACGCAAAGTTTGCTGTCGGGCGAAACAGAGCGAGTCACGTGAATTCGCTCGTTGTGCTCTTTGTTCTCCGTATCCTTCTTGCATTCCAGTCGTCTATTCGCTTCTGTAAATTATTTTCGTTCTACGTTGTCCCATTCCAGCCGTTTCGTTCATTCATTTCATTCATCCGTTGATCGACCGTCATTCTATTCGTCCATCAACACGACGGAGCGAAGGCGACAGTCACGAGGTGACGCGCTCTGTTTTGCGAAAGTCTGGACGCCGCTCGCAACCGGCCGCCGCCGCTCCGTTTTATCAAACTTTCGATCGATTGATTGCGGGGAGCGAGCGGCTGGCTGGGGTTTTCGAATCGATTTGCTCTGCGGCCCTTCGGGCGCTTTGCTGGGCTTTCGGTTGCGAATTGAATTATTTTCGTTGGATTTGACGAGGAAGCGGGAGCACCACGAAGTTCGATGGACTTGAAAAACGCATCCGGACGACGGCTGCCTGCTTGGTTTGATCGAAATTCCCCGCCGTCCTTTTGTTCACGTGCTGTTCGCTGGGGCCGTCAGCCGGTCGAGGAATCACGCGCTTTTGCCCCGCCGCTCGACGCGCCCAATTGGAAACAAAAACGAGCACCCCAAGACGTCGCTCTTCTTTTCGTTGTTGCTTTCACTTTCGCTTTCGCGCGCGCGACTGGCGGCTCGGACGCGCGACGGGTGGGCTGTTCGGCTGTCGCTTTTTTTACGACGAGCCGAACGAGCGGGCGAGGCGGAAGAGCGCGCGGACGTCACCTCACACAAACGTCTTCTTTTTTCCCCTTCCTCCGCGTTCATCACAAACACTCGCGGCCTCGCTCGTGCGTCCCAACGAAAATCGATCGAGTTGATTGGAGGTCGTCTGGGCGAAAATTTCGCTTTCGTTCGCCCGCTTGCCCCTCTGCTTCCGCCAGCTGATCGCGGCGGCCCGCCGTCTGCTGCCCCGCCGCTCTTTGCGCCCCGTTCGACTCGCCGCAACCTTGACGCTCGGCGCGGAATTTTCTGATCGACGACGCGCCAAGCGAACGCGAGCGGCGGGCCGCGTGGGGGCGGCAGGTTTGCGAGTTTGCGGCTCGGCGCGCTGTTCGCCGCTTATTTTTAGTTTGCTCGTTTTTCGCCTAATTTTCTGCTCGAATTCCACCGGCAAACGAGTGGGAATTCGAACAATTCAAAGGCAAAAATTCGGCGTTGATGTCACGCGTTCGACGAACAAAATCGACACGATTTTCGCCGGTTTTCGTTCACTTCCGCTTTCTTTTCCCTTTTCTCCGGCGCAAATGTTGCCATTTTTCTGGCTTTTCGTCCCGTCGTGCGTGTTCGCAATCGACGTCCGCCTTCGAGCACGCCACACGTTCAACGGCGGACGGCGCGGAAACAAAACGTCGAACGAACGGAAGCCGTTGGGATTTGAATCGAAACCGCCGGCCGTCCCGCGTGTTCATTTTGCTTCCATTCATTTGTGGGGCACTTGCACTCTCATCTGTGTTCGTTAGAGGACGTTCATCGAACCACCGTGCTTTACGCTGGAATTTCCGCGTTCTCTCCACGCACCTCCCGTGTCCTCCCGCCCGTCCCTCGGGCTGCTTCCCGAAAACTTCAAGCGGCCGACGGGGCGGAAGCGAAGCGCGTAATTTCTTCCGCCTGCTCGTGGCCGTCGCCCTCCGCCGCTTGTTGCCACGGTGGTGAAAACGGGCGCGCAAGGGCAAAATTGCGGGGTAAATGCTCGCTTTTCCATTAGTGGACGTCTAGTTGGCGAGCAGAACGCTTCGAGAGACTCTTCTGTTGTTTAGGCAAAATTAAACCGCAATTCAACTGGAATTCTCGGCCAGTCTTCAATTTCTAGCGATTATTCAGCGATTTGCACTCGAATGCTTGCGATTTTCTTCGGATTCATCGATTGTCCCCATTTACCGCGTCATCTACCATTTCTATCGTGAATTTCCGGCTTCAACTCACCTTCCCGCCTTGCAGATCGCCGCCGACGTTTTCCGCTTTCCGCCCGGTGAACACCCGCCCGCCGCCCGCAAGAACGGAGAAATGGACGCGAGTCAACGGCGTTTGGGTGAGTCTTCTTGTGAATTCCATCGTTCAATTCGATTATTCGTCGGTTGCAGCAAAAGAGTTGTCTCAACTGGTTAATGAGCCGCCGGCCGGTCTGAAGATCTCCGAAGAGGAGGCGTCCGTCGACATGCGCGTGTGGACCGTTTCGGTGGAGGGCGCCTCGAACACGCTTTACGAGGGCGAAACGTTCAAGCTGCAGTTCAAGTTCGACTCGTCCTATCCGTTCAGTTCGCCCGAGGTTCGTTCCATGGATTTCATTCGTTCTATTCGTTCCGCTCGCTGGGTTGCAGGTGACTTTCGTCGGGAACAACATCCCCGTCCATCCACACATGTAAGCGCGTTCATTAATTGTTGCTCTGGGTCGGTAGCGGTGTCTAAACCACCGAATGATTGCCGTCTCCTGTTCCGCGTTCTAATCCTTTCATTCAGCTACTCCAACGGGCACATCTGCCTGTCGATCCTCGCCGACGACTGGACGCCCGCCCTGAACGTCCAATCGGTGTGCCTGTCGATCGTCTCGATGCTCTCCAGCTGCCGGAAGAAGGAGCGGCCCATGGACGACGCCATCTACACCAATACGTGCCACAAGTCGCCCAGTCAGACGCGTTGGTGGTTTCACGGTTCGTCCACTTTTTCTTTCGATTCTTTCGATTGATTTCCGCTCGTTTTAGACGACAAGGTCTAGTGCCATCGAGAACGGACGTCTCCAGCAAACCAACTCACTCATCCACTCAGTCATTTCTTCTTCTTCTCCTCCGCCTCCTTCTTTCTCGCCCACCGAATCCCCGTGTCTCTCCCCTATGGCGAACAAACATCGTGCGTGTGTAGATGCCCGCTAATTCTTTCTCGCTCGGCATGAACAAAGCATCCTTTCAGTTTACTTAGCGTAGTCCCCTCGGTCCCCAGCCGCCCATTGTTCTTCGTTTCTTTCGGACGAACAAACGATAATCTCCCGCCTTCCTTCCGTCTTCTTCGTCGTCGTTCTTCTTCGTTCTCAACGCTTACGGTTGTTTCGCCCCTCCGTCTTTTGTACAGGAGTCGCCCCCTCTCGTTCAGATCGTTCTTTGGGTCTTCCCCTCCTTTCGTTCTTCTTCCTCTTTGTTTCGTTTGTTACGCGCGCCCATTCTAGTCGTATTCCAACGAATAAAATGTGCTGTGAGCTCGACTGGCTGTCGTTGGGGAGAGAGAAGAAAAAAAATGATTGACGTTCCTGGAATTTGAGGGAATTGGGGCGAATCAATCAAACACTAGGCGGCTGGGAGAAACAATGCGAGTGGTACTTCAGTTTGAAACTCGGAAGATCGTGCATTCAAGGCAGCAATCTACTGTTGATTCGCGCAGGTTGCAGGCGTGCTACAACGAATGCACCATCGTCTAATGATTTCACTCCTTCCGACCAACTGCAGCAGCTCGTCTGTTTATTCCCGGCGGTTCGAATACAAGTGATCGATTATCGGTGGGGTGTGCGATCAATCAACTTTCTCGCTCGTTCACACGACGAACTCCAGCACGTCGCGGTCGTAAATGTCAAAGTCGGAGATGGGGCGGTCGTCCGGGAGGCGGTAACCGTCCTTCTGCTGCTGCACCACGCCGCCCATCACTCGTTGCACGTCCGCGAAGTGCCACGAGTCAACCAGCAGCAGTTTCACGTCGTGCATCGTGTTCCACTCGTTCATTCCGACGACGAACTCGCGCCATTCGCCGGCCGTTCGGTTGGTGGGCTGCTCGTGACTGCCGTCCAGTTCCTTCGACTCCTTTTCGTCCTCCTTTGTTCCTTTGAGCGACTGGAGGAGCTCATCGGTCGGTCCGCTCTTGCTTTCTGCACTCGACTCGCCGCTCTCCTCGTCGTCCACCGGAAAGCGGACGTAAACGAGTGTGTCGCCCGGCAGACGGAGGTCTAAAATGGAGGCGTTCTGGACGCGGTATTCGAAAAGAGCGCGATCTTCGGCGTTCAGCGGGCTTCCTGCAACCCGAATAAGTGTTTTTGAATTGCAGAGGGGAAGTGGTTGAAAGAGTGCGTTGTTCTTCACTTCGGTGCGGCTGGTGCGACTCTTTTCAAGAGAAATTCGAAGCAACGACGAATGGAAACAGCGTCCAAACAAACAACCACCAGTCGTCTCGCCGAACACTCACCGCGATAAGAGAGCTGTTGCTGGAAGCGGGAGAATCCGTGCTCTTGCAGCAGCATTCGCAGTTCCCCGACAGAAACCGAGAGAGAAGTGCGGAGGACGAGTCGACGACGATCGGGCGTGTTCACGAAGAGAAGAGCGTTCTTCTTGCGACGAACTTGCTCCTCCGCGGCGACGATCTCGGACAGTGTGCACTTGTTTTCGAGCATTTGACCTGAAGAAGAGAGTGAGCGGAGATCGATTGGAAAGCGAAGGGATCTGTTGGGACGAGTGGTGAGAGTTTGGAGCGGTCGATTCCGAACATCAACCTTATTTAAGGTCAATCCTTTAGCGAGCAAACATATTACTTGTTCGATCGCTAGCAACTCTGTAGCTTGCACGATCCTCTTGTCTCTCCTTATCCCCTAGCTCACCGTAGAAGAGAAGCCGCTCGACGTCGACCGGCAGCGGGCCGTCCGCCCCGCCGATCGGCTTTCCATTGCGCGCGTCGCGAATCAACTCCGACTGGGCGACGATCACGCGCACGAACAGGTCGGCGATTCGTGTGTCTATGGCTGCAATCGAGCGTCGAATTCAATTGAAGAATCCACTCGGCTACGCGCACCTTCCTGCAGCCCGCCGTTGTCCCCGACGGCTGCATGCCGGCCGACTCGCGGCTCGATCCAATCGTGCAGCAGGAAGCCCACTTGGACCAAATTGCACACGACGAGGACGAACACCAGCGCGTAGAACATCGACGAGCGCGCCACGTCGAACTTGGGCTCTCGTTTCTCTTTCAGTTGCATCTGAAGGAGGATAAGTCGGTGAATGGGGCGCAAATTTGAGGGAAGAGGAGCACGTAACGAGCTCTATCGATAGCTCGAATCGACAGTCAACTCAAAACAGAAGCTACCGCACCTGCCGCCCTCGACCACCGACCGGACCGCAGTGTTGATCACGAACGACTGGCTGCTTTGACGGCGGCGGGTGTCGCTCGTTTCGTAAGCGGCGGCGGGATTAAATTTGTGCGTAAACAAGAGACGGCAGCTGATCATCAACTGGCTCGGACAGTCGAGAAGCTACGAAAAACTGCGAGATGTTTAAGGGTCCAGAGAGACTCTCAAGGCGAGCAGAACGAACATTGTGAAGAGCCGTAGGGTGAAAGCAGGAGGTAATAATCGAGTGTCTGATCGAAGGCCAGAACGATCGAAGCGAAACCAATCGACTGGTCGCTCCAACAAGCCCAGAAGCGTCCGGAACCAAGCGGTGAGTGATCGAATGCGCACGAATCGAAATGCAAATCCCCTTCGACGGCCACTCGATCACGTCCGAGCGGCGCCGTTCGCAAATCGACGATCGTCTCGCTTGTTTTCGTCGAATCGGTGGAGTGAGTCAAGCCGGAAAGCGGTATAGCAGAGGTCCACGGCGTCTTGATTAGATTGCCGTCCGCTCGCGGGTCCTCGAGCCCGAGTGGTTCTTCCCCGCTTAATTTGCCTGTTGATGAGCTCCACAATAAGGAGCGCCGAACGACTCTCGGAATATCGTGTAACAAATAAGCTGCTCAGTAGTCGTCTATCCATTCCTTCCCCACAGAAATCCTTCCAAACCAAGCCGACGCCTCTATCTCCAACGTTTATTCCCTACTTTCTATGCACACGACAAACGACGAGAACAAAAGACGAACTCCTGGACGACTCGGCGATCAGACGCCCGACTTCGAGCGGCCTTTCGCCTGCTTCTTCTTGTGCTCCTCGACGAAGTTCGCCGTCTTGAGCAGCGTCCACTCCATTTGGATCGCCTTGAGGAGTTGGCCGAGGTTCTTCCACTCCTTCGACTCCTCGGGCGACTGAAAGCAGAGGAGATGAGCGGAAGGAGGGGGGAGGTGGACGAACCGCCGCGCCGGCCTCGCGCTCCGCCTGCTGGACGACCGCCTGGAAGCGCTCGCGGACGGCCGAGTTCAACGGGAAGTGCTGGATGAGGGCGCGGTAGCAGTGCTCCCAGCGAGTGTTCGGATCGCCGAAGATCACCAGGAGCTTCATTTTGCGGACGCCCTCGATGCCGGCGGCCGGCAGCTCCAGGTCCTTGCGCCAATCGAAGTGGAGTTCTTTCGCGAGTTCCACCTGCAAGCAGGGAGCCATGAGTTAAGCATCGGAGCGGAGGATTGAAAATAGGTGTGTGAGGGAAGCACAACAGAGAGGAGGAGCTGAGCGAAGCGTTGAACTCACCACGAAGCCGGCCGACTTGCGATTGGGCCACGCCTCCTTTTGCGCATCCGTGCGCATCATTTGGTCCATTTCCTCGAGCTTCTGGACGTCGCCTTCAGACCACTCGTCCTCGGTGGTTGTCGCCTGCGTCTTCGCGACCCGTCCGGCCTTGTTCTTGCCCTTCTTCGGCTCGTCCTTGGGCACGGCCGTCCGCAGGTCCCCCTTGGGCGCCGCTTTCGTCTCCTTGGGCTCCGCGAGGGTCGCCCACGTGTTCTTCTTCGTGGTCTCCGGCTCGGTGGGCTTCGAGGCGTCCTTCGACGGGCGAGAAGCTTCGTTGGATTGAGCGGGCGCCTTCTCGGTGGCCTCCTTCGCTGTGGCCACCGCCTTCGGCTTCTCCTTCGACTTCGATGGCTTCGGGCACTTGGAGCCGCCGGTCGCCTTCTTGAGCGAGCGCGCCTGCTTTTTCGACTCGTTCCGCCGCGACTTCGTCGACGGCTTCTTGTCGGCGGCCGCCGTCTTCTTCTTGCGGCGCCAGCAGAAGAAGCCGACGGCGACGGCTCCGATGACCGCGAGCAGCCTGTGGAAGAAGTGAGTGGGAGGTGAGCGGTGGAGAACTCACAGCGCGACGCAGCCGCCGACCGCCGCCCACAGCTTCCAGCCGTCCACCGACCAGCCCGCGCCTTCCGACTCCTCTTTCTTCTCCAGCGTGGCAGTCTGCAAACGAGCGATGAGCGGGAGAAGATCGACCGGTTGCTCACGAATTTGAAGACGAGACCCGGGGCCGCGCCGTCCATTTCGAAGCTGACGGTCGTCTTCTTCTTCCCATCGGCCGCATCCTCGAACTTCGCTCCGCATTTGGCCTTCTCGTTAGCGATCTTGACGTAGTCCGCGGTGGCCTCACCGGCGTACGGTTCTCCCTGCGTTTTGTCTAAACCGAATCGAGTTAATGAGACAAATTTCGAGGACTTACTGTTGTATTGGAGCACGAAGGAAAGACGCATTTTCGAGTTCTCAATCAGACGAAGACTACCCGCACAGCCGCCGACATCGAAGGTTCCGCTAAAACACAAGTATGCGAGGTGGAATGCCGCCCGCCGACGAACCTCGTGTCCGCGTCGCCGCCACCGTACTTGATGCCGAAGGTGAGTTTCTCGCCCGGGAACGACAACGTGGCGCTGGCCTTCGTGCAGTCGTTCGTGAGCTCGAAGATCCTGAAACCCAAACGATCAGTCGAGTGGGGACGAAGATAGACGACTCACACTTCGCTCCCCTGCTGCACGAAGCAGCCGGAGTAGTCGGTGAGGAGGCGGCCGGCCGGGGCAGAGAAGACGGCGAAGCGAAGGACGGAGAGGAGCAGGAGGCCAAGCGGCACGGAGCGACCGCTCCACCACGAGCCCGAGGGAACGCGCATGAGCGAGAGCGATCGGGAGAGCGGAGAGAAGAGCGGCGACTCGAGTGGCCGCCAACTGAACGAACTGACGACCAACCGCCAACCGCCGCTTCTCCGCCCTGCCAGCCGGACTCAACCATGCAAATTCGTTGCGTTGCGCGGGCGGTTGCCCAAGCAGAACTTCTGGAGTGATCACAAGGCGAGAAAACGGTAAACAAAGTGGCCAGAGGAAGTCGGTTTTATCAAAGGGTTTGATTGAGTCTTGGTCTGAGCAAGAAACAAGAATGTACTCGCCCTTTGCTTAGCTCTCTTCTGTGTGTTCGATCACACCTCAAACACCTCCGTTTTGTTCTTCCTGCTCTTTGCAGGCCGATGACTCACCCGCCCCGAACGGGAGCACCCGAGCGGATCGAAAGGAAGAGTTGGCCGGCCGAACGAAAGACGCGCCACTCAACGCTCGGCGAGCGGCCGATTGAGCGGATTTCGCGTTCATCCGCCCGAAATCTTGACGAAATCGAAACGAACGGGGGAATTCTTGCCGTTCCGATCGTTTCAAGAAAATTCTGGCCTGCTTTTCATTCCTGTTTCCGTTCGATTTGTGCCGAAAATTCGTCAGAAATTGTCGTGAATCGACAGAATTTTGAAATTGCAAAAAGTTTGCGGGATTTTGGTCGCTCTCTGGCTGCAATTTGTGGAAGCAATTGGAAACTTCCGTTTCGAACGAAGAGTACGTTAAATTCCAGTGTTATTGCCTTCCTTGCGGCGTTATTTGCCCTCGCGTTTCGACGAGAACTCGGCCGATTTTATCGCTTTCTCGCCGCGCTGATTCGCCACATTCTTATCACCGTGCACACCAACTTCACGCCGTTTCAGTGCGATGATTTGACTTGTTGCTCCCGCTCGTCTCCACCCGCAAGATTGCGGTTCAACGGTCCATCGAACATCAACGAAAGGAGCATGAAGAAGTGAGTGCTTTCGGACTTCGTTTGCTCTCGCTTGCTCGCCGTTTTCGTCCGCTTCTTTCGCTCAATTTCAGGCAAACTAACGACGGCGCCCAGACCGTCCAGTCCGAGGAGGTCACGCCCGAACTCCAGCACAAGGCGCGCATTCTGCTTGCGGTGATGGAAGCCGGCTACGGGGCGCCCACTCCGCTGCAGGAGGCCGTCGTCCAGGCGATCGGCAGCGGCGAGTCGTTCCTCATCGAAGCGGAGGCGGCGGACGACGAGCCGGCCGGCCGGACGCTCGCGATCGCCGTCGGAATCCTGCAGCGAGTGGACGAGGCCGCCGATCGCCTGCAAGCGTTGATCCTCACGCCCAGCCGGCAGTCCGCCAAACACGTGCGTTCTTCTCTTGCTGTCATTCGATTAATCGCTTTAGATGACCGAAGCGCTGCAGAAGGTGGGCGCCCGCTCCGCCGTCCGCGTCCACTCGTGTGTCGGCGGCGCGCTCTCGGTGGACGACGAGCGGCGGCTGCTGACGGACGGCCGCTTCCAAGTGGTGGTCGGGCTGCCCGGCCGGGTGAACGTTCTGCTCGCTCGCGAGGCTCTCGGTTCGTTCCCCCTTCTTTCGTCCACTCCTTCTGCTCGCTTGCAGCCGTCGATCACGTGCAGGCGCTCGTGTTCCACCGCTGCGGCGAGGCGGCGTGGCAGACGCTCCAGGAGCAGACGGCCGAAATCCTCCGCCGTCTGCCCGCCGGCCTGCAGATCGTTTCGGACGGCGGGCGGCGCGGAAATTTCTGCTTCGATTTGATCGCCGACCGGCTGCCCGCGCCGCGTCGAGTCGTCGCCAAGAACCCTGCCGGCGTCTACGCGCTGGGCACCTTCGTCGAGGAGGCGGAGAAGAGCGTTGAGGCGGGGTGAGCGAGGACTTCTTTGCTCTCATCGGCTGCCTGCTTCCAGCTTTGCTTCCTGCACTTCGACTCCGCAAGAAGAAGACCCCGACTTCTCGCTGGTCTCCAACTGGGGCCACTACTCGACGACGTTGCTCCACCCGCACATGTCCGAGGTGACGGTCGGCATCCTCATGGGCAAACGCTACGAGATGGCGACGCCCCACTCGCTGCAGGAGCGCCTGCTGCAGCCCGCCATCGACGGGAAGGACGTCGTCGGGATCTCGCCGCCCGGCCGCGGCACGTCGCTCGCCGTGTCGCTGCTCGTGAACGAGCGGGTCGACCGGTTCGTGTCCGGCCTGCAGGTGCTTGTCCTCAAACCCAAGCCCCGCAAGGACGTCGAGGTGAGCGGCGGGGCGGTTCGGGGAGGAGTGGAAGGAGGGGAGTAAAGGGAGTGCAGAAAGGGAGCGAATTAGAACGCGTGAACGATCCCCAAGCTCTCTCCGAACAACCCGGTTGCAGATCGAGAACTACACGGCGTGCATCTGCGAGCTGAACGGCGTGGAGATCGGCGGCTGCGCGTGCGCGACGGACGACGAGTGCGATCACCCGCACGGCCACCAGCAGGTGCTCGTCCACTCGCCCGCCGCGAGCTGCCGGACGACCATCGCCGAGCGGTGCATGGGTTCGTCCTCTCTTCTTCTACTCACTCCTCCCGTTCGCTTGCAGAGAGCGACGCCCTGCGGATGGTCGTCGTGCACCGCGTGGACGAGCTGCTCGCCGCCGACCGCGCGAAAATCTTCGCGATTCTCCGCGCCAAGCCGCCGCGCGTCCAGCTCGTGATCACGGCCGCCGAAATGACGGCCGACGTCCTGCGCATCGCCCGCGACTTCATGCCGCCCCGCTTGGTGAACGGTGAGCCGAGCCCCGTCCTCCTCTCGGTAACCAAAGAGGACCTCCAAGTGGTCACCTACTCGCTGGTGGACGGCGAGTTGAAGACGAAGGTGCACATGGACGCTCTCCGCTTCGATCAGATGTGAGTTTGCAGTCATTTACAGTTAAATTGACGCTCCTCGTTTCAGTGTCGGCGACAAGAACTCGCAGCACGTGGCCGAAGCACTCAAAATGCGGACGAAGATGCCCGAACTGCCCGCCGACGTGCCGCCCGAAGAATTCCACAAATTCGTGGCGGACGACGTCGTGCTGGGCATCGCCGAAGCGGGCATCCAAGCGCTCAAAAACGAGCAGAGGGCCTGCTTGTACGCGTGCCTCGCCCAACGCCACAACCTGCTGCTCCGTGGACCGCCGGAGACGGGCAAGAGCACGACGGCCGCCATCGTCGTCCTCGAGGCCCTGCACACCATCCAGTTCGTGCATGCCGTCGTCCTCGTCCCCAGTGTTGAGCGGACGCAGAAGGTGAGCGCAGAAGACGAGTAGAGGGGTATCAGAAGAGAGAGGAGCACCGAGCGGTCAAACGAAAAGCTGCTGCCGGTCCTGCTTGCCCGAACATCCTGCACTCCCAACCCCAACACTTCGTTCATTCCACCGCTTTCAGTTCCAATCGCTGCTCGAACGACTGGGCGCGCGACTCAATCCCTCGATTTACGTCTGCGAGGAGCACCCGAAGTTCGCCGCCGGCACTCCGACGCCCTCCATCGTGATCGGAAAGCCGCGGCAGGTGCGGCAGCTGATCGCTGGCGGTTTCATTCGTGAGTTCTTCCTTTGCCGGTGGTCTTGGTGTTCGTTCACTGAAGCATGGGGTCGATGTGGGGCGTAGAAGGCGTCGTTAAGGGGATGCGTTAGAAAGTGGGGCTTTTCGTTCGTTTACAATCTCGTCCGAGTCGCCAGTTAAAGGCGACCGGGTGGTGTGTCTGCATGTACTCGTCTTTTGCTCGCCGACTGTTTCCACGCTCTAACAAATGTCCAACGAACTCCTTGTATCTTCTCGCCGCCCACTCATCTCCCGCTGCTTTCAGGCCCCGCCGAGCTGAAGGTGGTCGTGTTCGCGCAAGTGCACAAGATGCTCGGCGCCGCCTACCGCGAGGATCCGCGCGAAGTGCTCCGCGCGTTGCCCGTCTTCGTTCAAGTGCTGGCGACGAGCAACTCGGGCGATGCGGCCGTCGTGCGGGAGGTCGACGAGTTCTTCAACAGCGACTGCCAACTGAAACACGACCGGCTGCACGCGACGCAGGCGCCCGTCGCGAACGTCCGCCTGGGCGCCGCCTTCTCCGCCGCCGCCCACCGCGTGCTGCTCGACGTCGTGGAGCGGCTGCCCGAATTTCGCGCCGCCCAACCGGCGAGTGGCGAGCGCCCGCCGAAGAAGCCGAAGAAGGCGGAGACGAACGGGAAGGCGGCGAAGCGGAACGGATCGAAAGACGGGAAGTCCAGCGATCGTTCGTTCGATCCGTCCGAAGAGGCCCCGATCGAGAGCGAGAAGCCGACCGAGCGCATCAAAGCCACAACCGACGAGCCGACGCCCAACGAACAGAAGCTGAAAGAAGAGAACGTGGAGGCGACGGTCGAGAGCAAGCCGGCGCCCGAAGCAAACTCCAAGACCACGGACTCGAAGAAGGCAGACGAGAACCCCAGAGAGGAGAAGCTGCTGGAGAAGCCAGTGGAGAAGACCGGAGTAGAAGCGACACCCCGAACGCAGGACGAACTCCAGCAATCGACGTGGTTGGCTGCTGGATTGATTGTCCACTCATTCCTCTTCCCATTTCAGCGCCGCTTCTCTCAACGAACTCACCGCCCTCTCCCGCGCCTCTCCGCTGCTGTCCCAAGTGATCGACCGGGCGTTGCGCGCCGAGCGGTCCGCCTTCCCGCCGCCGCCCGCTCGCGGACGACCGCCGCGAGCCGACCGCTCGCTCGTGGAGTCCCTCCTTTCGGTGTCCGAGCAGCGGAGTCAAGAGGAGTGGGATCGACTGCACGGCTGCTTTGCGGACTTCGGGCTCAAGATCCCGCTCGTTGTTGCGCTCTTCCAGTCGGGCCTCTCGCTGCCCCGCCCGCTTCAACAGCGCGCTCTCCCCGCCCTGCTTCAAGGCGGGAATCTCGTGATCGAGGCGCCGCCGGGAGCGGGCAAGACGACCGCCGTGATGATCGCCCTCTTGAATCAGTTGGACGCCGAGAACGACAAGCTGCAGGCCATCTGCATGGCGCAGAGCGGCGAGTAGGTCCTGCGGGTGATCTCTCCGCTTCGAAGCGATCACTGAACTCATTTGCGGATTGCAGCTCCGAGATCAAATGCAGGGAATGGCGGCCCAAATGCAGCTCGTGGTGCGCGCCTGCTTCAACGAGCAGTCCACCGCTCAAGCGCGCGCGCTCTTCGACTCGAAGCTTCACGTGTTGATCGGAACGGGCGAGCAGCTCCACGCCCTTCTCCAGCGGGCGCTCTTGATCAGCAGTGAGTTCAACCATCAACTTCGTCGTTCAATTGATTGCGGGCCTTCCGTCCGTTCGCCACTTCGTCGTCTTCGAGCTGGGCGCCGCGAACACGACGGCCGCCTTCCTGTGGGAAATCCCCACCTTCCACTGCTGCCTCCGAATGGCCCCCGTCTTCCAGACGGTCCTCGTCGCCGAGCGGGTCACCGACGAGGTGCTCGACTTGTGCAACCGGCTGGACGTCGACTTCTCGCTCATCTCCACGGTCGGAGCGGAAGAAGCCGGAGAGGAGGCGAGCGAGAGGTGAGCGGATTGGGGAGCGAGCAGGAGGGTGCGAACACACGATCGATTCGTGCGTTTCACAGATTTAAAGGCCAAAAGCGAATTCCTTTGCTCCATACTGTCTTTCAAACGATCTCTTGCTTTTCGTCTTTCTTACCGTTCACCTCTCGTTGTTGCAGCCGCTCGGGATCGAAAGAAGACGGCCGGCAGATCGAGGCGAACCAACGGGAGGGCGGCGATGTTCTGAACGTCGACTCCGTCTGTCCGGAGCTTCCGCCCACCGTCCCGATCGTCAAAGAGCCCCAGCCGGCCGCCGCTCCGAATGTCCCGATCGCCTCGGCCGCCTCCTCGACTCTAAGCAGTCGCCGTTCGACGCCCATCCCCCGCAACTTCTTCGAGGAGTTCGCCTTCCGACCGGAACTCTTCCAAGCGCTCCACCGAATGGGCATCCGCACGACGCTGTCGATCCAACGGCGCGCCATCCCCGCGCTCCTCGCCGGCCGCAACGCGGTGGTACGGGCGCCCGCCGGCTTGGGAACGCTGGGCGTCTACCTCCTGCCGCTCCTCCAACGATTGGACCCCGCCGTGGAGCGAGTGCAGGCGATCGTCGTGTGTCAAAAGCGGTCGACCGCTGCGGAGGTGCGTTCCCTTCACTCCGCTCAGTCCTCTCGTTGCAGATCGAAGACGCGCTGCTGAACGGCTACGGGCAGTGCCTCCGCTTCAAGACGCGCGTCTGCCTGGGCGGCGAGCTCGTCGCCGAGCAGCTGCAGGCGATCGCCGCGGGTGTCCACGTGGTGGTGGGCGTGGCGCAACGCGTGCGGTCGATCGTTGAGTCCTCGCAGTTCGGTTCGTTCCCGCCTGCATTCAATCGCGTTAACCACTGCGCCATCCCGCTTTCAGACGCCCAATCCCTCCGTTTTGTGGTGTTCGACGAGCTGGACGAGCAGCTGCGGACGGGGCGCGCGATGGTGCACGCGGTCCTCCGCCGCCTCGCCGCGAACGTTCAGCTCGTCTTCGTGCAGCGGGAGGAATCGCCGTGGGTCGACGAAACGGTCCGCAAATTCCTCGCCGATCCGCTGCGCGTCGTCGGGACGGATGAGGCGAAGGCCGTCGATCGGAAGAAGGAGGGCGAGCTGAAAGCTCCGTCCAACAGCCGACTGCCGGCTCCGAAGGAAGAACGGAAGGATGGACCCTCGAGGTCGAGCGAAGATTCCGCTTCGTCGAGCACGTCGTTTTGTTCTGAACGGACGCTCGTGGAAATCGACTCACGACGAACGACCGCCCGCGTGAAGACCGAAGCGGACGACGAGGAGCACGAAGAGAAGACCGTTCCGTTGATCAGCGAAGACGAAGAAGAAGCGGAAGGAGACGAAGAGAGGTAAGCGGTCTTATGCCTACTGTCGATCCGTCCGCTCACTCCTCTTCGCTTTCAGCCCAACGGAAGCGGCGGACCTCGACGACGTCCAGACGGCGCCCATCGGACCGCTCGCCGACCGCCTGGCCGCCGCCCAACTGCGCGGCCAACTGCTGGAGAACCGGCTGAAGGAGCTCCGAATCTACGCGCTGGAGGAGCGGCTCGGCCTCGCCCACGGCCAACCGGTGGACGTCCTCCCGACCAACTGACTCTTGTTTTGGTTCTTTCGTTTGTTTGTTATTGATTTCGGTTGTTTCTTTTGCCCTGCTTTGACTCCAATCCACCAGTTTCTCTCCCGTTTCGTTGTAAAAAGGTTTCTGATCGTTAGGAAGAGAAAGAGTAAATTCTCTGACGACGAGTGCATCCGCATTCCGTTTGTCAAGGGATGGATTGCATGCCTTTATCGAGTGGACGTAAACTACGAGCGATCACAAGGGGGATGTGTGGTCTAGAATCAGGTCGACTACAGAAGAATTACTGTGAGAGCGGTCAACGATAGCAAGCGGAAGAACGAGAACCAGCTGGCGACGATTCTATAGACGTCTTTGTTCTTGCCAACAAGGGTTCATTGCTCAAAGGAGAACTTGTAGACGAACTCGATCGCACTAACCGTGTGCTTTTCGGACGCCTCAAAAAAAGTTCGGGAAACGCCCGTTGCGTTGCCGGCCGGCGAGAGAGCAGCAGCGCAACTGATGCGAATCCAACGGCTCCACGCGACGTAGTTCAGAACGAACTGCAGAAATTGAGCCTTGGCCTCCGCGGATTGCGGATGCAAGAAGCCGGCAGCTCGCGGGAAGCACACGTTCGTGGACGAGAGCTTTGCGCGCACTTCTTGCACCACCTGCCGCAAAATATTCCCTTTCTTCGGTTGAGCATCGGTTGGAGCGTTCAGAAACGAGAGACACAGCTCGTTGGCGAACCTCCGCGTTTCGCGGAGCTCCGCCAATTGGAAACGAAAGCGAATTTCTCGCTTCAACTCCTCCACTTTGTTCGAAAGCTCCTCGTCGGCGGCGGCGAACGAAAATACGCACTCGAGCAATCCGCGCCCGAGTTCGTCCACTTCCGAGCCGTTCAACGAGGCGCCGCCTCTGCAAGGGCTTTCGATCAGCTCCCGAAGCGACCGCTCCGGAGAAGTCTTCCGTTCTTTGCAGCCTTCTTTAAAGTTCACGACAAAGGCATCAGAATCCTGATTGCTCGTCAAAATGGGCTGCAACTGCCGCTGCCCTCGGTTCAACGAAGACGTGACCCGCTGCTGCAATTCCCACGTAAAATCGGCAATCTTGAGCGTTCGCCCCAGCTGCGCGATCGACGTCCGCAGATTTTGGACGTCCCTTCCCGTCCGTTGCCCCAAGCGGCCGATGCACTCGAGTTCTTCGACCGTCTTCTCCGCTGCCGGCTTGAACACCGCGCGCAGGAAGCCCTCCTCTTCGGCCAACTGCGGGACTTCCGCAACGAGCTGCTCGCTGATGTTTGCGGCGTCTCTCGCCCACTCGACCGGAGGGCTGCCCGGCTTCAAGTCGGTGTACTCTTCGAGGAACGAAACGAACGGCTCGATCTTCTTGTCGCAATCGAAGGAAGAAGCGGTGGGTTTGACATTGGAGCAGAGCAAGACAAAGAGGGCAAAGCAGATTCTGCGAGTCATTGGGGAAAAAAAGGAGGAATGCAGAGCAGCGAAGAACTCAACTGAACGTCGATGGGGGAGCTGTGGAGGGTGAATGGATTCCAGGCGGTTTGAAAGTCGAGGATGCAACTTCGTCCCAAGGAAGGCAACTGACGACAAGTAGAGGAACTGCTAGCAGACTGGGGGGATCAATCAACGGGCTCTCGCAGGGACTTGTGATGCCTGCAAATGGCGGACGGATTTTTGAAAAAACATGTCAGAAAGCGAGCCGCGTTGTTTCTTCGAATCGCCGCAAGAAGCCGCCAGCTGGAAAGCGGCGATCGATCCAGACGAACTGCTGACTACAACTCTTGAGGGAGCACACAGAAGAAACTTTCACTCACAGCTGGCTGGCCGCTTTTTAACGTGGTCGATCGAGGAAGAAGCGGCTTGATGTTCGAAAAAGCCAACGGGCAAAAGAGACGAATTGGACAGCCCGGTGAAAGGCGCCCGAGAAGCACTGCAATCTCTCCCGTTTCCTACCGCTCTGCAATGAATTCGTTGTTTTGATCAAGCGCCTAATCTATGCGGTGGGAAGAACGAGCTGCCGAAGAGGATCAGGTGACCGCATTTCCATTTGTTTCGTTTGCTCGCTCACGAGGCAGCGAGGAATGTCGACCAAGTCGGCGGTGCATTAATTCGGGAGGGACGGGCGCCCGTTTCCAGCGGAAAGATCTGGATTCTCGTCGTCCTTCGAGGGGTTTTCGATCGTCTCTCTCTTCTTCATGGGGTGCGTCGACTTGTGGTCGACCGCAGGGATCGACCGTTCCAAAATATTGTGTTCGAGACACACTCCGGAGAGTGGGCAGAAAGCGAAAACGTACCCAAACTTGGGTCGATGAACGGAAGAAGTGGGCGAGGACGGGCGATCGATGAGAACACACCTTCTGGACTCTCACTTCCGCACTCACCTCCCCGCTTGCAGGAAGCCGTTCCGCCTGCACCAGCTGGCCGTGGAGTCGCTCGCCCCGGCCGCCCCTTCGACGAGCGACGAGGAGCGCCACCGCCTGCCGCCGTTCGTCCGCCGCCTTCTTTTGTGTTGAGCCGCGAGCATTGGGCAACTGAAGGAGATTTCTACTGTTTACTTGCTTTTTGTGTCTTGTTCTTCCGAATAAACCAAGCGGAGAGTGATTTGTTTTTTCTACTGCCCACAAACAATTGATCGTTTGATTCAAGCAGGAGCATGTCTGAAACGAACACAGCCGATCGGTTCACGGCGAACTCCCCGGTGGGCGGCGGGATCACGTCCGGCAGGCTGATCGCTTGGTTGTTGACGTCCCTCTTGATGCACCTGTACACAATCAGAAGCTTCTTATTGCCAGCCACTTTGTTCGTTCAACTCACCACAAATTGTTAGCCGAAGACGAAGTCGGTGGTCTTCTCGTCCGAAACGAAGGTGCTCAACGCGCGCTGGCCGTCCGGGGAGCAGCCGGTCGACCACGTACGAAGAAGAGAGGGCGGCCGCCGATCGTGAACGTCCAGTCGGGCAACGAGTTCTTTAGACCGCTGGGGAGAAAGTGCCCGAGTCGTAGGTGGGCTGCACGTCAGCGAGGATCGCAAGGAGCGGATCGAACGCGAGGTGGACGTTCAGCACTCCTGTGTCCACTTTCGCGTAGCCGGCGGTACGTGAGGGAATCGACGCGGAAGACGAGAGAACGCGTCTCCTCGATGGGCAGGTGTTCTCGGGAGTCGCCGCTGCACACGACCCGTCCGAACAATGCCCGAAGCTGCAGCGAACGAAACGAAACGGATCGCATTCCCTGACAGAGCAGAATTCCTCCCACTTACGACGCGTGCAGCCGTGTAGTCTCGTCCCAACCCTAAACGAAGGCGTGGGAAGTGAGTGGAAGGAACGAACGATGGTTGTTGAACACACCCAGCCAACTTTGACTCACCCCAACGACGCCAGTGTAGGCCGTTCCGTAAGCATCGAGCTCACCAGTGAACGCGTAGTAGTCGCCGCCCTCCTGCCGGCGAGCGGTCGACGACTGGGCCGGATTGAAGAAGGATTGATTGACTGCAAGACCGAGACAGTCCCGGGCCAACACAAAGGTGGCCTCCGATACGCTCTCGCACGAAACCAGGTAGTCGACCGCTGAAAGCAGCAGTGAGTGGGGATCGAAGAAAAAGGGGCTTAACGGGCATCCCAATGGTGATCAAAGAGTACACGGGCTCGTCGGGGTAGCTGTGCCTGTAATTCTAAACCGGGTAGGTAAAGAACTAATCATCTTTTTGCGTTCTTCTGCTCCCCTTGTGGATCTCCCGCATTTGCGTGTGGTGTGCTTGAGGTGGTCGGCCAGCCATCGTCGTTGTTTCGTGCGCACAGTCAACGGTTCTCTGTTGAACTTTGCTTGGGCGGCAGCCACGGAGAGAAGGAGGAAGAAAGCAAACGAAAGCTTCATTTCGTCGTTTGTTCACCGGAGATGAGGAGTTCGAATCCTCTGATCGTCCGTCTCCACTCTTTCTGATGTGATTGTTTCTTGCTTGAGCAACTTAAAGAAGCTTTCGTGCGATTTGGACGGAAAGCAATTGAAACGATGCGATCAAGCAAACAGCGGCATTCGTTCACCCACTTCAATGCGAGCGAGCATCAGGAAGAGGGACAGTCGACCAGCGACCGAAAGGCCCAGCAGAGGGCTTGATTGCCGCCGGTTCTCTCTAAACACGCAACGCTCAATCAATCAATCTGCTGCCCACTCCCTCCAATTTCTCATCGCGCGTTCGGTGGGCACTGGGCGGTCTCGTATGACCCCGCTGATTGCATGCGGCGTGAACGGGCGGCGTGGGTTGGAGGGGAGCGAATAAAAGCGGGCTGCTCCCACTCCCAACCATCCGCATTCTCCTCTTTCCCCTCACTCGTGGTACCCGTTTGTGTTCAGAAAGTTAGTATTTTGGCGTTCATAATAAAACCATTTCGTTTTTGGTTAACCGTTCTTATCAACGTGTCTTTTCAGCTGCAATGTCAAAGACTACTTCGCATCGGGCGGCGTTTGGCGGGCATTTGAGATCCAGCGCCGCCTCCACCAAATGGAACAGCGACACGGTCCTTTTGAACGGCATCGACGGGGCGCACTTCCAGCTCGTCTACGCGCCGACAAGCACGGACAATCCCAGCTGCGTCAGTGTCTACCTGGCTTGTCGGCAGCTTGACAAGTACGCGTCCGTGCAGCTTCGCTTCACAACGTGGATTGAATACGGTGGTTCACTGTCACGAGTCGGCCAAAAAGGTGTGGGACACGGCATTTTGCCACCGTTGTTAACGCGCTTGTTTAGAATACACGCAGCAATTCTCTGCGGAGCAGGAACACGGCGGCGACAGCACCGGATGGGCGTTGTCCAATCTCCAAGGCTGGGCGGCCAAGTGGAATGTGTACTTATGTTGTGAAATCGAACTTCTGGACTTTGCGGAAAAGTCCCCCGGTCCCAAGAACGAAGACGTGGCGGTCGCTCAAGCCGAGAACACGGCGATGATGTTCGGCGACGACATTCTTGCGGACGTGGACATTCGCGTGGAAGAGAAGAGTTTCAAAGTGAGTAATCATTCTTTGTTTGCCTTAACTTCTTTTCAGGCACATCGCGCGATCCTTGCGTCCCAATCCGAGTACTTCAAGCGGATGTTCATCAACGACACAACGGAGAAGCGAACGGGCATCGTCGAGGTCAAGAACTTTAGTGTGCCGATTGTCGAGAAGGTTCTTTGCTTCGTCTACTCGGGCAAGGTGAACGACCTGGATGAATGCGCCCGTGATCTTTTGTTTGCCGCTGACTTCTACAATCTGGAGATGCTGCGAGGACAGTGTAGTGCAAAGGTAACGCGGCTGCACAGAGTTCGGTTGCTCGCAGGTTCGATTCCTGTTCGGAGCAGTAATTCGAGCTCCGCTGTTCTCGCCCAACCCAGGCGGTACCGACTTCGGAAGCCAATGGGTACCCTGAGCAATCAGGGGAAGCACGAGGGGCGCTGCCAGAGCTTGCAACTCGCACAGCAAAAAGCCCTTACATATGCTAAACCCCGGTCAAAAAACCGCGACCGGTGCCCCTTCCATCGCGAAAGCGATTGAAACAAGGGGGGGTTTTTCGTTTTCGTGCTTTCGTTTCGGAGATGCTGCAGGCAAGTTTGATCCCTTTTTCCCTCAACTCTTCTCTGCTTTCAGAAGTTGTGCATCGCGTCGATCTTCAAAACGTTGACGGTTGAGAACGTGCTAGAAGCTCTTCAACTTGCGTACGCCCACAAACACTTTGAGGGTTTCAAGGATCGGGTGTTGAAATTTGCCAAAAAGAACAAAGAGGCGATCGCCGCTCTGTCCGAACTGGATGCGAAGTACGCGCACGAGAATGGTGAGATTGTTCTCGATCTCTTCAAGCTGGCGGCAGTTTGAACCCACTCGTCTCTGCCATTGTATTATGTTGTTGATTTCTGCTCTTGAAACGGGAATAAATTTTGTGTTTGTCCCATTCGGCGGTCAACAGGCAAACGTCATCTGCGGGCAGAAGGCGAACAAGAGCGAGGTCGTGGCCATCAAACGGAGCTCTTGGCGCTGCAGACAAGGCGTCAGCCGCTCAACACAAAGCGGAAGCATAACGAAACGGCCGTTTTCCAGTCCTCAACGGGCTAGGCAAATCAGAACGAGAATTTGCATCCAAACGGCCATCTGGCGAGTGAAAACCCAGTCAAAAGGACCGGACTGCTCACTCGTTCTCATCAAACAACTCGCGGCCTTCTCGCTTCTCTCGCTCACTCTCCGACGAGACAAATGGACGGTCGTTGTGCTGCTGGTCGAATGCTCTTCTACGTGCTCCTCGCTGCCGCTCCGTCCTCCTTCGAAACGAGCGGCAACGCGACGAACGGAACGTCGACGAGCGCCCAGAGCGCGAACCCATCGCTGGGGACCTACTGGCGGACGCAACTCCTCTTCGCGGCGGGGATGTGAGTCGCTTTCTTCCTTTCACCCGTTCACTCTTACAGCCTGCTCGTGACCGCCCTCTTCTTTCTGGTCGGCAGCGTCGAGAGCTCCTGCCTCGGGAAGAAGCGAGAAGAGTCGGCGGTCGCCGTGCTCCCGAGTGTCGCGGCCGAAAGCGGGTGATCCCACGACAAGTCTCTCCTGTTTTGTTTGGTTCTTCGTCTGTGATGAGCTGAAATAAACCTCGTCGTTTCCTTTGCCGGCGATTCTTTGCGCGCAAATCGTTGGAATAATCAGCGAGATGCTTTCGAGAACACGCGATTAGAAAACGGTGGAGCGGATTGGGAGACGACCTGCGTGATGAGCGGCCAGTGAATTCGAATGGCTCACAGGTTTTTACTTCTTTTGTTCTACTGCCAAACTTGTTGGTTGAGACGGACTGGATTGCATGCCTTTATTGGGTGAACGTCAACTACAAAAAATCACAGCATCGAGACGAAAGAGAAACGTAAATCTGCCAAAACAGCTCCGAAGGAGCCGGCGAAAGCACAGCACTCAACTCGCCTGTTTAAAAAAAACACTTCAAGACGGGGGTTGGCTGAAGAGGAAATCGTAAACGAATTGGATCGTTTCGACCAGAAGCACGTCTTTTTGGCGGAAATCATCCATCAAGATACCGCTGTCCTCTTCGTCAACGTGAGAGGCCAAGAAGCAGTTGATCGAGAGAAAGCGAATTCGAGCGACGTCGTTCAAAAGCAAACGCAAGAACCGCTTTTTGGCGTCTGCGGCCTCTTCGGGTTGGGTGTTCAGGGCGAGGGCTGCATTTGGAAAACAAATGTCCGGAATCTTGTGGTACTCCTGACCGGAAGCACCGTGACGAAACCGGTGACTGATGTCGGAAAGAATGTCGGATTTCGACGCACGCGCCGCTTCGGCATCGTCCAAGTATGTCAGGTAGAAATCGTTCGCTAATCGACTGGCCTTTTTGATGTTTAGAGTGGAAAAGAGCGTGTGAAGCTGCCCCTCGCCCAGTCGTTGCATGCGTTTGCTCCACTTGGTTGTTTCGTCCGTGGCTGACGAATAAACGCACTCGATCAAGCCGTCTACCATCTGACGGATGGGCTGGAAATCAGCCAAAGTTTTGTTTCCGCAACTCGTCGCGAACATCTGCCGGAAGTTCGACGCAATAGCGGCGATTCCGTACTCGGGATTTTCGCAACTGCGTTGAAATTCTCCCATTTCACTGTCGGGATTGGGGTGCGCTTTATTTGTGAGAAATTGCACGTCCGTCATCAAGCTCTTGAGCAACCAGTTCATCGATTTTTCGTGAAATTCCTCGTAGGACCATCCAAATCCAAAACCAACCCAAAGTCGAGAGTTCGCACCATACAGTTCATCATCGTCCGCTTCCAGCTTCAAACTCAATCGCCCGAGACACTCACGATCTTCGGTCGTTTTGTTCGTCGCTGGTTTGAACGCCGTGTGCAAGAGGCGGTCCGCCGCCGCGAGATGCGGAATTTCCGAAAGAACTGCGTCGCTGATGCTCGCTGCATCTTTGGCCGTTTGAATGGGGTCCCCGCATTGCAGGTCGGTGTGCTTTTCGAGGAACAAAACAAGCGACTCGACTTTTTTGTCGCAATCGCCGGAGGCGCTCGCGGGTCGGTTTTGAGCGGAAAGCAAGACGGACAACAAAAAGAGCGAGAAGCAGTTAACGGCAATCATTTCGGCAAGAAGATCACTACGGAGCAGAACTCAGCTGGACGTCGGTGGCTCGAAACGGCCGCGGAGTTGTTGAACGTGGAGAGGGCAACTGAAAGGAGTCCTTGTTTTTGTTTTCTTTGTCGAAGACGGTGCATACCGCAAAACAGGCGCTGGAGAACGCAAAGATCAACCGGCAGTCTTTCGGCTTAACTGGCGAAATCCACAAGATCCTCACGGCCCGTCCAAACCGGTAAGCTTTTCGTCCTTGAACGAGCCGCAACGAGAAGCCGGTCGGGGGAAACCAGCAATCGATTGGAACGGACTACCGGCTGCTAGGAAGCAACGATTGAGTGCACACAAAGAAGAACTGTCCACTTAGTCTTGTCTACACGCTCTCGAAGCCGAGCCGATTGAAGAAAGAACCCTTCGGCTCGCTCGCTCGTTCGCTACTGAAGCGAGAACTGGGGCTGAAGAACCAATCTGTCGCTTAAACACGCCCTCGCATCCCGAAAGATTGCCGCAAATCAAAAAGCCCCGCCTTCTCTTGTAATCGATTCACCGATTCGATCAAGCCGCTAATCGATGCGGTGGGAAAAACGCTCCGTCAGCTGCGAAGCTCCGACCGCCGCAAAGAGATTGAGTGAACGCATTTCCATTTCGTTCCGCTCGCTCACAAGACAGCGAGGAATGTTGATCGAATCGGCGAGCGGTGGGGTCGATTATTCGATGGGAACGGGCGCTTGTTCGCGACAAAGCGGCGAGAATTCCGATCGTTCTTCGAATGATTGCTGTGAGATCGCTGGAGCCTTCTTGTCTCTTGTTACTTTCTGAAAGGACGAGTGGCTCCAAGGCGTGGAGAAGACGAGTTGAAGGGAGGAGAAGCTGCAGCAACCATTGAAGAGCCCCCGATCAGCCCCTGGCTTCTGCTCGACATCGCGTCCATTGCTCACGAGTTTATTCCGCTCTTCAAACAGGCGGCTGATCGCTCGTGCCTTTGGAGGCACAATGAAGCGAGAGGACGGCGGAAGATCAATGGAAGTGCAGAGCAGAGATTCCGCCCATCCGCCTCGACGGCCACCAGTCGGCTTGCTTTCAGTTCCAGCCTACCTTCGCTATGGACAAGTCGGTTGGGAGCGGGAGAAGGCGGAACTCACGAATCAACGGAAGAACGGGTTCGTCTTGGCGAGATGCTCGGGAGCGCGCCCACACGGCAGGCGGCTGCAAAAAAACGAGAGAGTCATCAGCAAGAGCGAGAAGAACTCACAAATAGAGTGAAAGAAGAAGTCGTGCTCACTGCCCATGGGCTTGCACATCCAACATTCTCGTGCGAGTCAAAGGCATTGGTTGATGGAAAAAAGGGCTCGAGCAGTCTTCTGTCCACAATGCTCACCTTCAATCGCCTCTTCCAGCAAGCCGACAGCTTCTTGCTGGATCGAGTGCCTGTCCTCCGCAAGTGACGCCGCAAGCCGTTCGCAAGCGGAGAAGGCGCCTGCACTTGAACAACGAAGGAAAAGTAGAGGGCGGAAGCGAAAGAAACTCACTGCAAACCACCAGCAGCGGGATGTTCTTGCGACTCCTCGTCGCGAACGACCGCAGCTTCCATCCGGCGATCACCCCAGCGTCTGCGAAACGACCACAACGGCGATTCGTCTGCAGAACGCGTGGATTGAGCGGAAGCGGAGGGACGAAAGAATCTCACTCGAACTCGAGAGAAGCTTCCCCCTCCGCTTCGCTCTCCTCGCTCGGCTAATCGCTCCTTTTCGTTGCTCAAGCGACCACTGGCTTGCTTCTTCTTCCCTGTCGTCGTCCCAAGTGTCTCCGCAATTCCCCTGCACATTCCGGGAGCGAGCAATCTGACGAGCAGACGAAAAGAGAGCACTCGACGAGTCCGTCCACCGTTTGATCGTGCATCTTCTCTTCCTTTTCGTTCCCAACTTCTCGTCAATCAAAGGAGGGGTAGTCGAGTGTAGACTGCAACGGAGTCTACGAATCGTTGGCACAATCGAAAGAACGCACTCGCTCGAAGCAGTCGACGGACAGCCGGTGCTTGTCGCAGCGAGCATCGCGAATGTGCACTTCCCACTTCGAGGCGGTCGATCGCCGTCGAATGAACAAAAGAAGGATGCTTTCTGCAGCTGAAGTGGCCTGAAATGCTGTGACGCGTGAACAACCCCCGATTGCTGCAGGCGAGTGGACTCACCGAGCGGACGGCCGGGCGGGGAATCCGAAGCGACGGCGAGAGGACGCACCACTGACAAAAAAAACTCTCAAGCTCCCTCTCTTCCCGCTTGTTCGTTATCAAGAACCCCTGACTGTCCGCCAGCCACTCCGTCCGCACTCCGTTCCGCCCGCAGTTTATTTTCAACAACAATCAAACACAAAAAAGAGGGGTTCTTGGTAGGCGCAGCATTCGCAGATCG
Source organism: Aphelenchoides fujianensis (assembly GCA_024699865.1). NCBI lineage: Eukaryota > Metazoa > Nematoda > Chromadorea > Rhabditida > Aphelenchoididae > Aphelenchoides > Aphelenchoides fujianensis. The sequence goes on along the minus strand of JAMPIO010000008.1, from coordinate 1,295,240 downwards.
CAGTCCGTTCGGATCTTATCGAGGGCATCCCTCGAGCGACCACTCCCAATCGGCATCCGTTCGCATTTGCCCTGAAATCGAGCGATGAGAAGCAAGATGGTGGTTGGGTTGAACTCACCAATCACTCCGCCGATCGACTCGACCAGCGGGCGGCTGCTTGGTTCCACGCTGAACTGCACGGCACACGGCGCTTCCTGCAATGAAAGGCAAGAGTTCATCGATTGCCACAAGCTGGAACACTCACGGTTTTCCGACTTCAATGGCGTTTGCGAGTGAGTGGATTGCGGGCTCGCACACGCCCGGCTTTACGAAGAGAGCGGCGGTTTTTGCGACGACGAACAGAAGACTCCTGAAAGCAAGACGGTCGATCACACAAGAGCGAACCGACTGCCGACCACAAACTTGGAGCTTCGCGAATGACACGCCCCCAAGAGTTCGTTTCAATCCATCGCCTCGAAAGCTCAAGACTGGAACGAGAAGAAGTGAGAAAAGGGAAGGCGAAGAGAAGACCAACCCGCTCGTCGAAAGCGTGCTTCACCACGCGCGCAACGTTCGAACTTCCGCGGCGATCCCTCAAGAGCGGTCGGGTTCAATGAGAGAAGAACGTCCTGAGGATCTGCGTCACGTCGTAGCGCACTCGATCCGCTGAAAGTGGAGAGGAATCGGAGCGAGGTGGAAATGAGAACTCACAACCAAACAGAAACAGCGGCCTTGAGGCTGCGGCGATCGGCGCGTCGCAAGCTTTCGCCCATTTCGAATCCTCCTGCAACCGAAGATGACGGAGAGCACGAAAGAGAACTCACCAACGGAGAAGAGCAGTCGATTCGTCCACGTCCTTTCGATTCGTCCGCTACGAGTGGATTGGTTGGGAGAATGGCCGGAGAACTCACCGAGAAAAGGGCTTGCTGGCTGGCCTTCTTTCCGGACACATCCTCCTTCCGATTGGTCGCCCAACCGAAGAGCTTCTTGCACGTACTCCTCCACCGTCTTCGCAAGTGACTCCTCAATCCATTCCCACTGCAAACAAGCGGGAATGAACGGGGAGAGAGGAAGGGGCGACTCACCAACGGCGGAACAACAAACGAAGGGCAGCCGCTTGAAGCGGTTCACGACCAGTTCGATCTGCTGGTGGGTCCGAGAGAGCAGTAGGATTTGCGCATGCGGCTGAAAGGCGGAGAAATGAATGGGCGGAAGGGTAGAACGGAACTCACGCCAAGCACATGCACATGGCCGCCTCCTCCGTCTTCTCGCCGCCCGGCGATCCCTTCGATTTGGCCCCTCGGCGATGGTCGGCTTGTGAGCGTGGACGGCGCACTCGGCTGGCTTCTTCTCGTCTTCCAGCCAGGCGCCCGTCAGCAGAGCGGACGCCTTCCCGAATGGGCAGTTTGTGGGGCTTGCCGCTGAGCTTCACGTCCGCTCACACAAGCGCTGAAATCAAGAGCGAGAGGTGAGTGAGGTGCGAGCGGAGACCAACTACCTTTCATTCAAGAGCGAACTCACCAAACGATCCCATGGAGAATCCGAAAAGACGAACGGCGCGGCTCGTCCACGAGCGAGAGGTGCCTAAAAAGAAGCGGCGAGTGATCAGCTGAGGTCAGCAGAAACAGGAGAACTCACTTGCTCGAGGTTGTTCTGTCCGTACGCAGTCAGAATGAAGGAGGGCGAGAACACTCGATCATTCGAATCCTCCACACGAGAAGACGCCCACTTCTTCAATGGAGTCGTGATCGTGGAAGATCGAACGGAGCGCATCACAGAAGACAGAAAGCGGGCGGCCTGGAACGAAGCGGCCGTCACGATCATCCCCTCTTGATCAAGAGAACTCACCAGTTGGACGGCCCACTGGACGACCGCCGGCAGAATTCGAAGAGACGAACGGCGCAGGAGAAGACGGCCAAGTGGAGGAACAGAAGAAGCTTGACCGTGCACCGCAGAAATCAGGCCCACTCGACGAGCAGAGCGGCCGACCGGCTGGACGAAAGGCAGGCGGGAGGAATGAAGGCGGAGAGCGGAGAGAGCGGACGGGAGGGCGGAAGCGAGCGAGAATGAGCGGCCCGCTGCTCCCGCCGCTCTTTTATCCTCGCGGGTATTGCGCAACGATCGGAAGCGGAGATTCGTGGCGTCGACTAACCCGACGGCCGTTTGAGACGATTGCGCAAGCCGGCGGTTGTTTGTGGCCGCAGTGGACGACGCAGTGGCTCGTGGAACATCGCTTCTCGTTCTATTGATGCTGCAAGCTACGCACGAGGTCTCGCGAATTCTTCACGAGTCGATCGAGCGAAGCGCCGGGTACGCGCGGTGGCCAGCGGGCGTCATTTGGGGTGTTCGCGGAGGATTCGCGAGCTTGGCGGCCGTGCGCACGCGGTAGGGCGTTCAACCGCGGGCCGACGGCACCATCTTGGGGTTCTTCTCGGTCAACAACTCCTGCTTTCAACAACTTCTTTCGCTCCAAACTCTTGGCTCGTCCACTGATGCAACACTCGTTTATTCATGGACCGCTCGAGGAACGGGCAGCTCAAATGCGCTTCGAGAAGCTCAACTCGTTGCTACCGCCGCCAAAGTTGTAGTGAACGCAACGGGAGTCGAGCAAGTCGGCGCCGAGCTTCGTGTCCGTCCAGCCCTCTTCGGCCACGCGCAGCGCGCACTCGCCGCGACCGTTGCGGCGAGTCTGCAGCGGAGAGTCGAGTGGAGCAAACCCACGATGAACGCAGCTGATCGACCGGCAGCGGGAACTCCAACCGTTTGGTGAACGCCCAGTCGAAGCCGAGGCTCCAGCGACTGGCGCACGCCGTCCGTGGACTATTTTTGCCATCCGCCCGCTTGCATGAGCGCCGCGAGGTCGTCGGAATTGAAGCGCGCCCGGTTGTTCGACAGGTTCCAGCTGAGGAACAGCCTGCGAGCGCGAGTTTGGCTGCGGAGCGCGCGTTGTTCCCGTTGGTCGTGGGTGAACGATCACGGCCGATGCCCGGCCGTCGCTCACTTCGTGCCCTCCAGATGGAATCCACTGCCCCGGTGGAACGTTCGGCCGCCGCCGATCACGAGTTCGACCGTTTACAAAGCGCCCCGGACTTCCGAAGAGAGAATGGAGGGGAGAGCTCTCGCCGGAGCGCCTACGGATCGGCGCGTGTTTGCCGGCGAGCAGCGGCGACCACAGGCTGGACGCGTACCAGTGCTGAAAGGGCAACACGCCCGCCACGCCCTCCGAGCAGCCCGAGTGGAGTCGATTCGTTGCATGCGGGCGGGATCGGCGCCCAACTGCAAGCGGCTCGCGGCGAATCGTTCGTAGAGGAGCGGCGTCTTGTACTCGTCCATCCCGTTGCGTTCCTTCAACGTCGTGGACGTCCTGAACGAACCGAATGGCCGAACGAAAGCACGCGGATTACCGCGGATCGTAGCCGCCCGTGAACGTGGGGCAGCGGGCGTCGCGGAAGGCCGCGCTGAACGCGTAGAAGGCGGCCGCCTGACGGCCGGCGTGGTCGTAAACGACGGCCAGCTTCAACTTGCGGGCTGCGATCGAGAGAAGGGGGAGCGAGGGGACGACCACTTGCGGGCTGCCTGCAAACACACGAGTTTGCGCGTTCATTCCACCGCCCACTTGCCATCGGTCTGTCGCACGAACGGCACGTGTTGGACGGCGCGTGGATTGGTCTTCGGCGCCGTTTTCCGTTGGGCCTTCGGGCGGTGCGCGCGTTCCGAGTGAGGACGACGGCTGCGGCGACGCCCGGCGGCTTCCGCCTCGACGATCAAGAGAACGAAGAGAACACTGAGCTTCATCTTTCACTCGATGCATTCCTCTCTTCAACCGTTAGAATTCGGAGTGTTTGAGCAGCCGGACCGCAATGGAGCACGAGCAACCCCCCTCGCTTATTCCGTGGTCGTCCGGTCAAGCAAGAGGTGGGCGGACGGCGGTTGTTTCCGTTCCGCTCCATCGGAATGACGGCTGCTCAAACACTTCCCCCGCCTCGCCGATTGCAACCGATCCTTTCGACCGTCGGCCTCGTTGAACTCGCCGGCCAGATGACGACCGAAGCAGGCACGAATTGGTCTCATTGAGACGTCACTGACACGGAGTCCTGGCAACAGAATAAAGCTTGCAGCTCTGGTCAGCGGAATATAGCTGCTCTCGGTTCGATTGATGTTTCCTTGTTGGTATTTTTGTAATCGTTACGTTTGTTGTTAGTCGGTGGTTCTTTGACGGTTGGTGAATGTTCCCGTCGCATTTTGTTCGTTTATTTCTCGCACTTTCGGTTCTTGTGTCCGACGCCGAAACGAACTCGACGTTGAAGACGGAAGGCGTCCGCCCGTCCACCAGGCCGGCCCCTTTGGGAGTTCGCGCCGACCGGGCGCTCCATTCGGCCACCAGAACTTTTGGTGTCGCAGTGGTCGAGTGGTGGTCGGCGGCCTCGTCTCCCCACGACGCAAAACCCTTTGGCAATCCGTCCTTTCAGCACACAATCCCTCGCTCTTTCTTCCTTTGTGAACCGAACGGAGTGTTCTCTGGCCACCGTTCATTCGTGCCGTCAGTGGAAGACAACAACGAGAGGAGGACGAGGACGGGCAGCGCGTGGGCGGACGGCGGGGCAGCGAAGTTGTCGGGCGTCGAAGCGGTCCCATTGCCGTCCAGCAACGCCGGTGTGTTTCAATGCTCCGTGCCGCAGTAGCACGTGAAGACGCCGTTGGCCGGCGAGCATCCCGCCTTCTGGTAGGTGAGAGGAGGGAACTCACTCGACTTCATGAGCGCACAGTTGGAACACGGAATCCGCGGCGTCCTTGAAGACGATGCAGCGGAGGCACTCGTTCATGGAGAGCGGCTGGGAGACGACGGTCGGCGCGTAGCCGAGCGAGTGATGACAGCGGAGACCGGCCGCCTGCCCCACCGGCAGACCGGCGAGCACGAAGACGAACAGCCGGCAGGCGGACATCGTGGACGGGCGAGAGCGGAGCGGCGAGTGACAGAAGTGGAGAGCTGGAGAACGAGTGGCCGATCCGCTCTCGCCGCTTGGCTCGTATAGGCGCCGATCCTGTCGATCTCGCCGAAGTTTGCGTCGCTTTCCGCTTGTCGTCGGGTTTTGCGTGGAAATCGAGCGTTTGTTTAATCCGCTCGTTCATCGTCGAGGTTGTGCTCCGAAGACCGCTTGTTCGTCTCTGCCCGTAGACACGCCGTTCTTCTGCCCATTTCTTCACTGGTTGGACGCCTGCTGCCTGAAGAAGACGCTCGAATCGTCGAAGGTTCAACGCAACAAGCCGTTCGACAGCGAGAAGACAAACCGGTTGTCTAGGGCGTTCACCTGCCGGCCGGCTTGTTCGTGGTCGACCGTTCATCTGGCTGACGTCGGCTCATGTTCCTTTTCGCGGCAACAACGCGTCGTTCTTCGTTCGCTTCCACCCACTCGCTCGTCCTCAAAGACAGCCGAATGTCCACTGCACACTCCAATCCACAGTTTATTTCCAGCAAGAACATCGAAACGAAGAAGAAACGGTCCTGAAAATGTCCTCCGATTTGAGGCACACTCCGTTCGAACATCCTCGAATCGACGCGCTCGACTCGTCTCTTGCAATCGGCATCGGCTCGCATTTGCGCGTCTTTGGTCGCTTCGTTCGCACTGAAATCGAGTGATGAGAAGTGAGAGGGATCGGCGGCAGACTCACCGACGACTCGCCGGTTCAGCCCAAAGACCGTTGATGAGCGGGTGCTTGGCCCTTCGGCTGCTTGGCGACCGCATTAGTTGGTGTCTGAAAGGATTGCGGAGAGAAGTCAGCAGATTGCTTCGAAAGGCGGCACTCACCCGACTTCGATCGCACTTGAGAAGGACGGCAGCTCGCCGTCGCACGAGTCCGAGTTGGCTGTTGTGCCGAGAGAATAGCGGCGACCTTGTCGGTTGGGATTTGTCGTGCACGCATCATCATACAGAAGACGGCTGAAAGCGAGCAGCGGTGGATCGAACGAGTGCACAATGGACGAACCGACTGCTGTGCAGGAACTTGAAGAAGCGGTCGGCCGATTGGCACAACAGTTGTCTTCGAGCCGTTCGCTCGAGTTGAACAGTCGGCACTGGAACGAGAAGAAGTGAGATGAGCAAAGGCAGTTGGAATCACCCACCCGTTCGCCGACGTCTTGCTTCACCACGCGCACAACATTCGCACGGCGGCGGTCCGATGATCGACAGACAGAAGAGAGTCGCCTTCAACGGCAGCAACAGGACGTCTTGAGCTTGTGAGCAGGCTTGATTCGCACAGACGACCGCCGAAGGGACGCTGAAAGCAGGCAGAGTGGGTGGATTGTTGAGGGGCCGAAAGGAACTCACCAGCCGCTCGGCGAGAGCAAACGAAAGATCAATGGGAGTGCATTTGGGAGGTCCGCTCTTCTGTTTGCTGTCCGAGCAGTGCGTACTTGTGCCCTTCATCACGCAGCCTGCGCACCAACTTCTGAAAACGAACAGAAGTTAGACGAAGGAAGAGCAGCAAGAACTCGCCATCCAACAGAAACCTCGAGCTTGACGTATGGACGGACGACAGACCGCATGTCCTCGAAGCGGTTTTCCGCACACAGCTGCAAGCAGTGGAGGTCAACAGTCAGCCGTGGAGGACTCACGAACAAAAATAGACGGAAGAAGAGGCGAACCCACCCTAAAATGGTCTTGTTCTTGGCGCGGGGTACGCGTCGCAGCCCTTCGCTCCGTTCGGCCGCCCATCCAAAGAGCGCCTTGCTGCACGCACGAGTCCTCGTTCGCAAGTGGCGCCTCAATCCATTCACACTGCAAAACAGGCGAGTGTAATGGTAGAGCAGAAGAAATGATGACTTACAGGCGGACAGACGAACGACTTCGGTCGTTGCGGCCTTGTCCACGCCGCGCACACCATCTTGGAGGCGATCGTTGAGCGCGTTCGCACTCCGACGACCATCGTTCGAAGGATCCTGAAACGAGACGAGTGGGTGAACGAGATGAAAGAAGAGAACCCGACCGTTCTGCACGGAAATCTTGTCGACTGCAGCAACGATGGCTTTCAGCACGGCTCATTGTGTCCGTCGAGCCGGAAGGTTTGAAGGCTTGAGACGGCGATGTTCGGGTGCTCGTACGAGTCCTGAAATCGACGGCGAGGTTAGTGAGAAGCGAACGAAAAAGACGGCCGCCACTTACCGAGCGATCGGGCGGGGAATTCGAATAGACGGAAGGTGCGGGAGAAAACAGACGAGCGGAGGACGGAGGACGTGGACGAACTCGTCACCACTCGCCGCCGAAATCGAGTGCACTTGACGAGGCGAGCAGCCGATCGACACAGCGGAAAGCGAGCGGAAGGCGAATAAAGGCGGGAAGGAGAGCGGAGGGAGCGAGGCGGCGGACGGGAGGGCGGCGGAAAGCGAGAATGAGCGGCCCGCTGCCGCCGCCGCTCTTTTGTACCCGCCCCGCCCGTGTGTCCCGCGGCGGAGGGGATTGCGCAACGATTTGAGTGGAAATTCGTCCATTGATTAGCCAACGGTCCGTTTAGGATTGCGCGGTCGCCGTACAGTGGCTGTTCGTGTTCGCTTTCTTCCGGTCGTGACCGAGTAACGGCGGCGAGATTAGAGATCACCGTCTCGTTTTTGTTCCGCTTTGGCGACGACAGCGCGTTTCAACGACTTCTGCTCATCCGCCATCCACACGTCGTCTTCATCGCCATCCTATCGCATCGGCCGACCATCCGGCAGCTTCAGCCGCGATCCAAAGGCGTCTGTCAACCCACCGAGCTCCTCGCTGTTCCTTGCGAAAGCCGCCTGTCGTGATGATGTCCCGCAGGGCTGCAAGGAGCACGAGAGGCGGTGCCACTCGAATGTTCGTTCGGTTCTTCTGCTCACGATTCCTTCTGCTTTGCAGCGCTTGCGAGGGGCGATGCGCAACGCGAGCCGGAAGACGTGCGGCGCCTGCTGAGAGAGGGGATAAGCGGCCGGCAACGAGCAGGGGAATTCGAATGAGTTGCCGGAATAAACGCGTGCATCGACTCGAGACTGCCCTCTCGTCAACTTTTGTGTTCTAACGAATGTAATCGAATGGTCTCAACGTCCTTCCGCATCTGCATTGAACTCGACGACCGCGATCAATCCGATTCGTTGTTTGTTGCCAGCGATTGCGGCGAACGAACCACTTTTTCGCAAAAGTTTCTTTCCGCATGAAAACTGGGTTCTTTCTCCACCGATTGGGTCTTTTCGGAGGGATTGGGTCTTTTTGCACCGACTGGGTCTTTTCTGAGGAATCGTCCGTTTCATTCGGCGCTCTTCTCCGCCCACTCCCGCTCGTTGGTTCGTTCCGACCGCCTCCCGCACTCGCCGCTCGTCGAGACGACCACGCACGGCTCCTCACTCGCCGACTTGCCGTTCGGCCCGAGTCGGAAGCGTCGTGATTCTCGGCTGTCTTCGTGAGTCACCACCCACCCCTCTTCTTCGTTCTCCGACGTTCCGCAGGACGCCGTTCACGCCTCGCAGCATCGACGAGAGGATCGAATGCCGTGTTCAAGTCAAGAGGTTTCTTTCGAGTTGAGTGGCGGCTTGGAATGAAGCAAGGGGACCTTTGCGTCAATGGCCGTTCTTTTCTGCTCGAGGAGCTCGTCGGCTGCCTCCACTCCTTTTTGCGTCGAGGAACTCCGGCGGCTTTCTTTCGTTCGCTCGGTTTCCAGTGCTCACCGAAGACACTCGTTCAACCCATGGCTTTATTGGCTGGAAGGGACGTGCTGCACGCTCTCGACGATGATCTCACGGCATTCAAGAAGCGAGTCCTCCCGCCGTCTGTTCACCCTCGTGGTTGCCCTCCGCAAGAAGCAGTCGGAGAGGAGCGTCTCGAAGCAAATGATGCTTGGGACATCAGCGACCGGCTCGTCGCACATCCATTTCGAACCACAGCGCACCTTGGCTTCAACAGGAAGGAAGGAAGATTAGATGCTGGCAAGGAGAGGACGCTTACTGGAGCGGTTGGGTCTTGCGGCTTTGCGGACTGCTTGCTCGCACTCCCCGGTCAGGTTGCTCGTCGCCTAGAAGCAGGAGGAGACTCGTGAACAGCGTAACGAAGAAGGCGAACTCACACGAGTCAGAGTTCACTTAAAGGTAAGAGGAGCGAACACGCGCCAGTGCAGCAGTGCGGAGGCGAAGGAGAGCGTGCTTGACGGGGAGCGCATCCACTCGTTTCATGACGGCCGAAGAGCAGAAGTCGGCAAGTAGTCGGCGGTCGCCTGAAAGCAGGAGACGAGATGTCAGTGTGAGGTCGGCTGGAGAACGAACCCGACCGGAGAATTCGAGGAGACGAACGGCGGCGAGAGCGAAAGAGCGAGCGGACTTGAGGTCGTGCTGCTGGTGGTCGCACAAGAATCGAGACAGCAATGGCAGAAGAGGGGTTGTTGATTTGAACGCGGACATCCTCGCAGCAATCGGCTGGTCGATTGGAAGGGAGAAGCGGAACGGAGGACGAACAGCAGCAGCCGACGGACCGCAACATCAGTAACTGCTCCCCCTCGGAGAGGCGAGCCGTGCTTCCCGCCGCGATGATTTCCGCGCGTGCTGCGAAACGCCAGAGCTTGCTGCCGCTGTCGTATTTCTCGCGCTTTCCGGCGTCCTTCCACTCGCTCGATTCCTCCGAATTCGTCGACGATGGAGACGGCGATCGTCAAATCGAAGCCGCGAATGCGCGCGGCTACCCGCGCCGGCCTGAATCGCTTCCAGCTGGTCGACGCGATGTTGAAGAACAAATGGAAAGGAGCGACGCAATTGGTCCGCCTGGCCGTGAGTTTTCGTGTGTGTTTACCGTTAATTTTCGTTTGTTTGCAGACGATTTCGCGCGCTCACTTGGCGTCCGTTCGCCATTCTGCGCAAGGGATCAAATTCGCGGCGACGGGCTACGATTGGCGGCTGGAAATCGACCTTGGAATCGGGGCGCCAACGGTCGAGTTTTCGGTCAACCAAACGGAGATGAGCGCGATCGTCAAGCTGTTGAACGTCCCGATCCGCGTAGATTTGGGCGGCGACTCCGAGTCGTACGACCAAGTAATCTGCAAAGAAATGAAGGGGATCGTGAACTGTGAGTCTTCCTTCTTTCTGCCTCGTCCACTCGCTTCTTTCAGTTGTGAACGGCCTGTCGCTCAACTACTTCCCGAGCTTCCCCGCCTTTGCGCAGTTCGTCAAGCGCGTGGCCCCGCGCCTCAAACAGCTGAAGTGTCCATTCTCCGTGCTGGCGCGCTTTCCGCGCTTGGACTTGGAGAAGCTCGAGCTCGTTGACGCCGGTATGATTTTTTGTCGAGTACTTTGGTGAACAACCCCGCGTATTTTGAAGGCAACTACGCGCACTTGCGTCGTCACAAGATCCGCCGGTTGGACGTGCCCAGGTGGGAGATCAACCGCGCGTTCCCCGTGTAGGTGTTCTTTGTTCTTTTGAATCACTCGTTCGGCTTTCAGCGGTCAAGTGCTCTCCGCATCGATCACTTCGCTGTGCTTGAATGGCATGGATGTGTTCGTCTCCTCCTGCAAGCCCCTCGAAGCCTTTTGCCGCCGATTCTCGGCGCTCGAGGAGCTCCACGTCTTCGTCAACTACGGGGTAGAAATCCATGGGACTTTCTTTCTTTTATTCGAATTTCAGGGCAGAATGAACCAGATGGACGACCACTTCAAGACGCTGAGGGCGGCATGTTTCAAGCTTCGCGATCAGCTATACATTCCGGGATTGAAACGCTTCTTCTTCACCATCGAGCACGGCTGCGTTTTCTACGGCGTTCGTTCGTTTCTTAATGAATTTCCTTAATTTTCATCGCTTCCAGACGCAGACCGACTTGATCGAGAAGCTGAAGCAAATGGAACCATTCGAGAGGGCCACTTTCACGATCGACCGCTCCAAGAAGTGCGTGCGGATGTTCCTGAAGCACAACGAGCCGCGGGGACCAAAGCCGACGTTCGTCTGCATCAAAGGCGATTTCATTTGGATCAATTGACGAACTCGAGCACGGTTCCGGTCAGAACGCAGTTGGAGCTGGCTTTCTTCCACCTTTGATGTTAATCTGTGCATGTACTTTTGCGTATTGGGTTTCCGCACATAAACGCTTTTCGATAGTTAACGTTCGGTCCATTAGAACGCTCCATTTTGAAATTAGAATAATGATTTGAAGGTTTATTCCCGTTGTTTCAACAACAAGCAGCTCAAAACAAGACATTCTCGATCAAAAGATGTTTGGAAAGCGGGCGGGGATCGGCGGGATGCGGGCGGCGAGCGCAAGACGAAGAAGCGAGGCGGGCGGGCTGGAAGAAACGAACAGCTGATTGGTCGCCGACTACTCGTTCGAACGCACCGGACGTTCAGGCAGTAGGAATTCCAGCGGAAGGTGGGCGTTCCGTTCGGCCCCGTGCGCCCGTTGGCGGACGCGCGGGAGCGGCGGACGTGGAGCGCGAGCTCGCCGTCGGCGTCCACGTGCAGCAAGTCGGTCGACTCCCTCGAATTCCAGCCGCCCGCTTGCCACTCGGCGTGCCAACACGAGGCAGCGAGTTCTTTGAGCGAGGTGCACTCGCCGCTCGTGAGGTCCAAACGGCGAAGGCGGCGCTCCAATCGGTTCTTTTCTTCGATCGTCCGCTCTAACACGAAGAGGAAGTGGCCGTGGAAGTCAACGGACAGCGGGAAGAAGCCGCGAGTCGTGGGGTTGCCTTAAAGAAGCGAGTGGATAAAGCGAGAGAACGAGTGGAAGAAGAAGAGGAGTGAACTCACGGCTTCTTCCTCCCGCACGTCCACTCGACTCGTGCTCCCGTCCTCCAAACAAACCGAAAAGATGCGCGTGTTGTCGTGGAGGATCGCGTGCAAGCGGCCCGCGTGGAAGTGGACGGCGCCGAGCCCACGGACTCGACGACTCGCGTGTTCAAATCGACGCCCCGGAATTCGAGACGGGCGGCCGCAAAGACGAAGCGGTCGGGCGGCAGCGGACGGCGGAGGGCGGGAATTCGCGGAGGATTTCGACGCCGAAGCGGCCGGCCGCCCACTCCAGCGCGATTTGCAGCAGCCGCTCGCGAGTGGCGACCAGCAGGCGGTCCGCCCCCTCCTTTGTGGAGGAGATGGACGCTGAACGGACACGAGAACCGCCCGCAAGCAGGGAGTCTGCTCGTTCGTCCACGCGCCCCGCTGCTGGAACTCGACGAGCAGCCGGCCGCTCGTGAACACGCCGTGGAGGCGCGACGGGAAACGGCCGCCGCACACCAGCGACTTCACACTCGCGTACTTCAGTCCGGGGGCGCCGAAAGTGGACGTGTGCACGAGGAGTCACTTTGATGTCGCCAAAGCGGATGGTTAATCAAGAAAAGACCGACTGTGAAATCGAGCGATATCCGACTGGCTTCTGTCCACTGCTCCCTTCATTCGACTGCTGGTTTATTTTAGGCAACAACAGAATGACAGCAAGTAGTAACAGTATTGGACAACAACAGAAGCGAACAGATCAGGGAGACAAAAGAGCCATGATCTCCTTTACGATCATCAGATTTTCGTGCATGAAGTCGTCCGTCCATTCGGGCTGCTGGCGCAAGAATTTAAAGTTCTCCTTAGCGAACTCGAGGAACTTCTGCTTGAAGTCTCCTTTGTGGTCGTGAGTGAACGCGAGCTTAAGATCACAGAGAATCGTTTCCAGGGTTGTGTTGGTGAGAAGGGACTCAAAGCAAAGGTTCTGAAGTGAAGAACGAAGGTGCTAAGATGAAAGAACGAACTTACCACCAACTCGATCACCTCGTAGCAGTCAGCGACCGGCAGCAAACGGTCGGCAATCTCCAGCAGTCCATGAACGTGTCCCGAGTAGAGAAAGCGGAGTAGCAGTTCGATCATGTCGGGGTCCTCCGTCTTGATCTCCACTACTCCCGTCTGTTTTTCTTTGGTGTCGTGCGTGAACATTCGGTCAAAGACCGGCGACCCCAACGAGATGATGGTCTTCGAAACCTAAAAAGTGATCGAAAAGTGATCAGCAGAAAGAATGAAAACGAACTTTGAAGACCTTGTTGCCGACGTGCACCTCGACGTCCGCGAATTTGTCCGCTCCGAAACTCGCGGCGATTTTGGCCAAAACGCCCAGCGGTGCCGCCTCGATCGCCCGTTTGATCGGGCCCGCGGGTTCCAACGGAACAATCTTGCAGACAACCACCAACGGGCCGGTTTTGGCAAATTCGGCGAGCTCCGTCTGCGTGCAAATGTTCGCCCATCCCCAGCTCTCAGAAAATCGACGAAACTGGTGCTCTTCAACTGAAAGCGATTTCCAACATCACCGACGTCCCCGAGAACTCTCCAACACTCACCCAGATTCTCCAGAGGCTCGCTGCGCTCGTTCACGATCGAGACCTCAAAGTTGAGTCGAATGAACGCATTCCACTCCAGGCGCCGAACGCGCAGGAACATCGAACACGCGTCCGCCTGCTTTTCGTCGTTGCCTTTCGGGTAAAACCGAAGGAACAGCTTGGCGTCCGGCACACCTTTGACGGTGAAGTCGTCGCTTTCCCATTTCTGCTTGAAGACTGTACGGTCCCCGTAATGGTACTCCGCCTCCTTTCCCCCGTTCCCCCTCCGAATAACTCCGTTCTCCCCGCTCTGTTCAATCGGTAGGCACTCTGTTCCTTTACTCCCCCGGCGTCCTGCCGCCCGCCGCGTCATCCCGCAGTCTGGCCTACTCGCCCGCTCCCCGCCGGTCGTTCTCCGTCCCTTCCGTCTTGTACTGAGCCCGAACGTGAATAAACCCTCTTCTCTATCCACGACGAGCCGTCTGCGATCCCGCAGACGCCGATCCCTTCAAAGACGGTGGCGGAGAAGCGATCCTCGAAGTTGTCGAGCGGCCAGCGAAAGATCGTCGGCTTGACCACGGCCATGATCGTCGAAGGAGACTGAAAAGACCAAGTAAACGAACAAAGCGGGTGCGAGAACGCGCTATCAAGTGAGCGGTTATGCGAGCGGGGCGCTCTGCAAACGGAAACCGCTGCCACCCGGCAGCTCATAGCGCGTGGGTCGCAAGAAGAAGTCGCTTGGGAGCCCTCGCTTGCAAGCAACGGGTCACCAAATCGCGTTCTTTGGACCCAATTCGCATAGTGCGCCTTCGATCGGGCCGGGGCAAAGTGCAAGTGACGGACGGGAACGCAAGCCTTTATTGTTTAGGACCTCTAAACGACTTGAATACACCTGTCAACATAGAAGAAAAGGAACGACGGGGTTTAGACGGAATGGACTGAATTCGACTCAATAAGCAGGCCAACAACAGAAGCACAGTCGGGCCCCGAATGAACGCTCTGCTCTCTCGGTTCGTTCCACCTAGCGACTATCGATTCCTGGAGCTGCACGGAAAGTCGTCATCGCGAAGAATAGCCGTCTTTCCAGCAGTACTCGTTGTAATAGGCAGCCGGCAGACATTAAGCAATTGTTCTTGACAAACAGACGAGCAGAAAGCTCCGTTCAACTGGCTGCATCCAACTCTCGCCCATTAGGACGAAGGATTCGACACAACAATCCTCCCTTGACCATGCGAACGGCATCGTTAAACCCCTTGAATCGAGTTCGTGCAGCCCCGATTGCCGCAGTTCCGTGTTGAAGCGAACGGTTCGCCTTTGTAACGCAAAGAATGAGGGGCTTCTGTTCGTTGCTCGAGCTTTCGCTCGTCGCTTTGAGCGGCCGGGTGTCCGCAGAGAACGTCCTCAACGACTCGCTTCTTACTCACGAGCATCGTCGCGTAAGTCCAGTCCATTGGGGTGGCGGCCGCTCTCCAAATGACTCCAGTAGCCGTCGCTTTAAGACTCTTCTTTCAACAAACTTCTCACTCAATCCCCGGACCCGCAGGTCGCCCGCCAAGCGGCCACACCCCCGCTGCGCGAGAGACAAACGATCTTCATCGACAGTTCGACGTCGGCGGGCAAAGAGGTGCAGCTCGTGTTGTTCGCGGGCGTGCCGGGCGTGGGCCGCGGCCGGGAGCGCTTCGCCCAGAACGACGTCGCCCTCTACGCGTACTGGGATCGAAATGCCCAGAAGGTGAGTGCGCACGCCCGGTCGACCGCCCGCTTTCCCTCGCGCCTTGCCCACCACCACGCAGTCGCGTTCCTGGACGTCAAGTGAGCTCCCTGCCGATCCCCGCGGATCCACCCGCTCCCCTCCAGAATCCAAGCAAACAACGACCACTTCTCCATCTTCGTGAACAACACGTTCCAACTCGACTTCCCGTACCGCGAGCGCGTCCAGCTGATCGACGACTTCGACGTCGATGGAGGTGATCGGCCGCCGGCCCGTGCCGAAGGGCATCTTTACTCCCGGTAAGCAGCGAGATTATTGCTGCAAGGAGTCGTTAACGGGGTAAAAGCAGCTAACGATCAGTAAATGCAGCTAAAGAGGGATGAAAGCGATCTGACAGCAGCAATCAATCCGCAGGGCCGTGCTGATCTCCACCACGTTCACGAACGCCGATCGCGGGGACATTCGGCTGATGAAGGGCGAAAACAAGACGATCGCCCTGCTGTTCGACATCCGCTTCGATCAGGGCGTCATCGTGCGCAACTCGTTCGTGAACGGCCAGTGGGGCCAAGAGCGCACGCTGTTCTTCGCAAAGGACGAGTGGCTCGACGTCGTCATCCTGTGCCTTGTCGGTGGTGAGCTTTAAGTAAGGATAGCTGGAGCAACAGAACTCGAACAGTCCTTCCTGAACGGACAGGAGTGGTGCACCTACACGCACCGCGTCCTGCCGGAAGACATCGACCACTTGAGCGTCTACGGCGATGTCTGGAAGTCGATCGCCCGGATCCTGTGGGTCGACCCGTCCGGCAGCTTCCACCTCGACGACGACGACCGAGTTGTTGCTTTCGTTTGAGTACACTAAACTTCTTGTTCCAAATACCGCTTGTGTTCGAAGGTCGGCCGTCGAATGCGCCTGCTCCGGTCGAGAAGCTTTTGGCAGTGATCGCTCGCTTTCTCTGCTCTTTTCAAGGTGCCGCTCATCATTCCACACGACGAGCGTTCAAGGGAAAAGCGGCCGGCGTCCGCCAAGTTCTCTCCCGTCTTTTCATCCTGAGCGTTCTTTCAAGCCACCGCTCTGTTCTCTGTGCTCACTCTTCCGTCGTGAGCACCAATCTGACCTCCGAACTGGAGGAAGAAAGCTCACCATCAATCACGAGCTGTTCGATGCGGACTTCGTCGAGCGGATGCTCCGCTTGTGGAGGGGTTGAGCGCATGGCCACTCGCCTGTTGCTCTCTGCCGACTACTCATTGCAGGGGCAGTGCTCCTCGGTTCCTCTTCAAGGCGCCCGCATCACTCCGATCGTTGTGTTTCTGTCGGTGGAGCACGCGATGGAGCGCCTGCTGCTCGCCTTCAGCCACGACCACAACGGCGACTTCAAGCTGCTGGTCATCCGGTTTGCGTTCGACAGCCTCGAGCTCGCGTTCATTCCGTTGGCCATGCTGGAGTCTTTGTGTGCGTGTTGTTGTTGGTGTGTGCAATAAACTCTTTACGTGCTGGTCGGGTTAGTTTAGAGTTCAAGGAGAGGCGGACGAAATCTTCGCGTTCTTCTACGAACCGAACAACTCGTGCACCGACCGACCGCAGAAGCTGGACGGAGAGAATGCAAGCAGACGTTCTAGAGCTCCCCGTGGATTGATCGACGGCTTCCTACCGATTGCCTGCAAAGCGCCCCCGTTCTACGCGGAATTCGTGCTGGCGGCAGCGAAACACGGCGGCTTCGTCCAGCTTGCCGGCGTTGTGGTGGCCGAACACGCGACCTCGCTGTTCGCTCTCCGCCCACCACTCCGCGCCGAGCATCCCGAAGTGGACGCCTTTTGGGGCAAAATCCTCGCCGTTTCGCTGGCGGGCGCCGCTCGGCGCGGGACGGTCGTGGAGGCAAGGCCGCAAGACGAACACTCATCCTCTTCTCTGCGACCCTTACTATTCGTTCATTCGAGACACACTCGCCGGCTTGCAGTCGAGTTTATTCGCAGAAGACAACAACAGAACACAACTTAGAACCAACTAGTGGACAAAAACGAACGAGAATGCAACCTCCGATCACACGGTGTCGGCCACGAGCTGACGGAAGTGCGGGTGTTTGCGGACGAACGTCTTTTAGCCGCTCAGCTGCTTCACTTCGGCGCGGTTCTCGCGGACGAACGCGTGGATTTGGGGCTTGAAGTTCTCGTCGAGGTGGCCGTGCTTCTCGGCCAACTCCAGCAGCGGCATCGCGCGGTCGACGGCGAGGTTCCAGAGGATCGACTCAATGCAGAGCTTCTGCAAGAAGAGAGAGTGGAGTGGGAAGAGAAGAGAGAGAACTCACCTGCAGACGGAGGATCCCGAAGTAGTCCGCGTCCGGCAGGAGCTCGACGGCCACCTCGTCCAGCCGCTCGACTTCGCTCGTGTAGAGGAAGCGGAGCAATCGCTCGACGGCCGCTAGATGATGTTCTCCGCCCTTCCGGTCGCTCTCTCCTTCGCCTTCTTTCCGACCGGCCGCTGGCAAACGACCATCTCCTTCTACCGAAACCGCAAAGAACAACCCGCCGTTTTCCCTCGACTTCTTCAGCGGACTCCGTAGACGTTGAATCGAGGAAGACGAGTTTGGAGTGGCTGCCAGACTTTTCGCTCTTCTCTCTCTCGTTCGTTGCGGGCAACAGCCAGCCGACTGCACCAATGGCTTCGGCTTTCGATTGATCGACGTCCACTCGAATAACTCCTGGGCGTCGTCTTCTGCCGGCCGCTCAGCGAACAAACAAGGGCGTTCTTCTGCGCCACGCCGCCGTTTCCACTCGAACGCGTCCGCTTTTTTCGCTCCGGACTCGTCGAATTGCGGCGAGTTCGCAGTCGAGCGAGTGACCGGCGAGCTCTGCGGCCGGTTCGCCGCCGATTCCTTCGACTTCCGGCCGATCGGCGGCGTGCTGGACGTTTCGGCGGCTGGAATTCGGCGCCGTCTTGTTGGGCAACGCGCTCTGAGATTTCGGTTTGGATCACGGCCGGCAGTCCGTTCTCGCAGTCGAGCTCTCGGTTTCTCCGCAACGATGGGCGGGGAGTCGTCCTGCAGCTGCACGAGAGCGGGCGAATTTCTGATGAATGGAGAGGGCGGCCGTGCTGCGAGTGGACGGCCTCCCCGCGGACCGTGAGTGGACGAGCCGCCCGTCGGCCGAATCGACGGGGGCGGCGTGTTCGCGACGAGCGGGACGAAAGCGAGTGGACGCGGTGGAATTGGCCGCTGACCCCACCAAACGAGCAGATCGCCCTCGAAGTCCACGATCCGCTCACTTCGCTTCCGCTCTCGTTCTCTCGGGGGATTTGCGGCCGCTCATCGCTCGGCCGGCCACCTTCGAAGTGAACGCGGCGACCAACCGCACACTCGCCGTCCACATCGGCGCCTCCCGACTGATTGGAGGCGACTGCAACGAGTAGAGGAGGTGTGAGGCTCTCCGCGCGTCGGCGACCACTCGCTACTCAACGGACGTCGAGTGTACGTTCGGGCGGACTGCCGTCCAAATGTTTTGTTTCGGTTTCGACTACGCGAACAACCGGGATTTTAATGGGAAGAACCGAGTGGAGGAGGAAGAGTATGAGAGAGAGCGGAAGGTTGTAGTCGTTTATTGTGCTGCGGAAGAAGAAAAGGCGACAGCGGGATCAATTTCGATTCTTGTAGGCATCTCGTCGGTGCTTTCGCACGTCGTCGATCAGCAGTGGATGGCTTCGGCCCGTCGCAACTGCAAAACGAGTGGATCAGTCGAGAGAACGAACGGAAATGACAGACTCACTTGACAGAAGGTTCTTGCCCGTGATCGTCTACGTGCTTCGCACTGCTCGTTCTCAAGACTCCGTTCAACGAACGAGAAGCTTCTTGCTCGAACTCGGGGTCCGTGGTCGCAAGTGACTCCGCAATCCATTCGAACTGCAAGCAGAAGTCGTCGAACGGGAGAGACGAGTGGACTCACGGCTGCAGAAGAGCCGAACGGGCAGCTTCCATTGGAAGTTGTGGTTCGCCGAGGTCGAACACGCAGGGCAGAGCAGTCAAAGATGACCTGAAAGAATCTCCTGCGAGTGATTGGCAGGAAGCGCGCGCACTCACTTCAGAAGGCGACCAGTTCGCGTTCACAAGTGGACAGAAGGCCGCAGCAGACGGTCGGTTCTTGCTGGTTGACGTACACGTTGATCGCACCATTCCCTTCCAAGCGGTCGATGGTTGCCGGAAGGGCACCTTGACGACTTCAGCAACGTCGTTTCCCAACAGATCGCCTGGAACAAACGGATGGATGAACGCCCGTCAATTCAAAGGAGAACTCACCAATCGGACGGCTCGTGGAGAATTCGAAGAGACGAGCGGCCGGAGGAAGCGGTAGGAACTTGCAGCACGTCGTAGCCGTTCGTCGCAGCACCGGAGCAACAAGCGAACAGCCGACTCGCCGACGAGCGGGCGGCAAGAGAAGAATGAGAGCGGGCGCATCGGAAGGCGGCGGAGAGCGCGAATGAGCCGCCCGCCGCTCCGGCCGCTGTTTTGTACCTGCCGGGATTGCGCAACGAAAAGAAGCGAGTGGAAACGAGGCAGCGAATAAGCAGCCGGGTTTCTCACTCGAGAACGCAATCGCCTTGTCGTCGTTCGTTTGGCGACGGGTCGTGAACGACAGGCGGCGAAGACGCGTGTGGAGCGCTCCGCACGGAGAGAAGTAGACGAGTCCGCTTTTTCGACTGAACGGAATCGAAGGAGCGCACTCGCAGCTGGTGTTCGAGCGCGAGAGCGGCTCTCGGGGATCGAACAGTTTCCGTTCGGCGTGTGGGCGGCTCGACAGCCGGCCGACCGTCCGCCTTCGCTCGCTTCAAGCTGTGGATGGAGCACGGCGGAGAAGAGTTGTGGCGAACGGTTTGTGCGCGAGTTCTGCTGACCGCCGGCCCAGACGAGGCAGCGGGCGATTGGAGCGAGCGGGAGTTCTCGGCGGACGACACGCACGGGCGTACGTGTTGAGAGGCACGGCCGACGTTTACCGCCTGCACAAAACCGACGAGGTCGATCTTTGCGGCAAAACCGAGCTGCACGACGCGGTCAAGACGCTCCCGTTCTATCAGCCGGCAGGGAAGGCGCGCATTCGCGACAACCCCGCGGCGAGATGCTTGACGATCCCGAGTTCGCGAATGTCGAAGTGCGCGTGGGCGAGCGTGTGTGGAAAGCGCACACAAGTGGTCGTCTCATCCCCTCACTCCTCTCGTTACAGGTCCACAAGTTCGTGCTGTCCACCCAATCCCCGTACTTCAAGCGGACACAAAAGAGGAGCGAACGGGAGTTATGGATGTAAAGAACCACACGGTCGACGTCATGGAGCGAGTCGTCCGCTTCATGTACACGATCGAAGGGGCCGAATTGGATTGCTGGGACCTCGAACTGCTGCCGGCCGCCGGCTTCTTCGACCTGCAGCCGTTGCAAGCATGTGCTCGCTTCATCTCCTCTTTTGGGGTCGATTCTCGCGAACCTGTCGGTGGACACGATCCTCGACGACCTGGGGTTCGCCCACGCCCACGAGCAGCTCGACGGCCTCAAGAGCGGCGTGCTGGAGTTTGCGAAGCGGAACGCCCCCGCGATCGTCGAGCTGCCCGGCTGGACGGACGAGTTCGTCGGCCGCAACGTGGAGATCGCGACCGAGTTGTTCAAACTGGTCGTTTCTCCTTCCGTCTGAACATTTGTACTCCAGTTCATTTCTTCCACGTTCACTCATGTTAGCCGTCAATAAACTCCACTTCGCAACTGTTCGATTGAGGGATGTGAGGAGAGCGGTGTGGAATAACAGAAAGCGGAGGGTTGCGTGCATTGAAGAAGTTGGCGGAGAACCAAGAGTTCAAAGCTGTAAAGGAATCAAGATGGACAAAGGTCCTGCCAATCGCGTTGACCGCCAATTTCGACGCAAAGGCGGTGAGTGTGTGCAGGCGCGGCATCCGAACAGCCGCCGACGTGACTCGCTTCCGAGAACAGAAATCACGGTTGGTAGCGGACAGACGGAGGGGTGAACCGATCGCCTCACGCTGAACCGCAGATTCCACCAGACACAAGCGAGGTTCCAATCCTTTCCACCGCCTACCGCTCGATTGTTTGTCCCGCTGGTGAGCAGAACGTTCCAAAATTTCTCTCCAGACCACTGCGAAAGGGTCGGATTCGTCGACTAACCTCAAACTTGGGTCAATAAACCGAAGAAGTCGGCGGCCGCTCGCCGCTCGTGCGCGCGGAAGGGCGAGCGGCCGACGAGAAGCACGCGCTGGGGCGGGCGCGACCTCGTCGTCCGCTCGTGTCCTTTCAACCCGCGATCTTTTCGTTTCGTTTCGCCCGACTGCTACGAGCGAGTGCAAGTGTTTGACCTTGTTACCGCCGCCGCCGCTCGTCTGGTTGCAAGAGGACGTTCGCTGGCGGGCGGCGTCATGCGGTCCAAAGATCCATTTTCGTGCCATCCGAACGACCTTTTTCTGTCCAACGTTGAGCGATCGGTTTATTTCAACACCTTCACAACAACAAGAATTCAAAGCAGTGGAGAAACTGGAAGCGCGCATCACGCGGCCCAAACGTCCATGATTTCCCGCATGATCTCCGCGTTGTTGTGCATGAAATCGGTCCATTCGGGCTGTTGTTTCACCAGCTCGTAGTTCTGTTTGGCGAATTAAAGGAACTTGTGCTTGAATTCGCCGTTGTGGCCGCAAGCAAAGGCGAGCTACAGGTCGCGAACGACCGTTGCGACAGTGGCGTTGTCATGCAACGATTCCAAGCAGACTTCCTGAAAGGGGTTTATAATAAGCTAGCAAGCCAATCGAGAAGCTTACGGCCAATGCGGACACTCCGTAGAAATCGGCCACCGGCAGGAGACGAGCGGCGAATTCGATCAATCCGTTCACTTTGCCGCAGTAGAGAAAACGAAGGAGGAGTTCGATCACGTCCGCGCCCTCTTCCTCAATGTTCACCACTCCGGTCCGCTTCTCCTTCGTGTCGTGCGTGAACATGCGATCAAACACCGGCGGTCCCGCGCAGATGATCGTCTTTGAGACCTAAAAATGGAACGATGAGCAACAGAAGCTGCACATGGTCCAACTTTGACGACTTGTCGCCGACGCGCACCTCGACGTCCGCGAACTTGTCCGCGCCGAAGTTCGCGGCGATTTTCTCCAGAACGGCTAACGGAGCCGCCTCCTCCGCCCGCGGGCCCGTGTCCACGGGATCCAACGGGACGAGCGAGCAAACGGCGACCAGCGCGCCGCCGCGCGCCAGTTCGGCAAGTTTCGTTTGGGTGCACAGATTCGGCCACCCATACACTCTGCTCTTCGCAGTGAATTCGTGCTCGAGTTCTGAACAAAGTTCAGCGCGTTTGGTGCCTTTCGACCACTCACCGTCTTTTTCGAGAATCCGGGTGCCCTCCTTTTCGAACCAGAACTCGTACTTCACGCGGATGGAAGAAAACTCGCCGAACTTTCGCACAGCCAGAAACAACCCGCAGTCGTTTCGGTTCGCTTCGGCATCTTCTTTTGGGTAGAACCGAAGGCGAAACTTGGCCGTGGGCAGCTGCTTGACTTCGAACTCGTCGCCGTCCCACTTCTGCTTGAACACGAAAGCGTCCAAACGGTTTTCGATGTCTTCGAGCGGCCAGCGGAAGACGGTTGGCTTCGCCATGATCTTTCGGAGGGGTCTGAAAATATTCGGACGAATAACACTTCATTCAACTCTGGCGTACTTCTTCACCTTTCCCGATTCCGCTTCTTTGGGAGCGCGTGAACAAGAATTGCCCATGGTCGAGCGAGTAGGGCGAAGGAGTTAGGGATAGGAGCAACGCGTAGCGCTCGCTGACCTCCACTGCAGATCGAGTGAGTGAGTGGATGAGCGACGGAGCGGGGGACGCGGTAGGGCGCGGGGACGCCGCGTTGTTTCTATTGCGCCATCGCTCGCATTCGAATGCTCGTTTGGCGGGCGCATTGCGAGCGGCGTGGGCGGCTCGTGGGTCAAACGAGAGGACCAAGCGAACCGCTGCTCTCTCGATTGCTATTATCTCTTTTGCTGCAAGCAGGATCACGTCTATTTGCTCGTTTGTTCGCCTCCTCTGCAAGACGTTCTTGTGGCTGTCGAGTTCAACCACTCTTCGTTTGCTGGAGTACCGAAGAACTGCTTTCGCTCGTTGCAGGTGAGCTCTGGATAGCTCATTTGAACCGGGCGGAGTTTTTGACGTGCGCCCAAAGATTCAGCAATCGACCGTTCAATCCCGTTTACACAGAGCAAACGACCAGGCAACACGCAGGACATCCCATTGACCCTCGTGCGACTGCTTCACATCGTTTATTCACTTGAATCAAACACGCGCCCACTTCTCGCCATAAAAATGAACTCCCGTCTTCAGTAGCACGGAGGTTCAGGGCAGGGGCGAACGCAACCCCACAGCCGGCAATGGCAGCCTGTACAACAAGAAGGTTTTAATTCAATCGAACCACGACCGACCGTCCCCGCAGTCGCTGTCGTCCGAGCAAAAGACGCCGCAGCCGGCTTCGGTCGTGGCCAGCAACAGCGAGAGGCAAAAGACGAAGAGAAGCAGTCGGTGGACGGAGAGCATTGCTGGATGGATTGGCAGAAAGAGTGGAATGATTGAGGATGCTTTCAGTGGGTCGATCACGAACGAGGTGTCGTTCATCCGCAATTCCAATGAACAATCGCTTCAATGGGGTTGTTCGTGCGGAGAGGCTCCGCAAATAACTGCCCAGTGTTGGAATTTCGGCCACAACAACGAGCTCGCCCCGTCGGCGTCCCGAAGCGCTCGTTCATTTGCAATCCAATGAGAAGCGTTCACGCGTGACAAGAATATTGCGTCCTACCCGAACAAGGCAAAGGAGCTCCTCATCAACTACGATTTCGCCCCGGTGAAGACGGGCGTGAAGATCGGCTGCCGCTGCGTCTTGAACTGACTGGTGGCTTCCAGTCGAATGAACTCGGGCTTTCGCTTCGGTGCTTCGTTGATCGAAAGAAGCGTTGGTGGAGACTGCAAGCGGAAGAAGGCGCCTCGAACTGAAATCGGAACCAGGAACAGCGGAGCGACCAGCTCGCGAGTCTTCGTGCGAAGCGAGACGCCGTCGTCCTCGAACTGAACACGCGTCGTTTGATCACCAGTTTCATTTAACGCAAGACCAATTGCAGCGTTCATTCGAGCGGCTACAAACGAGCGGACGGACGAGCAGGGCGGCGAAAATGGGCGTTCCGTTGGGTCGTGGGCGACTCGCGAGTGGGCATGCGGCGGCGACGTGCTGGCTTGCGTGTGGGAAGGCGGTGGGTGGGCGGAGGAATTCGATCGAGGTCGGCGAACCAATGGGCTCTTCGATTCTTCCGCCCTTCTGACCGCTCTGCCCACTCGCCCAGTCCCCGAAGCAGCCCGTCGTTTGCGCTCCACACAGCCGGCGAGGACGAGGACGGATAGGAGCGCCCTAAAATCCCCGCGGAATCACGAGGTCTGAGCGAATGGCGGGGCGAGACGCACAAAAAGTGCCGTCCGTTCCGGCTCGCGCAACAGTCAAGGGCGCATCAGCGGACGGCCGGTCGGGCGGGAACCGTTCGGGAAGCGCGGCTGTACGCGGGCGACGAGCCGCAATCGAGCGAACAGTCGGGCGGGAGTTTGCGGCGAGCAGCAGCGGTCAGTCAACTCGGCACTCCGCCGGCCTCTGCGGCCTCAAAGAAGAAAAGGAGCCCGTTGTGAACGAGCGGCCGCCGCCGTCCCGTCCGGCAGCGGAAAGCTGCAGCTGATCGAAGCGACGGTGCGGTCAATCCACTGGCCATCTGCTCGTCGCGGACCGCGTGCACGTACGAAGGTGAGCGGAAGGGGAAGAACGAGCTCGTGCCTCACCGTTCAATCCAACGGCTTCGCGCAAAGCGAGAGAAATCCACTTGCCGCCGGAAGAGGACGAAAAGAAGGCAACACCCACTCAACTTCCATTCGCTTCGCCCGCTTTCAACGGTCGCTCGTTTGCTTTCACAATCGATTCGAATGACGTCTTTACGGGCGCTCGAAAGCACTGGGCGGTACTCGCAGAGGAAAGAGGGCGTCGTTGTGTCCTGCTGGAGGATGTGAGAGGAGCGAGAGCACAAGGGCGTTCGAGTGGGCAATAAAAAGCGGACGCCGATGATCGACGGCGGTCGCGAATCTCTTCGTTGGCGACGAACGAGTGGGCAACGACGGGGCGGATGTCTGACATTCGGTTCGTGCTTCAGCGAGAGCCGGTGGAGCGCGGAATTCCGACTCGATTCGGTTCTCTTCTTTCCACCCGTTCTTCGTTCAACGGGACAAGAGGATACGCTTGCCCTGTAAAAGTTTGTTGGCCGCTTCTCGTTCGTCGCGTGCCGCCGGTTGCTCTTCGAGTTTCCGTCGACTGTCGGCTCGTGGGCGTCGTGGTCGCGGCGGCAAGCAGTGGGCGAAATCAGCGGTGGTGAGCAAACCGAATTCGTTTGCTTTAGACGAGAACTCAAATGTTTGGGTCGAAAGCGGCAGAAAGGTAAGAAGCCAGTCGTTCAGCGATCAACAAACCGTTGCGTGGATGACTGCGAGGCGTTCGGTCGACTTGCCGCGCACTCTCCGCTCTCAAGCAGCAAACTCATGAGCGACGCCCGATCGACCGGACCACCGCCTAACAAGGGGTGCACCTCAATTGTACCTGGCGGATTTGGACGAGATATAGCTCATTCGACGCGCCTCGTCGCGCTGATTCCGAATCTACTAATTTAAACTGCCCAGTCGGCCGTTGAACGGAAATACAGCGCGTGAAAGTATGCAGTGCTTTTTCGCCACTGCAGCCGTTCATTTTCCACACGAGGTCGACACGGCCTCATTCTTCCTTCCTCTGTTGTGTTGGCGTGGCCGAGTGGCGAAGTCGGTTGACTTGCACGCTGGTTCGTTTTTTTGCGATTTCAACACGATTATCTCGTCAATTTCCGCTTTTTGATTTTTATTTTTGCTTGTGAACAATGCAATTTGACGAGGGAAATCGATTGATACCACGATCTCGAAGATGAAGTTTTCGACCGAAATCCGCGGTCTACCCCCTTTGGTCGCGCTTTTTGGTGGATTGGACAGGCTGTTTAGCGTAGTAAATCGACCTTGGATTGGCTCGTTTTCGGCATAGACGTCCATCGCAACCGGAGAAACCAGATTGCATAAGAAACCTCTAAAGACAACGGTTGTACGACGACTAATCGAGTGTCCAAAAGCGATACGCCCAACGTTCGGGCTGCAAGGAGCGTATGGCAAGGATCGGATTTTATAGCCATCAGACGCCAACTGTCTTAAATCGGCTGTAAAACACAAACTATCTCACAAGTTTGCCGAAAAGCGACAGAAATTTGTTTCGACCACAGGGTCCCCCCTTTGGTCAGCCCACACGGCGATGTTTGGCGGGCCGTAACTCCTTTGGACGGCGGACTGGGCAAAAATGGTAGTGATAACTTCTGTTTGTCTCGCTGAGACGCGTCGAATGAGCTATAACTCGTCCGAATCCGCCAGGTACAATCGAGGTGCATCCCTTGTAAGTGGGGGCAGCGGGTGGGTCTCTCACGACCGCCGCTGATTGCGTGCGGCGTGGGCGGGCGGCGTGAGTCGAGCAAGAGTGAATAAAACCGAGCAGCAGCGGTCGGCTACCATCACTCTCTCCGCCGCTCGCCCCTGCTGCTCGTTCGTGTGCTCCCGTGAATACTCCGCCGCGTTCACCCCACCGCTCACTTTCTGCTCGCTTTCAGTCACTGCCAGCAATTGGTCCTCTAAATTTCAGACAGACACCCAAATCCCACCCCCCAAATGATCAAATTGAGAGGAAGCGGAAAGGCCGTGGGCAGGCGAAAAACGTGCGAACAATTGAATTTTCAAGAGCCGCGGCTTTCGCGTTCGCCCGACGACTTACAACGGCGTTCTTGTGGGCCGTAAACAACAGCCAACATTTTTTCCTGCAGGAGGAAGCGAACTGAACGCCCACACGTTCGTTCTTGCTTGGAGCCCAGGTGCTTCGTTCCAACAGCAGAAAAGTGGACAAAGCAGACATGAGACTGCTCTGTTCACAACCCAAAGAAGCAAACGAAGAACAGCACCGACCGCTCGGAACAACCGACACAAGCGACGCAAAGCAACGGAAGGAAAGATCCCGAGCATTCCGCCAATCGAAACGCGCATTTCCATCCGAATTTGCATCGAGATTCCGGGCGTTTCTCTGATGCAAATTTTTGGTCGATTTCGGCCGTCCGATCCCTCGACCGCGCCACTTGCTCGAGCTGCCACCCACTCGTGCGGACGTCTCTCCTCCTCCTCGCTCTCCCTTCCGCCCACTTCTCTCCGCTTCGATGCCGACCAAACCGACCGGCCGCTCCGCCAAGCGCCAGCCGATCTTCCTGCTCGTCGCGGTCGCCCTCCTCGCCGTCCCGCTCGTCTCGCCGACCGCCCCGTTGCTCCTCGCCGACGACGGCTGCTTCGCGGAGACGACCGGAGGCAAAGTGTGAGTTCTCCGCTCCTTAATCCTTGCTCATCGCGTCGGTGATTGCAGGACGTACAAAGGAATCGGGGCGTGCAAGACGGCCAACGCGACCCTCTACTTCGACGGCGACACGCTCAAGTTCAAGATGGCCTTTCAGAAGATGCAAACCCACGCTACGATTCCGTTAGTTGCCGAATCGCCGCTGTGCTCGGTTTATTGTTGTTTCAGGTTCGAGAAGTTCGCGGTGAATACGTGCGAGCTGAAAGGCAAACTCCAGTACACCTCTATGGAAGGTACAGGCTCCGATGATATCCGCATGTTTGATTCCGGCTCGTGTAGGTTCTTGAGAAACCGCGCTAAATTTCCCGCGCGGTTTCAGCAAAGGTCATGTTGCCGGCCGAGTTCGAGGCCAAGTCTGATGGCATTTCGGCTAAGGGCCTCGATCCGTCGTGCTCGCTGAAGTTCGAGAAGACGGCGGGCAACAAGCACTCCATCGCCGTCTTCTCCATCGAGCTCGCCGAAGCGGTCGCCGAGTTCTCGATCGAATTTGTGAGTCCAACGACCATCCATTAACCGATCACTCCCATTCGCTTGCAGGAGGCCACTCTCAAGAACGACGACACGGCGGCGGATGCGGCGGGCGCCGGCTTCCCGTGGTGGGCGTGGCTGATCGTTGTGCCCGTGTGAGTTTCTCCACTTCTCAACCACTCACTCACTCACTCTTCGTTTCAGTGTGCTCCTGCTCGTCGGCGGCGGGATCGCCGGCGGCGTCGTCTTCTTCGTGGTCAAAAAGAAGAAGAAGGAAGCGGAGAAGCAGGCCGCGATGCTCCGCCGCACCCAACGGTCGAAGAGCGCCGCCCAGAAGAAGCCCATTGTGCCCATCACGCCCAAAGGCCAAGCGCCGCCGTTCGGTACTGTCGCCGGAGTCACACAAGCGCCCACCGCCAACGCGCAGGAGAAGACGGCCGGCGACAAGACGGCGGACGAGGGCAAGACGCCCCAATCGACTCCGGCGGCTCCCGCGCCCGCCGCTCCGCCCGCGCCCGCCGTCCAGCCCGCGAGCCAGTCGCCCGGCGGCCCCCAGCCGGTCCCCGTGATCGCCAACAATCCGGTGCTCGGGCCGCTCAACCCCAACCCGGCCGCCGGCGTCCCGGTGGTGATGCCCCGTCCGGAGGCCAACCCTCAGTACGAGCCGCTGGCGAATCTGCAGCAGCAATGATCCGGTCGAGGAGGCACGGGCGAGGAGTGCCGCCACCTGTCTTCTTCTTTGTCTTCTGTGTGCCCAATTAGGCCGAATAAACGTTGAAATGTGGAGGAGTGCACGAAAAAAGTGTGCGGGTGAACGGCGAATGACCCCAGGTTCCAGAGCTTTTCGACTTTCTTTTGCTCGAGAGCAGGTAACTAGCGAATAGAACAAGAATTAAAAAAATGGGCGATTGGGAACATGAGGTAAGAGGACGAGTAGCAACAGTTTGAGGCAGAGACCGAGACGACTTTGACTACGCGATCTCCTTCACGATCATCGCGTTCTCGTGGATGAATTTTTTGGTCCAGTCGGGCAGCTGCTTCACGCGCTGGAAGTTCTCCTTAACGAAGTCGAGGGACTTCGCCTCGAAGAGGTTCCCGCAATCGTGGCCGTCGGCCAACTCCAGGTCGCGAAGCACCGTTTTGACGGACATTTCGGTCAGAAGCGACTGCAGGCACAAATCCTAGATCGAAGATAGATAAACGGAGATGAAAGAGCATATTCACGACCAACTCCAGCGCTTTGTAGCAGTCAGTGACCAAGAGCGGGCGGGTCCGCGACCGCTGCCAGTCCCTCCACTTTGACCGACCGAGTAGACGGAACGGAGGAGCAGCCCGATGAGATCGGCGTCCAGGTCCTCAATCTCCAACACTCCGGTCTGCCTCTCCTTCGTGTTCTATGTGAACAGCTTGTGGAAGACCGAAGAGCCCAGCGAGAGGATCGCCTTGTGAACCCAAACAACGGAGTGGTGGAATGGAGCAATTGGAAAGACGGAAACGAATCTTGAAGACCGTCTCCTGCACGTGCACCTCCGCGTCAACGAATTCGGCCGAGCGAGGCGGCGATCTTCGGCAGCACGCCGACGGGCGCCGCCTAGGCTGTCCTCTTCAACGCGCGAACTAGATGGAACGGAGTGACCTTGCAGCATACGATCAGCAAGCCGTTCTTGGCGAATCTGCGAAGCTCCTTTTGGCTGATCATTTAGGTTCTTTTCTAGTGACCGGCAGGCACGAGAAACACGCACCCATCGCTGAAAGAAGTTCCCAAGGACAGGGTTCCTGCGAGAACACGCGAACTCACCGATCTTTTTCGGCTGCTCGCCCTCGCCGTTCTCGAACCACATTCGAACGTGAGACAAATAAACGAATGCTCGGCCAAGTCCCGCACGCGCAGTCGCTTCTCTGCTCCGCATATCGACCCTTCGGACTGAAGTCGACGAAGAACTTGGCGTTCGGGACGCCATCGGCGGTGAAGTCGCCGCCCTGCCACTCGTCCACGTAAGCGGCCGTCCGGTAGGTCGCCCGCGAAGTTACCGAGCGGCCAGCGGCTGATCGTCGGCTTCACTGCGGACGTGTTCGTCGAGAGCGGCTCGAAACGAGTAAAAATAATCAGGAAAGAGGAATTTGTGGGGTTGCGTGCGGACGGCGAGAAGAACGCGGTGGAAAAAGACGCGAGCAAACGCCTCGGCCGCTTCGACGTCGCGAGCGGCCGGCAGCTGGTGGTGGACGGGGCCGTGACCTCGAGCGTCTGCTTCCTCGTGGTCGAGGACTCCTGCTCGCGCCGTTCGAGATGCTCGGAATGAGCTCGTGGGGAGAACCCGCAATCGTCGACTTCCGCAAGACCCCCGCTGAACGCCGCGTTGACCAAGGAGAAGCCCAGCAACTGGTCGGTCGTGAGTTTCAGCCCTCCTCTTCCGCCTGCTCTGACACTCGATTCAACAACGACAAGAAGCCAAAAGGTTGTTGACCCCAGAGTGATTCGAACACCCAACCTTCAGATCTGGAGTCGGACGCGCTGCCAGTGCGCCTCCATGAACTCGATGGTGGCAGGAAACGCTGACAGGTGAAGAAGCAAACAAAAAAAACGAATGCGCAAACCAGCGGCTGCTTTTTGAAGCGAACGCGATGGTCGATCACTCTCCGCTGCGAAGACTCTCGCTAATTTCGTTCGACTTCCTTTCGCTGCGGCCGGCCGGTTGGGCGCGTTCTTCGCTCCAGTCGGTGAGTCGCCTCCCTGCCTCTCGCTCGTTCCTTCAACCTCCATCTCCGCTGCTTGCAGCGGCCTTCCGCGATGCCGTCCGTCTCGCACTTTCGCGACCCGAAGGTCGTCGTGTGGCGCCTCGAGCACTTCGACCGGCGGTTCGGAGCGGCGATCGCCGGGGACGAGTGGCTGAGCGACGTCTACGAGCTGGAGCACCCGGTCCATGGCCGCCTCAAGTTCTACTTCCTGCTCGCGCCAAAGGACGGCGACGGCTGCTCGTTGTGCATGCGGTTGATCGGCGATCTCGCGACCTTTTCAATGGCGCTCGAGTGCAGCGTGTGGCTGGAGAAGATCGACGGGACGGGTATCGAGCAGAAAGGTACGCACCACTCCGTCGACTTTTCATAACGGACCCGCTTTCAGGAGTGGCCTTGCTGTTCACGGACTCTCTTTGTTCTGACTGGAAGATCCTCTGCCGCCCGCACGAACTGGAGCCCTTCCGCCACACGCCCATCATCTTTCTCTGCGTTCGCTTGCCGTTCGTGGTCCACAAGCTGCGGAGTTTGCTTCCTTCTTCTACGTCCGTTCGCCGTTGGCCGATCCCCGACTTCCAGGAGAAAATCGTGGACGCCTTCATCGGAGACACGTGGAAAAGCCCAGACGTCACCGTCCAAGAACTCGAGGGCGTCGTCGTCAAACTCAAGTTCGCACCGAAGGCGCGTTCGACAGCCGACGGCGTCGTTTGTGCCATCGCTCTCGGCGTGGCGGATCTGGGCGGCCGTTCTTCCGTCTTCCTGCCCTACGAGGTTTGGCTGGAGAACTCGAAAGACGAACAGACGCGGAAAATGGGTGCGTTCCTTTTGTTGCTTTCCTCTCATGACAAATTACAGCCTTCACCTACAATTTCACGGAAGTGTGTGCATTCCAAGGTTTCCTGATGTCGGAGACCGGACTGAGGTCGTTCGCGAACGGCGGCGGGATCACCGTCTGCTGCGAACTCCGCCAGCTCGGGCCGCCCGCCCACCTCTCGGCGGCCGACCTCCGCTCGCTGCAAGTGGCCCGCTCGTTCGACGACCCGTCGACCGCCGACTTCGAGCTCCACGTCGACTACCGGACCTTCCACGTGCGTTCTCTCCGCTCTCTCCGCACTCCTCGCTTCCTGCAGGTGCACCGCTGGCTCCTGCGCGCCGCCTCGCCCGTCTTCGCCGCGGAACTTTCGGCCAACCGAAAGGAGGCGACGATCGAGCGCTTCGAGGCGGGCGCGGTCGAGCGGATGCTCCGCTTCGTGTACGGCGGCGAGGTGGACGCGCTCGACGCGTGGGCCCCCCGCCTGCTGCCGCTCGCCGACCACTACGCGCTGGAGCGCCTGCAGGCGAGTTCCCCGGTAGTCCGCTAACCTCTGCCATTCGGTCGTTGCAGGACGCGTGCATCGAGTCGATCCTCGCCCACCTCTCGGTCGACCGCGCCCTCGAGCACTTGGAGTTGGCGTTCGCCCTCGTCCACTTGGCGGAGTTCCACAAGGCGGTCCTCCAGTTCGCCGTCGCCCACCGGCCGACGATCGAGAAGCTGCCCGAGTGGACGGCGTTCGGCCGCAAGCATCCGCACATCCTGCTGGCAATTTTGGAGTGGTCCTGAACGCCGCTTGCTTCTCTTTCGTCGATGGAATAAACGATCGATTAAAGCAGAATGAAGAGGAAAAAGCGAGTGGTCGGTCGACCGTCTGTTGGCGCAGAAGAAGCCGCAGTGATCGTCGGAACGCCCGGCCGCGCGGAGGAGTGCTCGCCGGCGGCGTCTTCGTCTCGTTCTTCTCCTTTCGTCGCCCACGTGCCCTGGCTGGTGCTGCACAAGGCGTACGAGAAAGCGCGGGAGTCGCTCGAAGAGCCCCTCGCCGCCATCCTTGACCGCCTTTCGCCCGGCCGGTTCTCTGCCGATCGCCAGCTGCTCGTGGACGACGGCATGATCACGGCGTCTGCTTTCCGACTGCCTGCCGCACCCCTTTCACATGCTCGTGAGGGCGTGCACGGGCGCTACGACCCGGCGGAGCTCCACAAGAACCCCCGACATGCCGCCCAGCCGAGCGAAGGGAAGTGAGTGGGCGACGAGTCCTCCCACTGGTTTGAAGGTTCGCGGCGATCCCTCTGCCGGAGCCCCTCGCCCCCACCTTCTTGCAACTCACCACCTCGGGCGACTCTTCCGAAGGGGAGTTGCGGGAGACGCGCGAGGAGCTCTGGGAGTGCGTCAAGGCTTCGCGCATCTCCTGCGAAGGCAAGAAGCCCGCGGACGGCGAGGCGCCGGGCCCCAGCAAGCAGTGAAGGCAGCCGCTTCTCTCATGTCTTTCGTTCTTTGCGGACTCTCTTCTAAATGAACCAACCGGCCATCAAAACAGCAAGTCGGTGGAAGCAAACGGCCTGTCCGCGAGCTCGTCAATGCAACAGCCGACTCACAACTGCTCTGTCCAAAGCAACCAATCCGTCACCGGCTACAGCAAACAAGAAAGATCCATTCAAACCTTCAACGGCAAAAAATGATTGTGACCCAGGCAGGGATCGAACCTGCAATCTTCCGCTCCGTAGGCGGACGCCTTTCCATTGGGCCACTGGGCCTCGCTGCCTTCGGGCACGAGCGGGGGGGCGGCGGCGGGCGACCTCGACACTCGTTTCGTGCGCACTCCTCGCGGTCATCTCGGGGCACCGGCTGCCGGTCAGGTCAAAGTGCAACTCGTGACGCTAAAGAAACGCTCCGATCAATCAGCGCGGGTGACGGAAAAGGAGAGTGCCGCAGGAGGGCGATCTCATCGACGGCGGTGTGCGGGACGACGGAAAGCGACGGCCGACGAGAAGCCCCCCGCCTCCGCGCTCTCCGTGCTGCACTTGGACCGGACGCACACAATCGTTACCGCCGCCCTCCGCGCCGGGGGAGCAGCGCGTGTTGTTCGAGTGATTCTCCTTTTGATTGCTTTCCCCGCTTCCTCATCGCTCTCTCGGACTGCAGGTCGATGTCGCGAGGCGCCAAGCAGCCCGAATGCTCGGGCGGCGGCCATCCAGCGCGTCGTCGTGTTCGGAATGGCGGACGAGATCACGTGGAGCGAGAAGTCGGCAGCCGCCCGTCCGTCCGCCCACTCGGCCGCTTGCAGAAGAGCCGGTCGAGATCCTCCATCCGCTGCACTCGCTGCTCGTCCGACTCGTGCGCGACGGACGGCGGCAGTTCGCCTTCGACTACGAGGAGCTCGCGGACGTGCTGGAGCGGGCCGCCGGCGTGTTCGCGGCCGAAAGCCGGCTGCTCGAAGTGCCCGCGCCGTCCGTCGTGCGCGGCGACCTCCATCGCTGAACGCCCGTCTTCCTCGGCGACTTTGTGGAGCGGCGGGACGCGCGGCGTGAAGCTGCAGTTCGCCGAGCGCGTACACGTCGTTTGCGGGAACCACGAGGAGTCGATCAACAGCGTTCATTCTTTCGACGACGAGGCGGCGCGTGCACCTGCCGCTCGCCGTGTTGCTGGGCGGCCGCGTGCCGCCGACCGGTCGCCAAAGCTGCGCTCGCTCGCCGCTGTCCGCGCCGTCCGCCGCGCCGCCGACCACTTCGACGTGGGCTCGCTGGAGTGCGACCTTGTGTGGTCCGCCGAACCTCGTGCGCGAACCCCTCAATGGCATCGGGCGGCGTCGACCTCATCGATCGGGGCCATCAAGTGAGCCCAGGGTTGAGTGCTACCTTCATCGATTGCTCTCGTGCAGACCCGCTGCACGGCTACGCGCTGTGCGCAGGCACCCGGCTACGAGGGCAACAGCTCGAAGGACGTGAACGCGGACGCCTGCCGGGAGATCGCCGCCGACATGCGCGTCTCCGTCGAGCGGCTGCCGGTGAGCGTCGCCTGCCGCCGCCTGCGCCCCAAGCGGAGCCGCAAACACACGCCGTGCTTCGTCGAGAAGAAGACCGTTCAGTTGTGATCGTTCGGGAATAAATTCTCTTTTCTCTCCGACGAGAGCGGTTTCCCGATTGTTCGGTCACTTTATGCGGCAAACAGACAAGAGAACGGCTGAGAGGGGAAGTGATGACTCGTCAGAGTGGAACACCCGACGCTCAAACGAACGCCGGCCGCTCGCCGCCGCGTCCCGCTGCCGCCCGCTTCCTTCCCGCGTTGTTTTCGACGAGTTCCGCGAATTTTTGATGATTTTTTGGTCGAATTTCCGTCAAATTTCTCGTTCTGTCCTCCCGCCCTCTAATTCCATCTCTTTTCCCAGGGCGGATCATGGCCGAACGGCCGCCGATCGTCCAGTTCCCGTCCGGACGGGTCTGCGTGTGTCCGCGCTGTTGGAAGTACGAGGAGCGTCCGCTTCGGTGCCCCAAGCATTCGATCAACAATGCGTTCGTCTACGAGACTCAAAAGGTTGGTTTTTTTCCTACGTGTTCGCTCGTTTTATCGCTTGTTTTTTCACTTGTTGAGTGAATTCCGTTGCTCGCCGGACGGCCGCTACTTGTACGCGCTCAACGACGAGAAGAAGCTGCTGATCGTGGACCTGCGGCGGAACACGTACAAGTGCGTTATTCTTTTCTCATTTTTTTGATTGTTCTCGTTGTTTTTAGGATGCTGAAACCGTCCGCGCAAGGTAATCCCTTTGAGAGCATCGGGGATTTTTTTGTCGTGAACGTGAACACGATCGCCGTTCTGACGTTGCCTTGGGACGGACGCGCTCTCTATTTGCTTCGGTTGAGCCGCGACGCGCCCGAGTACGAGTCCCGCCTTCTGCATCACTTCGACCATGCGACGAACGTTGCGTTTTTCTCGCACGTGAACGGACGCGAAATGCGAAACGTGCTTTTCGGAATTTCGGAGAGGATCACGTTCGTGCGGCTGAACGACGCCAACGCCCAGGTGAAAGTGGGCTACACGACCGTGCTTCCGTTCATGCCGCGTGGTCTTTCCTGCTACCACTGGAGCAACGACGGACAGCAGATGTACGCGATGGAACGAACGCGCCCGGAGGAGCTGCACGTGTACTCGCTGGAGCAGCGGACGTGGACGAAAGTGGCGCTGGCGAAAGAAGGGCCCTCCGTGCAGGCAAGTTTCTCCTTCTTTCTCCTCC
Organism: Aphelenchoides fujianensis; assembly: GCA_024699865.1. NCBI lineage: Eukaryota > Metazoa > Nematoda > Chromadorea > Rhabditida > Aphelenchoididae > Aphelenchoides > Aphelenchoides fujianensis. Next base: position 1,259,526 of record JAMPIO010000008.1, on the reverse strand, counting down.
CATAATTTTTCTTTGGCTTTCAGCTCGTTTGGCTTCCTGTTTCCACGCACACGTTCTACGCACGGGAGTCCGTCCCCAACAGCGAGGTGGTTATCGCGAACTCGCCCCTCTTCCGTTTCAATCTGCAGCAACGAAAGTGGGAGCAACTGTTGCCCGAGGTGCCGCGCGATGGCTACGTCCACCCGATCATCAACCCCAAGGATGGAGAAGAGGACGGGGTCCTCATCATCGAACAGTGCGGAAGTCGCCTCAAACTTCAGCGCATCATGTTCCGGTTTGTTCATTCCGCTCTCCTTCCCACTCATTCCTTCTGCTTCCAGGAACCCCGACTCGCTCCAAGAACTCGCGCTGGTGGCCGCCCGCAAGCTCCGCGAAGGCGTGCAGGTCGAAGAGATCTTCCGCCTGGTGACGGGCAAGGCCCCGCAGTGCACCTTCCTCCCCAGCGCCTACGACCGAATGCAGCCGATCCCCGTCCGCCGGCTCCAGTGATCGTCTTCCACTCGTTTGGTTGTTCTCCGCAGTTGTTCGTTCTGTTGTGTCGCTAATAGCGTTCTCTCCTGACTTCTGTTCGAAATAAACAAGCGGCTGATGAGCAACGAATCGCCTCTTCTGCTAATTTGCACCCGCGGGAAGTTCCAACAGGCGAATCACGAGGAGAAGTGGGCGGACGTCATCCTGAGCATCTTCTTGTTTTGCCGAAAGCTTCGCCAGCATTCCTGCGTTCGTCTTTGCGTGAAGTTGTGGATCGAGCCGCTCGACGAGAATCCTCCGTGGAGGAACGAGTGTTCCGATTCTCCGGAGACTCCGAAGCCCGACGGTCGGTTTTCTCTCGACGAACGACCTCGATCGATCAAGTGCATTTCAGAGACGACAGCGGACTTCGGCCGGGCCAACAGCACGGCGGGAACGCGAGGAACGAGCGGGAGTTCATGTCTTACCTCCTGAAAGACGACGGACTTGTGTTCCTCTGCTGCGAGGTCGAACTGCTCGACGCGACGAGCAGTCGGCAGGAGCGGGCGGATATTCGGAGACGAGCGACTGGCGGACTTCGAAGAGCACGTCGAAGAGGCGATCTTCAAGGTGCCTTCTTTTTGGCGTGTTTCTCTTCAACCACCATTCACTCCTGGCTCTTCCGGCGCCGCAATCCGGCTACTTCCTGAATATGTTCAGGGCGGAAGGGAGTGGTCAAAAGTGGAGAATCACACGGCCGGATCCTCCGCTTCATCTACACCGGAGAAGTGGAGTCGAATGCGCGCAACCTCCTCCCTGCCGCCGACTTCTACCGCCTGTAAGTAAGCCCACTTATCCCGTCATTTCATCGTTCCCAGGAGATGTGCGTGGACTCGATTGTCTGCAATCTTTCCCTCGCGACCGTTCTCAGCGACCTCCGCCTCGCGTTCGCCCACAAACACCCGCGGACCGCGTGCTGGAGTTCGCGAAGAGGAACCCGGAGGAGATCGTCGTGCTGCTCGAGTGGAACGCCGCGTACACGCACGAAAATTCGGCGATTGTGGCCGAGTTCTTCACGCTCATCGCCTCGTCTTTCGTGTGATCGCCTCCGCTTGTTTGTTGATCGGATGGACGTGGACGCTTAATTGGATTTCTTCTCACGACTTTCGAACTACCAACAGCCCGATCGCTCTTTCTAGCGTCCACCTGATGGAAGAGGCGTGGACCTCCGATGACGGCGAAAAGGCGGGTGTTGCGCAAAAGCAGAGCAACGTTGCCGATCAGTCCGTCTTCCGCCAGGTGTCTGCGTTTCTCTTCTCGTCAGGCTCCAGCAGGAACCACCCGTGGGCAGCTCTTCGATCACAACCATCGGGCTGAAGACGGAGCACGCGTTTGTTGCGACCAACCAGCAGTGGTTGTAAGAGCGAGTACTCCCTTCAGAAGCGGTAGAATTGGGAGTGGATAGCGCAGTCCGCTGCGCATCGGTTTGATGGTCGCTCTTTCGCCAGCAAGCAGGGAACACAAAGAATTCACCGCACTGCTTCGCTCGCTACAGCGCTTAAGTGCAATGGTCGACGACTCGCCGCCTTCTCATCACCGACAGGTTCCGGTTGGAAGGACCACGGCCCTTCGTTCCCTACGAATTCGTGTCCAGCGGAACATGAAGTAGTGGCTGCTTCTCTAGTGTGTCCACGCGGTTCTCCTGCCCTCGAGGCGTCCCTCGCGTTCCCTTCGGCTCGACGCCGCTCGTCTTCGACCTCTCCATCGGAAATCCCGGTCGTTCTCTCCACGCAACCCAATTTGCTTGTTTGAAGCCCAGAATGTGGCGGTCCGGTTCACGAACGATGCCGCCTTGTGAACGCCAACGAGCACTCGATGGTCTTCGACCCGAGGCAAGCGGCCGCAAGTTAGCGGAGCAAAAAAGGGATTATGTGCGTGTCTTTAGTGCCTTCTCCACCTTCCATCAAGCGTTGGTCTGACGGGCACCGACAATTTCGTGGTTCGTTTGGCCGCTGGCCGCCCACTCCTCCGTTCGTTCAGGTGGGCGGCCAGCACTTCACGCCCAGAAATGCCCGCAGTTTGTGGCGGCAATCGGCAAAATGGGCGTTGGGCCTCGGGGCTACTCATCCTTCTTCTTCGAGGCGGTCCTCCATGAGAAAATCCTCTTGTTCTCTTTCGATTCGCGCGCCCAATCCAACTGCTCGCTTCTCATCCTGCCATTCATTCGTCCCTCGTTTAGAGCCGACCGCTTGACCCGCTGGGCACTGAACGAGACGGGCGTCTCGACGTTGGGCGGCTGCCAACTGGATCGCGGAGCCCAGCTTCCAATGGCGGCAGTGGAGTGTGGCCGTGGACGTGTGAGCACGAGGTCGATTGGAGCGATCATTCCAACCTTCTTCGACGATCGGCCAGCCGGGGCAAATCTTCTTCCAACTCGACGCCCTTGACTTCGTGCTCCCGCGCGCGATCTTCCGCAAACTGCGGCCGTCTTGCACGCGGACAGCCGGGCGACTTGCAGCTGGACATTGCGCAGACGATCGGCCGCCGCGATTTCCGCGTTCGACCGCACCGAAGAGCAGTCGGACGGCTGCAAGGCGCGCTTTGGCAGCGACGGCCAGGATCCACCCCGAGGTTCACGTTCCCGGTCGCCCTCTACAAGCGGCCGTGTCTTCTGGGCGACTACCAACTGGCGGGCGTCGGGTTGGCCACTCACTCGGTTGGATTGAGCTGCGGGAAGATTAAAGTGAGAATAAACTCCTCGCTAGCAGCCGTTTGGTTCAATTGCAATTGGAAGAGCGAGGCGCAACGGATGTCTACGGTTTATTCGCACCTCCCCTCAAGGCACAAATGTCGCGGGCACCGCGTGCCCCGCGAGTCCAATCGATCGACCGGGGCATTCCGCCCACACCCCTCTCCTACGCCGCCCGCCGCGTCCGGCCGGCAGTCTGAAGTCCGCCCGTCCCTTCGGTTGGTCGAGGAGAAGCGAAGCGGGACTCCGAGGGGAGAGCGGTCCATCGACGCGTTCGGAACCTCGAGCCACCAACGGCGATCGGTCCATTGACGCGGTCGGCCCTTCCTTCTACCCCGACAACACGACCCGACGTCCAATTCTACCGATCCACCCGTTCCCTCGGTTTATCCGTCAATAAATCCACCTATTCATCTACCTGTCGACGGCGACCACACCTCGCCCACGACACAAAAACGCAAAATCAAGCGCTCCAAACGCGCAAGAACGGCACACAATATTTTTCTTCTTTAGTTTCGTTTCACGAGTGCCCTTTTTGAAGGGTGATCTCCTCGTGTTTGCTCGCTTGTCTGCTCCGTTATGTCGCCCACGACATTGGATGTTTGAACAGCGGCTGTTCACTTCAAGCAAGTGACCTCGAAACGGAGGCAACCGGCGTGAACCATCTGCGGACCGGAAACAGCCAGCGGCGAACAACAGAGACCGTTGGTCTCCTTGCACCTGTCCAAACAACAATATTTTGAACGAGTCGCATAAAAGCAGCTCTTGATCGTTCTGTTCACCCATCAAACAATCCTCGAGCAGAAGATGAAACTTTCCTTTCTGCTCGCCGTATTGCTTTCTGCCCTCCTCGTCGTGCAAGCGGATGGTCGTCGCAGTCGACAGAAACCGAAACAAGGCGGAAGGACGGCCGAACTCCGGAACACGGTCCAACGAGTGCCGTTCGTACGAGACACCGCGGGTGAGCAGCCATAGGCCAATTACATGTACGAGCCGTATTTAGACAGCTTGCAAGTGGTCGAAGTTCTGATCGGAACACCGCGTGAGCCCTCCGCTGCTTCCATTCAATCCTCTTCTCTTCGTTGCAGCCCAGAAATTGAAACTCGCCGTGATCTACAGGATCTTCGTTCCCGTAATGCAGAACACGATCGTCTTGTTCGACGAATATTACACCGACTATTATTGCCCGCAATAAAACGAACCACGCGCCCGTCTATGCGCCCAAGTAAGCCTTTTGATCACTTCCTTTGCTTGAACGCGCTTTTGCTGTTTGCAGAGCATCGTCGACATTCGAGCCAAACGGTTGGCACGGCGTGCACGCTCCAAAATACCGCGAGATGATGGCCGTGAGTTCTCGATTTTCACCTTTTCAACTCGATTGCAGTTGGGTGCGGACCCCGCTCGAATGCAACTTCTGGACTTCCATTTGGAGCAGGAGATTTTCGGACTCGATCTTCAGTGCCGAAAGGACATTGCGGGAGTGTTGCCCATCAGAGACAGCTACTCGAGCAGTTGGGTGTGGTTCTCGCTGCTCGCCGGAAAGCCCGTGCCGGTCTTGACGGTCGTCGGGGATCCGTAGGCTCCATTACGAATTCTCTTCTCCATCGTCGCCTTTAGGAGGCCGAAAGTAAAAGGCGCCTTTCAAACGGGCGAGCTCGTGATCGGCGGCGTGGACGAGCAGCGCTGCGGCACGGGCCAGAAGTTTGGGAGGCCTCACTTTGACTGGGATTTTGGCCCCGGGAAGTGAGCAAAAATTCGATTTCTTTCGCCATTCCCCGAGTTCAGCTTCTCGCTCAACGGTCGGGCGTTCGAGTTTCTGGATACGAACAACGACCACCGCAACGTGTCGTTCGCGCAAGTGGACCTGTCCAACGGTACGATGATCTTCGAGAACGCGGATCTCGTCGCACTAATGGAAACTGGCCAACTTAAACGAAACCTCACTGATTGGCACTTGTACGTCCCGTGCGAAAGCAAGTGGACGTTCGAGTTCGACTTGAACGACGAGCGAAACGCGATTTCTTTGGGCGTCGATCAGGTGAGCAGTCGCCTCTTTGTCTAGCTCTCATCCCATTTACGCTGCAGACTCGTCGCAACACCCGCGGCGAGTGCGCGTTGCGAGTGGCCGAAGATGGTTGGTACACGAAGTTCACGGCCGACTTCCTCGACGCCCACTGCGTCCACTTCCGCTTCACCCACGTGCCCGGAAAGTCGCCATCAATGCTGGTTCCTTTGCACGAACTGGGATTCTCCAAACGAGTCTGAATGCACGTGTTCTGCGACTTGAATGAACCACTCAAATGTTTTTCTCACTAACGAAGAGGCAGTGGGAGGTCCTTGGACAATCTATGTACAAGCGAGCGCGTCTTTTGTACGACCGCCAACTGGCGGGCGTCGAGTTGTCACTCGGTTGAATCGAGCTGCAAAGAGATTGGAGGGGAAACAAACCCTGCTGTTTGATTTCGATCGCAAAGAACGGCTTAGTGGAAGCAAACGATATTGTCTTCGAAAATGAGAGCGCAGCCGGTTCGTCTTCTTTTTTTGTGTGAACGACGGCCGCATTCTCAAGCCCCCTCCCGTTTGGTGAGCCAACAAAAACCGGGCAGAAGAACGAGCGGGGCGGGCGAGCAAGCGGACGGCAAGCAAGCAAGCAGACGGCCGGGCGAGCGAGCGGGTAGGCAATGAGGGGACGCACAGGCCATTCGGCTCGCGGAATGCGGCGCCTCGTCATTCGAACGGATCGCTCGCCGTGAGCGCGCGCGAGCGTTTTGTTCCCTCTTTTCATCGCACATCGTCGACAAAATTGTCGCTTCGCTCTGCCAATTGCACCTGTCAGTCTGCTCGTTCGGAGGAGGAATGTGCGGGCTAACGACCTTGTTTTCGCGCTTCGACTACGCGCAGATGTTCGATTGAAAAAGGCGGTGGCGTTCTCATCGCTTTTTTCGTGTGTGTGTGCCTGACTCACCGCAAGCCGGACGAGCGGCAGACGTGCAGAGCGGCCGGCCGGCCGGGCAGTCTGCGGGAAGACGACGGCAAGCGGGCGACGGACAGACGGCGGAGAGAGGGCGGCGGGCGGCTTGGCGCAAAGAAATCGACGCTCCGTTCGTTCGAGGTTTTCCTTCCCGCCAGCCCTCGCGAGCGGTCGGTTCCGAAAAACCGCTCCGCTCAAAAAGGCGAACGCGAAGAAAGCCCCGATCCGATCCACGATCCGGCGATCGTGGCGGGGGAAATCCCGCGGATCGGAAGCCAAGAACGAGGGGGAAGGACCCCACGAGAGGAGGAGGAGAAGAGCGAGAAGAGCGGCGAAAAGACAACGCCACGCGGTGAAAAGACAACGCCGCCGGAGAAAAAGACGGAGGGGCCCTCAAACGGCCAAGGACCTCGCGCAGAAGACGATGCTCCCACTACAGCAGTGAGGACGCAAGCGCGCACGTTGGAGGACCCCCGAAGCGGGAGCACGGCCGAAAGCCGGAGGAACACGAAAGCCGAGCAGAAGGACCGACCGCACGAAAGCGGAAGGAAAGCGGAGGCAGAATGGAAGAAAGGAAAGAGCGGAAAGCTGGCCCTCAAGAGGGGTCGAGCCGGTGGATCCGCGCCCACAAGCAGAAAGCGCGAGAAGCACACAATGCCGATCGGAACGATGAACGTCCGCGGCATCAGGAGCGCCCACCGGCTCGCCGAGTTCGAAGAAGGCGTGAAGAGAGAAGAACTGGGCATCATCGGCGTCAGCGAAACGTGGATTCCCGGCCAAACGCGGGTTGACCTCGGCTCAGGCCACGTCCTGTACAACAGCGGGGAAGAAGAAGACCCAAGAAGGAGACAAGACTACGGAAAAGGAGTCGGATTCTACATCACGAACGCGCTGAACAAGCACGTCCATGAAGTGAAGTACGTGTCCGAAAGGATCATCCAGATCACGATCACGATGCCGGACAGCAAGAAGTACCGCATCACGCAGATCTACGCCCCACACTCCGGGCGCGCCGACAAAGAACACGACGAGTTCTACGAACTCCTGGAGAAAACGCTTGAAAACCCACACGAGAATGAAATCGTGATGGGAGATTTCAATGCGACCGTTGGCCCCAGAGAACAAGGCGAGAGATGCTGCGGGAAATTCGGCACGGTCACGCGAAATCCAGCCGGCCAGAGAATGGTCGACTTCTGCGAGAAGAATGGTCTTGTCATCATGAATGGGTTCTTCAAAAAGCCCGCTACTGCAAAGAGCAAGTGGACATGGAGGTCGGACGCAACAAGAAGGACGTACGAGATCGACTACATCCTTGCGAACAAGCACCGGTTGATCACGAACACTGATGTCATCCCCGGCACCCGCGTGAGCGATCACCGGCTTGTGAGAGGACACGTCCGACCGCAAACGTCTAAAAAGCCGAGGTTCAAGCCAGCGCGGGAAAGAAGACTACCGCCAGAGTACGACAAGCAGCTGGTGGCCCTGTCGACGATGGCGAAAGCGCACAACAACGCGCCCACCACCTACAAAGAGACGCTGGAGATGATGCGGGAAGTAAAGGAAGAGACGGGAAAGAGGGAAGAGCTGACCGCACGGATCTCGAGCAGAACGAGAAGGATGATGGAAGAGAGGCGGCAGATGAAGTTCGCCCACGGAACCTCGACTCGACAACACCTCGAGTACGTCGTCCTGTGCAAGGCGATTCGGTGGTCAATGAAAGACGATCTCAGGCAGCATCACGTCCAAGTTCTTGAAAAGAACCTGAAGCGACATCGAATGAAGAACGGAAGACGCGAACTGCAATACAAGAGAGGAGTGCTGACCCACGTGAAACGAGCAGACGGGTCGCTCACGACGACTCCGGCGGAAGCAGTTCAAGAAGCAGCAGAGTACTACAAGAAGCTCTACTCGTCAAAGAACACGGCAGGCACGGCCCGGATGGGCGGAAAGCTGGACAACCCCATTAGACCGAAGGAAGTCATCAGCAGCTGCAAGACGATCAAGAATAACACGGCGGCAGGCGTGGATAAAATCCCCCCAGCGATGACAAAGTACAGCAGCCCCGTCCTGGCAACGCAGATGTGTGCTCAAATCAACAAGATGTTCGAAGAAGACGAGTTCCCGCGCGAATTCATCCACGCACGGACAATCCTGCTGCACAAGAAAGGCGATCCGACGGACATGAACAACTACCGCCCCATCAATCTGCTTCCCATCAACTACAAGATGGTCACGAAGATCCTCGCCCACCGAATCGTTGAGCAGATGGAAGACAACGGAAAGAGACTGCCAGTCGAGCAAGCAGGCTTCCGAAAAGACTACAGCACGGCCGACCACATCCTCTCGATCAATCTCCTGACCGAAAAGTCGCACGAGTGGAAAAGACCGCTGCAATTAGCATTCATCGACTTCAAGAAGGCGTTCGATTCCATCGAACTCACAGCCATCTGGGAAGCCCTAGAAAAGCACGGAATCGACCAAGGAAGCCAAAGAATGATCGAGCAGTTGTACGCCGCGGGAAGCACGAAAGTGGCCATTGGAAACAACAGAGCCGACTACAAGACGGAGAGAGGAGTCAGGCAAGGAGACACGCTGTCCCCACTGCTCTTCGCCCTCACTCTTCAAACGGCCCTCGACAAGATCGACTGGAAAGAGAACGGAGTGAAGATTGGAAACGATCGCCTCCGCTACCTCGCGTACGCCGACGACATCGTACTGTGCGAAACAAGAGCAAAAAATCTCCAAGACATGCTGAACACGTTGCAAGAAGCAAGCGAAAAAGTCGGATTGGAGATCAACATCAAGAAAACACAGTGGATGTCGACGGACACGCGAAGTCGCCAGCTGAAAATAAAAAATCAACCAATCGATCGAGTCGAAACGTTCACCTACCTTGGCCAACTCATCAGCATCCCGCGAGACCACAACAAAGAGATTGGTCGACGAATTGGAGCGGCATGGCAAGCATTTGGAAAAGCACGGGACTTCCTGCGAAACAAGAACGTCGCAATGGAACTAAAAGGATCTACTTCCACATGTGCATCATGCCAACGCTCCTGTACGGCTCTCCCACGTGGGTATTAACCGAGAAAGTCGAAAAGAGGATAGCGGTCTGCCAGCAGAACATGGAAAGGTCGATGCTGAACATCCGCTTGCGCGACAGGAAGCCGCTGACCTGGGTCCGTGAGAAGACCGGACTGAAAGACGCGAGGCAGGAAGCAAAGAGGCGAAAGTGGAAGCTTGTGAGAAAAGTCCTCACGCGGGCAGAAGAAAGATGGGACAAGAGGCTGCTCAAGTGGGAGCCATCAGGCAAGCGGAGAGTGGGAAGACCGAGAACACGGTGGACAGAAATGTTCGACGAGCTGTTTCCCAAGCAAAAATGGCAAGATTACGTCAACACTCCCACTTGGGACATCCTGATGCGCCCAAAAGAACGGCTTTAGAAGAAGGTGAGCAGAAGCCCGCCACCGCTGACGGCCGTCTTCGACCCGCTGCCTCTTGGACTCGACGCCTGCCTCCTCGCCCCCCAGTGTCCTTCCCCCCTTCTACCGTTGTCGATCAACAGAGCGTAGAAATAAACTCCGTGAAACTCCGTTCGTTCGAATTCCGCGCTCGCTGCCCGACGCCGATTTCGGCGTTGTTTTCGCCGTTCTTGCTCGAGTTTCTTGCGGCAATTCGAAGAGCTTCCCGTCGTGCTTGTGCATTGCGCGTTTTTACGTGTTGCTTCGCGGAACCCTCCGGACCGCAACTCTTCTTCGTTTTCAGACTCTCCATCCACTCATGCCCGTGGTCACGTCTCATCGCTGGGAGTTGGTTGATTTTCGCAACCGCTCAGCGGCCGCCAAAGTCGTGGAGAAGTGGACGGGACCGCTGTTCACTGTGGACGGGGTCGTCGGAAGCAAATTCCAGCTCGTGCTCGTCCCCAAAAGCTCGAAAAATCAGGAGAAATGCGGTCACTACTTGGCCTGTCTGGAGCTCGAAAACCACTCCTCTGTCCGGCTCCGCTTCAAGATGTGGATCGGGGGTAACAATGTTCAGTCGTATAACTACGGTAAGTCTTTGTGGCTTTGGCCGTCTGCCTTATTCGCGCGCATTTCAGAATACACAGCGCAATTCGCGCCCGGCCAAGTGCACGGAAAGGATGAGTCGTGGTACTTGCGCACACTTCAAAACTGGTCGGACAGCGGGCCTCTTACTCTTGGTGTCGAAATCGAAGTCGTCGAGTTGGTGGAAAAACCCACTATCCATCCGCAGCGCTACGACGTGCTGGCGCGCATGTCCGAGAACACTGCGGCGGCGTTCGGCGACGACTCGCTTACGGATGCCGAAGTGCATGTCGAGCAAAAGGTCTTCAAGGTGGGTCCAGTATCGTTTGTTCTTCTATCCCTTCATCTTTCATTGTCAGGCGCACCGCGTCATCCTTGCGGCGCATTCCGCCTACTTCAAAACGATGTTCACGACGGACACCAAGGAGCGGCAGACGGGCATCGTCGAGGTCAAGAACTACTCGCCGGAGATCGTCGAGAAGATCCTTCGCTTCATCTACTCGGCGAAGGTGAACGCGCTGGACGAGTGCGCCCGTGAGCTCCTCTTCGCGGCCGACTTCTACCAACTGGGGATGCTCCAGGCAAGTCGCACAATCTCTCCAGCTACACTCATTGCTTTGCATCTTCAGGAAATGTGCACGAGTTCAATCGTCTCGACTATGACCATCCAATCGGCGCTGGACGACATGAAGCTCGCCTTCGCCCACAAGCACATCGGCGACTTTAAGGACCGCGTGTTGGACTTTGCGAAGAAGAACGCTAAAGAGATCACCGCTCTGCCCGAATTCAATGCCGAATACATTCGTGAGAACGCGGAGATCGTCGGCGAGTTTATGAAGTCGTTGTTCCTCTAATTCAACTCTTGTTGTTGCTGTTGGCTTCTGCCGTTTACTGTTGTTGTTGACTTGAAATAAGAAATTCGGGAATGATAATAATACAGGTCATGGCGGCGCTACGAACACAAGTGACTAAACGATCGTTCTTTCCGCGCACTCGAACGTGCGGCAAGTGGCCGTCTGGCGGGTGGAGGGCATCGAGCGGCGCTCCGCACAAGGTCCGCTGTGATGTGCGTTTGGTCGGCCCGCCCGTCACTCTCGCCGGCACACTTTCTGCGTGCCGGAAGTCGCGCGCTCGTCCCACTCACTGGTCCTCCCGCTTGCAGCCCAGAAGTTGAAGCTCGCCGTCGTCTACGGCTTCATCGACGCGGCCATCGAACACTCGTTCATTCTGTTCGACGGGAACTTCGCGGAGTGCGCGGGCCGCACGGACGGGCAGCACGCGTCCCTCTACGATCCCCTGTGAGTCGTCGCCACGTGTTCGCAGGGCGTCCGACTCGTTCGAGCGGCTGCCGGTGGGTGCCGATCGCTCCCGGCCGCTCTACCGGGAGCAGATCGCCGTGAGTTTGCGTTGAAAGCGAGGCAAAGGCGTGCCGAAATTGTTGACCGCCGTCTCACTAAAAAAAATACCCGAATCATAGCGGAGTTCTTGCCGACTCATTCACACGTGCAACCCCTTCTTCCTCACGAGCGCCACAACGATCGCTAACTCCAACGCTCGCTTGCAGCTGGGCGCCGATCCCGCCGGCAGGCGGCCGCTCGACTCGTGGAGCGCGTGGACGTGGAGCTGAAGTGCGAGGCGGAGATCGCGGGCGTCCTGCCGATCAGCGCCGCCCGGGCGAGTCGCCCGCGGTTCTCGCTGCTCGTCGGCGGTCGTTGGAGAGTCGTGCGTTCACTCCAGCCTTCCACTCAGTCGGCTCGAAGCAAGCCAACAGTCGAGCGGGCGAGCTCGTGATCGGCGGGCGGGAGGCGAAGTTCCACGGCGTTCCGCCGGTCGACTGGTCGCTCCGAAGGGCCGAGTGAGCGCCGCGAACACTCCGTTTTGACGCCCGCTCGGTCGCTCGATCGCTCGCGGCAAACTCCGCGCGAAACTCGGCGATAAGCGGGCGGCCTTCTTCGACGTCCACCTGCCGGCCGGCCGAACGCTGGACGAGATCGCGCGGGAGAGGCGACTCGAGCGGACGGGCGGCAGCCGGTGGACGCTCGGCGGCCGAAGTGGAGGGCGAGCGGCTGGAGATCCCGCTGCCCGTCGACCGGTCGCTCCATTGAACTTCCGCTTGTTCGGCGAGTGGAGGTGAAGAGCGGCGGCGACCTCTTTGCCTCCCACTGCGTCCACTTCCGCTTCCACGAGGGTTTGCGGCAGAGAAGGAAACCGCTACACGAGTTGGCCTTCTCAAAACGAGTGAACGGCGGGAATAAACGACTGTTGCATCGACCGGCAGAATTTGTTGAGTGGAAGTGGGATGATAAACGAAAGCCCATTGCTCACTGCTGGAGGGTGTAGAGAGGAACTCAACGGCCAACGCGTGGTTGAGCCGCACGGAAATCATTGCTCGCGTGCGTGTTGAGGCAAGCCCAGAAGAAACCGTCGAAGTGATAAGCGAAACGATTTATTAAACGATGCCGCATGGAATCAACGCTGTTAACCCAACACTTCCAACTAACGGATAGCCTTCTCTGCTTGCAGACAACGGAAACGAGTTTATCCCAGAGTTAGGCAATCGATCACTCCTTGCTACGAATCACTTCGTTCACGATGTCCGTGTGCTCATTCATGAAATGCTTCCACTCCTCCGTGCGCGTGAGAGCGGCCAGGTTGCGGGCGGCGTACTCGAGGGCGTGCTGCTTGAATGCGGGCAACGAGTCGAACGCAAAGGCGATCGGCAGGAGGTCGAGAATCGTGTCCAGAGAGAAGTTCGCGCTCATGCTCGCCAGGCACAGCTCCTGCAAGACGAATGGGGGTTGCTGGACGTCCGCGTGCCCACCTGAAGAACGACCAGGCGGTAGCGGTCGGCAAGGACGAAGAGGGCGGCGTCCATCTCCCGCAGACCCTCCACACGGCCCGTGTGCAGAAAGCGGAGCATCCGCTCGACGACCGCCGGCTCGACGTCGTCCATTTCGATCCGCCGCTCCGCGCTCTCCGTCGTGTTCGGATGCGCGAACATCCGCTCGAAGACCTCCGAGTGGGCGCAGAGAACGAGTTTGGAGACCTGCAAGCAGGCGGCGGAATCAAACGAGAGAAGGAAGACGAACGTGGAAGACGACGCCGCCCTTTGCGATCACTTGAATGTCGTTCACGTTCGGGTCGTTGAAGTGGGTGCCGATGTATTGGCACAGCGCGTCTTTTGCTCTGATTTCGGGGGTTTCCTTTTGGTGGGATAAAAACGGCGGCCCGATGCGACGGAGGATCAACCGAAGAACCACCGCGCCGTCCGCAAAGAACTCCGTTTCGTCCGACGGACCTCCGCACACGCCGCCCTCCAAATGGGTCTGATCGTCAGAGAACAGTCGCGAGAAACCTTCTGAAACGAACAGAACCCGGTCGTTTGAAAGCGTGCTGCAGACGGGCCTTGTCGGAAACTGCGCTGCTTTCGCGAGTTCTCGTACCACAACTCGTAGAAGAATTCTTCGCCCCACCGAGGGCCCGCATTCTTGACTGCAACGTGGCCCAGTCGAGGCAGGACCTCGAGCGAAAACTTTAGCCCCAGCTCGTTCACCGTGAACACTGCGCTCTCCTGAGTCGGCCGTTCACCATCGAAGGCAAAGGTCCACGTGAATTCGAACGGCTCCTTCGCACGATCGACTGCTCGGATCACTCCGCTGTGAGCGGCCTCCGGGTCGTCTCCTCGCCCGGTATCGTTTTGCTGGAGCTGGCAACAGACGAAGACCGCCTTGAGGTCGCGCAGCTGGTCGATCGCCGTCGCTTTCAGCCGAAGACCGCCGCTGTCGGTGCAGACTGAACGAGATTTCCGAATTGCTCGCAAGAATCGTCGGCTCACCCTTGGGCACAACGATGTCCCCCGTTTCGTTCTCCATCCACATCGTCATTTCGACCATCGGATAGGAGGCGGTCAAGAACGCGAACACGTGGAAGGGCCCAAGACGACGTTCCAGCCGGGGATGCTCGTCCGAATAGCCGACTGCAGCGGCCGGGGGATAGAAGTGGAAGTACACGGGGGTGTTTCCGTTCAAGTTGGTCGTGAAGAGGTCGGAGCACCAGGTATCGCCGCACACAGCCGCGCGGAACTTCTCGTCAAAGTCCTCGATTTTCCACTTGACGAGCGTCGTCCCGCTCGGAAAACACTTGCACGTGGACATGGCCGAAACGGAGCGGTGAGCGGAAGGTGGGGAGCGCCGAAAAATGAGCAAATTTCGCGAGGCGATTCCTCGCTCGTTTCTGTTCGTCGTTCGTGTTGCCGCGAGCCGACCGCCGAAAATCGGGAGTCTTCTTATCGCCGCCCGGGAGCCGAAAGGCAGGCGGAAGAGAACGGAGAAGGAATGCGGTTGCCGAAACGACGAATCAAGTGATAAGCGGCAAGACCGGACGTTCGACCGCGTTCCGCTAGGAAACACGACGAACATCCTCTTTCTTAGATGCCGGAATTAACAGTTCGGGTTTGTTATTCGAATATAAAAGGCGAATGAAGTGATCCCTCTTTTCTGGAGCACGGCGTGTTCGGGGCGCCCCATCGCGTCCACTACCGATCGTTGCACGCGGCTGTTTGGGACGCAGATGAGCCCTGCTCTCGATACAATTGAAACGATGGGGACAGAGTGGACAGACGGGCGGATGCACTGGACGAGAGCGGCCGAGCAGGAGTCGCAGAGGAAGACGTCGAGCGATTTCTGCCCCTCGCACGTCCAATTCGACGCCTCCTGCGGCTGCAGCAAAGAAGCAAGTGAATATTCGGTTCCGAACTAGACGGCGAGCCGCCCGCGGTATCGTTGAACGTCGATCAAGCGACCGATCGCCGCGTCTCCCATCTTCTGTTCGATTCTGCAGGCTCGCCGCAACGACCGCTGCCTCTGCGCGCTTCGAGTAAAGGAGACGATCGGCGGCGACCTCTTCGCCTTTCGCTGCGTCCACTTCCGCTTCGTCGAGAAGGACGCGAGTTTGTGGCAGCGAGTTGGCCCTTTCGCAGCGTGTTTGAACAAACGAATAACGGAAATAAATGGCTGTTGCATTGATCGCCAAGATTTTTTGAGTGGAAGCAGAACTTCGGCTGGTCGCCGTAGGAGCAATTAGTGGGTGGAGCAGTGCCGAGTTCCCAGTCGGCACGCGCCTTTTGTTTTCAGCGACACGAGGCAAGTGAGACGAACTGGAACGCGTGTTCACTTAAGAATGCTGCTCGCTCACTTGCAGCTGGACGGAAGGCGTGTGCTCGTTCATGAACCGCGGTCACTCCTCCTTGCAAGTGATGAACGGCGAACTTGAAAACACGCCGCTTGAATACGACAGCGAGTCACACGCAAAAGCGAGCGGCAGAAAATCGAAGATCTGTCCACGAAAAAGTCCCCACGAATGCTCGCAAGGCACAACTTCCGCAAGAAACAACTCCAATGGACGTCCACCCGTCGGCCTGCAGCCGGAAGAGTCGGCGCCGGTCGGCAAGGACGAAGAGGGCGACGCTAACTTCCCGCCCGCTCTCCACCTCGCAGTAGACCTACACTTTCCGCCGAGTCGCCGCTTTCGAGTGTTGACCAGCCTGCTGGGCTCTTGCTTGACCACAGCACGTCCTCTTCAAGCACACAACTGTCGCATTGCCGGATTGCGCGCGATGAAAAGTGGGCGTAGATCACACGACATGTGCCGATTGGGGGCGGTCACTCACTCCCGTCCACCTTCCACTGGACGGCCTGCTCGTTCTTTTTGCAGAAGGGATGCCCGTGGTCACGTCGCATCGCTGGGAGCTCATCGACTTCATTGGGCGCTCGGCGGCCGCGGCGTTCGGAGAGGAGCGGACGAGCGAGCGGTTTCTGTTGGTCGGAGCGCCGAGAACGCGCTTCCGGCTCGTGTTCGTGCTGAAGGACTGCCAATCGCAGTGGAGCAGCCAGGATCTTCTTGGCGCGCCGTCACTCGTCCGTCGGGCTCCGCTTCAAGCCGTGACTTCTTCGATGAGGGTAACGGCCGAGTGGTCGGTGAGGGTGCCTTGCATTGATTGAGCAGACATCCGGTGGGCATTGCAGCGAGAACAGCGCCGCTTTCCGCAAATCAACGACACGGACAACGCGAATCGCACAGTCTGGTCGGCCTTCGCTACGGGGCCGCTCAAGGGCCATCGGCGCTGTGCTGCCGGATCACGCGGCTCGATTCGATCCCGAGGAAGTTTCGGGAAGACGGCCGCGATGTTCGGCGACGAGCAGCCGGCGGACGTCGAGCTGCACGTTTGCGGAACGATCTTCAAGGCAAACACGAGCGTTCCTCTTCGCTCAGCCCTCATTCTTCTTGCACCTTGTGCGCCGTCGACCGACTTCAAGGCGACAAGAAGGATAAGCGGACGGGAGTCGTCGAAGTGAAGAACTTCACGGCTCCTGTTGTCGAACGAGTCCTCCGTTTTGTGTACACGGGCAAAGTGGACGGCTTGGACGAGTGCGCCCGCGATCTACTGCTTGCGGCCGACTTCTACAACCCAGAGATGCTCCAGGCAAGCCCAACCTCTTTCTTCTTTAATTTTCCTCGACTTTTAGGAGATGTCCATCGCGTCGATCTTTCAGACCTTGACGGTCGAGAACGTCCTGGAGGCTCTGCAGCTCGCGTACGCCCACGAACACCTCGGCAACTTTAAGGAGCGTGTGCTGGAGTTCGCCAAAGAGAACTCGGCGGCAGTCACTAAACTTCCCGACCTGAATGTCGAGTTCAATCGGGAGAATTCGGAGATTGTGATCGAGTTTCTCAAACTGTCCCACCTGTAATCTCTTTGCCTTTTCTATCGTTCTATTGCTGACTGTCGATAAAAACGTAAATAAATTGAACAAAAACGTCGAAAAACAGCGCCACTCAACCGCCATCGGGGAGGAGTGGGCGGGCGACCGCTTCGAGCTAAACGCCGCGGTCGGCTTGCAGTTCGAGCTCGTGTTCGTGCCGAAGAGCGCGCAGACGCTCACGACGAGCTGCCGCTTCCTTTCGTGTCGCCGCCTGCCGCACCTCTCGGCCGTCCAGCACGTGGCCGGAGGACGAGAGCGGCGAGCAGTCAGTTCGTCCTCCCACTCCAACGAGTTCAATGGAACGAGTGGATTGCAGAGAAGATGGGCGGGTTCGGGCCTTTGAAAGGACGCGGTTGGAAGTGGTGGGAGCGGCTGAAGGACCTCCGCGAGCTCGCCGCTCGTCGTGTGCGCCGAAGTCGAGATCGGTTGAGAAGCCGCTCGCTGGTTCGCTTCCGAGTGGCGATCGCTCACCTCGGACTCGTCTCGGCGGCGGGCTGGGGTCTGCCAAAAGAGCGTCAATTGCGGACATCGTTTCGATCTACGGCCTCGACATCGACACGCGTGCTGCCCGAAAGACCACGAATTCAACGGTTGATCAATGGGCTGAGGCAAGAAGCGCGCATTTGTTGGGATCAATGAGCAGTGCTGGCGATAGGACGTTCATTCCGCAACAGAAAATGGGCGTGGACGACGCAGAGAAAACGTTGTAGTTCGTTACGCCCAGTTTTTGTGGCTGATCTTCGTTCCACTCGAGGCGAATGGCTCCACAAAGTGTAGTCTCCACCATTCGGCTTTGCTCACTACAGGTGCTCGATTCGTAGCAAGCGCAACGGCCGGCAACTCGCTGCCTTCTTATCGCCGAAGAGTTTTCGGCTGGAAGGACCACGCCCGAGCGTCCCGTAGCGAATAAAAGAAAAGAACGCGCTCGGAGACGAACAAGACGAAACACAATGAAGATGTGGCTGCTTCTTTTCGGCGTCTCCACCGGTCTGCTGCAAGTCCAGGCGGGCGGCGTCATTAGCGTTCCGTTCTACTCGACGGAGCCCTTTCCGCTCAACTTCGACCTGTCCATTGGCAACCCCCGTAATCCAGTTCATGCGCTTCAACCGCATCTGATTTCTCTGGTTTGCAGCTCAAAACGTGTCGGTCAAGATCACCCACGACGCGAACTTCAAGGGCTTGTTCGTGAGCGACGCCCGGGACTTGGGAGACTTCGACCCGACGTAAGTGGCCGCAAATCGAAGGAATCAAAGAAGTTGGACGGCTTCAGCGCTTCCTCGACCTTCCATCAAACGGGGCTTCTAATCGGCGGCAACAACGAAACGGTTGGTCTGACCGGCACGGACAATTTTGTGGTTCGTTTCTCCGCGCGACAGACACCCACTCTTTCGTTCGTTCAGATCGGCGCTGCGGCCTTCAGCGGACTGCCTTTCACGGTGACCACCCGAAAATCCCCGCAGTTCGTGGCGGCGGTCAGCGAAGTGGGCGTCGCGCGTTCGAACGACTCGTCTCTCTTCTTCGAGGCGATCCTTGCGGAGGTGGACGAGCGGATTCTTGTGTTTAGCTTTGATTCGTGCGCCTCACTCCTCAGTTCACTTCTCATTGTGCGGTTCGTTTAGCGCCGATTGGTTGCCCTACAACGCGTTGAACGAGACGGGCGTCTTGACGTTGGGCGGCCGGCAGCCCGACCGGTGCGCCGACGACTGGATTGTGTTGCCCGAACAGGCGCCCGTCGGTTCGCTATGGAAGGAGTGGAGTGTTGCCGTTGACGAGTGAGCCCGAGGTCGATTGGGACGCTCAGTCCAGCTTTTTAAGAGTCTCCTTTGACGTTCACACCTTCGACCGGCCGGGGCAAATCTTCTTCCACCTCGACGACCGCGAATTTATGCTTCCGCACTCCATCTACCGCCAACTGGTGCCCCTTCTGCACGTGGACGGCTGGGGCTTCACCCCGTGCGACCTGCGGCTGGAAGTCGTGCTGACGATCGGCGGACGCGAGTTCCGCCTCGGCCCCGACGACTACCTCGACCGCAGCTGGGCCCAAACGCACGGTTGCATTGCGCGCTTCGAAAGCGACGGCGGACGCTACACGCCGGTGTTCACGTTCCCGATCGCCCTCTACAAGCGGGCGTGCGTCCTGTACGACTACGAACTGCCAGGCGTCGGGTTCGCTACTCGCTTGGATTGAGCTGTGGATAGTGCGTGAGAGAGATAAACTCGTTGCAAGCAGCCGTTTGGTTCAACTGCAGATAAAAGAGTGAAGCCCGGCGGATCCCTATGAATTATTTGCACCTCTATTCGAGGCACAGGAACGAAAGACCGAACGGAGCAAACGCGTAACGGGCGCACAGCTCCTCGCAAACACATGTAACTCCATTTGGAGAGTGATCTCGTCGTGTTTGCTCGCTTCTCCCTTTCCGTTGTATTGCTTCAATAGGAGGTGTTTGGACAGCTGTTTGTTCGACCTCGTACCGGGGAGAGCACGTATGAGCATTCGGACAGACCGGGAGCCGCCAGCGGCGAGCAAAAGGGGGCCGTTGGACTCCCTGCGCCTGTCCAACAACAGCACATTAGACAACGGCGCATAATTGGGACTTTTTTCACCCAATAGCAGAGGATGAAGCCCTCCTTTCCGCTCGTCTTGTTGCTTCTTGCCCTTCTCGTCGTGCAAGCGGACGCTCGTCGAAGTCGACGGAAACCGAAACAAGGCGGGCAGAAGACCAAACTCCGCAACACGCTCCAACGAGTGCCTTTCCTGCGAGACACTGCCGGTGAGGAGCCACAAGGCACTCAGACGGACGAGTCCCGTTCAGAGAGCCCGCAAGTGGTCGACGTTCTGATCGGAACGCCGCGTACGCCCTCCACTGCCTGCTTCCATTCACTCTTCTCTGATGCTGGAACTCGCCGTGATCTACGGGATCTTCCTTCCCGTATTTCAAAACACGATCGTCCGGTTCGGCGAGTGTTCCAGCGACTGGCATGGCCGCAACGAAACGACCCACACGCCGTCTACGCGCCCCAGCAAGCTCTTGACTCAATCTTCCCTCCAGTGCGCCGTCGACATTCGAAACGATCGGCCGACCCGCCGGGCACGCTCCAGAGCATCGCGAGACGATTGCCGTGAGTTCTCGTTCGTCTTTTCGTCGCCTCAATGGACTCCGCTCGAATGCAACCCTCTGTTTGGAGCGGTAGATCCCCGGGCTCGATCTCCCGTGCCGTCAAGGGCAGCTATTCGAGCAGTTTGGTGTGGTTCTCGCTGCTCCCCGGCGCCGATCTTGACGGTCGTCGGGGTCCCTTAGGCTCCATTCGATCGGATTGAAGGAAGCCGACGGTCGAGGGCGAGTTCGTGATCAGCGGGCCAGACGAGCGGCGGTGCGACAGCGGCAGAAGTTCGGAAAGGCCCCCGCGAAGACGACGAGGAAAGCGAGGCGGAAATCGCATTCCTTTCGCCACTCTTTGCGTTCAGCTTCTCGCTCAACGGTCGGGTGTTCGCGTACACGAATTGGAACCACGACGGCGCCGCTCGTCTCTCGTGTGGGTGGACCGGTGGGGCGGCCGATTGGTCTTCGTCGCACTAATGCGAGCAGGACAACTTGACGTGGCCGTTTCTTCAATCGTCTGCGCGTAATCCGGCTGCCCGTCGGTTCGGTGGTTGGAGCACGAGAGAGTCGAAATGGACGTGTTTATTGGCCCCAACTGCTGGGAGACGAGAGAGGATTCTTATCCGCTCATCCACCGAGCAGTTGTTCCTCACTCTCACACCCAACAAGAGACGCCGCGGATCAGCTGCTATACGTCCCGTGCAAGAGCGAATGGACCGTCGGGTTCGCGCTGGACGGCGAGCCGCACGCGGTTTCGTCAGGCGTTGATCAAGCGAACAATCCAATGGCTGCTTCTCTTTAATTCTGGAGACTCGCGGCGAGTGGCCGAAGATGCCCGCTGGTACGTGAAGTTCACGGCCAACTTCCTCGACGCCCACTGCGTCCACTTCTGCTTCACCCACACCCCCGCAAAGACGCCATCGACGCCGATTTTGGGCACGAACTGGGCTCAAAATACGCGTCGTGCGCTCGAAGGTTTCTTCTCACACACAAAGAGGCAGCCGGCTCTGATTTGCTCTGCCTTCCACGCTCTTCTTCGTAGTCGACCGAAAGCCCACCTCAATTGTTCGCATCGCTTTATTCGGCAAACAATGGTTGACATTGGCACCTCGCGTTGGTCACAGAAAGAGAATCAACGGCCTTCGGAACGAGGAAGCAGGGGGCTTGGCTTGCTCTCGACCAGTTTGTCGCACATCCATTTCGAATCACAGCGCACGTTGCCCGTCAAGTACTGAAACGAGGGGAGGGGGTGAGATCGAGAAGGAAGGACGCCGACCTACCAGAAGCAAACAGGAGCTTGAGCTTAGTGGGTGATAAGGCGCGCCCGTTCCGCGTTCAAGTTTTCACAGTTCGAGGCAGTGCGGAGCTGAAAGCAGCGGAAAAGAACGAGTGGGGCGAGCGAGAAGAGGCAGAACTCCCTTCCAGCCACCGTTTTGGGGTCCTTGCTTGCACCACCAGATGGCGAACGCAATAGAGCCTGAAAGGAAGCGGCAGACGAGTTGGAGGTGGAGGAGCGGAAGAACTCACGCGTCCAATCGATCGCCGCCCGCTTGTTCATCCGTCCACTCCAACAGCCCAAGGATTCGATCGAAAGCTGAAAGGAGGCGAGGGTTGTTCGAACGCGAGCAGGAACTCACACAGCGAAGGCGGTGCTGGAGAATCCGAAGCGGCGAGCTGCCCACGGCGTTCAGTGAAAAGGAGCAACAGTTCTTGTCCCGTGTACTTGACCGCGATCTCAGGGTCAATCGATCAGAAAAAGCGAAAGAGAGGTTGTGGCCTGAAACAGCAGAAGACTCATCAACCGTCCGACAGATCGAGCGACTACTCACCGAACGAAACGACCACGAGAATCTGAAGAGACGAAGTGCACGAAGGGCGCGCAGAGAACGTCAACGGACGCCCGATGCGGCGCGTAGAGCGGGAGAATTTGAAAGGCGAGCTGTACAGAGAGAAGAGGGAGACGTGAGTCGGCGGATCGCGTTCTTCCGCAGCGATCAATGGAACAGAAGAGAGAAGATGGAGGCGATCGCGTCCTGAAAGCAACGCAAAAGTGAGCCCTCGATTGGAAGGAAGTGGGGGGAACTTGCCGTACAGCGATCGATTGAGAGGAATCCAAAGAGACGAAGTGACGGTGGAGGACTTGAGAGATTCAGGACGGACGTGTCCCACTCCAACAGCTTACCGAAACAGAGCAGAGCAGAGCGGAGCGGAAAGACCGACCGACCGCACGAGCGGCCGGCGGGCGGACCAAAAGGAAGAATGAGCCCCAAGTGAGGACTCCCGCCCGGCAGCCGCCTTTTGTGCCGCCCGTCTTCTCGTCCCGCAGCGAACGGGATTGCGCCGCGGTTTGACGACCGAACGAAGCGCCCGCTTATTCCACTCGTCGCACTCCCGCTTCGTTCACTCGCGTTGGGAAGAAGCAGGAGGACAGAAGAGAAGTCCGGCCAACGGTCGGCCGTTTTGCTCGTCGCCCAGTCGACGGAGCGGATGGGTGGAGAGTTGGGGCGGCAAACCGTTTGCTCCACACACTCTGAGCACTGGACTCTCCTGCCGTCGTCTGTTTGGATCGTCGACCAACCTTCCGACTGAGCACTCTTCCGTTCGCAAGGCTTCTCGTCCGTTTTCTTGTATGATTCGGGCTACTCGCTCCCTTTTGTGTGCAGTGACTTGATCGCGTTCTCTCGTTGGGCCACTCGCCCTTCCGTATAACCGCACGACTGGGGTGAATTCTCGTCTCGATCAATCATGCTCAAGAACTCGCGCGTTTGTGATTGAGCGATGAGAGAAGTGAGCCTCGCTGCAAGACAAATTCCGATCACAGCGATCAGTTGCCGTTTGACCGAGTTCAACGAGCCGAATCGTGGGACAGCCGACCGCCAGCGGAGTGTCTTCTCTTCCCCGTCGAAGTCATGTGTCCCGCTCGAGAGACGCCGCGTCCTTCCGCTCGCCGCTTTCCGCCCGCATTTCGCTACGCGCCGTAGATGTTGAAGGTCGATTACTCGGTAGATTTCGTGGAGTTCCGCCGCGTTTTGTGCTCCGAAGTCTCGACAGATCCCCGCGATAAGATTTCGAGCAAAACGGACAAAGTTGGCGTCGATTTTGCCCGATCTTCGTGAAGTTTCGTGCATTTTACTTCGAATTTATTTGTCTTTCGATTTCGCCATCTGATTTCTCCTGTTACAGGACGACGATGGCCGAGTTCAGTCGGCAGTCGTCGAGCCGAAAGCGAGCGGCCGAGCGTGACGATCCGGCGGAACACTCGCCCATCGTTCAGCTCTCTCACGCGCAGCTCTGCGGATGCGACGAGTGCTGGAAGTGCGCGGAGATTCGCCCTTCCGACCACTCTCCTCGTCTGCGGGCGAAGAAACCGGCGAAATGCGTGACGACGTTGGACCGCAAGCGAGAAGCGCCCAAAAACTTCTTCGTCTACGAGGCCTACGACGTCTGTTTTCCTTCCATCTCGTTTTTCTCTTGACTTCTTTTCGTTTGCAGATCACTCGGCACCTCGTTCTTTCTGCCGACGGCCTCTACATACTGCTTCAAGGGAGACGTGGACTTGATCGTGGTGGACCTGCAGCGGAACACTCGCAGGTCCGCTTTTTCCTCTTACCTTTGCTCTAGCGGTTGTGTTTAGGTTGTGGAGAACTCCAAACAAATGGTTCCAAAGATCTTCTATCGAACGAGTCGCGGTCTTGAATCACGAGACGATTCTGATCACGACCGGCGGCTCCGACATGCTGCACCTGATTCGCCTTCCGGACGACAGCGAGCTCTACGAGCGGACTCTCCTGCATTCGACCACCGACCGCCGGCCGAGTTTCGTCCTGACCGACGTCACCGGCGCCGAAGTGGACGTGAAGCGCGTCGTCCTTCCTGGCTGGGAACGCTTCGTCTTCTTTCGCCTGGACCTCGACGAGCCGCGCGCGACCGTCCACCACACGGCCGACCATCCCGACCTCCGTCGGTTCGTGTCGCAAATGAGCGAGGACGGGACGCAACTGTACACTGTCGACTGCGGACGCCCAAAGGAGCTTCACGTGTACTCGCTGGACACGCACGAGTGGAGCAAAGAGGAGTTGGGCGGCGTCGAAGCGAACGTACGTTTCGTTCTTCCCTTCGTTCAACACTCTGCTTCAATTTCAGACGTTCTTCACGCCATGCACCGGGCCGAAAAGCCTGTTCGCAATGGAGAGTGTCGAAATCGACGGCCACCGTTCGTCCTTCCTTTCGCGTTGCAACTTCGCAGCGAAGAAGTGGGAAGCGATTCAGTTCTCTTCGTTGCCTCGCGGTCAACTCTTCCCGATCGTAAACTCCAAGGACGGTGCAGAGGATGGGCTAATCGTTGTGGAGAAGACGCGTTTGAACGAACGATTCAACACCGACTGCGGAAATTTTGTTTCGCGAATCAAGATCGAACGTTTGATGTTCCGGTAGGTCTCATCTTCTTTTTCGCGCTCATTCACTTCTTCTTCTGCTTTCAGCAATCCCGACTCGCTTCGGAATCTCGCCGTTACGGTCGCCCACAAGTGCCGCGAGCTGATCGACGGCGACGGCGCTTCCAGCACGAGATGAACGTGTTCCCGCTGAAGTCCTTCCTCCGCAGCGCGTTCGCCGGAATGAAACCGATCCCCGTTCGCCGTCTCCTGTGATCATCCCCATGTTCTCAAGTGTTCCCGAAGTTCCTCATTCTTTTCCGATTGTCCGTAAAGCTGTACCATTCGGATGCTAAATTACTGTGCAATAAACTACGCTTAGTCGCTCCCTTTGTTCCCCAATTGCAATCTCGACTCAGGCCGTCCGCTTCGAATCAAACGGATTTCTGTCGAGTTGTGGAGGTCGCTCGGTTGGACGGGACGAGCAGCGCACTCGTCCACTGGTTTCTCGGGTGTCGAAAAGGGACTCGTGTGTTCGTCGCTTGCGTTCTCCCATCGTTGAAAGAAAGCGGTTTTATCCGCTCATTAGTCGATGGACGTTTGGTGTCGCCTTAGTTTGGCAGTTCCTCCCCATCTCAATTGCAACAGACTCAATGCTCGCTTCGAATGCCGCCATCCATTCGTTACTCGCTCTGACCCGCGCCAATCGAGCAACCCACTCACGATTGCCGAGTGAGAACACGCTCGGACGGACTCGCTGTTCGACACAACTCACTTGTTGGAAGGGAGTGTGCAGAGTGATCGCTAATTCGAGATTTTTCGATCATTCGGAAAATTCTCCGTTGTTTTGCGCGTCGTTCTCTTCGTTTGTGACGCCCCGCTTTCCGCTGCCCAATTGAATCCAATCTTTTCGCTTCCAACGCCACGCATCTTTTCAAGGGGTTTATTTCATCGAAAACAACCGAAACAAGATGGTGCACAGTAAACAGCACAAAGAAACAACGGAGTGCTCGTAGAGTCGTTCTTTCTGACGGTGGACTGGCAAAGCGGACGTCCTGCTCGTCACAACGGCTCCTGAAAGCACAGCTAGCTGAAAAGAAAGGGGAAGGCACTCACGAATGAGCAGAAGAAGGAGGCTTGTAGATCCGTTAGGAGAGCAGGCACACTTGTCCCGTCAGAAGAAGCGAGCTGAAAGCATTGAGGAGTGACTGGAGTGAGAGCAGCGAGGACTCACCAACTGCGGGGAATTCGGACAGTCGGCTCGTCCACGTCCACCAATCGGCTTCGTGTTTGCGAGAGAGAGGAGTGGTCCACCGACGGCTCGCTCTCCCGTTCATCTGATGCAGCGATTTGTTCGGCGTCCGACGGGTGTGGCGGGTAGTTGTACGGACAGAAGATGACTGCAATCGGGCGGTTGGAAAAGCAGAGAGGAACGAAAGAGCTCACTTGCCCGCCTCCTTCCTAGAGAGGGGCGACACATCCGTTGGACAAGCAGGAGGGCCGCTGAAACAAGAGAAGAAAATTGAGAGGTACACGAGGGGAAGAAACTTACTCCAAAGCACGAGAGTGGACGTTCTTGACGGTCCTCTTTGACGTCTGTCGTACTCCCGCTTCCAATTCGAAGACCGGCCGCTCCAACTCAAAGCTTGTTGACGGCGAGCTCCTCCAATCGCACAAGCAGCCGTCTTTTCTCTGCAAAGTTGAGCGGACTGATCAGCAGGGGCACTCACGCAACGGCCGCTTCTTTCCGCCCGTCCGCCAGAAGACGAGTCGCTTGGCAGTTTCCGTTGATGATCATCGCAAGTGACGCCGCAATCCATTTCCACTGTAAACGAGCTGGCGGATGAGTAGAGAGGAGGACGGGGCACTCACCATCTCAACTGTTCCTATTCGTCCTCCGTTCGTTGTCGTCGCACGAGACAAAAGAGAGGCCGCCCATAGTCGACTGCAAAGGGGACAACGAGTCATTGGACGGAAGAAAAGAGCTCACGATCGGGATCACCCGAGCGGAAGTCCAAGTCGGCGTCCCCAAGCGAACGGAAGGGCTTGTCAGTTAGCGCTGGAAGGAAACACAGGGATCACTTCGATGGACGCCATGAGAACACGCAGCTGCTTCTGCAGTGACGGCTGAAAGGAGCGAGGTGAGTGGACGTCCTCGAATTGCCGAACGACGAGGGGACTCACCGACCGATCGGATAGGCGGCGGAGAATTCGCGGAGACGAAGGGCCGGAGCAGCAGCAGGCGGACGAGCGGAGAAGCAGAAGGAAGGAACAGCCGACCAACGCAGCGGAGTGCGGGCGGAAGAAGAATGGAAGCGGGAGGGAGAGAAAGCGAGAGGGAGCGGACAGGAGAGCGGCGGAAAGCGGGAATGAGCGGCCCGCTGCCGCCGCCGCTCTTTTATACGCCGTCCCCTCTTCGTGTCCCGCAGCGGAGGGGATTGCGCAACGCTTCGAAGCGGGCGGAAGTGAGAGAGAAATTCCTGTTGCGTGCAGCTTCCTCGCGTTTGTTATCGGGCATCTCGCCCGTTGACTGTTTACTCAAGGGTTGGAGTTCACTAGCCGGAAAGTATCAAAGCGTTTCGTTATTGAGACAGCGGATTTGCTCGCACCGTTGGACCGCTCACCAGCAATCAATCACAAGTCTACAGGTACGTGCAAGGACCCGAAAGAAACGAAGTGATCGTGAACGTTGGGATTGGAAGCCGCTTATCTTTTCGAATAGCTTGCGGCAGGCGCCGTCCTTGCCACTCGTCGTTATCTGGAACGGTTTCCGAAAACAGGCTCGTAAATGAATCATCGTTAAGGGGGAAACCAGCGTGTGACGGCGCTTCGCGCCGTCCCCAGCTGTGAGAGTCGTTAGACTGGTGCGTATCGAATGTTTCTATCGACTTTCCTTGAAGCAAGAGCTCGTCGCAACGAGAGAACGCCGAGTCGTTATTCACAAACGTTTGGGTTCGATTGAAACTGTGGGATTTGCCAGTTTTGGAACAACAACTGCCTGCTTACTCCATTCTGCTCTTAGGGCACGAAGGAGAACGAAGGCGAAGAGTAGACGTTGTTTGCAAACACGAGCTTTATGTATGAATGTGCGCACAGTGCTGTTGATTATAAGTAAACGACGTCATACAGCCTCGTTTGATGCCAGCGAGCGTAAAACATAAACTGCCGCTTGCTACGACCAAAGTAACCGACCGCTAAGCCGGAGGTTAGAACCCCACCGCAGAACGATCCATTATTCCTCGGCAACCGACCGTTTTAAAAAATCTGAACGGTGGTAAGAAGGGAAACTACCTGCTCGACATTTCTGCCAAGTTTCAGGTGATTCCGTTCACTCATGTCCCAACCCGCCCGGTGTGTGAGCGATATGAGGGGTTTAGTTAGCGGGCATTGCAGTGGCCAAGTGGGCCAAGGACAACAACAACATGCAGTTCACTGCAAAACCCGCATTCTGCGCACTCGAATAAGCCCACATCCATGTCATGACGTCAAGAGTGCGATGAGAACGACGAGTTTAAATTTCGCCGGAGTTTTCAAATCGACACAACATCTTAGGTCCATGAGCCTGAGGTTCTGGCAACTCCTCCTGACCCGACTTCAATTTTAATAGCTGCGCCAGACCCTTTTCTAGGGAGGATCTTTTTTGTGTTTGCAATAAAATTCTGGGAGCTGAGAACGGCACATCCGAGTGTGGACCTTTTCGATTTTCCGCCCCGACCTTCCACCTTCTGGCGACCACAACTTTCTTCAACAATGTTTTCTGATGATGGCATCAACTGATGAAATGTTCCTCGTTCCACGGCGCATCTTTTTGTCCACAGGGCGGGTGAATTTGAGCGGCGGAGCAGAACGGTACGTTGCGGAACGTCGGCACGGAACGTTGAATGTACCCGCCTGCGGTCGAGATGCACATTTTCGGATTTCGCGCAGGCGACTTCCTCTAGCCAGAAAAAATTTCAGCTCGATAGGTCAAACCGCTAAAAAGTTGAGGGTGAGTTTGGGACGAACAAACGACCCGGTTAGCGCCGTTTACGGGGGGATTACGGGGGGATAATCGATAACCTTCGTCCAACAACCGGTTAGAAAGAACGGATGTTTGCGAAGCATTGGTGAACTTTCCTTACAGCATCCGCTTCAATCACCAGTTGTTTATTTGCAAGCTAGAAGCGGAAGCGGGCCGTAGATGCACTCTTTATATGATTGGTTCTTTGCGTGATCGGGGGGCGAAAACAAACTGCATAAATGCCCGTCCCCGACCACTTTGAAGTCACTTCCCTTCTTTCGTCTCAGTCATTAGGCATCGAGTGGTGACTGCAAGCTGCAAGCAGGAGGTTGCGGAAGGCAAAAAAGAAAGTGCTCATTCGTGCTTGCCGTCTACTCGTTCTTTTCACCGAGCAAAAGCCACTCGGTTAAAAACCGGACGCGATATCCGCGCTCTTCTGTGCGAATTCAATACACGCAGTTATTTTAGCTCCTGCAACACACCTCATCCCCCGCTCCGTCCAGAATGAGAGCCGCCCGCGTGTTCCTCCTGCTCGCTCTGCTGGCCGCCGTCGTCTCAAGCCGGCATCACCACCACCCCGTGGACGAGAGCCGCGAAAGTCGGCCGGCGCTGGAGAGTTGGGAGCGGCTCGCGAGTTTCGGCCGGGCGCGTCGCGAGTTGGACGTCAAGACCGATCTGGGCGCCCGCTACAACCGCAACGACAACTTCAACCGCGACACGACCTGCGACAGCGGCGCGTGTCGAGGCAACGGCGGACCGTCCCGCTGCGTCGAGCAATGCCGCAAGTGCAACGGCGCTTGTTGGGGCGTGTGCAGCTCCTTTCTCAACGTCTGCAAGTGCGTCTTCACGGAGAACGAGTGCGAGACCGGCGGCTGTCGTCACAACTGCCGTGGTCGCTGATGCCAGCCGGCCGGTGGAGCCACGAACGGCGAGTTTTTCTTCTTAATTTTGTACGCCGTTTGTTGGATCGCTCAAACAAGTAAACCGGTCGTAAATGGAGGTCAAATGAGTCAACGAACGATATAAAAGGCGGTCGGAAGTGTGGAAGGCAAGAACTCACGTGCCCCTTCTCACAGCGAGTGGGCGGACACTCGACTTTGATCTTCGCCCCATCAAAGCCGTTGACTTCTCCAGTCTCATAGACGAAAATAAGAGACCGCCGTCGAGAATCCAAGGAAGCGGAAGTTCTGAGCAGAGCTACGGAAGGCCGTTGGTCTGTAGCCGTTCGTCTGGACAAGCGAACAGCAGTAGAAGTGGACGTTCCGAGCAGACCTGCCGGTTGGTACCGCCGCGGTACCGCCAAGCGTTTTGTACCGCTGACCGCCAAGCGTGGCGGTATGCGGTATGGCCACCGCCGACCGCAAAAGCTTCGCGGTACCGCACCGCCGACCGGGCAAAATTCGCGGTACCGCACCGCATACCGCAAATATTTGGCGGTACCGCACCGCCGACCGCCAACCCTTTGCGGTACCGAACCGCTGACCGCCAGTGGAAATATATTATGTCCATGAACGACGAAGATAAGGTGCTAGAGGATCTTAGAAAGGTCAAATACGTCGCGGTATGATGCGGTACCGCCGGCGGTCAGTGGAAGAGCGGTATGCGGTGCGGTACCGCCAAGCTTATGCGGTCGGCGGTGCGGTACCGCCAAAATCTCGCGGTATGCGGTGCGGTACCGCGAAATGCGGGCGGTCAGCGGTGCGGTACCGCAAAGTTTCTGCGGTCAGCGGTGGCCATACCGCATACCGCCACGCTTAGCGGTCAGCGGTCAGACCGCGGCGGTACGTGCGGTGCGGTATACCGCGGCAGGTCTGGTTCCGAGCAGTCGGCCGCTCGGCGGGAACAACGGTGGAAGGCTGGGGCCAGAAATGTGCCGCCAGCCGTCCACTCGTCGGCCTTCTCTTGTGCGAACCGTAGAGTGCAAATCTATCTGCCGTTTATTTTGAACAAGCGTTGCGGAATGTTCAAAGTGCACGTGCACGCAGCCTTTCGTCCGAGTGTTCGCCGAACTCCTTCTCTCGTGGGGCCCGCACACACACCAATGAAAGGCGGTCGCAAGCGGGAAGTTCTGCTCGCTTTCGTGAGCTCGTTGTTTGCTCTTAAAAAAAGAACGGCTAAAAGAAAGTAGTGTAACTCGTTGGTTGATTGAAGCGAGTGCGCGTAAGAGCGAACTCTATAATTTTTTACAATCTCCATGCTTTTTGGTCGTCCCAACCTCCACGTGCACGGACGAAATAGCCGGTCGCTGCCTCTTTCACGACATCGTTCACTCCCGTTTCCACACGGCGCGATCACTTGCAGCTCGACTCCGTAAAAAACACCTGCCCTATCCGGCCCGCTCGCTTCGAACTCCCGTCTGTGCATGACGCAAACGCCCGCCCCTTCCGCCGCCCGCTCGGATCATCCCCCGCATCACAAATCGCTAATGATCGATCGATCAACGGCGAGCGATGAATCAAAGAAAGAAGCAAGAGTAGAGAATTGCGTGCTTCCGCTCATTCGAACGAGTTCCATCGAGTTCCCACAAGTTTCGGGCGAGAGTGAAAGCCGAGTGAAAGCGGGCGGGAGTCCACTCCGTTCGGGCGGCTGTTTGTCCGCTCGGTTCCTTCCGATCGATCGACCGATCGGCGGGCGGAAGAAAGGCGGTGTTTGCGGCCGCTTGTTCGCAAACACGCGCGGACAACGGCGAGTGGACGTCCGGTCGGGCGGACGGGCTGGAAATAGCTGTCCGGCTTTGATCTTCTCGATCCTCTCGATCCACCTGATCCGTTTGGTTCACGGGATTCACATGCACGCGTTACCCTTTTGTTCGTTAATCTGTTCGCAGTTTCAAGCGTTCGTTCCACTCTTTGTTGTAAAGAACTATGGAACGAGACTTCAAGGAGGGAGATGGAGGTGGAAGGATCAAGGGATTGGTCGCCGGGGCTTTCGATCGGTGGGGGCGTGGCGTCTCCTACTGCGCCTTTTGTTCGCAGTTGTCATCCGATGACTTCCTTCCGTTCTTTCCTGTTCGCTTTAGTCACCCACTCCTTTCTGTTTGCGTGAACTCCCGAATTCGACACGGAAGTACGCGAGCCGCGTGTTCCCTTCGATCGCCCGGCCGCCGCTTGTTTGCCGGCGCCTACCTTTCGCGCGGCTGTTGCAAACGCCGAAAGGAAGCGACCGAACGGGGAAAGTCGGCTGTCTGCTCGCCGCCCCGATCGCTGCGAACTCGCGACTTCGACCGCTCGATCGAGCCGGCCGCCGTTCGTTCGGACGGGCGACAAACGCGGGAGCACGCGGGGGCCACTCGTCCCACCCGTACCTCGTGGTCTGTTTGCCCAACGGCAGACTACACGCGTGTTCCGTTCGTCGGGCACGATCGGGGCAGAACGATCGCCGGAAGCGCGGGCGGGAGTCATCAGAAATCGTTGGGTGGGCGTCTGAGATCACAAGCTGCTTTTGTCGGCGGGATCAAGAGAACACGCGACAGATGGTTTCAATGATCGAGCCGAGTTGGTAGCCAGATCGTCCAGCAGATCAAACGAGTCGTGTCTGACTCCTGACCCGAGACCGTCCAACGGCTGAAATGATTGGTCTGTTGTTAGTAGCTTGGCAGGCGGTTGGGTTGCCTGTCGGCCAGCTGAAGAACACAAGCAACGGGCGATTCTTTCTCCGAACTGTCTGATCCGCTCGCTCCACTATACATCCGATCTCTCTTCTCACTTTCAACTCGTCATCCATTTAGATCACCCACTCACTTCTTTTCAACCAACAGGGGAACAGGCGCGATCGAGCAAGGGAACTGCGGGGAGTTCAAGTGGTCAAAGCGAACACCCCGCCGCCCGCCGCCGGTCGGCAAACAAACCGGCGAGTTCGGGAGCAGAAAGCGGCGCGATTTGGACGGGGCGTTCCGTCGCGTGTTCCGTGCGGGGCGCGATTTAAAGCCGTCGGCCGCGCTCACTCGCCATCGTTCCGCGAGGATGCAGTCGAAGGACGTCCGCGACCACACCGCCTTCTGGTGAGTTCCCCTCGTTGATGCTGCGGTTGACCGCCCGGCTGCAGGCTGTTCGGGATGGCGAACTCGTTCGCGTTCATCGTGATGCTCGCCGCCGCCAACGATCTCATGCGGCGGCCGGCCGCCGGAGCGGCGAACTCGACGGCCGCGAGCTGCGAGGCCGCCTCGCCGGCCGCCCAGTGCGCCGAGCAGCCGCTGGGCGCCGTCGTGCTGGCGAACGTGCTGCCGGCCGCCGCCGTCAAGCTGCTCGTCCCGTTCGCGCTCCACCGGCTGCCGTTCGCCGCGCTGCTGGTGGGCGTGTGCGCGGCGCAGGCGGCCTCCTACCTGCTGGTCGCCTTCTCCGCGAGCATTCCGTGGAGTCTGGCGGGCGTGGGCTTCGCGGCCTTGAGTTCGGGCCTCGGCGACGTGTGCTTCCTCGCGCTGGGCGCCCACTACAAGAGGCAAGCAGTCCGCCGAAGAATCCGCTCGGCTACGGCGCCCCGCTCGCTTGCAGCTCCATCATCTCCGCCTGGTCGTCGGGCACCGGCGCCTCCGGCCTGTTGGGCTCGCTGGCGTACGCCGCGCTCACCGAGCCCCGACTGGGCGGCCTCACGCCGCAGCGGGCGCTCCTGTCGATGCTCGTCGTGCCCGCCCTGCTCTTCTGCACGTGCGCTTTGATTGCTCGAAGGTTGAGTGCTCTCCTCTGCTTGCTGCAGGTACTTCGGGCTGCTCACTCCCGCCCCCACCGTCTACGCGCCCTCGTTGCGGCGGCCGCGCACGTGGCTCGTGCCGCGCGTGGAGCGCGAGAAGGCGGCCCTCCCGTCCAGCGCGTCCGCCGCGCGGATCGTCGCCGACGACGCCGCCGAGCAGCCGGGCGGCAAGTGGGCGCCCGCCGAGCTGACGGCCGCCGGACGGCTGCGCGCGATCGTCGTGAGTGCGCCCTCCCGCTTGCTTCAACTTCCTTGCAGCCGCTGCTCCCGTACGTCCTCCCGCTGACCGCCGTCTACCTGCTCGACTACAGCGTGCAGCAGGGAATGGTGAGCGCTCTGTCGAGTTCAACAACTAACCATCGATTGGAGGCCACGTTCCTCGTGTTCGACTGCCAGCGGGGCTTCGGGCTGTCGCCGGCGGCGGCGTACCGTTGGATCCAAGCCGCCTACTGCTGCGGGGCGTTCGTGGCGCGCTCGGGCGCCCACCTGCTCCGTCTGCCCGCCGTCTTCCTCGCGCTCTTCCCGCTCTACGAGCTCCTGAATGCGGCCTTCTTCTTCGCCGAGGCCACCCGCCACTTCCTGCCGCACATCGGCGTCGTCTTCGCGCTCGTGTTCGTCGAGGGCGCGGTCGGCGGCGCCTCCTACGCCAACACCTACTTCCGCATCCACACCGAGGTGAGCGCGAAGGGCAGTTGTGGAGCGGTTGGGACTGGGGAGTGGTTTGGGTGGCCGAGTGTAAAGGAGAAAAGTGTGGAACTCGACAGACAGCTGCCGCTTTCGAGAGCGAGGATCGAGGGGCAAATTTGAGCTCTAGCACATGCAGTCCGCCCATTCAATCCAAGCCCCAATCCCCGGCA
Source organism: Aphelenchoides fujianensis (assembly GCA_024699865.1). NCBI lineage: Eukaryota > Metazoa > Nematoda > Chromadorea > Rhabditida > Aphelenchoididae > Aphelenchoides > Aphelenchoides fujianensis. The sequence continues at coordinate 1,225,532 of JAMPIO010000008.1, read as the reverse complement.
TTCGCTCCGCACTCACCCACCGGTTGCAGGTGCCGCCCGGTCGGCGCGAGTTCAGCCTCGCGATCGCCACGCTGTCGGACGTCGTCGGGATCGCGCTCGCCGGCGTCGCCACGCTGCCGCTCCAGACGGCCGTCTGCCACTCTCTCGCTCAAGTCGCCTAACAATGAGATGCTTAACGGTGGAATAAACACGGGTATTCTCGACTGCGGCTATGATTCGGCTTGCTGGACGAGCAGTGGAGCGGAAGAAAAAGATCCTCCTTTAAAGAGGCCTCCCCATGGACGGGCAGACCGCGAAGGGCCGATAGACCAACTAAAAGATTCCTGCTGTCCATTAGCTTGAGGAGACGATCGCCTTCATCGTTGGAATGATCAAGCGCATGGACTCAGACGGCTTGTATTCGGCGCACGGAACACGAAGGAGAGGAAAAAAGAGTGAGTACACGAGTGAGTGGACAGAACTTGGGGCGAGGTCAGAAGTAGGCGGTCGCCGCGAGCAGTCCGACGGTCATCAGCATCTCCGGTCCTTTCCAGTGGGCGGCAGATTGCTGGGCGGTCGTCGGCGGCTTGGCGGTCGTTGTCGGGGCCGTAGCGGTCGTCGAAGGAGCGACGGTCGTGGTGCTCGTAGTCGTGAACTCGTCGGTGCAGAAGTCCGTCGAGCAAGCGCAGCGGGTGAAGTACGCAGGACAAAGTTTGCTGAAAGCATGCGCGGATTATTGGAGGGGAACGACAACTCACCTTTCTTCTTCTAATTCGAAGCAGAAAAAGGTGTAAAAGTCCTTGTAGACGACGCAGGTCTTGCAGCCGTCCACCTCGTGCTAGGGCAAATCCAGATGCGCGTGGATGTCGCGATTGACGTGGCACTTGACGGCGGAAACGACTTCGAGCGAGAAGGCGAGCAAAACGACGCCCACGATCCTGGTGGAAAGCAGACGGGCCATCGGGATGGCGGAGAGCGGCGGGACGAGCGGCGAGTGATCGAAACGAAGAAATGCGCCGACTTGTCCTCCCGTCCGTCTTCCCATGCAAATTCGTTGCGTTTCGCTTATTTGATCGTCGTTCTTCTCTTCGAACAACCGACTGCCGCTGTGGACATTCACTTGACGAGCATTGGAAAGGGTGAAGTCCAAAAAATAGCTCTGAAATTACCGCCCGCTGGAGGCCACACGCAGCGGCAAGTCACGGCATCAAAATGTTTGTCATTCTGAGCGCTGCGTGTGGTCGAGTGCGGAGAACTTTGAAGCTGTGGGGAAATTCGACCAATCGAATTCGAATAGAGCAGAGCACATTGTTCGCTTGCCCAAAAAGAGCAGAATCGAGAGGAATTTTTTTCGGATCCAATCGGCAATCGCTTCGAATTTCCGGTTTCGCTCCGGCGGGCCACACGCAGCGCCGCGTCTCGACAAGACGCAGGGGGGGGGGTTGGAGCGATGCGGGGGGTCTCAAAAAGACACTAGAGAACGAAGCTGGAGATTGCGGTCAATTAGCAAGGAGCTGCTTTCTGTTGGTATAAAATCGCAATCTCGAATGGCCGAAAGCAGACTAGTCGTGTCCTACCACTACTCGCTCTCATCTCCGATGTCTACCGATCCCTCACGTGTTCTAATGATTCTTCGAGCCCTGTTTGACTGCTCTTTCACAATCAGCAACCGCTTTCCAATTCTCTACCGCACACGGCTACATTCCGCAGAGAACAGGGCGGGCAGCTCGTAGACTACGCAAGAAGCAAGCGAACGGGTTGTTTAGTCGAACAACCTGAGAATCAAACGCCTGCTGGCCACGCCTTCGCCATTGGCTCAATGGACCGAAGCTTATTTCAAGCAAACGAACGAGCAGCTTCATTATATTCGTCTATTTCCGTCCCGTTCAGCCGCTTTTACTCCCGCCGCTGATCAACCTTTGGGTTTTGCGGTCGGTCGAGGCGGACGGCGCCGATCGAACGGGCGGATCGAATTTTCCGACTTTCTTTTTTCGTTTCTGCTTTGCGGTCGGTCGGACGACTCGAATCGAACCGAGCGGAGGGCGGACAGGCAGGATTTCCGAAGAGCAAGCGAGAGTTGAGTTTGCCGGGAGATTTGCGGCTCCCTGCCCTGCAAACACCCGCCGAACACACACGATCGAACACCGATCAAAGGTGATCTGGTTGGTTTGTTTGGCTTGTCGGCGTGGTGAATTATTTTGAAAGCGCTCTTTGTGACAGCGTTAAAGACACAACTGCATTGTGAGGGGTACACTTCAGCTCGCCGAGACTGTCGGTTCACCCGTCGTTTCTTTGGCTTGAAACTGTTTCATTTTTTTCTTGTTCCTTGGTCTACACGCATCTTTTGCTACGTTCCGGCAACATCCAATTGCATTACCACACCGCTTTTCTAGGTTTCTAACGCTTAATTCAATTCCAAGGAGCCAGCTGAGCTCTTTTGCTGGGTTTCCGTTGCCTCTTCAACCAATTCCCACTCTTTTCCTCCGTTTTTTGCTCGCAGGCGAGACAGAAATTCTCGTTGCAAATCGCAGTTTACGGTCAGCCTTAGGATCGCGAATTTTTTCCCGAGGAATTCGCGAACAGGTGACCCGTCTGTCTCGCGAACAATCGGGAACACGCGTGAACACGGGCACGTGTTGTGAACAACAGAGGACACCCTGCAGGCAGCTCGGAGAGACCATTGGACACTCTTTCATTCCGTTTGTTTGATCTAACGTTGTCTGTTTGTGAATTCGCGGATTGTTTTCGGTTGACATCACTTCTAATCACTCGTTTCAATTGCGAAATGCAGCAGGAGACACACGGCTAACCGTTGATGCTCGTGATTGTACGCACACACTCGTGCATTCGCCTCGTTGGCCACTAATCATCCCTCCGCTCTCTTCTTCGTTCCACAGTCACTCGCTGCTAATCAGTTGATTCGGGCACGAGATCCACGGCAACAAGCGAGCGGCAGGTGATCCACCTGCTTGCCTATGGATTGGTGCGCCTTCCTCTCCTCTTTCAAGGTTGATGGCCGCACAAACGACCTCTCGCCGTCGGCTTCACGTTTCCGCTCGAAATTTGACGTGATTTGAGGTGCGAACGGGGGTCACAAAGGCGGCGGCGCACTCACTGAAACGAGCGGAGGTTCACGTCCCCGTCGACGGGGCGTCAGCTGCCGCTCCAGCCGGTGAGGCGCCGCCGAAGCGAAGAACACTTGTTTTGCTTTCGGCCATGGGGCGCTCGAATACGTGGGTTTTTTCGTTGAGAGGAGTGTGTTTTTACTCGCCCTCCCGCTCGTCCAACTTGTTCGTTTGGCCGCCCGGCGGCGATCACACGGACGAGCAGGCGGGCGGGCGGCAAATCGGGGGGAATCCCGACGGCTCTCCCCCGCTCGGCCGCCGCCCGCCTGGCGGCTTTTCTTTTGGGTTTTTGTCCGCTTTAACGACCACGAATTCGGCGCGTGTTGCAATTCGAATGGATTTCGTCGGGCTTTTTTAAATGCGAAGTGCACTACTTCATTACTGCTGCTTACATTTTTCTTGGTTTTATCGTTTGAAGCCGTGGATTATTGATATTTGTGAGTGATGTCATTTCGAAAATCTACAGTCAATTGTTTGCCTTAGAAGGCATTAGAGTTGCCTTTTTTCAGCAGTTCAGTTCTCTTTCATGGCTGCCTTACGCTTGACTGTCACCCTTGAGCGACGGGATTATTGGCCGCCAGGAATGCCAAGAATGTGAGGGCGGGCGTGAAGACGTGCAGGCGGAAGCCGCAGCGCCGTGGCGGCCAAATGTCGCTCGCACGTGTGTTTCGGACCTGAATACGTGATTTTTATTCGAGGACGTGTGTTTGATTGCTCGTTCTGACTTTCGAAGAGCGTTTGATTGTACTGCGGTCATGAAAGCTCAAGATGTTGCCACATTTGCCCGTGACGAGCGACTTCTTTCTGCTTTTGCTTGCTTTCGATCCGCAAAGAACTTCGAGCCATCACATTATTTTATGCTTTGATCCGCGGATCTTTCATCCATCTGCTTGCGGATCCTATTCTTCTGAAACGTCGTTAGATCGCTTACTGCCAGTCGCTAATGAACAGCTTTTTCACCTCTTACCTCCACGTGTCACGCGCGCACTCGTCCGCGAATCTTTTTACTCCCTCCGCACTCACGCCGTAATTGACTCATCCACGTGCTCTTTTAAGTGACTCCACTCCGCCGCTTTCCGTTCGCTTCTGCTCGAATCGTCACCGACCGGATCGATCGCGTGGTTTTTGCTCCACTCGCTCCGTCGCATCCACGATGTTCATCCTCATCGCCTTCAGCCGCTATCGCCGTCGTGGTTCGTTGTGAAAGGTGGAAAGGACGAACAGGAGGTAAGTTCTTTTGCTCTTTGTCGACTATTCGTGAAGTCCAACGTAGTGCACATGTTTCGTATTACAAACTCTTTCAAACGCTCCAAGCAAGCCGTTTGTTTTGTTCCGCAACGGATTACCACACGGAATCTCGCTGTTTCTTTTTGCACAAACGATTGACGAAACGGACCGCACGGCTTTGCATTTATTGTTTCGCTTTCAGGTTTTCGCCCGCACTCGTTCGTTCGCAACTCGTCGCCTACCAGATCGCCCAGCTGGCAACCACGAGCGATCGTTTCGTTCGCCCTCCGCTTATCCTTGTGACGTGAATTCCGGCCGGCTATTTCGGGCGGCGAAACGTGGGCACTCGCCGGCTTCCTCTTCGTTATTTTCGTCCTTCGATTGGCGCCCGGCCAAACGAAAACAACGCCGGCGGGTCGATCAAACGTAAACATCGCACCTGTTCGCCTCCCGCTCCTCACCGCTTGGATCAACTGCTCTCCCGGCCGACGCGAAGATGAACAGCGAGTGAGTTCGCTTTCGAAATGGGGCGATTGTTTGTTTTTGTCTGGTCAAACAAGCAGAGGTTTGATTGATCGGAACACGTGGAAGGAAAAGCTGCTCGTTGCTTGGATTCATGGGCATCAATAAAAATGATTGGGAGAGGATTGCAAACGCAAACGACCACCGAAAAACCTATAATGATTGCCCGCTCGCTCCTCTCTGCTAAGCTCGTCCATCAATCTGCTCCCTTCTCGATTCGTAAAGCTCGCATGAGACCGTGGTTCCCCCGAGCTTCTCTCTTCTCTCTTGCACGACTGCAAGGAATGATCGATCGAAATCTAATTGCGAGCACGCCGTGTCCATTTTTCCTTTGAGCAAGGGAAGTCCCCTGATGAATCCCGTCCACTTGTTTTTCGTTCCAATTGGTGTCTAGTCGTTCGCATTGATCACTTCGTTCTTTAATGCCCGCCGGTCTAATGGCCGGCAGCACGAGATCCCCGACCGGCCAGCCGACCGCTCGGAGTGATCGAGAGGTCGGCGGCGACGGGAACGGCCGCTTGTTTTCGGCCGGCCACCAGTCGAAGGGTTCCCGTCCTTTGCGCCGATCTTTTGTGTTCGGAGCGGGGACACGAGACAAGGGACGAGCACGCGATTCTTGTTCTTCGGCTGTTGTGTTTTGATTTGAAAGCCGCAACTGATTGCAAGCAAAGCCGGCTAAGCAAACAAAACAAGCAGGTTTATGAATGAATGAGAAAGAAGAAAGCCTACCGCATGGCCTTTTACTCATCATTCTAATTCTTAGCCATCAACAATGAACTCTGACCGTTTCTTCAGGCCATAAAACGTGTTCTTCACCATTCCGAGCAGGTGTTAAACGGTCGGTCGTTAACACTTCGAAAGTGGAAACGACTCCGATTTATCGCCGGGTTTAATTGGTCTTAAAGCAGAGAACACACCCACAGGGTTCGGTTGATCGCGATAGGTCTTCAACACGACCTCTGTAATCGGTTAATGTCGACAGTATCGGCTCCATTGATGCACTGCCGTTGTGCTCGATCGATCGTTTCTGGTTGCCGTCGCCTCCTGCTCCCACTTCCTCCTGAACGACCTCGAGTGAAACCCCGAGGCAGCACCCGTGCTCTTCCGAACGAGCAGCCCGAGCGGGTGTTTCCGATCGGCGCGTTCGAAACCGCCAGCCGCTTCGCGTTCGGTTCGTTTCGGGATTTTATTTCCGTTCTTCCGCAAAAACAACTACCGGGACGGCCGACCGGACGGGCGGCTTCACGCCTCCCGTTCACGGGCGCCGCCACATGAATTCGAGCCGCCGAATGCCGACAGCCGGCGGCCCCGCTGCGTGAGTGAGTGGCCGCACATTTTTGAAGGTCAATCAAAACGCCGCTCTCCCTCTTCGTCCTCGCCGGCGGCCGGGCGGCCGGGGAGGTCGCAGTGGAACCGAGCGGAGCGAAAAGAAGCGCTCGATCGCGGCGGACGGCGAGCGGCCGCGAGTTTCGCGGAACCACCGGCAGGCTTCGCGGCCCCGAACGGACGAACGACCCACCAGCCGGCCACGGGAGGCCGACGGAGAAGAAGCGGCGGCCGGCCCGATTGATCAAAAACAAACGGCGGCCGTTCGCCGCCGCCCGGTCGGGTTTTTCGGATAAAACAGCCGCCATCCCCGCGGCCGGCCGAGCGGCCCGGGGGACGAAAAGAAGGAAGGAAGGAAGTCGCGGGGATGCCCGTAGAACGAACGAAGGAGTGCACGAGGCACAATGGATACCCAAAAATCGTTGGGCGAAAACAAAAAGTGGGACGAGGAAGCGGGAAGGGCGGGAAAAGCCGGGGCCTCAATCACAATCATAATCCCGCGGCGATTGGGAGGTTCGTTCTCAACAAAGCGGCGATCGTTCACGAGCCGAATTGCCTCTTCGGACGGCGATTATTGCCGCCCATCGCTCCACGAGAAGCCGGTGGATCGCCGGCCGGAGAGCACGCGGCGTCGTCAATTCGCCGCCCCGTTCGTCCCACGGCTCGGCCGCTTCGCCGCTTTGATTTCGTCCCGATTTTGTCGCCGTTCTTTCCGCACGGCCGCTCTTCCATTCGCCCGGGACTTCCCCGTTCACATTCGACTGGAGGCTTTTCTTTCCGCTCGATTCGATTGGTGTGGAGTGGATCAAAGCCGACGTTCTTTCACTTCAATTTTCGGAGTTCGGCCGTTTGTTTGCCCACCTTCGATCCCTTCGCCTCGAATTACTCATCGGAATTCGCCTCTTCGTCTACTCGTCACCGATTCTAACGGCGCGATGGAGTTCGTTGCTGTCTACTGAATGCACGGACGTTCCACTCGGCCTTAATCGGCTGATCATTCCCTCGTCCTGTTTTTTCGAATGCCCGCACCGATGGTCAAAGACGATCCCCGGGAGTAAGTGAATTTCTTTGATTTGCTCGATTCGGCGACAACGTGCAACTATCTGCGGATCAAACGTCTTTTACTGTACGATCAACCAATCGGATCTTCTTCTTACTCGCATTCTCCCGCTTACTGCGCTGTCGCATCAACTCGCTGCTTCCGTTTTTTCTGGAGCTCTATTTCTGTCAGGGTTCCATTATGTGGACTCCGTTCTGCACGTACGGCGGCTTCTCGTTTACCAGAAGCTGATCCCTGCGGTTCGCAGTCGAAAAGCGGCAGAAGTGAACAGTTCACGTCTTCTTCCTTTGTTTAATCCGCCGCCATCCGTTCGGATCACCCGGCGGGTGGATCCGCCCGCTCGCTCGCCCGCTTGCGATCTTGGCGGCCGGCCGCAAGGTTCGTGATCTTCGGGTCCGAAAGCTCAAAAACCAACGCGTTCGCTTGCGCCTTGAGAAGCGAGCAGCAGCCGAACGTTCGGGGGACTTTCAAACAAATAAAAGTCATAGATATTATATTTGGCGAAGTAAGTGGTTAATTTGGAGCGCAAAATAGTCATGAATTCGTGGTGCATTCCCCTCAATCGCAACCGCAGCTCGCATGAACGGAAGGAGGAATTTCGAGCACTTGAAATGGGATCTCCCGTCCGCTTCTTCTTTGATTATTTTCGGGGCGACAAACGGCCGACCAACCAAAACGAAGCGAACAACAGTCGTCGAATTGCCCTCTCGGCCGGCCGGCGGAAGTCACGACGTTTGTCGTGATTGTTGACACGAAAAAGCCGCCCGATCGGCTCGACGAGCGGCGAGGCGGCCGGCGAGGGGCGACGACGGCGGAGACTCACGAACGGATTGCTTCCGCCAAACCGCCGCCGCCGGTTGGCCGACCGCTCGAGCCGACCGAAAATTTCTCGCCGCCGCCGCCGTCCGCTTGCCGTTCGTTCCGTTCGGCCCGACGTGCTGCAGCTGATCGCTTTCGAATTTCGTCGTTCCGGCCGTTCGGCTCGAATTTTGTGTCGATTGCCCGCCCGACGATCGCGGCCGTTCTGCTCACTCGACGCCGCCGCTCGTTCGCTCGCTCAAGCACCTCGAAGGACGTCCTCAACCTCGGCGGCTTCCCGCACTTGCGCCCCGCTGAAGAGCCCGCTGATCTCAAGAGAGCGCCGTCGAGATGCAGGCCGAGGAGGTCGAACAAGAAACGCAGCCCGCTTCGCCGCCGCCCGTGGCCAGCGCGGCCAAAACAAAGTAATTTCTTCGCTCGCCCTCCGTTTGTTTATTTTTGCTCTCGCTTTGCGCTCGTTCGCCCGTCGGTCCTCCAGCTGTTCCGTTGCGGTTTCTGGGCGAAATGTCCGCAAAATTCGTCTAATTTCTACCCACAAATATTTGGGGCAAATTCCGACGATTATTCGATTGATTTACACGAATTACTCGCGAGAAACCTACGGAAAACTGCCCCAAAATCTACCGATTTCTACTAAAAATTAGAGCAAAGATGTCCATGAATCCAGTGGCCTCGATGTACTCGACGCAGACGATAACCACCGAACGTTACAGCTTCTACTCCGAAGACCACACCATCCAGCTGCCCAAGTCGAAGCCGGCCGGCGGCGATGGCGGCGGCGCCAAGTACTACGGCCGGGATCTCATGGATTTTGGGGACGACGACATCGACGATCTGCTCGACAATCTGACGATGGAGGAGCTGGAGGATCTGAACAACGATTTGGACCCCGATGTGAGTGGATTCCTCCGCATTCTGTTCGTTTATTCTCGTGTTGTTCAGAACTCGTCGCTTCCGCCGTCCCAACGATGCGCCTACCACCTGGACAAGGAGCCCACCGGCCCGTACCAGAAGGAGAAACTCCTCAAATACCTCGAGGATTCGGCCAAGAACGAAAAGGACTGGGAGGAGTCTGTTCCGTTCAATCCGGGCGTCAAGCGAGGCAAGAATTCCATTGATTTCTATTGATTGATTGGCTGAATTGCAGGCAAGATTTTCGAGGAGGACGAGGCCGCCAACACGGAGAACATCGGACCGTTGGGCCAGCTGGGCGGCGGGAAGAAGGACGAAAAGGTCACGATGCCCATCATGTTGGACGTGGACAGCGAGGACGACGATTACGACACCGTCGTGGACAAAGCGCTGGACAAGGCGCCCGAGAAGGATCTCGTCGATTTGGCCGGCATTTTGGGTTCGTTTCCCCTCTCATTCGTTCTTTTATTCGAGCGTTCAGGAATGCACAACGTGCTCAACCAAAACCAGTACTACAACGCGCTCAAGGGCAAGACGCAGGACGAGAACACGGGCACCACCTTCGACGGCATCGTCAAGGCCTACCAGCCGCGCATCGTGCCGGACGAGCCGGAGAACGAGACGGACGTGGACGAGTGCATTCGGTTCGTTCTCCTCTTGTTCTTTCCAGTGAATGCTTGTTCGCTTGCAGGAGACTAGAAGCCGACGATCAGGCCCTCACCGAAGTGAACATCAACAACATGAAGCGCATCTCGAAAGAGCGCATCCGAAAGTTGATCCGATCCGCCTGCAACTCCAAACACCTGACGAAACTCTCCCTTTCGAACACGGCGATCGACGATCAGGAGGCGCGCCCGCTCGTGGAACTGCTGGAGAACTCCCCGTCGCTGAAGGTCCTGAACGTCGAGTCGAACTTCATTTCGCCCGAAATGATCGCCAAAATGCTGCGCGCAACGCTGAAACACCAGTCGGTGGTCGAATTTCATGCCGAGAATCAGGTACCCACCTCTTTCTTTTGTTTGTGTGTACCCACTCGTTTGCAGCGACAATCGGTGCTCGGCAACCCGATCGAAATGGACATCATGATGACGGTGGAGGACAACGAGACGCTCCTCCGAGTGGGCGTCTCCCTCCAGTCGATGGAGGCCCGACATCGCGTGTCCGAAGCGCTGGAGCGGAACTACGAGCGAGGTACGCCTTTCGTCCGTTTGACTACGGGAGTACCTGCTGTTTATCGAATTATTTAACTAGGAGTTGTGGGAGATTTACAGACGCCTACCTCCAAGCTTCATTCAGCCTTCTAATCCCCTCTGCTTTCAGTCCGACTTCGCCGATTGAACAAAGAAGCCTGAAGCCGTCTGATGGCCGCCCGCTAGCGACACACTGGAATTTCGACGACCTCAATCGCGCCGAAGGCCCGCGTTCGGTTCTTCTGCCCGCACATATCACTTTTCTTTCCTGTTCGTCTGTAAATATCCTTCATTCTCGCAAAGTTCTAACCTTCTAGTCATCTGCGCCCATCCTTCGTCTGCCTTCCTTTTCGGAGACCTCCGCCCCACCCGATCGCTTCGTTTGAAGTTCGTTTGTTTCCGCTCAATCCCTCCTCTCCTGTGGTTTGCTCATTAAATTTATTTCTCTCCTTCGTTTTGTAGTTCCCGTAATGCCCCTAAAGCCGATGGTTATAAGCGAGAGGGATCGGATTGTTTTGTGGCTTGTTTCAATCGAAGAAAATAAATTCAATTGAATTTGTTGGCCGGTGGAATTGGGCGCGAACCTGGTTTGATTGGCGAGTGGCTAGCCTTTGTATCTGCTTCAAGCTACCCGATAAGCCGTGAGAAACAAAAGAAATGCTTCAAGTTGACGGACGAGCATGAATTCCCTCGACTACTCATTTCTTTCGACCATTTCGTTCAACCTTCGAATGTGTTTGTGTCGAGTGCACTCTTCCTTCTCCTGCTTATCACTTTGTGGTTCAAAACTCGACGCCCTCCGTCGGATCAAAAGTCAAACGGGAAGCAGAGAGCGGCGGAAACGAGAAGGAAGCCGCCGGCCGGTCGGCAGTCGCAGGCGGTCGGGTGGCGGTCGTGTCAATTACGCGCCTGTTCGTCCGTCTTCTTCTTCGTTTCGTTCCGCTCATGATCACGCCGTGCACGCGGCAAACGGCGGCGAGAGCGGCGGAAGGACGAAGACCGCAGGGCGGTTGGAACGAAGCGGAATGGTCGACCGGCCGGCCGCTTTCCGCCGCACACGTGCGCCCACTCGACGCCCCGTTTCGTCCACTCCGCCGCCCGGCTTGCTGCTGGGTTTGCTCGAAGAAATGCGCATTTTCTGTTGAATTCTCTTGGGAATCGGCTAGATTTTAATTGGAATTTGTCGAGCCGTTTACTAATCAGAAGATTTGAGAACATCCCTTTGAAGGCCGACGAAAGAGCGGATTTTAGAGAGCATTGCCGAAGTTTCTTTGATTTGTGGTCAGTGATCAATGAAATGCGATGTTTTGTGTGGTTTCCCTGTTCCTAACTCGTTGATGGACTCTTCCCTACGACTTGCAGCAACTTCTCAACAATTCTCGGTTGAATTCACCCGGATTGAATGGACGAACCGCATTTTCCTCGCCCATTCAACGATCGCGCGCGATTTCCTTTCGTTCATCTCGCCATCAGCCATTTATCACAACCGTTTAGGGTTTCCTTCGGGTTGACCTCCTGGCGGAAATGCTGATCCGACGGCTCACATCGCTGCGGCCGCTCGTCGGCCGGCCGTTGGCGGCGACTCGCGCCTCCTCGCACTTCACCTTCCACCCGCATCAGGCAGACGCTTCTCTCGGTTCGTCCATCCACTCCTTTCTTCTGTTGATTGCTCGCCCGTTTGCAGGAGAAACCGCCCAACAGAACCTGTGCCAATCGATCAACGCTGCGCTCCACCAGGCGCTCGAAAGCGACCCGACGGCCGTCGTTTTCGGCGAGGACGTGGCGTTCGGCGGAGTCTTCCGCTGCTCCGTCGGGCTGCTCGAGAAGTACGGAAAGGATCGCTGCTTCAACACGCCGCTCTGCGAGCAGGGCATCGCGGGATTCGGCATTGGGTTGGCGGTTTCTGGTGCGTTCTCCCTCTTATTTGAATGAACGCACGGAATTTTCGGGTTGTTTAGGAGCGACGGCGATCGCGGAGATCCAATTCGGCGACTACATCTTTCCTGCTTTCGATCAGGTGCGTTCCGCCGATTGGAGAATTCGAATGAGTTTCCATCACGTCCTATTTGCTTCTTGCACTACGAGTTCTTCCATTTTATTCCTTTGTTTTCAGCTGGTGAACGAAGCGGCCAAGTACCGCTACCGCTCGGGCAACCTGTTCAACTGCGGCAAGCTCACCGTTCGCGCCACGTGGGGCGCCGTGGGGCACGGAGCGTTCGTTCACTCCTCTTCTTCCTTGAATTCCCTGTTGTTTGAAGGCTGTACCACTCGCAGTCCCCTGAAGCGTACTTCAGCCACACGCCCGGCATCAAGGCAAGTTTCACTTCTTTCTATTCGTTAGATTCTTCTCCTTTAGGTAGTCGTCCCGCGCGGCCCCATCCAAGCCAAGGGCCTCCTGTTGGCGTGCATCGAAGAGCCCGACCCGTGCATCTTCTTCGAGCCGAAAGTTTTGTACCGAAACGCCGTCGAAGAGGTGCCCACCGCCAAGTACACGATTCCGTTGGGCGAGGCGGAGATCCTTCGGCCGGGTGCGTCCTTCTTTCCCTCGATTCCATTGTATTCGCTCGTCTTTAGGCTCGGATTTGACGATCGTCTCGTGGGGCACCCAGCTGCACGTCGTGCTCGAAGCGGCCGCTCTGGCCGAAGAGCAGGCGGGCGTCTCGTGCGAGGTGATCGACCTCCAAACGATCCTGCCGTGGGATCAGGACGCCATCGTCAAGGTTCGCCTTTTTTCCGAGATCCCCATTGATTTCTTCGAGTTCAGAGCGTGCGGAAGACCGGCCGCCTGCTGATTTCGCACGAGGCGCCGCTGACCTCCGGCTTCGGGGCGGAGATCGCTTCGACTATCCAAAAGGAGTGCTTCCTCAACCTGGAGGCGCCCGTGGAGCGAGTGTGCGGCTGGGACACGCCCTTCCCGCACGTCTTCGAGCCCTTCTACCTGCCGACCAAGTGGCGAGTGCTCGAGGCCATCAAGCGAGTCACGAACTTCTAGTGAATTCGAGTAGTCAGTAAATTGAAAGTTGATTAGTCGCCCTCTAATTATTCCTCCTTCTGTTCTTGCCACCCGTTCCTCCTCTCGCCGCACTGAAATCGATAGTGGAAATTCTGTTGCCGGTACCCGTTGCTCTCTTCTGCCGCTCCCATCGCTGCCCCGTTCCGCGCCTTCGATCGTTCCGTTTTGTTGTTGTTTGGGTTGGAGCGTCGAGAATAAACGGATTTCTATTCGATTCCGCAAGAATTCGGGTGATTTCGACTCCTGTCTTCGATTCGCCGCTTCTATCGCTCCGTTTCGTTCGAACTTCTGTTGAGTTTGATTTCAGCGAAAGAATCCGAGGAGTTCGAGCGTTCGGCCGTGCGGATGACTCGTGATCGCGTGCTCCGCCTGTACGCCCGCATTTTCCGCATCGCCCGCCGCTGGGAGGCGCAGGACCCGAAGGAAACCGAGGCCGAGCGCGCGTACATCCGCCGCGAAGCCCAACAGAAGTTCCACGACAACAAAGAGGTTCGTTCCGCTTTTCGCACTTCCTTCGTTTCATTCCGGCTTCAGATCAAAGAGGAGGAGCAAGTGCGGGTGTTGCTGGACAACGCCGAGGCGCGCATCACGATCGCCGAGCACTACCGCATCCCCTACGAGCGGCCGCCGTATTTGAAGCAGGGCACTGCCTACGGTTTGTCTCTATTCACTTATTTCTACCTGAAATCCCGCCGATTCAGATGTGCATGTCGCCGACAAGAAGTTCAAGCAGCGCGCCGGAGACGCGACTCGCGCGGCGTTCGGCGATCGACCGCGAGACGCCTGAGCTGCAGCGCCTCTTCCGCTTCTACTTCGCCTCTTCGGCTCTCGCCTTGGAGTTGGACCTGTCGCCGTTGTTGTCCGTGGACGAGAGCGCACTCGACCGTCTCTTCGATCCCGAATTCGTCGCCCGCTTGCCGCTCAAGCCGTCCTTCCAGAAGCTGTTCCTGAAGAGGGCCATCGATTTCGTGAGTTCCCCGTGCTTCTTCCTTGTTTAATTGATGGATTCAGTTGACCAAACACAACATTCACTCCGATTCGCTCTACCAGTCGCTCTGCCTGGCGATGGCCGCCCCGAACGGGCCCTTCTACCGCCACTTCTTTCCGCGCGGCTTCAGCGAGGCGGCGATCGTGATGCAGGAGCGGCCCGAAGCAATCGTCGACGGGACCACCGGCTTGTCCAGTTGGCTCGTGAGTCCCCATGTTCATTGTTCAACTCATCAGATTGAAGGCGTCGTACGTGCTCGCGAACCACTTGCTGCAATGCGAACAGTTGGACGGCCAGCGGGTGATCGAATTGGGCGCCGGCTGTGGATTAGCGGTTCGATCGCTTACCATTTTACTCATCGTTCACCTTCTTCTTTAGGGCATTGCGGCCGCTCGCTTCCACCGGCTCGCTCATTTGTGGACTACCGACTGCGATCCGCAGGTGTTGGAGCAGCTGGAGGCGAACGTTTGCGCGAACTTCGACGGCGACTCCCGCGCGACGATCGCCGTCCAGCGCTGCGACTTCGGCGACGCGCGATCGTTGGATTTGCTGCCGAAGGGCGTCGATTTGATCCTCGCTGCGGGTTTGTCCCCCTACGACCGTTCTCTCGTTTATTTCGAGGGTTTAGACGTGGTGTACGACGCGCAGCTCTCCGAATTCCCTCGTCGCCGCTTTCGCCCAGCTGGCGCCCCGCCGGATGCTCGTGGCGGCGGCCGAGCGGAACGCCGAAACGTTGGAGCACTTCCGCCGGCTTTTGGGTTCGTTTCCCGCTCGAATTCGTTCGTTTCACCTCCGTTCGCTTGCAGAGAGCGCCTCGTTGACGTTCACGACCCGCTGCTTCGCGATTCGCGACGCGCGCGGCGAAATCGAGTGCACGGACGATCCGCAGGCGTCCGGCTTGCGGCCGTTAATTCCGCCGAGTGGGACCGCCGAGAAGATCGTCCTCTTCCACATTCGGCCTTCGAGATCGTAAGCGAGTGAGCGGGGAATCCGAAGAGAAATTAGGTCTTTGATCACGTGTATTTTCTTCTGGTAATCGTTGATTGTTGCCTGAATAAACACCAGAATAAGAGAGGTACACGCACGGGTTTATTCGACCATCGATAAGAACTCTCTAGGAGCCACCTTCTTCCTCCGATTGTTCACCCCCGCTTCGGACAGCCGCCGCACGTCTTCTTGCACGCGTTGTGCATCGCTTTCACGTAGCGCTGCAAACCGAACGGAAATCAAAGGAGAGAACCGAACGAACCTTCAGTTTGCACATCTTCTCGTGCTTCTTGCAGTCGGAGCTGTCGTCGCGACAGGCTGGAATTTGGGGGATGGACGGGAGATGGAGGGGTGGACTCACTCTTGGCGGGCGCCTTACGGCCACCGGTCGATTTGCCGCCGCTCTTGCTTCCAGCTCGTCCTCCGCTGCTCTTGCTTCCGCCGCTGCTGCCCGAGCTGCTGCTGCTTCCGCTGCTCGAGCTGGAGCTGCCGCCCGACCAGCCGGGCATCGGAATGCCGTCCGGATCGCAGGTTTGCGGCGCCGCCCGGCGACCGGCCGCTTCGACGACGACCGCGTGGAGCGCGAAGAACGAGACGAACAAGAGGACGATCCACTTCGACTTCATTCCGGACGAAACAAAAGGATGCAGCGGATGAAATTGGGAGCTTTAAGGTCTCGTGTGCGAGCCATGAACTCGAGTGTGTTCCGCAGCCTCGTTGACGTCAATCGACGGCCGGCAGGTGCGCAAACGAGCGCTCGTTCGTGGAATTTCGTTGCAAGCCGCCAAGAGTCCGAAAAGTCATCCTTTCGATGCTTGGAAGACGGAAGTAATGTAATAAAGCATTGCTGGTCAGAAGAATCCACTGGGTGTTGAGCTGATCGATTGCACTGGTTATTGTTCAGTGGAAAAGGATGTCTTTGGAGTGTTCCAAAGAGCAAGTCTGACCTCACAGTGGCGTCATTCGTTCCACCATCAACTCGCAATTGCCTTGGTTGCCAACTGAAAGCCGGTTTTCTTGAAGCAACAAGCCAAAACTGCGTTTTCCCACGTCGCAATCAATGACGAAAACTCCGAGCTCGTTCACCTTTCGGCTTCGGCCGGGCGGCGTCGAAGGACGAGTGCCGATTAGAAGGGATTGCATCAATCAGTTTTTTCGGTCTTTTTGTTTGCAATCTTATCCCAATTCCTCAATCCCAATTAGTAGGAGCTTCTGCGCGGACCGTGCCCGCCAAAGAATTGATTTCTGCTGCCTGTTTGTTCCTTTTGGCGTCCGCAATTCGGCGAGCGATAAACCCGTAATGGTCGTAGTGGAATCAACTTTTTACTTCCGCTCGCAAGATGCCGATCGCTCCGTGTCTTCTCGTGAATTTCTTCCTTCAACTCACCCTGTTTGTTCCAGGTTTTACTCTCGGACTTTTGACCAACTCCGAGCGAGAAAATGGCACGCGCAGCCGGTCTTCTGGTGTACCGCGTGGCGAATCAACAGTTCGAGTACCTGCTGCTCAAGGCCTCCTACCCGCCGTACCACTGGACGCCGCCCAAAGGTTCGTCCTTCTTATTTTTTTGTTCTATTCCTTCCCTTCGTTCAGGCCACGTGGACCCGGGCGAGAACGAGTGGCAAGCGGCCGTTCGGGAGGCGCGCGAAGAGGCGAACATCGAGCCGGCGGACGTGGACGTGCACAAGGACTTCGAGCACAAAATGGAGTACGACACGCCCAAGGAGGGACGCAAGACGGTGACCTACTGGCTGGCCGAACTCAAGACCAAGGACATCACTCTCTCGCACGAGCACACCCACTGGGAGTGGCAGCCGCTGGAGACGGCCGTGAAGCTCGCGAAGTTCCCCGAAATGGAGAAGATGCTGCGCGAGGCCGAAGAGTACCTGCAGAAGAAGAAGAGCACTTGAGCGGGTTCGCATGCTCGTATCTGTTTGATTGTTCTCGATATTTCCAGCTGTTCCTAATTGTTCTCATTCGTTTGAGTGAATAAAGCGTATTTATTAGCACAGAGGTCGATGCGAGAAGAGTTTGATGTTTGATGGAGCGATCAATCAGCGCTTCGTTTTTCCAATCACGAAACTCCACGCTCTTCCGTTCGTCATCCCCCGCATTCCATTTACCCCGCTGCTTCACGTTCATCCCAAAAGGACCGTAAATCCGCAGATAAAAAGGGCGGGCGAGCGGGCTACTCGTTTCATTAACGCTGACCGATCGGACGGGCGGTCGGCGGGCGGAAGGCGAAACGAGTTTGGGCGGCGAGAACGACAAAGAAGATCGGCGTGCGGGCGGAAATTCTCCGTCATCCCAACGGAAGGAAGCGAAGGAAAGAAACGAGTTCGAACCGAAGACGGCGGGATAAGAAAACACGCGGATATCTTCGGGATTTCGTTCATTTGCTCACACGCTGAAAGCTTGCGGTCGACGGGTTGAAGTCGGGAGTGCTTCTTTCTATTCAATCAGTTTAGTAGAGAAGAGTTCTTCCTTCTACTCACTCACTCATTCCATTCAAACATGGAAGCGGGCAAAGTGGCCACCGGGGCGACGGCGCTGATTTCGGCCGCCGCCATCGTCTCGTGCCTCGTTTTCGTCGTGCGCATGAACGCGGAGATTGCCGAGCTGTACCGCGAGTGCATGGACGACATGGGGGAGTTCAACGTAAAAATGAAGACGTGTTCAATTTCTTCATCTTCTCGCTCGTTGTAGAAGCTGACGAACGACGCGTGGACCGAAATGCAGACGATGCAGACGGGCGGACGACCGGCGGCGGTTCGCGACTCGAAACAACCGTTCGCTTCCATCTTCCGCTCCTCCCGACAAGCCGGACTGCCCGCCCAGTGCAGTAAGCCTCGACCCGTAGGCTTCCAATCCACTTGGTTGATTTGCAGACTGCGGCCTCCAACCGAACAACTGCCCGGCGGGTCCGCGGGGCGCCAAGGGTCGTGCGGGGCAGAGCGGCGAGAACGGCGGTTCGTTTGCTTCTTCCCGCCTTCCAATGACTCATCCCCGCTTGTTTAGTGCCCGGAGCGGCGGGAGCGCCCGGAATGAGCGGCTCGAAGTTGGGCGAGCAAATGTACCCACACTCGTGAGCTTACGGATCAACCCGATCGATTCAATCCTCACGTTTGCAGCTGCATCCAATGCCCGGCGGGCGAACGTGGTCCGCAGGGCGCCAAGGGACGTCCGGGTGTTTCGGGACCGCCGTTCGTTGCCGAGCGCAAAGGAAAGAAGTGATTTTGATCGATTTCAGTGGAGGAGACGGAGCGAACGCTCCGCCCGTTCCGGCGGGCGTTCGCGGACCGCCGGGCGAAGCGGGTGAGCCGGGAGTCGCTGGAGTCGACGGTGCGGACGGTCCGGCGGGCGTTGACGTTCGTTTAAACCAGAAGAACCGCACATTAGCCGTTTGGTTGCAGGGCGAAGACGCGATCAAGTACGGCGACGCGCCCGCGGGTCCGAAGGGCGCCGTCGGCGAAATCGGAGACGTCGGCGATGCGGGAGAGCCGGGAACGGTTCGTTCACTTCCGTCCACTTCTTTCTTTGACTCGAAGCCTTCAGGACGGCGAGGAAGTGGCCGGAGAGCCGGGCGACGTCGGGCCGGCCGGTCTCCAAGGAATTCCCGGACCGCGAGGTGCTGCGGGAGTTGTGAGTCACCTCCATCTACTTTCGGTTCACTTGCCGCTTGTTTGCAGCCCGGAACGGAGGGAGTTCCAGGCCAAGACGGAAATTAGTGAGTTCTCTCTTCATTTACATTGTGAATTCATTGCTTTGTTCAGCTGCCCCTGTCCGCCGCGCGGCTCCATTGTTGCGCCGGCCGAAGCCAAAGAGAACTTCGAGCAGCCGCCGCCCGAAGAGTACAAGACGCCCGCCGCCGAGACGCCCGTCCATCCCGAACAGAACGAGCAGAAGGCGGAAGAGAAGCCGGCCGCCGCCGCTCCCGCCGAGGCGCCCACCGAGGAGTACGCGAAACCGGCGGATGCCGCCGAGCAGAAACCGGCCGACGAGTACAAGACGCCTGCCAACGACGAGCAGAAACCTGCGGATGAAAAGCCGGAAAAGCAGAAGCCAGAGGAGCAGACGACGGCGGAGCAGAAAGCGGAAGAAACGACCGACCAACCGTCGACCTCCGCTCCGGCGGCCGCGGCAACGGAGAGCGACGGCGAGTACCCGCCCGTTCATTGAGCGATTGATCGTTTTTCATTGAAGCGAGTGTTGAAATAAATGGGATTCTGATGCAATTGACGGGGAAACATGACATGTAGGGGAAGTCCAACAGAGAAGCGTCTAGATTCCGTGACGCTGCAATGAGTTCGCTGAAGTTCCGTCCACTTCCTTAATCAGTCGAGACCCACTAGACGGTGAACAGGCTCGTGGAACAAATAAGATTACACTCGTTAATGCCCGCTCATCCCCGTTGACGTCAAATCCGCTCGACTGGCCGACTGTTGACCTTTGAGTCGAAGCGATCGCTCGCCCGCCCGCACGAAATCCGCGCGGCAAACAAGCGGGCCGAAGCGACAATCCCTCGTTCTATCCACTTATTATACAAACTCCCGCTAATCGCTCGGAAGCCGTCGGGAGGCGTCAGGAGGCGTCGGGAAGCGTGGATCAACACCATGAGATCAAAAGCAGAAAGAACAGGAGGCGCGTGCTCTGCTTGACTTTTACGATCGTTTTGGTGATCTCGCGGACGGTTATTTCGTGCGCCGATCTCTTGCTTGCGCTCCCAACCCAAGAGATTGCTTCAACAGATTTTATTGCACGTTCATTGCACTACGAAACGAGGAACACAAGATGATGGGAGAGGCAACTTAATGCCACTCGTTGTCGTGCCCGAAATGTCCGCCCAAGTGGTGACCGTCAAGGTGTCCGCCGTGGTGGCCGCCCAGATGGCCGTCGAAGTGGTGCGGGTGGTGGTCGAAGTGGTGGTCGCCGTGGTGCTCCAGGCCGTGCTCCAGGCCGTGCTCGAAGTGGTGGGGCAGATGCTCGCCGTGATGCTCGAAGTGATGCGGCGCGTGGTCGGCGTGTCCCAAGTGGTGGCCGTGATGCTCCAGATGGTGCGGGTGCTCGTGGTGGGCGTGCTCCGAGTGGGCCGCGTGGGCGCCGTCGTGGCCGCCCTCCCAGCCGTCGGCGCGGCCGTGATCATCGCCGTGCTCGTGGGCGTAGCCGTGAGCGAACGAGTCGCCACTCTCGTGCTGCTTGTGGCCGCCGTAGTCCAGACGCGCCCAATCCTGCTGGTCGCCCTTGGCGAAGCCGGCGTCGTGGCCGCCTTCCCGACGGTCGGCGTGCTCCCAGTCGTGCGCGTCCCCACTCTTCGCGCCCCACTCGCCGTCGTGGCCGTGCGATTCGGCCGCGTGGTGCTCGTCGTGGTGCGGGTGGTGGCCCCAGCCGTCGCCGTGGTGGAACAGGCCTGCAAACGATCGAATAGCCGAAAGATCGCCGCTCGAGGACGAACCAGAAGCCGCAACGCTCAGGGCGCAGCCAGCGAGCAGAACGAAGGCGGAAATCGAAGCCGAAGGCATTTCGATCAACCGGAGCGGGAGGGTGAGCAGGAGGAAGGTGGAGGAAGTGGACTCGACGAACGAGTGGATGCCTTTTGGCCACGAATCCACCGGCTTTTATACTCGCCAGCGCTCCGAAGATCGACGTGATTATTGCGCGATTTATTGACTTCCGAACGAGCCGCCGACGCCGCCGAGGAGTGTGACCAGCCGATGGGCCGCCGCCGGAGAACACGATCAACCGGAGACCATCGGCGGCGGCGGGAAGACGCGCGGCGGGTGGCCGTAACGAACGCCCGCATGCGACGGGCGCCGTCGTTCCGCATCCTCCTCGCGTGTTGCCCGTGTTTCTTTTGTTTATTGCGTTCGTCTGTGTGCATTCCATTGCGTTGCATAATCAGACAATGAGCAGCGAGCAGTTGAATGCGGAGGAATGTGGTGGAGGCAGTGAGAAGGCGACGAGAACGAGTCGCTTATTCTTGTTACGGTACTCTCGAGTATTCCAACCTCCTGCAGCAAAGGTGGTCACATTCTGTGATCCCGAGCAGAAACTACAACATTCTGCAGTTGCAAAGTGGTGTCATTTTGCTTTCGTTCGACTTGAATCACTCGACCGGTCTCGAGGTCAAGGGCGCTTGCGATGATTCGTCGCGCGCGCACGTCACTTGCACTTTCGACCACACCGAAAACGGAGATCGAATGGAGCGGGCGAAACGAACGCCGAACGTTCGGGCGGATCGAAGACCGCGCGCCGCGGGGCGCCGTTCGTTTCGTTCGCCTCGTGATTCACGAGAGGAGGGCGGCGGATAAGCGGGTCCGATTTTCGACCGAAAAACGCACCAAACGATCGAGCTTACGGTTTGTTGCGTTCGACGATCTGCTCGATTGATCGATCGCTTGTTTGTTACACGCGGGATTAATCGACGGTTGACCGTCGGGAGCTTCTCGATCGTTCCGCACAAACAGCGGAGGTAGTTCCGGGTTCTTTTAGTAAACAACCATGTGAGATCAACGAAGCAAATCCGCTTCCTTGCGATGACCTCCACCATATTGTAAAAAATGGAAAAGTTTCAGACGGAGTGAATCACCGCAGCCATCGGGAGCATCACGTCTTCGATCAATCCTTCCGTTCATCTGCAAGAACAGAGCGCTTCTTCCACGAAATTTCAAGAGTCGTTTGTATCCGAGCGGACGAAACAAAACGCGGAGGGAACACGCGGAACGAACGTGCGGGCCGGCGATCTCGCGGGCAATCCGCGCGCGTTTCGTCGTTCCCTCCGGTCGCCGGCAAACGTCAAGAGTTCAACTGCCGGCCGCCGTGTTCGCTCGAGTGAACTACGGTAATAACGAGTGCATTCGCTGGCACGCGTTTGTTCACGAGGTTCCCTTCTTTCTTTTGAGTGCATCTTGAAGTCCGGATCTTTGGCAGCACTCTGCTGAAATTGACGCTTCGAGGATCGCACAAAAATGTCTTTCTGGAATTCCCTTCACTGCATTCGTTGCATTCATTGCATTGCAAGAAGCTTGCAAAGCCAACGGAATGCTTTGCGGGTTCATTCCTCCGGCAAACACCCGAATTCACACCCGCCCGAGCCGCCTGCATGAGTCAACGAATCGTGGAGGCGAAAGCAAACAGACGTTCGAAAAAGAAACAAAGCTGATTGACGCCTCCAATTCGTCGCGCACCGTTTCGTCCTCGAATCGACGTGAATTCGGCGGCTATTTGGAGCGAAATCTTCGCGAATTTCGCGCGGCTCAACGCCCCTTTGTCGTTGTTTGCGCTCCCACTTGTTCGCGCGGCCGCCCGCCCCGCAAACACCCGCGCACGGAAGGAACACGCGCGATAATTGACGTTCGCTGGTGTTTGCACGAAACGGCGAGCGCCGAGAGGGCGGAGTCGAACCGAACGGTGGAGTGCGCGGTTTGAAATCGAGCGACCGTTCGGAACAACGCGAAACGAAACGCTCAAAAGCTCTCGGGATTTGCGGAAGCGGCCGATCCGTCGGGTTGTTCCACCGGAGGGCGTGTAGAATGGGATGGCATTTAAAGGACGAAGAGGTGTCTGCATTCCATTCATTCAATCGACGTGCATTCGTTGCTTGCTTTGTGGAGTTTGCGGGGTTCATGGGGTTCGAGTCTTTCGATCGTGCCCTTTAGCCAACGCTTTGTTAATAACCTCTGCATTTCGTGCTTCGTTCACTTGCCCGTTGCCATCCTTTACTCCTTTGGTTGCAGCAACGTACCTCCTTCGAATCCCGCTTCCTCCACCGCAAACTACAGCAATGGGCAGCCGAAGCGACCGTTTGGCCCTCCGCTACCACATGAAGAGCGACCTGCACCGCGCGCTGCTCGCCGAGTTCATGGCCACGATGCTTCTGATGGTGAGTGGACGAGCGGAGAGCAACTTCAACTTGTTGCTTGCAGTACGTGGGCTTCGCGGTGAACGCGACGACAACGCTGAGCCGGGGCGCGAACAACGGGAATCTCGGCAACACCATCGGCTGGGGTCTCTCGCTCCTCTTCGCCGTCACCATGGGCTGGAACATCACCGGTGAGCTTTGCGGGCGTCGAGGTTGGAGTGACTGGGCAATTGTTTTGGAAGATAAAAAAGCAAAGGCTGTCTGCTTCCAAAACAGCAGAGTTTGGGGCGCCTTGTGTGCTGCAACTCCTGGGCGAGCTTCGATTTGGGCTGCAGTTCAAAAACGAACACGGTTTGATTCAAAGCTCAACGACTTCCGCTCGCAGAAAGTTCATTTGTTTTTACAGTAGAGGACTCGGCGACAAACCAAGCGAAAAAGAGCCAGCAGATTAGCGCGACACTCGGCGCGTGAACCCCCGCCGTCCACGCTTCACGCACCACGTCGAAAATAAACCCAACGGTCGGCGACCACAAACGTCTTTTGTTTTCGCAAACCGCGCGCTAATCGCCGCCCACTTTGCGCGCAGTTTTCGGACGCTTCCTGCGTGTTTTTTGTGGTCAAACAAGCGGTTTTTGCTCGCGGTTTGACGGCGAGTTCACGGATCAAACAAGACGACGAGCAGCGCGTTCGCGCCGACGAAAAGCGTGGAAAAGACGGGCGCGAAAAGAAACACTTTCGATCAAGCCGCCGTTTTTCGTTGTGTTTGCGGTTGGGCTCGTCGGGGCGCGAAGAAGTGCGGGGGCGCTCGTTTGCGCAAAAAACAATTGAAAACACTTGTCAATGAACCCCGCGACAAAAACGCTCGCCTTCGTTCATCCCACGTCTCATCGTTTTTTGCAGGCTCCCACGTCAATCCGGCGATTTCGTTCGTCGCCTGGACGTTCAACGAGCTCCCCTTCCTTCATTTTTTGTTGTACTCCGTCGTCCAAACGATCGCGTCGTTCTTCGGCGCCCTCTTCGCCTTCGTCTTGTACTACGGTGAGTTTCTTTGACGTTTCGGGGGGCAACGGTTGGGCGGGGGATGAGCGGCGGAAGCAGTTTCTGTTATGTGCGCTTTCGTGGTGCAGTGGTGATCGCAGAAGATTGCTTCCTGGACGACTTGCTTTTGCCACTTGTCCAACGGCGAATTCAGGTCGTCAATGTCGATCTGTTTTGCCTTTCACAAGCTCCATGCACCGACTAATCATCCCCCTTGCAGATAAAATCAACCAGTTCGACGGCGGCCTGCGGCAAGTGCACGGCCCGAACGCCACTGCCGGTAAGCCCTTCTTCTGATCGATCTCTTCATCGCCTTCTTGTGTTGCAGGGATTTTTGCTACGTACCCGGGCGATCACCTGTCGATCTTGGGCGGCGTCTTCGACCAAGTGAGTGTTCTCCTTGGGATTGAAAGAGGTTGGAGAGGTTGGATTGAATCCAAGTGCTCGCTCTTGCGTCCGTTCACTCGACTCAAACAACGAGGAGTACGGTCCTCACACTCCTTTGTTACTCGTTCGTCTGCTTCAAAACGGAGTTCATTCTCGTGTCCGTCGTTCTAATCGACTTCTTTTGAGTCGAATCGAACGCTCGGTCGGGCGGTGCGGTCGGGCGGGGAAGTCGCGGGCATATCGTTCCATTCTTTCCGATTCTATTGATCGACTGCCAGCATGTGAGCGACACACGTGCGAAGAAATCCGCTCAGCCTGAGCAAACAGCAGATCGGGGAACGGAACGGTGCGCGCAAGTGCACAGTCGCTTTGAATCAATCCATTGATTGAATTCGAGTGGATTTCTTTTGAAATCAATGAAAAGTCGATGAAACGGGCGGTACAATGCAAGAAATGCACGAAGCACGAGGAACACGTGACATTCTCGAACCAAACTACAAAGCAGGCATTCCACAATTACCGAACTGATCTGATTGCTTTAGGTCTCCTGCACGACCGTAATGACGGTCATGGTCTACATGACGACGGATCCGCGCAATCAAATCCCCAAGTGGGCGCAGCCGTCGTTCATTTGCGCGATGCTCGTCACCGTTGGGATGGGCTTCGGGATGAATGCGGGCAACGCCATGAGTACGTCTTGCTTCCTTTGACTACTCGCTTCTAGTCGCTTCGTTTAGATCCCGCCCGTGACTTTGGGCCGCGCGTGTTCACGCTGTTCGCCGGCTACGGCTGGGAGGTCTTTTCGTGCGTTTCCTCTCATTCAACCCTCTTCTTATCGATTGTTTGCAGCTACAACAACTACGGCTGGTTTTGGATTCCCATTATTTGCCCGATGGTTCGTTCAATTCTAATACGATCGTTAAGGCGGCTGTTTGCAGTTCGGAACGGTCATCGGCGCGTGGCTGTACAAATTCCTAGTCGGTTTCCAAATTCCGCCGACCGGCGACGAGAAGGCGATGCTGGAGTCACAGGTGAGCGGCGGAAACTCCGTAGAGTTCACTCGATCGCTTGCTGCAGATCTCTGAGCCGTCGACCGTCTACTCGACCCTCGACAGTCCGCAGATCAAGGTCGCTGGCGGGAAGATGGGCAGCAGCTCCACGATGTGAGTTCTCCGCTTAAAGAAGTGTACTTATTCGATCGTTCAGCAGTTCGATACGCGTGTGAGATGCCTTATGTAGACGATTATCAATGGTTAGCCCCGACCACTCACGGCAATACCGAACAACCGACATCTCAACGGAATTCCTTTTTTCTCCCATTTCTCAATGCACATAACCGGTACTCATCTCCTTTCCTTCGTGTTCTTTGTGTTCCCACTTCCAAGTTTCCAAAGTTTTGCGTTCTAGCGGAGCAATAAACCGTTTTACCACCGGTTGTGACGGCTCGATTGGACGTCTCTGGGGTGCTTGAAACACCGCTTTTGGAAGCCCTGCCATCTGCTGGAAGTGCGAGAAATCCGGATTGCCCCGCGTTTATCCTCGAAGATCGGCCGCTCGGAACGCGATCAGATAAGCGGGAAAAGCGTGCGTTGTTTGGGTTGATAGCTGGAATGCGCGGAGATAACGGGAACTCGTTTCTCGCATCGTTTCCAATGTATCGTCTCACCAACGCCACTGTAATGAACGAATCAAATGAGAAGAGAACCCCTCTGTTGCATTAAATCCAACGACCTGCCGCAATCGAATCCAATCTTCATGGTCATTCTTCTCACTCGCCGCTCATCTTCGCAACGACGACCAGCGGATCGTCAATGATTTCTCATTTCGGCGGTGCAATCGGCGCTGACCGGCCGGCTCTTAACGTTGGCGATTGTGTCGGCCAATGGAGGCAATTTGACGAACGTTAAAAGCAAGGCGATGGGCAAATCAAGCTGAATGCGAGTCAATACAAGGATCTTATGTGATGCTTTCAACAGTCAATCGCTCTGCCTCTCAATTCCATCGTGTGTTCGGCCGCTCATCAAAACTAACTCGTCCCGCTCGCCGGCTTGATCCCCGCCGCTCCGGTTTCCCCCTTCGTTTTTCTTCGCACATTCCGCCGATTAGATGCGCCCGGAATGAGGGACGACGGCGGCGGGGAGGTGGAGGGAAGAAACGAGTCGTCGGAGGCGGAGGGCGGTCGGCGTGTGCGGGGCGACAAATTGGCTGGCGGACGGACGGGCGGCAGCGGGCGGATCCTTGTCGGGTATAAAACGACCGGCGAGTCGTTGGGAGGAGGATGTCAGGGGCGGCGAGGGCGTTCAAGTGGGCGCTTCCCCGCAGCGGTTGGCGTTCAACCTGCCGGCGGAAATCCACGTGCAGCCGGGGGTTCCGCCGAAGGGATTGGGTTGACTGTTCGCGGTCCCTCGCGCATCCCTTCCTTCCACTCCCTCCTTCCATTCAGTTCTTACCCCTCCGTTTGCAGGATGGACCTGAAAACCTCGGTCACGACCGCCGCGTCGTTGGCGGGCGTCGCGCTATTGGCGTTGGCCGTCGGCCTGCCGATGATGCTCAACGACATGGCGTTGTTGGAGTCGGAGTTGGCCGCCGAGCGCCAAATCTACATCGACATGTGAGCTTTCCACTGTTCAATTCAATTCAACCCATTGCTCTCGTTCGTGCAGGTCCAACAGCATGTGGACGGACCTGATGGCTCAAAACCGAGAGATTCGCGTCGCCCGCTCCGCCGAATTCGGCGCCGAACTCGTCCGCCATCGTCGTCAATGTGCGTTGGAATCAAAATAAGCTTCTTAATGCGTTTGGTGGATTGCAGACGGAGACGCGAACACCGCCGGCTCCCCGAACACCTCCGGCGGCGCCGCCGCCCCCAAGCCGAACCCCAAGTGCCCGCAGGGACCGAAGGGAAGCCCCGGCATTCCCGTTCGTCTTGTGCATTGATTCAAGGGTTGATCGCATTGTGGTTGTAGGGAGAAGCCGGTATGGATGGCGTGGACGGCGTCCCCGGCCAGCCCGGCAACGGCGTCGGTTTCTCTGACAACCCGTAAGCTTTCTTCGCTTAAGAGAAAGGAAGGCGGTCCTTTTGTGCTCGTCTGAATTCGGATCACCCCCTTCTTGCAGCTACGGAGTGCCCGAGGACTCGCCGTGCGCCCCGTGCCCCGCCGGTTTGTTTCGCTCGTTTTTCTCAACTCAAATCAACGCGTGTAATTCGTAGGACCCCCGGGACTGCCGGGCTATAAGGGGAAAAGAGGCCAGCGCGGTGAGAAGGGCGCCAAGGGACCGCAAGGGACGCCCGGCCGCGACGGCGAGGTCGGCGACGAGGGACCCGAGGGAGAACGCGGATATCCCGGCGACCAAGGCCCGCAGGGCGAGAAGGGTGAGTGTTTCGCATCCCTCCGCATCCTCCCGACGTTCTCCGCTCACTTCTCATTCACTGCGCGCACTTCTCACTCAATTCGTTCGTTCAGGACCCGCTGGCGAGGACGGAATCGGCTACGCAAAGGGACCGGCAGGCCCGAAGGGCGAGACCGGAGCTCCCGGCCTCGAGGGCGACGAGGGACTCCCTGGTGCGTTCTCATTCGAAGGAAGAAGCAATCAGATGTTGTCTGCTTGCAGGCGAGCGCGGAGACGATGCCCCGCCCGGCGCCCAAGGCGGTACGTTGATTTCGCTTTCACATCCATCTAAACCTTCATTCATTTGCTTCAGAGCAAGGCCCGCAAGGACCCAAGGGAGAGAAGGGCAAGGATGGAGTCCCCGGCCTGGCAGGATCCATCGGAGAGCCTGGGTGAGTTCTAGGAAGCTCCCACTCACTCATTCGCTGCCCGCTTTAGTGCCGACTCCGACTACTGCCCGTGCCCGGAGCGCGGCAGCGGTGGAAGCGAAGGCGGACCGTCGGCCGGAGGCGCGTCGAGCGGAGGCGCTGGAGCCGCCCCGTCGGGTGGCGAGGGACCGGCCGGTGGAAACGCGAGCCCGCACGCCGCCTCGTACGACGAGTCGCCCGGCACTGCGCCGGCCAAGGGCCCCGCTGAGGGAGGCGCCTCCGCCGCCGCTCCGACTGCTCCCGAAACGCCCGCCGGTGGAGCTGGAGCCGCTCCGGCCGGCGCCACGGACACGAAGCCCGCCGCTGGAGGCCAAGCCGGCTACGAGAACCCTGCGCCTGCCGCACCCGCCGCCGCTTCGACCGGAGGCGCCGCCCCGACGCCCGCCGGCGGCCAACCGGCCGGAGGCGCTGGAGGCGAGAGCGGCTACCAGCAGGCCGTGGCGTCGCGTCGTTTCGCCGCCTACTCCAAGCTGGCCCACGCCGCTTCTCTTCGCCGCCGTCATCTGTAGGCCGTTCGGCACGCGATGAGCGACGATTCCCTCTCTTTAATGCTTGTTTCTTCCATCCGCAGCAAGCCGTAGCAAACGGGACCGCTCCAAGCAAAAATAAACCCCTGGCATTCATTCATTCGTTTGGTGTGGAAGGCGGCAGGTTGACGAACCGATCGCTTTCCCTCTGTGAAGAAGAGCAGTGGAAGGGCACTGAAGGGAGGAGAAATCCACTTGACGCCCCTCTGCGGAGATGAAAGCGGAGTAATTTGCGCCTCCTGTTCGAAAAGAAGCGCCTCGAATGGTTCAGAAAGAGGTTCGTCGTGGTTTCTCTTCGTTTGAACGCCTTACGGCGCAATTCATTCATCGGTGGTGTACGTGCATCTAAGGAGGGTGAGTTGGAGTTGCGAGTGGCAGCAGTAGCTGGGTGCGGTGCCCCACAGCAGCGTCTGATCGTGAGCACCCGTCTCGGTCGACTACTCGCTCTGCCTCTCGCTCCCCCGGATGTTCCACGACACAAAGATCGCGGTGGCGGCTGCGTCGTTGGCCTCGACGGTCGCCCTCGTCGTCTGCTTGGTCATGATCCCATCGATCTACCGCATGGTCGACGAGTTAAGCGACGAGGTGGCGGCGAATGTGCGCTCGTTCCGCGCGGAGACCGAAGAGGCGTGGGAGACGCTGATGGATCTCCAGACGGCCGTCTTGCCGCCCTCCAAGCCCCGGCCGAATCCCTTCGCTTCGGTCTTCGGCGCAAAGCGAAAGCGACAGGCGGACGGCGGCGGGCGGCCGGAGGAGTTCGCCGCACTCCCCGACTACTGCCAATGCGAGCCGATCAAGCTGCAGTGTCCGCCGGGTGAGTTCCCACCTGCTGTGCAGCTTCTAATCGACGGATGAAAGGCCCCCGAGGTCCAACGGGGCCGGCGGGCGAGAAGGGGGCGAAAGGCGCCATTGGACCGCCCGGCGACGACAACAACGAGGTCATCCCGCCGCTGGTGTGTCCCGGCTACGACGGCGCCTGTCAGCAGTGCCCAGCGGGGCCTGTGGGGTTGCCCGGACCGTTGGGCGCGCCCGTGAGTTCCCACCATCGAATTTCTGCTCACTTCGTTGAATTCAAGGGCGAACCGGGCGCTGAAGGCGAGGCGGGCCCGAACGGCGTGCGGGGGCTGGACGGCGAGCCCGGGCTTGTCGGAATGCCGGGAATGAAAGGTCGAGCCGGTAAAAGCGGGCCGCCCGGTGCGTTAACACGAGCTTTCAACCAATTTTGTTGGTTTGCAGGACCGAAGGGCGATGTGGGCGGCGATTTCGCGCGAGAAGTCGGAACTCCCGGCCCGAAAGGCGGTGCGTTCTCCATCGACCTTCCTTACCTCCATCCTTCCGTTCGTTCATCCTTTCAACCTTTTTAGAACGCGGAGACACCGGACCGCAAGGCGAAGCGGGCCCGCGGGGAGACAACGGCATGGACGGCATCCCCGGAGCTCAAGGCCCTCAAGTGATCCCTTTTTCGTTCATTCTTGTGCACAAAATTGCCACTTGCAGGGCCCACCGGGATTGACGGGCGTCGACGGACTCGACGGCTTGCCGGGGCCGAAGGGCGGCGTCGGGCGGCCGGGCAACGACGGCGCGTACGTTCCTTTAAGCAGGCACTTCACATTCATGTGTTGCCTTCAGCTACTGCTCCTGTCCGCCGCGCACGAACGAGCTGGTGCGACGCGCACGACACCGAAAGTTCCAGTAAATTCCTTCCGAATAAACTCCTTCCACTCGCAAGTAGACACTTTGTTCGAACGTTAGACACTTCGCTTTATTTGCGGAGAACGGGAACAAGCTGGACGTAAAGTGGAGTGGAATTAGTGCAGGAAGGAGGAAGTGCGGGAATTCGGAGTATGCATTCGATACACGAGACGAACGAGAGCGGAAGGAGGGAAGCCGGATGTCCGCACACGCTCGGCCTAATCCTTCTGCTCCGTTCCGTGCTTGAGGACGCGCGTGAACTCCACGTAGTCGAATTTGCCGTCCTTGATGGGCGCGTCGCGCAGCAGCTCGTCCACCTGCTCGTCCGTGAAGCGCTCGCCCATCGTCGTCATGATTTCGCGGAAGCGCTCCTCGGGGATCGTGCCTGCAAGCGAGCGGAATGCAAAAGAACAAAGAAATAGTGGACGAACCGCTGTTATCCTCGTCGAAACACTGGAACGCGTTCTTGATCACGTCCTGTGGATCGGTGCCGGTCAGTTTTTCGCCGAACAGCGTCAGGAACATCGTAAAGTTGAGAGAGCCGGCCGCTTGGCCGATCATCTTGTCTACGAACTCCTCGGTGACCTCCTTGCCCAACGAGGCGAACATGTCCTGCAATCGGAAGGATAAACAAAGGAAGGAAGGAAGAGAGTTCACCTGCAAGTCCGTCTGCGTGATGAACCCGTCGCGGTCCTGGTCGATCATGTTGAATGCCGCTTTGAACTCTTGAATTTGCGCCTGGTCGAACATGGCGAAGATGTTCGAGGTGGCGCGTTGCGGGCGCGTCCGACGACCGGCAGTCTTGCGGGAGGCCATGATGATCGAGGCGGTGGTGTGTTTGATGAGGGCGAACAAGTGGAGGAGTCTGAAAGGTAGACGATGCGAATGGAGGTCGAGGCGTGACATCGTCGTTGCATTCAAAGACGGAGCGAATGGAAGGGAGAGGAGGACACGAGTCCCCACCGACGGCACAGGAAACCCCTTCGGACGGCCGGCGAACAATTCGGAAATGAGAATTTCGCAAGACGGCCCTCGGCCGAGAGAAGCGTGAACGGAAATAATCCGCCTGTTTTGCGACGAAGAAATCCGCCCGCCGGTCGGGGCCGAAGACCCTCGATGGAGCGGCTTACGCGGGCGCGCACGGAAATCCCCCACGAATTTCCATTAACGAATGGACGGAACTAATGGACGCGTGAAGCCCGAGTGGAAGCCGCAAATTCGAGCGAACAATCACGATTCCTTCCGTTTGATGGCGGGACGTCAAGGACGTCAACGAGACGAAAAGGAAGTGAATAATCCGTGGACGAAAACGGGACGACGCCGGCCGCGGCCGCAAGCGATCGAAAGGCGGCCAATTTCCACGTTCTTCGCCGCGATTCCGCCCGTCCGCCGGCCTGTTGAGCGGTTGGCGGGCGAGCGAGGGGGGAATCACGCCGCCGCCACCGCCGCAACAACGACGAGCGGACGAGCGACGGGGAGAAGGCGGGCGGGTGACTCGTCAGTGCGTGCGGGGCGGCGAGCGGCGAACGAAGTGAATCGATCGATGCGAGCGGACCGCCCTACAGTCCGCCGGGCGGATTTGCACTCCTGCGGACGAAAAGGCGTTCGGACGGAGAATTGCAGCAGATGAGTGCAAAAAGAGATGCGGCACGACGAACGGCTTGGAGTTGGAGCCGAAAGGAGCGAAGTAAACAAAGCGAACGGCTTATTTCGGCTACTTTCGAGAAATTCGAGAAATTATTGCATTTTGAAGTCAAACACACCCGAAATCTCTAGAAATCCTGATTAAATTGTGCACATAACTTGTGGAAATTATTCAACACAAGTTTATCCAAAAGAACCACTCCAATTCGCTTCGAAATCGCGAGAATCGTGGAAATAAACGAAGACGCGCACTT
The DNA here is from genome assembly GCA_024699865.1 of Aphelenchoides fujianensis. Classification (NCBI taxonomy): domain Eukaryota; kingdom Metazoa; phylum Nematoda; class Chromadorea; order Rhabditida; family Aphelenchoididae; genus Aphelenchoides; species Aphelenchoides fujianensis. Next base: position 1,193,168 of record JAMPIO010000008.1, on the reverse strand, counting down.
CCAACGAGCGGCGGCGGCGTCCGGCGAGCGGGCGAGCGAGCGGAGAGCCGGCGAGACGCGCAGGCAGCGGCGATTCGAACGCCACCGCGGGGAGTTCGCGGCGGGAGTCGCCGGAGCGAGGTGGCCGGCCGGGCGGCGGGCACTCGGCGCCGAAGACTGCCGGGATTCCCGCACAAACAACAACAATCGTTTATCTCTTTTATAGCGACTACTTGTGCTGCCCGGATTCATTGATGTTTGTAGAGGACGCCAACGAGAATCCGCCTCCTCCACGAACGGACGAAAGCGAGGGCGTGGGGCTCGAATTTCTGCTTCGCTCGCGATCACGACCACGCAGTCGAGCCGGCCGGCCAGCGGAAATGCGGAGGTTCTTCGTGTTCCGTTGTGCTCCTTCGTTCCTCAACGGTTTGCGGCAATTGATTCGAATGCTTGAACGAATCCTGCAGTTTATGATCCCAAATTGACTCCGAAATTCAATCCCGCAATCAAATTTCGACCACTCGTTCAAACCAGTGGTCATCTCGTGCCATCTCCTGCTCCTCCGTTTTCCAGCGGGCGTTCTTCAACGCTTCTTCCCATTTTATTGGCTTTTAGTCGGCTCGTTTGCGGAGCAAAGACGGTCCCGAACCGCCTCGCCGTCGGCCGCATCGCCTTGCAAATGCGCGTCTAATGGGGTCGAACGAGGGCGGGCGGGGGAGCGGTGGGGATTCCCCAATTTCCGCTGCGCTTTTTCGGTTTCGTCCATCTGCTTCCTGCTGCCCTCGATGATGCGGAGGAGGAGGAGGAGAGTGCGCAAAGGAGTGGCCAGATGGGAACGGAATGGATGAATAGAACACGGATTTCTTCTGGTTTTTGCTGCCTCATCAAGTGAGCAATCAGCATGGATATCGTCTAACAAACATTTTCTCATCGTTCTCTCGATTTCCAACGCCTATAGTCACTTACCGACTGCTGCGCTTCGAGGTGGTCGGAAGTCCACGACCGGAAACCATCGAGTCGAAGTCCACCATCCAGCCGCCACTCACTCACTCACTCGCTCGATGCCCACCTGTCCGATTGTCCGCTTGTTTCCGCCTTTTATTCTCCGCTCGGCTCGCAACAAATGAGGCTCCGATTACTCGGCCGGCCATGTACGATCCGCATTCGGGTGTTGGGTTTCGCTCAATCGACCGCCGAACTTCCGCTCGTCGCTGCAGTTTGCAGTCGGCGGCCCGGCGGAGTGCGGGGAAGCGCCCACTTGCGAATGCACGGTTCAATGCATTTCCTTATGCGCTCCGAGAAGTTTGTTTCGGTAACGAACGGCCCGGAGATGCATTTCATGTGTTGAAAGTGGGGAATTCGAAATGCATTCGATGCGAGCACGAACTTTGGGGGTACTTCGGGGTCTAATAGGGCACTGTTGTGCATCTGTTTTGGTACTGGAGTTTCAATAGTCTTCTCGTTGTTCAACCCACGAATTCCACCCGACCTCCTCCAAATGTTCACGTCCCGACGATAATCTCGAATCGAATCGAAACGGTTGGGTGTTGACGAGAGCGTCAGTTGGGTAAAAAGTGCCACGCTCTCCCTTCTGCGCCGCCCCGCTCGCTTCTTCGGCCTCGCCTTTCGCTGATCCGCTCGCGAGATTACAGCGCCGACATGGACACGACACGGCGTGCAGCGGACAAGGTCGCTCGTCTTCTTTGAGTGGTGGACCGTCCGTTCGTCCGTTTATTTCGCCTTTAAATTCTCCCGTCCGTCCACTTGCTCCCACTCATCGCCGCCCCGCTCGTCGATCTCCGCGTCTTTCCGCCGCTCGCCGTTCGCCCCTCAACACTCCGCCGACCTCTCGACTCCAACGGCGAACGAGCGGCGATTTGAGCGAGAGCGGGAAGCTCGTACGGCGTTTCCCTTCCGCCGCGTCCTTCCGTTTCAATTCGATTGTTTCCATTAGTCGCGCCTCTGCTCACACTTCTTTCGGTCCATTCAGTCCCGCGGGAAGACGGAGATCAAAGTTTCTTTCCGCCCGCATTTCTTCTGGCGACTTTCGAACCGAAAGAACGAGCGAGTGGGTGGGTGAAGAAGTGGATGGAAGTCACTTCACTTCGATCCCCCGCCCGCTCATCCCCGTCGCTCGCGCACGTTCGTTTTTGATCGGCCGCCGGCGGTGTTTTCTTTTCGAATTAACGCGAACGGAACGGCGGAACGAGGAGGTCGCTTTCTTTCGGCTTGTTTGATCGCGACGGGCGAATTTCGAGAGCACTCATTTAGGCGGGAGTGTAGGCCAGTGAAATGACAAGATGAATGGAACGTCTTTCACTTCAAACTTGATCGGAAGTGGCCGTATTGTTGAAAAGAAAAGATTGATCAAGTCATGGTGTTCGTGTCGTTCGTTTCGGGTCTTGCACACGTCCACCAATCCACAAACATCCTGTCAATTTCAGCCAACTTCCACTTCTTTCACTGCCACCGCTTCGACGTCCACGATGCGTGAAATCGTCCACCTGCAAACGGGGCAGTGCGGAAACCAAATCGGAGCCAGTGAGTTCTTCTCCGTTCTCTCCGCCTCTCATCCTCCGTTCAGAGTTCTGGCAGGTGATCTCCGACGAGCACGGGATTGCGCCCGATGGCTCGTACGAGGGCGAGAACGATCTGCAGCTGGAGAGAATCAACGTTTACTATAACGAGGCCCAGCACGCGAAATACGTGCCGCGCGCCATCCTCGTCGACTTGGAGCCCGTTCGTCCACCTCTTGATTCCTTCGACCACTTCGTTCGTTCAGGGAACGATGGACTCGATTCGTTCGAGCGAGTACGGCGAGATCTTCCGTCCAGACAACTTCGTTTTCGGCCAATCGGGCGCCGGAAACAACTGGGCCAAGGTGCGGATTGAACGAAAAGACTGGTGATCTTCCTCTCGGCTTTAGGGCCACTACACTGAGGGCGCCGAGCTCGTGGACAACGTGCTGGACGTCGTGCGCAAGGAGGCCGAGGGCTGCGAGTGTCTGCAGGGATTCCAGCTCACCCACTCGCTGGGCGGCGGCACGGGCAGCGGCATGGGCACGCTGCTGATCTCGAAGATACGCGAGGAGTGGGTCCTTTCGTTAAATTGCTTTTCACCGATCTCTTCATTGGCAGGTACCCGGATCGCATCATGTCGTCCTTCTCCGTGGGTCTTCTTCGAGCAGGGAAGAGTGAAAGTTGGCCTTTGCAGGTGGTCCCTTCGCCGAAGGTCTCGGACACCGTCGTCGAGCCGTGAGTCTTTTTTCGATCATAGAATCACTTCAGGCTGTGCTTGCAGGTACAACGCGACGCTCTCGGTCCATCAGCTCGTCGAGAACACTGACGAAACGTTTTGTATCGTTAAGTATTTCTTCTATGTTGCCTTCTGGAGGGTTCGAATGTGAAAGCAGGAGGGGTGCGATTGAAGAACGTTGAGCGGATCGACTTTAAGCTCGAACTTGCGGCACTCATTCGCTTGAAATGCTGCCCAAAAGCAGTTTTCTGGCAGCCCCGCTTCTTTCGTTCCACCTTCACTTCTGTTTACAGAAGCGCCCCCGAATTGAATGCCTGTGGTTTTAGACAACGAGGCGCTCTACGACATCTGCTTCCGCACACTTAAGTTGCAAAACCCGAACTACGGCGACTTGAACCACTTGGGTGAGTTCCAGCGGAGGATTCCATTGAACACCCCCTTGCTGCAGTCTCGATGACGATGTCCGGCGTCACGACGTGCCTGCGCTTCCCCGGCCAGCTGAACGCCGACTTGCGGAAGCTGGCAGTCAACATGGTGCCCTTCCCGCGCCTCCACTTCTTCATGCCCGGCTTCTCGCCGCTCTCCGCCAAGAACGTCGCCTCCTACCGCGCGGCCACTGTGAGCAGCCAAAGGGAAGGATTGAATCAATGAAATGTGTGGTTTAGGTCGCCGAGTTGACGCAGCAAATGTTCGACGCAAAGTGAGTGGACGGAACGAATGGCTGTAAATCATTCACGTTCGTTTCAGGAACATGATGGCCGGTATGTTTTACTGGACGATGGTGTTGCGCGTTATTGAGCGGCGCTCGATGCGTACTCTGAAGCAAGCAGTCATGTGTTCGCTTCAAAAACCGTTTTGTTTCGAAATTCCTAGCAAACGATCAGAGGTTGGGCCTGGTTTGGAGCCACTCACCGCTCTTTTGTTGACACGCAGCTCACAATTCTCAGACGATGATCCTCAATCGTGTTTGCAGCGTGCGACCCGCGCCACGGCCGCTACCTGACGGTGGCCGCCATCTTCCGCGGTCGCATGTCCATGCGCGAGGTGGACGAGCAGGCACGTCTTTTGGGGCAATCCTTCTTTCAACTCATCCCTTTTTCAGATGACGAACGTCCAAGTGAAGAACTCCTCGTACTTCGTTGGTGAGTTTGCTTTAAAAGAGAACTGATTGATGACCGTCCGATTTCAGAATGGGTCCCCAAGTGAGCGGCACTCTTCCATCGTTCCCCTCCTCCTTCTTTCAGCAACGTGAAGACGGCGGTGTGCGATATCCCGCCGCGCGGCCTCAAGATGTCCGCGACGTTCATCGGCAACTCCACCGCCATCCAGGAGCTCTTCAAGCGCATCAGCGAGCAATTCAACGCGATGTTCCGCCGCAAGGCCTTCCTCCACTGGTACACGGGCGAAGGGATGGACGAGATGGAGTTCACCGAGGCCGAGAGCAACATGAACGACCTGATCAGCGAGTGAGTTCCTTCTGCCTCCTCTCAGCAATCAATTCAATTCGTTGCAGATACCAGCAGTATCAAGTGAGCACTCCTTTCGATCTCTTCCTGGCATTCAATCCCCGCTTTCTTCTTGCAGGACGCCACCGTGGACGAGCAGGACGACTACGCGGAGGCGGACGAGGTGGAGGGCGAGAACTGAGCCGATCGCTGGCTTTCCCGAAGATTCCGCTAATTCCCACCGCTTCAATTCTCGCGTTCATTCCAGTGGCCAGACTGCCTTCCGGATCGTGTTAATTCGTCTAAATAAACTCGAGGCATTCGCACATGAAAGCACCGAGTATTCGGTAGATATGAACTCGTTTATCCTCATCGAATCGACTGCCAAGAAATCAGACAGCAAAAGTGAGTAGACGACCGCTCACTTCATGACGGACTTGGCTTGAGCCATCAAGGCGGCCATGTCGTTGGGCTCGCTGCAAACACACGAATCAAAGACGATCGATCGATTCGACTCACCTCTGCGGAGGCTGCGGCGGATGGATTTCGGCGACGATCGAGCGGAGATGCTCGGGGATCTCGCGCTCGCCTTGGAGCGCCTCGTGCGCGCGCGTGCGGATCGCATTGAGGAGTTTGGCGAAGAGGCGCGATTTGGGGCCGACGGTCACGAACGTGCGCACGAACCGGTCGATTTGGGCCCGGAGGCGTTCGGTTTGCACACTCGAGTGAGAATCCCACTGCTCCGCAACGAGTTCTGCAACGACATTCGATTGGTTGATTGATTGAGGGGAGGACTCACTTGTGAGCTTCGGGAGGACGATCTTCTCCACACAGTCGGGGATCAAATTCACGACGAACGGATCGTTGGGGTCGATGCCCTCGTTGTTGAAGCCGAGCCGAAGGATCTCCTGATACCACAGCATCGAAGAGAGCTCCCGCTTCAATGGTAGGAGGGGATTCCAGTCGAGCAGGTCGATCCGAACGAACGGGCCGAGGATCTTCGGCAGGCACTCGGCGATGAAGGCGTCCGCGAAGGACTGCGGGTCCGTTTGCTGCCAGTCGACGAACCGCCGCACGATCAGCCCGACGTCGCAGTACTCGTTCGCGGTGTCCTCGAAGATCGTCGCGGCTCGCTCGAGGATTCTCGCTGCAAATCGACGGAAATCAACGAATAAACGGCGGAAGCGAACAAACCGGTGGATTCGGCGAAGGTCTGCGGCAGGACGGACTCTTCGGCCGCGTCGTCCCAACCGCCTTGCGCGCGGTGCCCGTGACCGAAGCGGCGGGGTGTCCTGGAAGCGGAAAGGATGAGTGAAAGGCAATCGTAGGTGGTAAGCAATAGAAATTTAAATTCTATTCGATTTAATCGGTCGAATGTGCGAACAGAACAGATGAAAGCCACCCTTCCGGAAAGAAACGAACCGAAACTCCGCTCGTCGTCGCGCCAGGTCGTCGGCTCGCGTTCGCCACAACTCGAACATCGCCGTCTCGATTTCGTTGATTTCCGGCACCTACAAGTGGAATAAACAAAGAGGTTTAGTGGAGAGAACGCACCTTCTCGTTCAGGCAATTGAGGACGTTCGAGACGAAGAAGCGGATCTCTTGGAAGAGCTGGAAGTTGCGTTCGAGTCGCGCGTTCGCTTCGGTCATCTTCGCAATCGATTCGCGATTGTCCGCGATGTACTGCGTGTGCTGCTCGATTTGGTGCTCCTTCGTGCGGATCGACTCGTGACGATTGGAGATCCTGAACGCAATCAAGCAATGGATGGACGAGATCCATTGGAACGCACCCGATTCGCAGCTTCTCCACGAGTTCGGCCATCGATTCGTATTTTTGGGCGCGCTTCAGCCGACCGTTGGCGTCGATGAAGGCGGAGGCCTGATTGGCTTGCGGGACGACCTCGATGTCCATGCTCTCGTCCACGATGCGGTCGCCGTCGATGGGGGCGATGGTCTCCTGCGTGTAGAACGAACGAATGTGCGTCTGCCGCTCGTCCTTCAACTCGGTGACCTCAAACGAGCAAAAGAAAGGTGAATGCAGTGGAGAATTGGACGTACCTTCCGCCTGCTCACGGCCCGTCGAATTTGCTCCGCTTCCCAGTCGTCGTCGCCCGAGCCGGCGGCCGCCTCATCGTCGCTGTCGCCCTGCTCCACGTGCAGCGCCTCCAGCTGCTCGTCGCGTCGTCGCAGCTCTTCGTTGTAGAGGAGGTCTTTCGACGTAATGAAGCTGCAAATCAATCAATAAGAACGAAATAAATTGAAGGAGCTTACTTGGGATTCTCCTCGTCGCTCAAATCGTTCTCGTCCTCGCGCACCAACCGCGATCGTTGGGCGTGTCGATCCTCGACGCTCGCCGTGTTCTCCGCGAGCGGAATTGCGGGCCGAACGCCTGCACCGGTCGCCCGCATTTGTTCGCGCATTTTGCGCGCCTCGTAGACCGTTTTGGCGTCGGAGATCTCGATCGTTGTCGCGTGCACGCGAGTCTCCTCCTCGTCGATCACGATCGGCTCGTCGTCGCCGATGGAGATCGATTTTCTCTGCAATAAACGAAGCAAAGCAATGAATAAATCGAAGAACGATACGAACCCGTCGAACGACGATCTCTTCGTCGAGAATCTCCAAATTCACGGGTTTCCGCGGCCGCCCGACGGCGCCGTTCGTTTCGTCGTCTTCGTCCAACGTGATCACGTCCTCGGCCGCCGGCTTCGCGTCTTCGTCGGGCGGCGGCTCGGGCACGCGGTTCCGCTCCCGCTTCTTCAGGTGCCGCTGCAGCCGCTCGGCCTGCTCGCTGGCTCGACTTTTCCGCCGCACGAAATTCGTGTCCGCTGAAATCGAAGGGTAAAGAACGTTTCAATTGATCGTAAAGCTGAACGAACCTTCGGGCTCGTCAAAACTCAACAGCGGCGTGCTTTTGGGCGGCGGCGGCGGCTGGACGGGCGGCTCGGCGGATTCCGACGGAGCGGCGGCGATCTCCGCCGATTTGCCGTCCGTTTCGTCTTCCTTCTGCCGCTGCCGAAGGTTTCGCGCCTTCGGCTTCCGGAACATGGCCGCCTGCAAATGAATGGATAGATAGAACGTGGAAGAAGGAGCAAATGAAAGGATTACGCGGGGTCGAAAGAAATCAGAAGAATTCGGGAGAAATCGAACAAAGTCGGGCGAATTGACGACTTTTCGCCGCTCAGAAGTTGAACAAGCTGAGGAGGAATTCCGTTGATCAATTCCCGTCGTTACTCTCGAGTAGAATCAAAAGTTTATCAAGCTCGACAGTCAATCGAAGACGCCAAGGTTGTGAAACGCCGGCAATTTCGGCTCGTTGTTGGTTGTGCGGGCGAAGTTTTCGACTCATCGATCCGCTTGTTGGGAGCGAGATGGATGACGGGGGGACGTCGGAAGTTTTGCTTGATGTCTCGAATGCAGTGCAAGGCTTCTTCCTGCATTCATTTAACGACCTCTGATCAAAAGCAATGGTCCAGCTGATGCCAATGGTTTATTTCCGTCTTTGTGTACAGACAACACCGAGAACTCGTTGGTTCTGGTTGGATGTGCTCTCCAGTCTTCCGCCGGATCAGTAGCCAGGAGCCAGACGGGCCTGCAGAGAACGAGGATGAGGCCGAGAATCGAATAGAGGAGTTGCTTACCGGCGGGCAGTGATCGCATGAGCCGGGAGCACCTGAAAGCCGAACAACCATGAATCTGGGTGTGCAAGAGGAGGGGAACGCACCTGGAACGCCCGGGCGGCCCGTTGGACCTAAACACAAGCGCGTTACTTAAGTTCTTAGCGAATGGTTCTAATGGCTCTACGCGGTAATCAACCCTTCACTCTTGTTTGTTCCGTTCAAACAGGCAAATAACTCACCGGTCGGTCCATTGGGGCCTACAACGTAAAGATTAGTCACTTCTAACTCATCCAAGCACATACCCGGCGCCCCCGATTGCCCTCGTTCGCCTGGAGCTCCCATCGCCCCCGCCAGTCCGTCCTTCCCCGGCGGGCCTTCAAACAAGCACGATTAAAGGCGTGAGGATGGATTGAGGGATGTTGGAAGGCGAACGAAAGGTGCAGCCAATTAGGCGACCCTCCAATCACTTCTAAGCTACGAATGCACTTGCCTGGGCGTCCTGGCGGCCCCGTCGATCCCTGGCGTCCTGCAAGCACTTGATTACGTCTCCGTTCACAAGCAAAAGATAGCGCCTTGCTGCCCCGGCGGTCCCGGGGGTTGCGGCGGCCCCGGAATCAAAACGCCCGGCTCGCCCGGCGGCCCACGTTGCCCGTTTTGTCCTGTAAACACGCGAGTTGTCAGAAAAAGTGAGAAGCGAGTGAACTCGCCTGGCGGCCCGTTCGGCCCTTGGGGTCCTACAAGACATCGTCATGAGTGATTAGTCGAGTGATATTTTTTGTTCTTGATGCCCAGCGCATCTCTGTTATTAACTAAAGCTTCCTAAACATACCCGGCGGTCCGGGGGCTCCATCGAGTCCATCAGGCCCATCTGAAAGTCAACAAGTAAATTCTGCGATCTTCTGCACGCCGCTCACTCTTCCCGGGGCTACCCGGCAGCCCGTCCGATCCAGGCAATCCCGGGGGACCTTAACGCATCATCCATTAGCGAATATTACTTGAAATAATTTTAGGCGATGGTATTTTGCTTCATTTGGCAGCTGTAACGGTCTTTCGGTTGCTCAGCCGCTTGTCAGAGGTCACCTTTGCTTCAGCTTTTACGCTAGACTCTATTTGAGTCTTTAGAATAACGCCCTTTGTCTTCTTCTTGGCAAGGATGACTGTCAAGCACAACCAACAGCTCTTGCAACACCGCTGCCACCTATCACTCCACATCCCCCTCTTCTTTCCGCCCACAAACCTGGAGCTCCCGTCGGTGCTTGGCAGGGGCTGCAATAAAAGACGTTAGTATTCAAGACACTCTCATGAAGGCACCGACCATTGCGGCGGGACGGGCAGGATCTTGTCGTGCAACTCCGCGTCGGGGCCCGGACTGCCCGGCGATCCTTCAATCCGTGCATTCATTCGATCGATCGATTGAGCGGGCACTCACCCGGACTGCCGTCCAGCCCGTCCTTCCCCGGCGGTCCGGCCGGCCCGTCGGGTCGTGAAAGCGAGCGATTAGTCGGCGGAACCCAACGGAGAACTCATCTGGCGGCCCTTGTTGGCATGTGCAGCACATGTCGTCGGCGGCACGCGTGATGCGGCGGAAGAAGCCGAAGGTCGGGTCGGCCGATTCGTCAAAGTCCACCGTCATCATTTCGTTCCACCTGCCAGTCGAAAGGAGTTGATTGGAGGTTTCCAGCGGTGACTCACATGTCGCGCGAACGGGAGCGGCAGAACTCGACCTCGCCCTTCAAGAGAGGAGTGAAGATAGATGGATAGGTAGAGGGCTCACCTGGATGGTCGCCTGTAGCGTCTGCACGTACTGGAACACGAGCGGGAACGTGATCAGGCACGCCGTGATCGCCACCGTGCTGAACACGACGGCGGCGAAGGCGACCGGCCGGAGCGATTTTTTGTCCGTTTCCGACCACATCCTTCCGCGCTGCAAACGGACGAACGTGAGCGTGAAAGCGCGCGGCCAAGAAGGCAAAAACACGAGAAAACAGACAGCTTTGCGCGCTCCCCGCCAGAAAACAAAAAAGAAACCAAAAGACGAATGACTCCGCCGACGTCTCCGGATCGACGACGACGTTGCCGATTTTTGTGCGGAAAACCGCCGGCGAATCCGCCCGCAATGCGCCCCGCCCGCGCGCCGTTCGCGCGGAGCCCGCAGGCGCCGGCCGAAAAACAAAGAGGATCGTCGTGAGCGTCGCGGAGGCGATCGGCGCAAATCCTCCGCCATCCGCCTTTTGTACACGACGCCGCGGTTTTCCGCGCGGCGCTCGAAGACGACGACGACGAACGGGCGGGCGGCGAGCTAATAACAAAAAATACGGAGGAAAAATTGCGTCCGTCGCCGGCCGCCACGAGGACGCCGCCGCCGATTGCTCGAAGACGGCGGACGAACGTGTGACGAAAAACAGGATTCATTGCGCGGATCCCACGCGTGCGAAAGACGCCGACCGGCGCGGCCGGCGGCGGAATCGGATGCGCAATTTTTGTAATTAGTTCGCGGTTCCTTTCATTAGCTTCCTCTACGTCTTTCTCTTCCTTCCGTCGATGCTGGACGTCGACATCAATCTTTCCGGCTTTATTTCACCACTTTCACATGCAGCAAGGCACACACACGAAACCGAAGACTACCGTTCTTGAACTGCCGTTAACGATGAGCGTCAATCCAACACGATCACATAAACGACGTCATACGCTTGTTTACTACTTGCATTAGTGCTCGCACGATTAAACCGAAACACACCTAGCCTTTTAACAACAGCTTGCAGAAAGCGGGAACGAATAAATTGGGAGATACTCCGCGAAAATGTTCGCCTTCTCGATCGTGTTCCGTTCCACGCCCTCGCCCAACTGCAGTAAGGCGGAGCGGATGGACTCTTGCTCCTGAACGACTCAGTTAAAAAATAAACGCCGGTGAAACGAACCAATTTGCTCGGCCAGAAATACGCTTCTTCTCCGTGCTCGCGCAACTCGTCGTGCAGGTTCTCGTCCACGTACGCCATGAAGCGGTTGAGAAGCTGCAGCACGGCGAGATCGGCGGATTCGTGCAGTGCGACCTCCCACGTTTGGTTCGGCGCGTCGATCTGTCTCAGCATGTTCCAGACGGTTTTCGACGCGTAATTCAACGCCCGATGGACTTCCAACTGCTCCTCGTCGTTGAGGCCGAAGCACAGGACGAGGCGCGTAGTCGCAATGATCGTCGCGCGGTCGGCCATTTTCGTGTCGGCTGAGCGGGGCAGCAAGTGGTGATAAGAAAACGATTTCTGCCGCTTCTACGAGAGCAAACCGGCAGCAAGACGCGCTGTCCGTTTCTCAGGTTGCGCGCGCGGTCAACCCGCTGACAACCTCGTTGCATCGATTTACAGTCCCTCCCGCTCTAACCGCCACCCTCGCAAACGATCGAAGTCTGCAGATAAGCCCGCCGCCTTTTTGCACGCCCTCAAACCAATCCGTTGGTTTCTTTAGCTAAACTGCAGCGATTCGGCAACTGAAAACAATCGACAACTCAATCAGCATTCCTTTAAGTCAAGCAGCGGCCGGTGACCCCAACTGCGTTCGTCGTTTCCATTCGAACCGACAAACAAACCGCTCGCTTCAATCCTCCGCTTCTGCTTCTTTGCTGCTTTTTTGGACCACCCGCATCGTACGCCTGCGTCCGCTTGAACCTCGTCCTGACAGAACGCTGCGTGTGGCCCACCGACGAGCAACCGGAAATTCGAAGCGATTGCCGATTGGATCCGAAAAAAAAGTCCTCTCGATTCTGCTTTTTTTGGGCAAGCGAACAATGTGCTCTGCTCTATTCGAATTCGATTGGTCGAATTTCCCCACAGCTTCAAAGTTCTCCGCACTCGACCACACGCAGCGCTCAGAATGACAAACATTTTGATGCCGTGACTTGCCGCTGCGTGTGGCCTCCAGCGGGCGGTAATTTCAGACCAGCGGTTGACGGCGCTTCGCGCCGTCCCCAGCTGGGGGTGTCATTAGACAGGTGCGTATCGAATGCTTTTGTCGACTTTGTTCAACAAACCGAGTGCTCATCGCAACAGGCGAACGCCGAATTGCGCTACACACACATTTGGGTTTGATCAAGCGCGGCGAATTGGAACTTTTTGAACACAGCAGGCTGGCTTACTCCATTTACCTTTAGACCCCAAGAAGTTGCTGCGAGCATGAGGAAAAAGCGAATGCTGGGAGACCATCCGAAGAAACCGACCGCAAAACCCGAGTGCAGGACTCCACCACAGAACGAACCATTACTCCTCTGCTACCGAGTGATTCAAAAATCGGAAACGGTGGTTCGAAGGGCAATTATATGCTTGATGACATTTCTGCCAAGTTTCAAGAGAATCCGTCCACTCATGACAAAACCCGCTCGCTATTTGCGCGATTTCAAGCATTGCGGTTGCACGAGTGCGTGGGCCAAGTGGTCCAAATTCGCGCGGCCACGTGCACACAACTGCAAAGACCGCAATCTGCGCTTTCGAATGAGCCCATATTCATGTCATGGCGTCAAGAGTGGCAGGAGAACGGCGGAATTGAAATTCGCCAAAACTTTCGAATCGACACAAAATCTTAGGTCCATGAGCCTGAGGTCCTAGCAACTCCTCCTGACCCAAATTCAATTTTAATAGATGCGCGAGACCTTTTTCTAGGGAGGATCTTTTTTGTTTGTCGAATAAAATTCTGTGCGCCGAGCACGGTGCATTCGAGTGTGGACCTCTTCGATTTTCCGCCTCGACCTTTCGACTTTGGGCGCTCATAACTTTCTTCAACGACTATTTCTGACGATGGCATCAGCAGATAAAATGTTCCTTGTTTCACGGGGCATCTTTTTGTCCACAGGGCGCGTGAATTTGGCCGTGAGCCCAAAACGCTGTGCCGCGGCACGCTGGCACGGAACGTTGAACGTGCCAGCCGGCGGTCGAAATGCACATTTTCGGATTTCGCGCATGCGAGTTACTCTAGCCAAAAAAAATTTCAGCTCGATAGGTCCAACGGCTAAAAAATTGAGGGCGCGGAGGGGACTGACAGACTCACCGGTTAGCGCCGTTTACGGGGGGATCCTTTCATACGCTTAATGAGGAGTCTCCTCCTTTTCGACGATGAAGGCGATCGTCTCTCCAAGCGAATGGACAGCAGCAATTTCTAAGTTGGTATATCGCTTCTAGGCCGTCTGCCCGTCCATGGGGAGGCCTCTTTAAAGGAGGATCTTTTTCTTCCGCTCCACTGCTCGTCCAGCAAGCCGAATCATAGCCGCAGTCGAGAATACCCGTGTTTATTCCACCGTAAAGCATCTCATGGTCAGGCGACTTGAGCGAGAGAGCGACAGACGGCCGTCTGGAGCGGCAGCGTGGCGACGCCGGCGAGCGCGATCCCGACGACGTCCGACAGCGTGGCGATCGCGAGGCTGAACTCGCGCCGACCGGGCGGCACCTGCAACCGGTGGGTGAGTGCGGAGCGAATGCCGGGGATTGGGGCTTGGATTGAATGGGCGGACTGCATGTGCTAGAGCTCAAATTTGCCCCTCGATCCTCGCTCTCGAAAGCGGCAGCTGTCTGTCGAGTTCCACACTTTTCTCCTTTACACTCGGCCACCCAAACCGCTCCCCCGTCCCAACCGCCCTACAACGCAGCCCTCCGCGCTCACCTCGGTGTGGATGCGGAAGTAGGTGTTGGCGTAGGAGGCGCCGCCGACGGCGCCCTCGACGAACACCAGCGCGAAGACGACGCCGATGTGCGGCAGGAAGTGGCGGGTGGCCTCGGCGAAGAAGAAGGCCGCATTCAGGAGCTCGTAGAGCGGGAAGAGCGCGAGGAAGACGGCGGGCAGGCGGAGCAGGTGAGCGCCCGAGCGCGCCACGAACGCCCTGCAGCAGTAGGCGGCTTGGATCCAGCGGTAGGCCGCCGCCGGCGACAGCCCGAAGCCCCGCCGGCAGTCGAACACGAGGAACGTGGCCTCCAAGCAAGGATTGCAGTGGTTCAACTCAAGAGAAAGCGCTCACCATTCCCTGCTGCACGCTGTAGTCGAGCAGGTAGACGGCGGTCAGCGGGAGGACGTACGGGAGGAGCGGCTGCAAGGGAGTTGAAGGAAGCGGGAGGGCGCACTCACGACGATCGCCCGCAGACGTCCGGCAGCCGTCAGCTCGGCGGGCGCCCACTTGCCGTCCGGCTGCTCGGCGGCGTCGTCGGCGACGATCCGCGCGGCGGACGAGCTGGGCGGGAGCGCCGTCTTCTCGCCCTCCAGCCGCGGCACGAGCCACGTGCGCGGCCGCCGCAACGAGGGCGCGTAGACGGTGGGGGCGGGAGTGAGCATCCCGAAGTACCTGCAGCAGAGGAGTGAGCGCTCAACCTTGAACCAATCAAAGCGCACGTGCAGAAGAGCAGGGCGGGCACGACGAGCATCGACAGGAGCGCCCGCTGGGGCGTGACGCCGCCCAGTCGGGGCTCGGTGAGCGCGGCGTACGCCAGCGAGCCCAACAATCCCGAGGCGCCGGTGCCCGACGACCAGGCGGAGATGATGGAGCTGCAAGCGAGCGGGGCGCCGTAGTCGAGTGGATTCGCCGATTGCCTGCTTGCCTCTTGTAGTGGGCGCCCAGCGCGAGGAAGCACACGTCGCCGAGGCCCGAACTCAAGGCCGCGAAGCCCACGCCCGCCAGACTCCACGGAATGCTCGCGGAGAAGGCGACCAGCAGGTAGGAGGCCGCCTGCGCCGCGCACACGCCCACCAGCAGCGCGGCGAACGGCAGCCGGTGGAGCGCGAACGGGACGAGCAGCTTGACGGCGGCGGCGGGCAGCACGTTCGCCAGCACGACGGCGCCCAGCGGCTGCTCGGCGCACTGGGCGGCCGGCGAGGCGGCCTCGCAGCTCGCCGTCGAGTTCGCCGCTCCACCGCTGGATGGCCGCCGCATGAGATCGTTAGCGGCGGCGAGCATCACGATGAACGCGAACGAGTTCGCCATCCCGAACAGCCTGCAGCCGGGCGGTCAACCGCAGCATCAACGAGGGGAACTCACCAGAAGGCGGCGTGATCGCGAACGTCCTTCAACTGCATCTTCTGACGGTGAATGCTGGTAGGAAACACGAGCGAGCGATCTAAGTACGCAGCGGACTGTTCTTCTGTTCACCTACGGTTTGCCTTCTTCCCCGATCATCGCTCTCTTGCGTTTGTCGAGCGATCGGCGGCCGTTTTCCCACCAAAACGAGCGGCGGCAAGCGGGCAAACGGCGGGCGGGCGGTTTCGTCATCGGCAGCCGAATTCGATCGGGCAACAAACAACAACGAGCAGCAAGTGCACATCTCGTCGAATTGCGGGAACGTGGGCCCGAAAAGAAGTGCGGGCATCGCGAAGTTGAACGCCGAGCGGCAAGTGAACAATCCGCTAATTTCATGGCCGCTCGCTCTCCAGCGAGTGGATTGATCGTGAGCAAGAAGACGAGCAGATGACCGGGCGGGATACCATCTCCAGCAAGAAATAGAGGAAAACGACGACAAACCGAGCAAAAACACGCCGGCTGGACGGCGAGCGGCGGCCGGTGCAACAAAGTAGCGGACGACGGGCGGCATCGATTTCTTCGGTCTCGGTCGAGTGCTCCGTTGATGGCTTTCGGTGAACAGACGCGATTCGTGTGTGCTGATTGCAATCAAGAAAGACTGGTTTGGGGCAGCGAAGAAGACGAACGAATCACCACAGTCTAACGAGCATTTCTTTCGTTTTCCGACAGCAGCGACCAACAACCGTATCATTTGAAACGGGTTGTCGATTGCTTACCGCTCGCTTCAACCTGTTACGCCATCCTTGCGGGTGCGATGGGCCGCTCATTCTCGCTTTTCACTTCTCGTCCGCCCTCATCCATTTGTGGCTGTCCGCCGAACGGGCGGCTGCTTGGTCGCTCCACTCGTTTGCGAGACGAGTTCGCCCACCCGCTTCAAGCTTCCTCTGCTCATCGGCCGACCGCTTCCCGCGCCGTCCGTTTCTTCGGATTCTCCGCCACCCATCCGATCGGTCGGTGAGTTCGCCCATCGTTCGGCAATTCGGAAATGTTCACGCGCCTCGCTCCTTCCAGTCGTCCGCTGCAGAAGCAGCTGCGTGTTCTCGTGGCGCCCATCGAAGTGATTTCTGTGCCTCCTTCGAGCGCCAACTGACAAGCGCTTCCGTTCGGTTGGGGACGCGGAGTTGGACTTCCGCTCGAGGGATCCCGATCGTGGGCTCCTTTCTTCCGTCCAATCACGTTGTCCCCTTTGCAGTCGACTACGGGCAGCATGCTTTTGACCCGTGCGACAAGCGGGATGCAAAACTTTCAAGAACGACGGAGGTCGAAGCCGAACTCTCAATGGTGAGTGTCCCGCTTTCCCCTCCGCTCATCCGGTCGCTCGTTTGCAGTGCGAATGAATTGCGGAGTCACTTGCGACCATTGACTGGTCCAGCGTGCAAGCCCCGTCCCGGAAGAAGTGGAGGCGACGAGCAGCTCCCGAAGAAGCGGCTGTCGTTCGATGGCGGGGGTGCGTTGCCACGGGATGGCCGAAAGCAACGCGGACCACTGGACTGCACTCGCATTGATCTCCGTTGCGACGATCATCAACGGCTTCTGCACGACTCTTTCGGTGTGAATAAAGCATTTGATCGAACAGGAGTTGATGGAAACAGGGAAGAAGACACGAGTTCTCGTGCTCATTTTGCAGGAAACCTGCTCGGCGAAGAGGGCGGCATTGAAGAACACTCGCAGAGAGTGGCCCCGTGAACGGCCGCATTGTTCGTGTTTTTTGAGGAAGGCGGCAGTTGTGAGTAGACGAGTAGTAGATGCGGACAGGTCGTGGGATGAACCGTTCAAGACGGAGGTGGACGACGAGGGCGGCGTGATTTCGTCCAGAACGTTCGCTCGTTTCGAATTTGCGAGAAGGAGCGACGAGATTGGCGGGTTCTGCCCGCTTTCAACGATTCGGTTGAGGGCAACACGCACTCCGCATGCCGGCAGACGAAAGCACACTCGAAAAGCGCCACAAGGCAGCCGGCCGGCCGTCGCTGCGCTTACCCACTCGTGGTTTCGTTCTTTCGGACAGACTCTCGTTGTCTGCCGAATTCGTTCGTCCGTGGAGGCCGACACGGCAAAACAAACCCGCCGGCCAGTCGTTTTTCGAGGCGAGCGGCGCCCGCTTGACCACGAGGAGCGGGCGGCAGCGGTCTTCTCCCGACGGCGGTGAGCCTCCGCCTCTCGAAAAGTGCGGCGTGGAAGCGGGTGTCGACCCCGAACTCCCTTCCAACCTTCACTGCTCGTCGAACGAACGACCGCCTGTTTCGGGAGGTGACTGTCGGTAGTCAATGAGCGATGGAGGGCGAGTAGTCAGGCGGAGTGAACGGGGAGGTTGCTTTCTGAAGAGTCCTCCGCTGTTCGACCAACATCCCGCAGACGGGCGAGTGCGGCGAGAGATCTCCTTTGGGAATTCGAGTGAGAGCTGTTCGGAAGTCGACCTCCATTCACTCGGCCCGCTCTCCGCTTCAAACTCCAATGAGCGGCGGGCAACGCCCTCCACGAAACAAACCGGGGAGAACAGCAGCACTCAAGTGGACAACGAGCGGTCGACGGGTGAACGGGTAGGTGGACCCCGAAGAAACTTCCGCCGTGTCGCTCGCATTCCACTGCTCGACCAGCAGCATGCCGGCAGACGACGTCTTTCCAGTCGGTCACCCCTGTAGGCAAGTGGAGTGAACGAAGAGGTCGAGTCACGAACAGCCCTCCTGTTCGCTCGCCCATCTCCGAACTTCAACGAGTGCCCGACAACGCTCTCCACAAAACAAACCGGTCGGGGCCAAACTCACGAGCAAGGGGCGGGATCTCGTCGCTCGTCGGTCACTTCACTCGTCGGAAATGGGGGTATCGGAGGGGAGTGAACGGGGAGCAAACAAATTCTTCTCGCATCCTCTCGTCCTTCCACTCGCTGCTCCCCGTCCACTCCTCGCCGTCGACCACTCGGCGAACACACGACCAGCAGCACGCCGCCTTCCACGAGCTTCTCGCTCCCGCTCGCCGATTATTGTGGGCCGCTCCCGGAGGTAGGTGCAATACCGGGCCGACCCGCGTCGGGAGGCGAGCAAGCCCGCCAGCCCAACAGGTCCCAAAAATTGGATAATCTCGATGAGTGCATTTGCACTCGTACCAGAGATTAAGCTGATAAGAACAGTTACTACACTTTGATCCTAGCCAAGAGGCCGAGAAGCGATGCCTTTGCCGTCCCGTGCGGCCCCTAACGCCCCCTGCCGGCCGGCCGGCCCACCATGGGCGCCCCCCTGGACGAGGGGGGCTCGAAATGGCGGTCGGCGCCCGCGAGAGAGCGCCCACGCAGCGGGAGGGACACACAGGCGGGCGTTGGGCAGCGCGCCGCGAAAAGAGCGGGCGGCCGCACGCGGCGGCGGCGAGACGGCGGACGGGCGGCGGCGTCGGCGGGCAAAAATGCGGAATTCGCTCGAATTTTTGTTGGAGCTCCTTTCCGATTGTTGTAATCAATTGCAATCAACTCGCTAGACCTCCTTGCACGTGCCGGAACAAGGACGGAGCGGAACGGCGGCACGGTCGGGGTGTGAGCGGCCGGCGGACTCGAAATTCGCGAATTTCCTCGACGGCCGCTCTGTTCACTCGCAAGAGAGAGATTTGTTTGTTAAACACGCTGGTAATAAAGGGTTCTTGCCGGTTATGCACTCTCCATAACGTTCCGGGGGATCATCCGCCGTGAAACGTGGAAGAATCGGCGAGTTTCCGTCTGCTCAAATTTCTTCGAGCCAGCGGGCAACAAGTGAGTTCCTTGTTCGATTTGATCGTTTATTTTGTCTGTTCTTGCTCGTCGATGTTCCAGGCATGTGCGGCATCGATCACTCGCAGCACTCCCATATGAAAGTGACTAAACGGGGCAAATTCCCGTGTTTTAGCCCCGATTTCTCCCGACGCTTTGGAATTTGTCCATGAGCAGATTCTTTCGACCATGAGCAACAGCAAGACGATCAGAATGCATTTGACTATCCACACACAACAAGCTACTCAATAGCAAGGCAATGCAAATCGGAAAGAAATCGAATCCAACAGTCGGGCGGCCGACGGACTCGTAATTCGCGGATTTCCTCCACTCCGACCCCAATGCTCGTGAAATGAGCGGCTATTTGCTGACCACAACGACTCTTTCGCCTTCCACACTTTTTGTAGCGTGCCGGTCAATGGATCTCGCTGATGGTGGAGAAACCGGCGAGTTTCCACCCGTTTTTTCTCCGTCGAACTACCGGCTTGAACGGAAGTCCTTCGACCCACTCCCTTGTCCTTGCTTTACGTCGTTCCAGTGCACGAGCAACATCCACTTCATCTCCAATTCGGCGAAGAAGCGAGCGAAAACGCCGTGAATTCTTCCCCCTGCACTCCTCCCCACGAGCGACAGCAGGACGATCAGAACGCACTCGTTTATCCCCATAACAGCAAGAGAATCAAATGTACACACGGATCAATTGGAGAGCTCCTTCATCTGCTCGAAGGGCTTGCGGGCGCGCTTCAGCTCCTCGGAGAGGGAGAGCAGCTCGTGGACGCGGGCGTACTCCTTCGGGAAGGAAGAGTGGACGTCCTCGAGCCCCCACCGACGGGCAGAGCTGCTGCACGTACGCGAGCACGACGGCCTCCAGCTGCTCCAGCGTGTCCGCCCAAGGTTCCTGCAAGCGAGCGGGACACTCTTGAAGGCACCTTAGCGTCGCCGAAGCCGAACAGCATGGCGGCCAGCTCGCGGCGGAAGATCTGCTTGCGCTCCTCGGGCGTCCGCTTCGCCTCTTCGGGCGTCTCCTCGTCGCCCGAATCGAACGTCTCCGCGTCGGCCATTCTCGATCGGGCGTGCGCGCTTGCAGTGGGCCAACCGGTCGGCTTTTGTTCGTTGTTGGAAGGACAACGGGATCTCGGCATTTCTTGTGACGCTGTGGGTTGTGGGGAGCCGAGCAGGATGCTCCCTGCTTCCTGCGGACGGGATGGAGCAAATGGTATTCTGCCCGCTCCAATCGACCAACCGCCTTGAGCTCGTCGGCTAATCGACGTCTCTCGCACGACCCTCTGGATCGATCGTCCACTCGTTTCATCCGAATCCAACTCTCAGCCAAGCGGAGAGAAGCGAACGGCTACACACGACAAATCCGAGCGGCCTCCACTTTCCGGTGGCCATCCGTTCGGACAGAACGCTCGTTTCTGATCAGGTGCGTGGAATCGAGAGTTGATGGTCGCGCGAAACGAAGCCATTAGTTTGATTCCCGCTCGCCGCTCTTCAATCGGCGTCCATTCTTTCGTAAAGAAGCGGTGAAACACGCCGGCAGACAGACGAGCTGGCAGGCGGGCGGGCGGGCGGCCAGACAAGCGAGGCGGGCGGATTGGGAAGGTCGCCAGTCGAATCACGGAGACGAATCACGAGCGAAAAAAAGCGGCCGATCAATCGGGACGACGAGCAGTCGGCGGTTTCCGTCGGCCGGCCACTCGCGCTCGTTGCGGTCGGCGAGTGGTCGTGGGGCGAGAGCCGCGTGTTTCCCTTCGATTAATCGCTTTTTCTTTCAGCGATGGCGAGTGTGCTGGACGAACGTGGGAGCAATCAGTCGGTTGATTAATGCGAGTCTCTAGCGCTCGATGAACGTGAGTCAATGTGTCACGTTCTACTCGGTTCGTTTGGATCGCCTCTGGACAGCTAGCATGTCGGTTTTGAAGAGAAAACAGAGTATTCTACGTAAAGAAAAAACGAATCAAAAAAGCAATTGCAACAGAAAGAAAACGGAATGAAATCGAACATGGACGGAATTTAACCGATTGACTGCCAGAACGAAAACGTTGAAAGAACGAAAGACCGCACAAACTTCCGCAAAGAAATCACTCTTCTGACAGACGACGTAGGAACGGGTACCAACTGCGCGTGCAGAGCGAGCAAAGACGCCACTGATCTCTATCGGTGTTCTCTGAACGCCAGCGGGATTTGTTTTCCAACCGTTGAAATCAACACAAACAATCCGGTCAACTACAAAGTTGAGCAGAAAGAAGTTAAAACTCGGGATCGACGGAATTACGAACGCCGTTCACCCCCGCCTTTTACATGGCCGAAATAAGGCGCTCACTTTTAGAGAAACGAGTCGGCTTGGAAACAGACTAGCACAACGGAATTGAAGTTCTGCTGCAAGGTGGATCGTTATGGGTCATGAGAATCAAACACTGCTGCGTAGCCTGGAAACCAAACTAAACGCTCGGCCAGACAACAAGCACCCGGACTCCTCCATCGAGCGATCAAAAACGCTGAAAATCGAGGACGGGTAATGCATCGGAATAAAGTTTTTTTCAATTATCAACATGCCGTTAAAAAAACGTTTAACTACAACGAGGACGTTGTGAAAACCACATCGTGATTGCGGAATTATTGTCACAACCGAGAGCAGAAGCCAGGAGTGCCCAAAAGCGTACGTGTCTGCTCTTCGATGGGCGGAGAATGTCTGGCAGACATCCGTTTCCACTCGTCTCGTTGATGCCCAAGCGGAATAACTCCCAACGAATGCTTCTATTTGTCGAAAAAAGAAGCGAGTTCTGCCCGAACTCGCCATTTTTATCGCCAGCTTCGACCACGCTGCTTTTGGGAGTACCCGCTACTAAACGAAAAGATCACTGACTGGAATTTTCTGCACATTCGACTCCTCAACCAACCGAAGAGTGCTCGTCCATTTCGAAGCAGCAACCAGCCCAAGACCTCGAAACAGCTACAGGCAGACGGAATCTCCCTTCCAACCGGAGAGCATTTTGCATGACACTTCGACAAGCGCGCAGCCTGTGCGGAATAAGTCGACGGAAACTGAAACCAGGAACCGGAACAAGAAAGAAATGCCGCCCGTCCTCGCTGCTTTCAACGACCTTCACCGCTGCCAATCCCCGAAAGAACGACTCGATCGAACAGAGATAAGACAATTGAGAGTTGCGGAATTTGACGCGTGAACGATCACATCCGCCTTCCGTTTTGCCGAAGTCCACCGCTCTGCAAGCTCCACGAACGACGGCAATTGCACGATCGTTCGAACTCCCGCTCCGATTAATCGACCGGTTCGTTCTCCACTTCGAATCGTTGCGCAATTCGGCCGTGTACAAAAGAGCGGGGAGCAGCGGGCGGCTTATTTCCGCTCGCTTCCTCTCGCCGCTGCGGTCCACTCCTCCGCTCTCCCGCCTTCCATTCCTCTTCCTTCGGCAAGCGGACGAGTGGTCGGTTGTTCCCTTCATTCGCTACTGCGGACGATCTCCACGACCACGATCAGCTCTTTCTTTCTCCTGTTCCGGCGGTCGATGCCCGCGCCGTTCGTCTCCCCGGCCGTGTAATTGGTGAGTCCTCAAATCAACAGGTGTTCATCGATTGTTCTCTTTGTTTCAGGCCGCTCTTCGGGATCCCCGTGGTTTCCGGCAACCTCATCGTCTGCACGATCAGCGAACAACTGCGAAGCAGCCGGTCAACGAGCATCACGATGCGAACGAAGAAGACAGTAAGTGATTGACCTTCTTCCCTTCTGCTCACCCGCTCGTCTGTTTGCTGCGCGTGTGAATGGATTGCGGAGTCACTTGCGACACCCGGCTGTTCCGCGAGACAAGACTCTCTTCCGTGCGGAAGCGATCGAACTGAAGGGCGGCTTCTTTCGAGTGAGTTCTCTCTCTCTCTTCCAACCGACAGGTTCTGCAGTGACTCTTTCGCTTTGCTGTTCGGCTGGAAGGCGTTGTGGAGGTCGTGGAGCTGAAGCTGCGACCGTCGAGAACGACGGTACACAAAGACATCCGCTTGCGCTGGTTGTTGTTTCGAGTGAGTTGCTTCTCTCCCCCTCCATCCATGTACCTAATTCTTGCTGCAGTTTGGTCGACTGCGAGTGCTGCCGCACGCTCCAAACAAGCCCCGCCTTCTCGACGTTTCTCCGCGCCTTCCGTCTCTTCGGATCCTCGCCACGGTCGTCCACTCGGTGAGTCCGCTTTCCTACCCACGAAACGGGTCATGAACGGCGCCTTCCAGGCATCCGCATTTGTTTCGTCCGTGCACTTTGTGCCTTCGACTACAACCACGCCTGCCCTCGGAAGCGGGCATCTGTGGATGGAAGGCTGCGAACAACCCGTGCCGTCACCATCAAGAACTTCACTGCAACCGACTGTTCCCCGTGCAGATGTGAGTTCAACTAACGCTCTCCTCTCACCTCCGCTCGCTTGCAGTGCGAATGGATTGCGGCGTCACTTGTGCGGCACGACCGCACGAACGAGCAAGAAGGCAGCCGTTCGCTGGACAGGGCGTTGCGAACGGACACTGCGGCAAGAAGCACGCTCGTTGATCGCGGAAGGACGACGAGCCTTTGGTCTACGATTCTTGCTTGTGGATGCGAGCGAAGACAGCCGACTTCAAGGGGCTTGCTTCGTTTGTTGGAAGAGCGGAAATAAACTCGAGAGATGGACGGCTTGGTTGTTGAGGAAAGACAGAGCAATTGCGGCAACGCGTTACAACGAGCCGGAGAGCTCACTTCTTGGCGACTGGAAACGGAGCAATCCGAATGCAGGCGTATTGGAGCGCCTTCCACTGCTCGTTCCCTCGCTGCCGCCCACGCGAAACTTTCGGTTACATCGTCTAGACGGTTCCCGACTTTTCAGGCCATCGAGCAACCTCACCGCCGCTTCTTCGAGCCGAATCGTTCTTGGTTGTTCGTGCGGCAAGCGGTTTCCTGCTCTTCAATCGGGCTTCTGCCGCTCTCTTAGTCGTTCCGCCTTTTCATCATTACTTCTGCTGGATTCGAACCAACAGAAGAAAGCGGACGATCACCGCCTGACGATCGTCCAATCCAACGACTCAACCAATCCATTGGCGCAACGTTTACTCCGCGAATCTAATCGCAACGGACGACCAGGAGGGCAACAACCAACCGAGGTTCTTTGCGCAGCTTCACGGAAACATCAGCATCGCCATCGGGATGTGCGGCTGGTCGCGGCCGAACTGCTCCCACTCGGGCAACCGCATGATCGCGAACTGGAGGACGCGCTGCTTGAAGTCCTTCGGGTGGCGGCGGCTGAACGCGAGCTCCCAAGTCCTCGAGGGCGCGGTCGACCGACAAGTGGGCGAGGATCGAATCGACGCCAAGGGAGGAGTGAGAGAGAAGAGTGAACTCGCTTGCAGAGGCGGAAGCTGGCAGAAGTCGGCGATCGGCAGCAGGCGGGTAGCCACCGTGTCGAGTCGTTCCACCTCGCCCGTGTACACAAAGCGGAGGATCAACTGGACGACCTACGCGCCGAACAGCTCGTGGTCGACGGTGAGCTCGCCGTCCGTTGCCTCGCGCAGGCCGGACGCAAAGTTGGCAATCGGGAGGGGCGGGTGGGCGGCGAGCAGCGAGCGGTGGACCTGCGGAAAAAGGAGCGAGTAAAGGGAGTGTTCAAGCGGTGGACTCGCATGGAAGGAGCGATTGGCGTCGTTGAAGCTGCGAGCGGCGAGCATCCCGGCGATTTTCACTGCGGAGAGTTCGACGAGCGGACCGAACGGGCGGATTTCGCCGCAGCCGGCGACCAGCGAGTGGAGAGCGGCTTGGTGGACGAAATCAGGGCGTTCGTAGCCGCGCGGTTGGAGGCTAGCGGTTGGAAGCGAGCGGCCGGAGAACGACCGCGTTTTGGCGTTCGTTTGCCTGCGACGTTCTACAGCCACAGGACGAGTTGGACGTGAGCGAACAAGCGGAGGTGCAGCTGGAGGCCGGCGCGCCTCCGGCGGTCCTCCTCTTCGTCGCGCGGCGTGGAGAACAGCCGCCACGTGACGCCGAGCAGCCCGTCTGCTCCGCCATTCCGCCGGGAAGACGGCCGCGTCGAAGCCGAGCGCAAAGTCGGCGAGCTCCCAGTGGTGGGCGCGCGCTGCCGATCCACGTGACGGCGAACGGCAGGCGAACGCAAACGAAAGCAGTGAGCACGTGGCGGAAGGCGTTGAAGTGGCCGCGCCCTTCAATCGGTTGCGGGTAATCCGGCTGCCCGTTGGTTCGAGGTTGGAACACGAGAGACTCGAAGTGGACGTCTATTCATTGGGTTCTTGCCCCAACTGCCGGGCGACGAGAGCGGCCTTCTTGTCCGCTCGCCCGTCCAGCACAGTCGTTCCTCACTCTCACACACACGACAGCGTCCACCTAGGCGGCGGTGTAGTAGAGCGCCCATCCATTCGGAGAACGAAGACGGTTGCTGAACGAGCAGGAAGCGAAGAAGGAGTGTTGAATGCTTCCTTTTACTCACGTTTGCGCTCGGTCGACGTCCCTTCGATCCGTTCCAACCACGCCTCGCACGCGGCGCCCAGCGAGAAGTCGGGCGCGTTCCGTGCAGCGATCATTCGTTGGCAAATCAAACG
Organism: Aphelenchoides fujianensis; assembly: GCA_024699865.1. NCBI lineage: Eukaryota > Metazoa > Nematoda > Chromadorea > Rhabditida > Aphelenchoididae > Aphelenchoides > Aphelenchoides fujianensis. The sequence continues at coordinate 1,167,518 of JAMPIO010000008.1, read as the reverse complement.
CTTAAAGTCTGCAGATTTTCGCTGTGAACTCAACAGAGAACGGTGGAATCAAGCGTTGTTCTGACCCCCTAACACAATCGACCGGAGAAGCAGCGGTTTGCTAACATTCATTCATTCGGACCATAGCAACGGAATGGAAACAACAAGTGTGTGAACACAAGGAACGGGAGATTACTCGAGACGACGAACGGGGATCGGCTTCATGCCCTCGAAATGAATGGGCACCCATTTCTCCAGCTGCACCTTCAGCGGCGGCTCGTCGATCTTCTGGTGGAAGCTCTCCTTTCCGACGACCAGCTCGCGGCTCTTCCGAAAGGCGAGCAGACTGAGCAGCTTGAGCGAGTCGGGATTGCTGAAAACAAAAGGAAGAGAAGGAGTATTACGGTGGGCGGCGGACTCACCGGAACATGAAACGTTCGATCTTGAAGCGAGTGAAGTCACATCCGTACAGCGATTTGTATGATCGTTGGACGGCCAAGATTCCATCCGCTTGGCCGTCCACCGCACTGTCGACCGGGAAGAGCTCAGCGCCAGACGGTAGGGGGAGCGGAATCGAGTCCCACATCTTCGCTTCGAAGTTGCAGCGGCAGAGAAACGACGATGAGCAGCCGTCGACGGATTTGTTCACCTTGGCAAACAAAGATTTCGGTCCGCCAGACACGCGGAAAGTTTCCTGGAATTGGAGCAGAAAGTTAAACAAAAAGGAAAACATGCCTTGTTCACATCCACGCCGTCCAGCTCCTCTTTCGTCCACTTCTGCTCGTTCAGCGCGTACACGTGCAAATCGTTCGGGCTCCGTTCGTCGAGCGTGTACAGGCGAGTCCCGTCTTCACTCATTTGTGCAGCGAACCAACGGAGTTCGGGGTGAGTGGTCGTGTGCTGGACGATGACGCTACGCTCGTCGAGATCCAGCCGAAGAAAAACGAGCGGTCCGGAGCCCCCAACAACCAGTCGCTTCACGTCCACCTCGCCGCCGGTGATCTCGGTCAGGACGAACGTCGTGTGACGGTCGAGTGTCGAATGCAGGAGAGTTCGCTCGTAGAGTTCGGCCTCAGCGTCGGCCGGGATGCGAAGCAGGTGCAACTCGCTGATATCGTTCTCTCCGTAGGAGTGGACCGTGTTGGTGAGGATCGTGTTGAAACCAACGACCACGACAGCGGTGACCGAAGATTCTCGGACCCATTTCGTCGGAGCTTTCCACAACCTCAACACGCCGAGCATTGGAACAGCGAAAAAAGCGAATAAACCCACTTGCAAACGTTCCGCGTAAGGTCCACGACGAGCACTTCCGACTGTTCCGTGATGGCGAACATGTAGCGGGCGTCCGGCGACCAGCAGATGTCATCGGTGAGCTGGAAGCACACGAAATTAACGAGAAGAAAACGGAAATCCAACCTCGTAGCCCTCATAGACGAATGAGTTCTTGGGTTCCTCTCGCTCGTGATCCATGGCCGTCACGCCATCCGCCTGTTCTGAGTTCTTCGCGCGCAAGCGAGCGGAATGGCGGAAAGGGAGGCGAACGACCGCCTTCTTCCAACCCTCGTCGCATCCGCACAGTTGAGCGTGCGGGAGCTGAACAATGGGCGATGAATCCGCCGAATCGTCCTGATCGGCCGCCCGCTTCCGGCTGGACGACTGCCGACTGGACTCGGCCATCGTCCTCCTGAAACAAGAGAAATCGGTTGGCGAAATCAAATGACGAAAGAATTCGGAGAAAAATGCGCGAAATTTCACGAAAGTCGGGCAAGATCGTCGCAAACTGTCTTCTTCTTTTCTCGAAATTTATCACAAGTTTTTAGCACAAAATCTCGGCAAAAATCCACGAAATCCACCGAGTAATGGATCGTCAACAGCAACGGCGAGCATCGAAATCCACCAGAGAAAGCGGCGGGGGCAGGACGCGGCGTCCCCCAAGCGGGACATGTGTTCGCCGCGGAAGAGAAGACACTCCACTGCCGGGCGGTTCGGTCGCTGTTCTGCTCGTTGAATTCGACCCTCTTCAACGAATCCAGAGGTTCTTGTGTGGGCGGCAACAACACGTCAGCATCGGGACGAGTGTTTTCCAATAGCCGATCGTCAGAGTGGTGCGGAGCAAACCAGCTTGCCGATCAAATCGTTCCACTGCATTGGTTAAACGTCCACACAACAACCGCAATAACAAGCGAGTGGTCGTGATCTCCTGGACGATGTGCGGATTCTCGCGCCCGAACTTCCCCTATTTGGGCAACTCGTCCACGTGCTGCTTCGCCGCCTTCAATAGCTGGCATTTGAGTTGCTCGACCTGGCCGAGGCTGAAGGCGAGGCGGAGGTCGTCGAGCACCGAGTCCACGTAAACAAGGCTCAGAATCGTCGCAACACACAACTCCCGGGACCGAATGAAATTTGCCCACTTCCAGTGGTCGTGCGCACGCATGCAAAACGAATTGAAACATAGAAAGCGACTGTTCGTGCCGCCACGTGGCTTTCGAACGAATCTCCGCACTCGTGACGCCATCGGGGAATTCGAAATCGCTCGATCAGCCGGCAACCAGCGGGCGGATTGGCGGAGCAGGACGACATGCGGCCGACGTGTAGCTTCATTTCAATCGATTCGCATTGAAATCTTCGGAATGCTCGTTCTCAACCATATTTTGATAGCTTCCTTCTTCTACACAACGCGAACGCGCAAGGTCGGCAATCGTTGCAGCTCGTGAACGAAGGAGATTTGCGGGCATGTCCGCGACGATCGGAAGTCCATCGGAAGCTCACGTGCCGTTCGTCTCGACCGTCCACTCGGCCACGCTGCTCGTGGACGCGGAGTGCGGGTGGCCGGGCGTTCTGCCCGTTCGACGTGGAGGCGCGCGTGTGGACGCAGGCGTGCGAGACGTTCGCGAAGTTCGACGTCCTTCGGTTCGACCGCCCCGCCGACCGGCGGCGGGGGCGGCGGATTCGGGACTCTTTTCGATTCGACAGTCCGTCCAGCACGGCCTTTCAGTTTGCAGCCTCGGACGGTCCGGTTCGGCTCGAGAGCGCGCTGTTCGTCGACGCGGGCAGTTGGAAGATGAGTGAATGGGCGATCGATCCTCCCGGTTGTTCCGTTGTGTCCGCAGCTTGAGGACGAAGAATCCGTTGGACGAGCTGGAGAACGCGATCCCCGCGGCGCTCGAACGGTGGAGCTCGCCGGCGTCCGACTGGTCGACCAACCGGTTCGCTCTGAATCTTGCGGCTAAACACTCGGCTCCGCTTAGATCCAACTCGGATTCGGGTTGGATGCGCGCTACCTCGTCCCCGTGGGCGTGCTGGACGAACTCGTGGCTTCCGGCCTTCTTTTCGTCCAATCCGAGATCCCCCGCTCGCTTCATACCAACGACGGGATTTCCTGCGGGATCGCGTGCGGCCGGCCGCTCGAGCTGCGGTGTGAAGTGGACGGGCGCGAATTTCGAGTGCCCCTGTTGGATGACCCGCAAGCGACGGAGAACTGCACCACGTTGCTCCAGCCGCTGACCACGAGCCGACCATTCGCTTCTTCAACGTCCTCTGCGTGGCCGTCGACTACGCGAACGACTCGATCGGCCTCGGGATGCCCGCGATCTAGCGGCTGTCGGGCTTGAACTGGTTATGTTCTGAGCGAACCCCCTGACGTCTTCAACCAGCCGGTCATCCAGGCAAGCGAAAAAGGTTCACAACAAGCGATCCACTCACGCCCACCCTCTCGTTTACTCTGGCCACGAACCGAATAGAACACAAGCAGAATCCATTAGCTGATCAACTGCCTGACGTCGGAGAAGACGGGCATCTCGGCGCGGATGCTCGACTGGATGCCGCGATTGAGCGCCTTGCACGCGTCCTCGTCGCCCAGTTGCAAGCGGCGAGACTGGGAGGGCGGACCGTGCGGATGGTCGCCGATGCCCAGCACGGAGCAGATCATTGAGTAGCCGGCGCAAGCCGCAAGCAGAGCGGAGAGCCGACTGGACGAGCAAATCTGCCCGGCAGAACACCCGCAACAATCAATCGAATGAAAGCTGGAACGAGCCGAATTACAGAGAGAACCCACCAATCCGAGGCGATCGACCAACGCAAGGGAACTTCCATGAAGAAAGCGGTCTATGAGGACGATCTGTTAGGTAGTTCGCACAAAGTGGAGGAATGAAGCGGCACTCACCAACAACCAAGAACCGAATGGCACGATCCGAGTGAAGAAGACGCCAGTTGACGGGATTGTGGCGAGAGAGCAGCTTTGCGATCCAATCAGTGCGGACCACTCGGCAGAACGACGAGAACGTGTTCACTTCTTCTCCGAACGGGAAGAAGCTGCAGTGGAAAAGCGGGAGAACCCACTCGAATTCCAACAAGAAGGCTTGCCGTCCAGCAGATCCCTCGAACCCAACAGCAGAGCGAAGAAGACGGAGAGGAGCGGACTTGGATTCGGGCGGAGTGCTTCTCCGCATCGCTGGTCAGAGACTGGTGGAAGGAAAATCTGGACCAATGGACCCACCGGCAGGTAGAAGTCGGCGGCGGGCAGAAGTTGGCGAGCACGCGCCTCCAAGCCGCCCACATTCGCCGAGTAGACGAAGCGGAGGACCGTCTCGACGACCGCCGCTTCGAAGTTCTTTGCCTCGAGAACGCCCGTCCGCTTCTCCCGCGTGAACATCCGCTGGAACTACTTCCGCCTGATTGTGAGCGACAAGAACGAGCTTGTGCGCCCAAAGACGGGCGGACTGTGAGCTGAACACATGGCTCTCTTTGAACACGCGCCCATCCGCGTGCAGCTCGACGTCCGCGAACGTCTCGTCGCCCAGCAATGCGCCGAAGTTTCGGAGCACACGCCTCTCTGCGTGGACTTGCCTCGTCAGCGAAGACGAGCTCGCTTTTGTCCCGCTCCGGGCACTCGATTTTGCGGCAGAGAAACAGCGGCGATTGGTGGGCGTAGTTTTGAAGCGCGCGGGCCAATGGTGTCGATTTCGGCCGCGTTGGTCGACCGCGCCGAACGTCTCTTCTGTTCGATTGGTCAAGGGGGTTCTTTGTGTAGATGGACCCACCGAATTCTCCGCGTTTCGCTCCGCCGTTGAGTTCAAAGCACACTCGGGAGCGTAGCCGAACGTCAGCCGAGAACAAACGATCCCGCACTCGCAAAAAAGTCGGAAGCGGGCGCCACGGAGTCCGCTCGACGAAAGCGAGCACTCGTCTCGCTCGGCCTTTTTTCATCAGACGGCGGATGGAGTAGAGGAGCTCCCGATGCCGCACGATCGTTGAAGACATTGCGTTGAGGATTTTGAAACGGTACGGATTGCAGAAGAAGGCGTGATGGACGAGTGCAGGCAACGGTGATTCCGAGCGAAAATGAATGGAGGCCGATTAGAGCAGCGGGCGAACAGAAATGCTCGCCGCCCTGCCGACTGCTCGTACGTGGGCTCGCCTTGCCGGTCGCCTCCTCACTCATATTTTGATGCGAGAGTGGGCGACGGACCAGGCAAAAGATCATCGTTTTGTTCACTTAAAGCAGAGTGAGTGGTTCGAACATGTGCGCGCGCTTGACGCACAGCAACCTCACAGCTCACTTTTGCTTAAGATTTATTCACTTCCAACGAAAAACAAATCGACAATAGAAAACGACAATAACGATTAAGAATTGGTCACTTTGAAGAGCTCGAAGACGATTTTTGGATTCTCTTCTGCGTACTTCTCATCCATTTCGGGCAGGGCAATGATCTCTTTTGCGTTCTTCTTCGCAAACTCCAACACACGCTTCTGGAAGCCGGTGAGATGTTGGTGAGCGAAGGCCAAGTCAAGCGCCTCCAGGAAGTTCTGGACGGTCAACGTCTTGAAGATCGAAGCGATGCACATTTCCTGAAAGCGGAGGTAAGTGAAAGAACAAATGGATGGCACTTGCCTGCAGCATCCCCAACTCGTAGAAGTCAGCCGCGAACAGCAGCTCGCGAGCGCACTCGTCCAAGTCGTCCACTTTTGCCGAGTAAAGGAAACGGAGCATCTTTTCGACGATCTTCACTCCGAAGTTCTTGATTTCGACGACACCCGTTCGCTTCTCCTTTGTGTCGTGTGTGAACATGCGGCGGAAGTAGTCGGATTGAGCAACAAGAAATTGCTTGTGAACCTGAGCGGAGATGAACGAATTGGTTGTGTTCGGAGCGAAAGACTCTCACCTTGAAGACCCGCCCGTCTACCATAACTTTGATGTCAGCGAACTGGTCGTCTCCAAACATTGCCGCCGCGTTGCTGAGGTGATGCGCGATCACATGGTTGCCTTGCGGACCACCGGGTTTCTCCACCGAGTCCAAAATTTCGATTATACAGCAAAGATGAACTGGATAAACGGCGCGCAACCAGTATCGGAGACTAAACGAATGAATACCATGGTCCCATCCGTGTTCATGCTCGGCAAAAAACTTTTCCGTTGTTTCTGAAATGTTGAGATTGAATAAAAAGGCTGAGACTCGCATCGCATACCCTTTTGATAACTTCGTGCGTCATTGATTTCAATCCACATTTTAAATCGAAGCCACAAGAACGCGTGGTCCTTGAGATGACGACAAGCCAGGTAGACGCCGGTGTATTCATGTTCCGTCGCGCCCTGTGGTCCGAGCACGAGCTGGAAGTGCGCTCCGTCGATGCCGTTCAGGTGGAACGTGTTACTGTTCCACTTGCTGACGACGTCGCCGGATTTTAAGTGAGTTTTCAAGTTCACTCGATGCGTTGTGGTCTTCCACATCGCGGTTGAAACGACGGAACTAAAAAAATTTGTGAAGCAGGATGATCAGTCGTCAAGAAACGCACCACTTTCTGCACACGGAAGAAACACACGCGGGCGGCGGACGGACAAGGTGAGTGGTCGGCAGGAACAGCAGCCAGCTTTTATTCACTTCCTCTCAACCCACGCCGCCCGCCCACGCCGCACGCAATCAGCGGGGTCATGAGAGCCCGCCCAGCTCTCTCCGATCGAGCGGTGGGAAGTTGGAGCGAGTGGGCAGCGGTTGAATTGATCGAGTATTGCGTGTTTGTTGTGAGAAACCCGGAGGATAACGGGCAGCAATCAAACCTCTATCTTGTTCCATTGCACGCGACGCGAGTTTCGAGCAGTTAGACGAGCAGGAAGCGACCGAACCCACGCCGCTTTCCGAAGAAAACGGGCGAAGAACACACGGTCTTCACGAAGTCGTCGACCGTACGGCCGGAGCGGACGTGTTCCGTGAGCGGCAAGAACCAATAAGCGGTTCTTCGTCCTCAACGCGTGTTCATCGAGCAACTCAACGACGGGGAGCAAGTGGAGGATCACAGGAGCGGGCGGACGGGGATCGGCTCCATCTGCTCGAAGTGAACGGCCTCCCATTTCTTCAACGGGGACGCGTCCCTTGTGCAACGAGCAATCGAGGAAGCGACTGCCCCCTGGAGAAGCCGCTTCGAGCACGAGTCGCAGTCAACAACCGGCTTCCCGGTTTCTTGCACGTCCTCGTCCAACTCGCCAATCAAACTGCCCACTGGTTCATTCAACCAAGCACCAATCCCGGCAAGGCGACAGAAATCACCGGCCATCCCACAAACGAACGCCCGGTCTTGCTCTGGGTGACGCCGTCCGCTCGCAGCTCGTCCATTAGAGAACGGCGGTCAGAGGACACGGAGGAGCGGAGAATGAGGCTCGTGAACTCCATTCGCTCGCCCTCGCACGTCCATTTCGATTCACAGCTCGGTCGAGCGAGTTGTTGAAGTCGAACGAACGGGAGACTCACCCGCACAATCAGAAATAGCGGAGGCTGCCTGAAGAAGCGCCGAGAAGTGGGGAGCTGGAAAGAAGACGGGTGGACGGGCGGGTCGGAAAAAAGCGGAGCAGAACTCACTTCTTCGCCGTCCATTTCGCTCGCTGCTCGTCCACTTCGATCGCTCGAATGTTCTTGGGGGCACGGGGAGTGGGAGACCCGTCGAAGCGACTGGAATGCGGTGATGGGCGCAACGAGCAGTCGGAAAGAAGCGAGGAAGAGTAGAAAGACGGCGAGTGAGAGAGCGGGCAGGAAGAAGCGGCCTTCAAGGTTGAAGTCAATGACGACCGTTGATCGCTGTCCAGCATTTTGTTGAATAAATAAACGTGCAGTAAATGAATCCCCTTGGAGGATCACTCGTTCCATCAACAGCCAGCTGCACGCATGTGGACGAGCCGCTGCGTGCAAGAGAGGATGCCGCGCCGAGAGGAGCCGACCGTCCCGATCGTTTCAGCAGTCGCCGGCCGTCTCCCTTGAGGACAGCGAGCTCATCGAATGGGCGGTCCAACAACCTCGATGCGGCGGGCGGCTGGCGGTGCGGAAGAACGAGCGAGCGGACGCGAAGCGGAGGGCAAACGGCCGATCGGGGCGGACGCGCCGCAGAAAAAGCGGTCGAGCATTTGTGGGGTTGACGGCGGCCCTTCGACGAGCACGCGGCCAAACGAGCGGGAGAGCGACGACTGGGAACTCCGTTCTTTTCTTGCCGACAATGTGCTTTGATTCGATCGAGTGACCCTCACGAATCAACGGCCCACTGCTCCAGCGACGACCTCGAGGAAGCCGGCAGTACGCGGCGAGTGGTAGCCGGGAAGGCGGCCGCCAGCAGCGAAGGGATCGAGTGGACGGGGCGGCGTGAGAACGACCGCCTTCGCGAAGCCCGCACAACCGTCGCCCCACCCGCTCGCTCGTGCCGAAGAGGTGGGGCGGCCGATCTCCCCGCACTCCGCCGGCCACTCGGCAGTCGGCCGCTCGCCTAGCAAGCGAGCGGCTCGTTCGGGGAGCAGAAAAAGGAGCGTCCACTCGACCGGCCGCTCGGCCGGCCGCTCGATTGAACGCAACCGCCTCACTCGTGCCCGCCGCCCCCGTCGAGCGAGTGGAAGGCGAGCGGGTAGACGAAACGCCCACTTGCTTCTTCACCGCTGCAGAGGACGAACGCATCCCGCCGGCAGCAACGAGACGAATGAACGGAAGAGCGGAAGGAAGAACCCGCCGCTCACAAGAATGCGGCGAGCTCCTCCATTTGAAAGGCGGGAAGCAGAAAAAATGGTCGAAACGAAGGATTCCTCTCGTTCCGTAGAGCGACGAGCTTTCGGTCAGCTTCTTGTCGTCGCCGTTTCGAGTCGACTGCAGCGTCTGCTTCGAGCTGCGCGTTGTGAGGGGCAAGAGCGGAAAGGACGGGGCCGCTCGAACACGGCGATCCTCCAGTCGGCTGCCCGTCGGCTCGGTGGGTGGAACACGAGAAACCCAAAGGTTTATTGGTTCTTGGCCCCATCTGCAAGCGGAAGAGAGCGGCCTTTTCATCCGCTCGCCCGTCCAGCCGTTGCTTCTCGCTCTCACACACTCAACTGCTCGAAAACGGCGTTTCTAGTCGCTCCTTGTGGTCGTGAATTTGAAGGGCTTTCGATGAACGAAGAAGTGATCGGGGATTTGCGGAGAACTTTCGAACGAGTCGCCCGATCTCCCCGCTGCTCGGCGGCGGTGGCGAGGACCTCCAGAAGGTTCGTTTCATTTCGGTGATCGAACGTGGACGCCCGACCGAGTTCGAACATCTTGACTGCGGTCTTCAGCTGCAGTCAGCCAGCTGCAGGAAACTGTCGTCGCATTCCGAACTTCATTCCCCGCGATCCCACAGCGAGCGCGCGCACGGCCCCGCTCCATGCGGCAGAAGGCGCCCGTTCCCACACTCAGAGCAATACGTTCCTGTAGTCCAGTCGGTAACGGCGTGGATTGCGGGGCGGTCGGGTCGCCGGTTCGAGTCCGGCGAGTCGTCAAAGCTGACAAAGTTAATTTGGCATGTGTTGGGGGTTCACATCTTCTCGGGCAACCGGTACGTATCCCCGTCAGCTTAGCTAGCAGTATCAGATCGACTAAATAGCTTCATCGCGCCTGGTCGGCTGCCTTGGCTAAGGCACGCTAAAGGTTCTTTTTGGTCGAGAGGACGCGGATGGCCGCCTTTTTGTGTCGTCGGTCGTCCGCTACGGTGCGTTCGGTCGGTTGGGTCGGTTGGTGGATGGCGAGCGGTTGTGTTCGGTCGCCTCTCGTTTGATGCAGCTGCCGATTGGCCGCGAAAGCGTTGGGAAAGAAGGCGGTCGAAGAGGTGAGCATCCCAGGGGGCCCGCGAGAGCTGCGGGCGGCTCGAGGGCGACGGCAGGCGGCAGAATCGAGCGAGCGGTCGGGGGGATCCGCCCGCTGCCGCTCATCTCTTTTCGCTCCCCGTCCTCCCGTTCGCCCGCTCGCCGCTCTCCGCTGGACTTCGCTCGGCCAACCGCCCGCCCGGCAGAAACACGAAGCGGCCGCTCGAGCGGAGGACGACGCCCGCCGGTTTGTTTCTTCGGCGAGGCCGCGCGGAGAGTGGAGGTCGACTGCAGGGTGGAGCGCCAGCGGGGACTGAACGCCGCGCTCTTCCTCCTTGCCGACCGCCACCGACTCGTCCGATTTCGGGCGAGCAGCAGTTGCAATTTCTCTTGCAGGAGGTCGTTTGGCGATCTTGAGTGGCTACTTCTCGGTGGACACGATCCTCGATTCCTGGTGATTGTCTTTGCGTTCCACTCGCGGCTCGCCTTTAAGGAGCGCGCTCTCGGGTTCGGCGCTCGCCGCTCTCAAGACAGAAGACGGGCGCCGACCGCAAACGCGGTACTGCTCCGCCCACCAACTGCTCCAACAGTGCTCAGCCGATGTTCATCTTTCCACTCAACAAATTCTGTCGGTCATTTATTTCCGTTGTTCATTCGTTCAAACCCGCTTCGAGAGGCCAACTCGTGCAGCGGCTTCGCTTGCTGCCACAAACCCTTGTTGAAGCGGAAGTGGACGCAGTGGGAGGCGAGGAGGTCGCCGCCGATCGTCTTTTCCACTTGCAGCGGTCGTTGCACGAACAAGTGAGCGTTCAATGAAACGACTGATCGATCGGCAGCGGGATCTCCAGCCGCTCACTCTTCGCTTCGGCCGCCGAGCGTCCGCCGGCTGCCGCACGGCGCTCGCGTCGCCCCTCTCGCTCGATCTCGTCCAGCGTTCGGCCGGTCGACAGGTGGACGTCAAAGAAGGCCGCCCGGTTGTCGACGAGTTCGCGTGGAGTTTGCCGCGAGCGATCGAGCGACCGAACGGGCGTCAAAGCAGAGTGTTCGGGGCGCTCAGTCGAACGTCCGAAGCGACCAGTCGGCCGGCGGAACGCCGTGGAACTTCGGCTCCCGCCCGCCGATCGCGCGCCCTCGACTGCCGTCTTGCTTCAAGCAGACGAAGTGGAAGGCTGGAATGAACGCACGAGTCCCCAACGACCGTCGACGAGCAGCGAGAACCACCCGCCACTCGCCCGGGCGGCGCTGATCGGCAGGACGCCCGCGATCTCCGCCTCGCATTTCAGCTCCACGTCCACGCGGCTCACGAGTCCAGCGGTCGCATGCCGGCGGGATGGGCGCCCAGCTGCAAGCGAGCGTTGGAGTGATCGATCGTTGTGGTTCTTGTGAGAAAGAAAAAGGGCTTGAACGTGCGAACGAGACGGCAAGAGCTCCCCTTACAAACACTACCATTCTACAGGCAGCAACAAAAAGGCGTTCAACAACTTCGCTACGCCCTCCCCTTTTATTAACGTGAACTCAAGACGACCTGCTCCCGGTAGAGCGGCCGGAAGCGATCGGCGCCCTCCGGCAGCCGCTCGAACGAGTCGGACGCCCTGCGAACACGTGAGCGGCGACTCGCAGGGGATCGTAGAGGGGCGTGTGCTTGTCGTCCGCTCGGCACCCGCACTCCGCGAAGTTCTTGTCGAACAAAATGAGCGAGTGTTCGATGGCTGCGTCGATGAAGCCGCAGGCGACGGCGAGCTTCGATTTTTGGGCTGCAAACGCGAGAACGAGTGAAGAGGACGAGCGCGCAACTTTCAGCACGGAGGACCACCTGCGAGAAGTCCGCTGGCGCACCTCGCAGCAGACCCTGAGCGGAGCGCCGTTCGATGTCTTCCACCCGCCAGACAGCCACTTGCCGCATGTTTGAAGGCGCAGAACGAACCATCGTCCAGTCGCTTGCGCTAAAAGACGGACGCCAACTGCACTCTTTTAAACGAATTTATTCCATCTGGACGAATGAACAACACAGATCAACAGCACAAAGGGACGGAGTCAGGAGAACAACGACTTCATGAACTCGTTGACGATCGCCGCGTTCTCCTCGTGGTACTTGACGTCGAAGCCGGGTAGCTGCACGATCGCCTTTGCGTTCGTTTTTGCGAACTCCAGCACGCGGTCCTTGAAGTCGCCGATGTGCTTGTGAGCGAACGCGATGCGGAGGTCCTCGAGCGCCGACTGGACGGTCATCGTCGAGACAATCGAAGCGGTGCACATGTCCTGAAAGCAGTGAGAGGATTGAGAAACTATGAAATGGAAGACTCACCTGCAGGACCGTCAAGTCGTAGAAATCGGCGGCCCAGAGCAGTTCGCGGGCGCACTCGTCTAAGTCCTCGACTTTGGCCGAGTACATGAAGCGAAGGATCTTCTCGACGATGTTCGCCGAGTAGTTCTTCACTTCGACGATGCCCGTCTGTCGTTCCTTTGTGTCCGTCGTAAACATCGTCTTGAAGTAGGCGGATTGAGCAACCAGGAACTGCTTGTGGACCTGCAAGAGAAGAAGATTAATCGAAAGATTGAAAGTAAACTCGCTTTGAAGACCCGCCAGACCACGTGCAGCTCGATGTCCGCGAACTGTTCGTCGCCGAACATCGCCGCCGTGTTCTCAAACATGCGCGCCATCACGTCTTGGCCTTGCGAAACGGCGTTGAGTTTCTCCAGCGCATCGAGCACTTTGATTTCGGCGCAGAGGAAGAGAGGCGCGCTGTCCGACCATTCTTGCAAACGAGCCAAGTGGATGAAATTATTCCATCCGTGTTCTTCGCTGGAGACGAATCGCTCTGTTTTCTCTAAAGAGTGCGTGATGAAACAAAGGGTTTGAATCGTTAAACTGACCGTACGGACCGTGTATCGAGCGGTTACCGAACTCGAACGACATCTTGAAATAAAGGCGGACGGAGGAGTGATGGGCGAGCTCCTTGCAGGCCAAGTAGACGCCGCACAGGCTGGGGTTGTGGGCACTTCTGGGGACAATGACGAGCTGGAATTTGCTTCCGGCGACTCCATCGAGAGCGAACAGCGGGCCGGGCCACTTGTCGCCGACACGCGCGGCCGCCGAGCGATTGCGGAAGTCGGCCAGCTCCCAGCGGTGAGACGTAAGCGCGGGCATGACAGTGCGCCTTGATCAAATAAAATAAGTGGGTGACGAGTGAGTAACACGCGGAAACCCGTAATGCGCGAAAGAAACAACGAAAAACCGCTCGATCCGCGGCAACAACGCCGCCCGAATCGACGAAAACAACGCGGAAAGCGACGGCCGCGGCAAGCGAGCGGACGATTCAAACGACGCCGCGTGGTTTGCGCCAAGTCGCCCGCCGCCTCGTTGCTCGCCCGTCCGCCGCCTTCGTCCGCCGCCTCTTTGCCTGCCCGCCCACTGCCCGGTCGGCTGCTCCGTCTGTCTGCGGTCTCTTCTCCACCCGTTCGTCTCCTCACTGCTTGCTTGCCCGCTCGCCCCGCTCCTTCGTCTGCCTGGTGAATCACCGAACGGGAGGGGCTTGAGAATGCGGCCTCCGTTCACACAAGGAAAGCAGAAGAATCTTTGCGCTCTCATCGTCGAAAGCAGGATCGTTTGCTTCCACTAAGTCGTTCTCTGCGACCGAAATCAAATAGCAGGGTTCGTTTCCACTCCGATCTCTCTGCCGCTCCGTCCAACCGAGTGGCCTACCCAACGCCTGGCAGTTGGTGGTCGTACAGAAGACACGCGCGCTTGTAGAGGGCGATCGGGAACGTTAACCTCGGGGTGGATCCTCCGCCGTCGCTTCCGAAGCGCGCCTTGCAGCCGTCCGGTTGCTCTTCGGTGCGGTCCAGCGCGGAACTCGCGGCCGCTGATCGTCAGCGAGACTTCCCGCTGCAAGTCGCACGGCTGTTCGCGTGCAAGACGGGCCGCAGTTTGCGGAAGATCGCGTCTGGGAGGACGAAGTCGAGGGCGTCGAGTTGGAAGAAGATTTGCCCCGGCTGGTCGATCGTCGAAGAAGGTTGGAGTGATTGCTCCAATCGACCTCTTGCTCACCCGTCGACTGCTCCCATTGGAAGTTGGGCCGCACGATCCAGTCGGCGGCCGCCCAACGTCAAGACGCCCGTCTCGTTTAGCGCCCAGTGGGTCAGCCAGTCGGCTCTAAACAAGCGACGAATAAATGGCAGCATCAAGAGCGAGCAGAAGAGTGGAGCGCACGAATCGAAGAAGAACACGACGATCCGCTCGTCCACCTCCGCGAGGATCGTCTCAAAGAAGAGGAACGGGTTGTCCGAACGCCCAGTGCCCACTTCGCCGACCGCCGGCACGAACTGCGGGCATTTCCGCAGTGAAGGACAGGCCGCCGAACTGAACGAACGGAGGAGTGGGCGGCCAGAGGCGAAACGAACCAGGAAATCGTCGGTGCCCGGCAGACCGAGCGTTTCGTTCCTCCCGTTTGATGGAAGGTGAAGGAGGCACTGAAGACACGCACATCGCTCCTTGTTTGATCCGTGAACTGGCGGCCACTTCCTTTGGGTCGAAGACCACCGGATGCTCGTTGGCGTTCACGAGGCGGCATCGTTCGTGATCTTGACGGCCACATTCTGGCCTGAAAGCGAAAGAAATCGGATGCAATTAGAGTGCATGGAGAGAATCACCAGGATTGCCGATCGACAGGTCGAAGACGAGCGGGAATTCGTCCGTTGAGTAGAAGGGACGCGGAGGACGCCTCGACGGACAGGAGAACCGCGTGGACACACAAGAGATGAGGCCACCACTTCATATTCCCTTCGACACGAGGTCGTTGGTAACGAAGGCGAGTGATCGCTCCAGCCGGAACCTGTCGGCGACGAGAAGGCGGCAAGTTGCCGACCATTCCACTTGAGCACTGCAGGAAGCAAAGCAGAATGATGGCGCCCGCACTCGATCGATTCATTCATACCGTGGGGAAGAGAGCGACCCTCAAAACGTTGCGCATCGGACTAGAACGTTCTGTCTGCGTCATCCACGCCCGCTTCTACGCTTCGGAATGGAGTACACGCTCTGATCACCGCCGCTAGTTGGTCAGAACGAACGCGTGCTCCGTCTTCAGCCCGATGGTTGAGTTCGTGGAGCTGCCCACGGGTTGTTCCTCCTGCTGGAGCCTGAGAGAAACGCAAACGCATGGCGGAAGTGGGCGGGTCGGCAGCGTTTCTCTGCTTTTTCGCAACGCCCGCCACCTCGCTGTCATCGGAGGTCGACGGCTCTTCCATCAGTTGGACGCTAGAGAGCGAGCGATCGGGCTGTTGTTTGTTCGTAAGTCGCTAGAAATTCCCAATCTTATTTAATCGACAAACAAGCAGGAACCGATCACACGAAAAAGTAGGCGACCAGAGTGAAGAACTCAGCGACAATCCCCGAGTTTTCGAGCGTGTACGCGGCGTTCCACTCGGGCAACACGACGATCTCCTTCGTCTTCTTCTTCGCGAACTCCAGCACGCGGTCCTCCGGTGTTTGTGGCTGAACGCAAGGCGGAGGTCGCTGAGGATGGTCGCAACGAAAAGACTGCGGACAATCGAGTCCACGCACATCTTCTGGAAGCGAGTGAGACGAGCGATGAGCGGACTCACTTCCAGGCGGTAGAAGTCGGCAGTGGGAGGAGGTTGCGCGCATTCGACTCCAACTCCCGCGTACATGAAGTGGGAGACTCGGCCCTGTGGTTCGCCACTTTGACCACTTCCTTCCGTCGTGAACATCTTTAGAAAGCACTCGCATCGCGGAGAATGACCGTGTGGTCTTGCAAAACAGAAGAATCGATCAATTGAAGGAAAACTCGCCTTAAAGACCGACTCTTCGACGGCGTGCACTTCGAAGTCCGCAAATCAGTTGTCGTCGAACATCCGCCCGCTCTTGCCACTGCTCGTCGCGTCGAGGAGGTCGACCTCGCAGCAGAGGAACACGGGTCCATCGCCCTTGGGAAGGTACGACATGACTTCCCGGTCGTTTCACGCGTTCCAGCCGTCCTGTTGGCCCGGCCGAAGTCCTCCGTCTTCTCTGGAATGCACTCGATCGATTGAAGTCTTCCGGTAAGAAAAAACCGATCGACGGGCTTCGGAGTGTCCGGAGGATTGGAATGCTCGTTCCTCTACGGAGGATTCTCATCAAGCGGCTCGATCCACAACTCAACGCAAGAACGAACGGACGAGTGCTGGCGGAGCTCCCGGCAGAACAAGGAGACGCTCGCGGTGACCTCCGCCCACTCATGGTCGGGATTCGTCGCTTGGAGCTCCATGAAAGCGCAAATCAGCAGAAGAGGCAATTTGTTGCTCGTCAGCCACTTGTTTTATTCGAACATTACAGAAGAGACGACGAGATTAGCGATGCAACAGAGAGAACAACCGAACGAGTGGAGAACGTTCACTGGAGCTGCCGAATCGGGATGGGCAGCATTCCCTCGAACGCGCTGGGGAGGAACTTGAAGTTCTTCTGCAGGCGGGAATCCACGACCTGTCGGTAGATTTCTTCCACTTCGACGCCTTCGCGGAGCTTCCGGGCGGCGATCAGGGCGAGTTCTTGCAGCGAGTTGGGGTTGCTGAAAGCAGAGATGAGTTGAAATGGGAACGGAATGGGCGAACCGGAGCACGTGACGTTCGACCTTAAAGCGCTCTTCGGACTTTTCGATGACCAAGACTCCGTTGTCCTCTCCATCCGTCGCGTTGATGATCGGATGGAACTCGCCATTGCGCGGCACCTCGGCCACTTGTTTCCACTTCCGCTGCTGCAGATCGAAGCGGAAGAGCGGCGAGTTCGCGGCGGGCACAAACTTCCGCGCGTAGAACGTGTGAGTGGAAGCAAAGGGCCAAACGAGCTGAAAATCGAGGAGAAATAATGAGAGGAAGAAAAGGAAGAAACTTACCTGCACGGGGGGCCCTCCGTCCGCCAACTCCATTTTCGTCCACTGCTTTTGATCGAGCGAGTACACGTGAAGCTGCTCCGGAAGCTCTCGCTCCATCGCGTACAGCTGCCGTCCGTTCTTGCTCCACGCGAGGCAGCCCAAGTACTTGCACGGGGATTGGGTCGCTTGTTCCACGTCCACTGTGGCTTCGGCGACGTTGAGCCGCACGAACGTGATCGTATTTGCCGATCCAAAAAGCACGTTTCGCGCCTTCCGTCCGCCGACGTCCGAGAGAAGCGCAACGTTCGTCTCGTTGTCGAAGCGACGAAGAAAACGAAGCTCGTACTCGGCGGTGTCGCGAGTCAGGCGGAACAAGTAGAGCTCCCGCAATGTCAGAACGACGATCGTGTTGGCGTCCACGACAACGACGTCTCGGATCACCTCGACTGTGCGAATCCATTGCGCGGACTTTTTTAACACCCTAAAAACGACGAGAATAATATAGGATGATAAGAGAGGAGCCCACTTGTACATGTTCCGCGAGAGGTCCACGATGAACAACTCCATGTTGTAGTTGAACGTGTACATGTAGCGCCCATCGCGCGAACATTGAGGAATGGACGAGAACTGAAAGACCGGCGAAAAAATCAAGCACAGTACCAAGAAGAAACAAACCCAGCGAGTCTCGTAGACGAACGCATTGTTGGCCGAGTGGTTGGGGCAACGAAGCGGACGATTCTTCTTCTTCCAGCAGTTTCCGCATCCGCAGAGCTCCGCGGACGGGAACTGGAAGATCGGTGGCCGTTCGGCCATGATCCGCCCTGGAAAAAGAGAGATTTATAGGACGAGAGGAATGCGCGAGAAATTCGAAGAAATTCCACCAAAAAATCATCAAAAATCCGCGGCATTCGTCGAAAACAACGCCCGAAGAAAACGGGCGGCGGCGGGACGCGGCGGCGGGCGGCCGGCGTTTGTCGGGCGTCGAGTGTTCCGCTCAGACGTGTCAACACTCTCCTCTCATGCTTGTCTGCTCGCAGCATAAGTGAACGAACAATCAGGAAACTACCTTCGTCGAAGAGAAGAGAGAGTTTATTCCCGAACGATCACAACTGAACGGTCTTCTTCTCGACGAAGCGCGGCGTGTGTTCGGGGCGCCGCTTGGCGCGCAGACGGCGGTAGGCGACGTTCACCCGCAGCTGCTCGATGGAGACGCGCATGTCGGCGGCGATCTCCAGACAGGCGCCCGTGTTCACGTTCTTCGAGCTGCTGCCCGTGTAGGTGGGCGCCGACGAACAGCGTAGCCGTGCAGCGGGGCCTCCAGGAGCAATCGATGGGAAGACGCACTCAACACCGGGCTCATCTGATGGCGCTAAACAAGCAGGTTGGCGCCACCCGATGCCGTTGAACGGCTATCGCTCGAGATCGCACTCCAGCGAGCCCACGTCGAAGTCGTCGGCGGGGCGGCGGATGGCGCGGACGGTGGCCAGCGAGCGCCGCTTCGGCGACCGCCCACCAACACGGCGAGCGGCAGGTGCCCGAGCCGCCTCGTCGTAGAAGGAATGAACGCTGTCGATCGACTCCTTGTTATTGCCCCGCACGACGTGCACGCGCTCGGCGAACTGCAGCTTCGGGAGGGCGTCCCGCCGATTCACGAGGTCGCCGAGGAAGACGAGCGGCCAGCGATGGAGGTCGCCGTACACGACGCACGGCACGGGCTCTTCGAGCAGCGAGCTTTCGGCCGCGAACACGCCGGCCGCGCGCTCCAGCACGTCCGCGAGCTCCGCGTAGTCGAAGGCGAACTGCCGCGGTCCGTTGCGCACGAGTCGGACGAGCAGCGGGCGAGCAGCGGATGGAGGATCTCGGCCGGCTCTTCTGCAAGCAGCCGAGTGGGCGGCTGCGGACTCCTCGCTCCCCGCGATCTCGTCCGCCACTCCGAACACGACGACGCGCTGGATGGCCGCCGCCCTCCGGCTACTTGGCGCTCCACGGGACATCGAGCTGCAATCCGGGGGATCGATCGGGAGATGAAAGGAGCGCTCACTCGAGCAACACGCGCTGCTCCTCGGCGCTGTGGGTGGCGGGGACGCGCGTGTCCGTCTGGTCGAAATGGAGGACGGAGAGCGCGGAGGCGAGCGGCCGCGCGATCGTCTATGAGCCGCCTTTCGCTGTCCCGCGCATGTCGCCGCCGCGAGCCTGGCCGCCGCGACGGCCGCACGCTCACTTCTGTCCAATCCGCCGTTATTCGGATGCAACGAGAGGGAAAGTGAACGAGTGAGCAGAGCGGACGGGAGTGAGAGGGGAGCAGGCGAAGAATCCGCCGGGAATTCTCGTCGCTTTCCGTACGAAGTGGTCAGTTTGTCGAAGGGTTGAATGCAGTGAGCGGTCGGAAGTCGACTGCTTTTCTGCTTTCTCCGCAGTTGCAATTCGTGTGAGCGGCCGACAGCCATGCCAAAGGTTAAAAAAACAGTTTAACGGTCCTTCCTGGTCGACGACTGCAAAAAGTCGGTAGCCCGATGTGGGGCTCGAACCCACGACAGCCAGATTAAGAGTCTGGTGCTCTACCGACTGAGCTAACCGGGCACCCTTACGAGCGGCGCGGAGCGGTTCTTCTGCCTGCTCCTTTGCGGCGATAAGGTGGTGTGATTGATGGGCAGTCGGCAACTAGAAATAAAGAGTGTAATGCCAAAATGAAGCCTCCAGAGCTACAAACAAGTGCGCAGCGTAGTCTAACAGAAGCTCCGAAAGAATAATCCGCGGTTCTCGAGCAAAACGTTGAGAGCTCCGCCGCGAGTCGAACGCGGGACCTCGCGCGTCCTAAACGATTATCATGCCACTCACCAGACCACAAAGCCGACGGAAGAGCACCTGAAGATGGGAGAGATCACACAACGGCAATCAATCCACTCGCCTTTCTCTCCGCCCGTCCCGGCCGCCGATGAGATCACTCGCCCGCGGCGCTGTCCTTTTCTGCAACCCCGCGCTGATCGACGCATAAGAGCATTTTTGTAGTTTGTGTTCGGCATTGACTTTTGAGCGGACCGACCTCCGCAGACTTGAGATGCCCGCGAGGAATGCGCACGAAACGAATGTCGAGGTCGCCCGCCGCTGCCCCCCGCTCGTGCTCGAACACAGCGAGGCCCAGTGGCCCAATGGAAAGGCGTCCGCCTACGGAGCGGAAGATTGCAGGTTCGATCCCTGCCTGGGTCACAATCACTTTTTGCTCTTGAAGGTTCGAATCTGTGTTGTGGCCGCCAATGGGTTGTTTATTTTGGACAGCGCAATCGAGAATCGTCGGCTGTTGCATTGAAGAACTTGCGGACCGTCCGTTTGCTTCCACCGACTTGTTGTTTTGGCGGCTGGTTGGTTCGTTTAGAAGAGAGTCCTCAAAGAATGAAAGGCGTGGCAGAAGCGGCGGCCTTCACTGCATGCTAGTGCCCGGCTGCTCGCCGTCCGCGGGCGCGGTCTTTTCGTCCTCGTAGGCGATGCGCAAAATCTTGACGCACTCCCAGAGCTCGTCGCGCGTCTCCCGGTCGGCGATCTTTCGCAACTCCTTTTCGGAAGCGGCGCCCAGGTAAGTTGCAGGAAGATGGGGGCGAGGTGCTTTGGCAGGGAGATCGCCGCGAACCTGCAAGCGAGAAGAAGGGAGGACTCGTCGCCCACTCACTTCCCCTCGCTCGGCTGTCCGGAATGACGCGGGTTCTTGCGGAACTCCGCCAGGTCGTAGCGCTCGTGCAGGTCCTTCACGAGCATCTCGAACGGCGCGCCTCGACCAGCGGGAAGCAGACGCTCGTGATCACGCCGCCGTCCACGAGCAGCTTCCGGCCGGGCGGAGAAGCGGCTCGTCGAGCTCGAATGACTCCCACGCTTTCTCGTACGCCTCGTGCAGCACCAGCCAGTGGACTTGCGGGACGCCTGCAAACGAGCGAGCAAGCGGAAAGAAGAGCCCGAATTCCCGCCGATCAAACGAAGGCGTCGCCTGCGAGCAGCTCGTCCACGCGGCCGGGCGTTCCGACGATCACTGCGGCTTCTTCTGCGCCAACAGACGGTCGACCGACCACTCGCTTTTTCCTCTTCATTCTGCTTTAATCGATCGTTTATTCCATCGACGAAAGAGAAGCAAGCGGCGTTCAGGACCACTCCAAAATTGCCAGCAGGATGTGCGGATGCTTGCGGCCGAACGCCGTCCACTCGGGCAGCTTCTCGATCGTCGGCCGGTGGGCGACGGCGAACTGGATGACCGCCTTGTGGAACTCCGCCAAGTGGTCGAGTGCAAACGCCAACTCCAAGTGCTTGAGGGCGCGGTCGACCGAGAGATTCGTGAGGATCGACTCGATGCACGCCTCCTGCAACAAACGAATGAGAGAGACTACCGGGGAACTCGCCTGCAGGCCCTCCAGCGCGTAGTGGTCGGCGAGCGGCAGCAGGCGGGGGGCCCACGCGTCGAGCGCGTCCACCTCGCCGCCGTACACGAAGCGGAGCATCCGCTCGACCGCGCCCGCCTCGAATCGCTCGATCGTCGCCTCCTTTCGGTTGGCCGAGAGTTCCGCGGCGAAGACGGGCGAGGCGGCGCGCAGCAGCCAGCGGTGCACCTGCAGGGAACAGAGAAATGGGGAGAGCGGCGAGGACTCACGTGGAAGGTGCGGTAGCCGACGTGGAGCTTCAAATCGGCGGTCGACGGGTCGTCGAACGAACGGGCCACTTGCAGCGAGCGGAGGTCGGCCGCCGAGAGGTGGGCGGGCGGGCCGAGCGGACGGAGTTCGCAGCAGACGGTGATCCCGCCGCCGTTCGCGAACGACCTAAAGCCGGTCTCCGACATCAGGTGGCGCTCGAACGCGAAGGCTTCCGTGATGTCATAAGCAAGAACTGTAAACAGAGATTAGAGGTGAGTAAACGAAAGAAACTGACCGAATTTCGGGGTCCGTTCTCGCTTCGAATTCTCCAGCCACATCTCGTGAGGAAGAACGATGGAAGAACGACCGCCCATGTCGGTCACATCGAGACCGAGAGCGGCGCCGCTGCCCTCGTGACGCCCTTTCGGCGAGAACATGAGTTCGAAGCGCACGCCGTTCAGCCCTTCCACGACGAGTTCTCGGCTCTTCCACGTGTCTCCGATGTGCGTTTCGTCGAGCCGCTCCTGGAAGTCGGGGATCTCCCAACGGTGAACGGACGGATGACGACGGGCGCTCCAGAGTTTGCGGATCGCGAGCGCCGATTGGACACACAAGAAGACGGTGGGCGTGTGGCGGAAGAGCTCCAGTTCGTGCACCGCACATACGGCGAACCATCCACTCGTCCACCTGCCGCGAATGAAGGCAACGGGGACGGCTGAAAGTGCGTGTGTGCGGTCATCCGACCTGCAGAAAACCCGACCTTTCCGCCTGCTGCTCGTCCCGTCGATCTTCTCCAGCCACACGCTGCCCGCGAAAGCGAAAGACTCCTGCGCGGGACCGTCGACCAAGCACATGGACAGAGAGCAGCCCTCGTCGTCCTTCGGCAAGAGACAGAAGTAGAACTTGAGGCGCCCATGGATCGGGTGCTCCAGCTCGTAGACGTCGCTCAGCCACTCGTCCCATCGGATCGCCGCTCCGAAGCGCCGATCGAAGTGTTCGAGGCGCCACACGACGACCTTCGGGTCGCGGAAGTGCGAGACGGATGGCATCGCGGAAGGGCGCTGAAAGCAGAAGGTGGAGGCAGGTGAGGAACGATCGAAAGGCAGGCGACTCACTGACTGGAGCGAAGAACGCGCCCAACCGGCCGGCCGCAGCGAGAGGAAGCCGAAGGAAATGAGCGAGAGTCTTCGTAGAGCGTTGTTTCTGCGCGGTCGCTTTCGAAAAGCGGTCACTGTTTTTGCGCGTTGGTTTTTTTTTCGTTTGCTCCTTCACCAGCCAGCGTTCCCGCCTCTATTGACTCCATGGCGCAATGGCAGCGCGTCCGACTCCAGATCGGAAGGTTGGGTGTTCGAATCACTCTGTAGTCAATTTTGTTTGCTTTTGGCTTTCTCGTTGTTGAATCGAGTGTCAGAGCAAACGAACGAGGAGGGCTGGAACTCGCGTCTACTTTTCGCTCTCCTTTTTGGTCAACGCGGCGAACTGCGGCGTCTTGCGGAACTCCGCCAGGTCTTAGCGCCCGTGCAGCTGCGGCAGGCGGTTCTCGACGGTCGGGAAGCAGACGCTCGTGATCGCGCCGCCGTCCACCATCAGCTGGCGGCTGGCGGAGAAGCGGGCGGCGGAAGATGGCGGCGAGCGGCTTCTCGAGCGACTCCCACGCCTTCTCGTGCGCTTTGTGCAGCAACAGCGAGTGGACGTGCTGGACGCCTGCGAACGAGCGAGCAGGTGGAAAGAAGCGCCCGGATTCCCGCCGATCAAAAGAAGGCGTCGCCCTCGAGCAGCTCCTGCACGCGGCCGGGCGTCCGGACGATCACGCGCGACTTCTCGTCGGCCAACAGCCGCCGCTCGTCTTCCACCGAGAGCGCGCCGCTCGCGCACGAACGGAAGCGAATGCCCGCGCACTTGCCCGCCATTTGCAGCCTCTTCACCACCTTAGAAGGATGCAATGAGAGGGAGGACCCACGTGTTCTGCCGCCTCGATCATCGGACTCGAGAGGAGTGCCTGGAAGCGGTCGAAGTCCCGCGGATTCGGTGCAGGACGCCGAGGGCGATCGAGGTGGTGCGGCCGGCTGCACCTCTCATGAGGAACGTTTTGCCGTCCATGATCACGAAGAGCGCCGCCTGGTGGTGCGGGGTGAGCAGCGGGTGGCCCGCTGGATGGGCGCTTTGATGTCGAACTTGTGGAACGGCACTCGTGTTCTTTCCTGCTCGTGGAGAACTCGGAGTGTTCCAAACTGCACCAATTGATGCCTCCTGCCCGTCTATATGGCCAATTCGTGCGACTTGAGGCCACTCACGTCTTGGAACGAAGCCGAACGCCCGCATGTGAGCGACCGGCACACGCTACAGCTAGGCGGTGCTTTACGACTCGTTGCGGCGATCCATGGCCAAAAAAGCGAGTCGGAAGCGCGCCCCCGAAGAGTCCGTCCAGTTAAAAGGCGTCGCTCCACGAAACTCACATTTCAACGTTTATTCGGTTCCTAATTGCACACACAGAAGACAAAAGATGGCGGCACTCCTCGCCGTGGCCGCTCGCTCGTTCGGCTCACTGCTGCTGCAACGGGCCCAGCTGCTCGTACTGGGGATTGGCTTCGGGGCGGGGCATCACCACCGGGACGCCGGCCGCCGGGTTGGGGTTGAGCGGCCCGAGCACCGGGTTGTTGGCGATCACGGGGATTGCCTGCGGGGCGGCAGGCGACTGGCTCGCGGGCTGGACGGCGGGCGCGGGCGGAGCGGCGGGCGCGGGAGTCGCCGGAGTCGACTGGGGCGTCTTGCCCTCGTCCGCCGTCTTGTCGCCGGCCGTCTTCTCCTGCGCGTTGGCGGTGGGCGCTTGCGTGACTCCGGGGGCAGTACCGAACGGCGGCGGTTGGCCTTTGGGCGTGATGGGCACGATGCCCTTCTTCTGGGCGGCGCTCTTCGACCGTTGGGTGCGGCGGAGCATCGCGGCCTGCTTCTTCGCCTCCTTCTTCTTCTTGACCACGAAGAAGACGACGCCGCCGGCGATCCCGCCGCCCACGAGCAGGAGCACACTGAAACGAAGAGTGAGTGAGTGAGTGGTTGAGAAGTGGAGGGAACTCACACGGGCACAACGATCAGCCACGCCCACCACGGGAAGCCGGCGCTCGCCCCTTCCGCCGCCGTGTCGTCGTTCTTGAGGGTGGCCTCCTGCAAACGGGGACTGATGAGGGGAGAGCGGGTGGGGACTCACAAATTCGATCCAAAACTCGTCGGTCGCTTTGGTGAGCTCGATGGAGAAGACGGCGATCGAGTATTTTTTGGTCGCCGTCTTCTCGAACTTCAGCGAGGACGACGGAACGAGGTTCTTAGCCGAGATGCCAGCGGACTTGGCCTCAAAGTCGGCTGGTAACATGACTTTTGCTGAAAATTCGCGTACCCTTAGTGCGGTTTTTCGAAAACCCACATTGCCCAGCCTGGAACAGGCGAATATCATCGGATCCCGTGCCGGACAGATCGGTGTAAACGAGTTGGCCTTTCAGCTCGCACGTATTCACCGCGAACTTCTCGAACCTGAAACGAAATGAACCGAGCACAGCGGCCATTCATCAACTAACGGAATCATGTCGCTGGTTTGCATCTTCTGAATGTCCATCTTGAACTTGAGCGTATCGCCATCGAAGTAGAAGGTCGCGTTGGCCGTCTTGCACGCCCCGGTTCCTTTGTACGTCCTGCAACCACCGATGAGATGAGTGGGAAGTGAGAGAATAGGGAAGACTCACACTTTGCCTTTGGTCTCCGCGAAGCAGCCGCCGTCGGCGAGGAGCAGCGGGGAGCTCGAGCAGACGAGCAGGGCGGCAAAGAGGGCGGCCGCGACGAGCAGGAGGGCCGACGAGCGGATCGCGGAGCGGCCGGTCGGTTCGGTCGGCATCGAAGCGGAGGGCAATGGGCGGAAGAGGAGAGCGAGAAGGAGGAGACGTCCGCACGAGTGGGTGGCAGCTCGAGCAAGTGGCGCGGTCGAGAGATCGGACGGCCGAAATCGACCAAAAATTTGCATCAGAGAAACGCCCGGAATCTCGATGCAAATTCGGATGGAAATGCGCGTTTCGATTGGCGGAATGCTCGGGATCTTTCCTTCCGTTGCTTTGCGTCGCTTGTGTCGGTTGTTCCGAGCGGTCGGTGCTGTTCTTCGTTTGCTTCTTTGGGTTGTGAACAGAGCAGTCTCATGTCTGCTTTGTCCACTTTTCTGCTGTTGGAACGAAGCACCTGGGCTCCAAGCAAGAACGAACGTGTGGGCGTTCAGTTCGCTTCCTCCTGCAGGAAAGAATGTTGGCTGTTGTTTACGGCCCACAAGAACGCCGTTGTAAGTCGTCGGGCGAACGCGAAAGCCGCGGCTCTTGAAAATTCAATTGTTCGCACGTTTTTCGCCTGCCCACAGCCTTTCCGCTTCCTCTCAATTTGATCATTTGCGGGGTGGGATTTGGGTGTCTGTCTGAAATTTAGAGGACCAATTGCTGGCAGTGACTGAAAGCGAGCAGAAAGTGAGCGGTGGGGTGAACGCGGCGGAGTATTCACGGGAGCACACGAACGAGCAGCAGGGGCGAGTGGCGGAGTGACTGGTGGTTGGCGACCGCTGCTGCCCGCTTTTATTCACTCCGCTTGACCCACGCCGCACGCAATCAGCGGAGGTAGTGAGAGGACCACCCACTGCCCACCACTTGGGCGTCGCTCATGAGAGCGTGGATTGAGAGCGGAGAAGGCGCGGCAAGTCGACTAAACGCCTCACAGTCATCAGCGCAACGGTTTGTTGATCGGATCGTTAAACGACTCAACTTTCATCTTTGCTGCCGCTTTCGACCCACACGTTCGAGTGCGCGTTGAGAGCAATGGAATTCGATTCGCCAACCATAGGTGATTCCCGCTGCTTCCCGACGCAAACACAACGCCCACGAGCCGACAGTCGACGGAAACTCGAAGAGCAACCGGCGGCACGCGACGAACGAGAAGCGGCCAACAAACTTTCACAGGGCAAGCGTATGCTTTTTTCCACTTGAAAGGAGAACGAGCGAAAAGAAGAGGACCGAAGCGAGTCGAAATTCCGCGCTCAACCGGCTTTCGCCGAAGCACGAAATGAGGCTCGGACATCCGCCCCGTCGTTGCCCACTCGTTTGTCGCCAGCAAATTGCAAAAGAAGAAGTTCGTGACCGCCGTCATTCATGGGCGTTCGCTTCTTATCGCCCACTCGAATGCACCTGTGCTCTAGCTCGCTCGCTCCGATCGCTTCCTGCAGCAGGACACAACGACGCCCTCTTTCCTCTGCGAGTACCGCCCAGTGCTTTCGATCGCTCGGAAAGACGACATTCGAATCGATTTCAAAAGCAAACACGCGGTGGGTTGGAAAGCGGACGAAACGATCGAAATTGAGCGCGTGTTGCCTTCTTTTTGTCCTCCGTCGGCGGCAAGTGGATTCCTCTCGCTTTGCACGAAGCTGTTGGATTGAACGGTGAATCACGAGCTCGTCCTTTCCGTTCCGCTGGCCCCCGTACGTGCACGCGTTCCGCGAGATCAGATGGCTTCTTTTACATAGTCGCCATTGGATTCGCCGCCTCGTCGCTTCGATCACCTGCGGCTTCCCGCTGCTGCTCGCCGACGAGTCGCCGCTGCCGGACGGGACGGCGGCGTCCGTTCGTTCACAACGGCCGCCTTTTCTTCTTTGAGGCCGCAGAGGCCGCAGGGGCGGCGGATTGCGGCCGCTGCTCGTCGCCGCAAACTCCCGCCCGACTGTTCGCTCGGGTGCGTCCCGTCGCCCGCTTACAGCTGCGCTTCCTGAACGGTTCCCGACCGGCCGGTCGCTGCTGCCGCGACCTCAATGGAACGAGCGTCACTTCCTGTAAGCCCTCGCTGTCTCGCAGAAGTAGGGATTCCGCGGGCATTTTAGGCGCTCCTCTCCGCCCTCATCCTCGCCGGCTGTGTGGAGCGCAAACGGCGGGCTGCTTCGAGGCCGAGCGAGTGGGCAGAGCGGTCGGAAGAGCGGAAGAATCGAAGAGCCCATTGGTTCGCCGACCTCGATCGAATTCTTCAGCCCACCGCTTTCTTCCTTGCAAGCCTGCTCGTTGCCGCCGCTACCCACTCGCGAGTCGCCGACGACCCAACGGAACGCCCGTTCTCGTCGCCCCACTCGTCCGTTCGTTTGTAGCCGCTCGAATGAACGTTGCAATCGGTCTTGCGTTAAATAAAACAGGTGATTGAACGACGCGTGCGCAAATGAGGACGACGGTGTCTCGCTTCGAAAGAAGGCTTGCAAGCGAGCAGGTCGTTCCGTTGTTCCTGGTTTCGCTTTCAGTTCGAGGCGCCTTCTTCCGCTTGCAGTCTCGACCGGCCGCTCATTCGATCAACGAAACACCGAAACAAAAGCCCGAGTTCATTCGACTGGGCGCCGCACACGAGTTCAAGACGCGGCGGCAGTTCGGACGGCGCAGCGGCAGACGATCTTTACGCCCGTCAAAGCTGCCATCCGTTTTGTGATTTCTCGGTTGACCCTCCAGCCGTCCACTTCGCTCGCATCAGCGCGCCAAACGATCATTCGAATTCGAGCGATGACGCAATCAAAACAACGCGGCGTCCCCTCGCCCTGACGCGTCCTCCGCCTCGTCGGTCACCTACTCACTCATTCGATTTGCAGTGGAGGTTGGCGAGCGGCTCGCGGTGCTCTTACTCCTACCGCTTTCGCTCTACCCACATTCTATGGGGGGTTATTTTTCGTCGGAGACTACTGATGCCGGAACCGCGGAAAAGTAAAAGGCTTTTGGAAAATAAATAGAGGAAACCAGAAATTACCGTGATTTAGCGCTGCCCAAAAGCCGTTGCCACCGTCGACGATTTATCGCTGGCATCTCAACGATTTTGTAGCTCGCTTTAAACTGGCTGCCATCTACGCCCACTGGACAAGCGACGAGTTCAAAATCAAGGAGGTGCCAATGGTGACCTTCTGCCTTAAATTTTATCCAAAAGGGCAAAAAAGGACAAGGAGCATTGCGGAATTTACCTATACGTCCGGGATTTTGCAAGCCATCCGTTCCTTCGTTTGAATTACGAGTTGTGGCTCAAGAGCGGCGAGCAAGAGCTTGTCAGAAAAAGCTGTGAGTTACGTCTGCTAGGAAAAGTTTTTAGTGTTTTGCCAGGCCTTGAACGCGATTTTGTTCGTCGGGATTAGGGCTGGGGATGGTCGCGAATGATCACACAAGCCGAACTTTGGCAAGCTGCTAGGAAGGGTGCTGTGTTCGCATGCTGCAAGGTGACTCCTTTGGATCCCGTGGAGCGGGCGGACGAGACGGCCGAAACGAACGTTTTGGGAAAGATCGCCGTCGGTTTCAACTCGGAAGCGTTCGCGGATGTGGAAGTACGCCTGCAGAGACGAGTCTTCAAGGTTTGTTTCTTCTTTAGTTGGTTTGAACTTCCTTCCGCAGGTGTCAAAACTCGTAATCTGCGCGGGATCTCCGGTGTTTGCCCGGATGTTCACACACGACACGAAGGAGAAGCGAAAGGGCATCGTTGAGATCAAAGACGAGGAAGCGGACGTGATCGAACTCCTGCTCCGCTACTTGTATTCGAGACGAGTCAAGAGATTGGCTGCAGTCGCTCATCGCTTGCTGCCGGTCGCCGATTACTACGAAGTGCTGCACTTGGTCGTAAGCTTTCTATTCGAACGTGTTTCTTATTGTTTTATTGCAGGAGATGTGTCTAGAAGCGTTGTACGACCAAGTGACCGTCAAGACCGCTCTCCGTGATTTGAAGTTGGCCTTCGCCCACGACCACAAAGGCGAGTCCAAGCAGAAGTTTCTCCAATTCGCCAAAGAGAAGTTCCAAGCGATTCGTCAGCTACCCGAGTGGACACCCAAACTGGTGGAGCAGAACTCACAGATCGTGATGGAGATCATGAAATCGCTCTCTCTTTGACTCATTTAATTCGAACCGACGAACCAATAACCAGTTGTTGTGAGAAATAAACTCATTTCCTCCGCGTTCAAGAAAGCGGAATGTGATCCGGAGCGCACAAAACTAGGTAGTAATCAGCCGCCCCGCTTGCCGCCACTCGCCGGGCAACGACAGCGAAATGGACGTCACGCACGCGCTCGCTCGCAGCAGTCGACCGAAACAAAGCGAAAAGATCGCGGTCGGAAAGGAGGCGAGCGGACGAAGAGGTGGCGCCCGCCCCACCGCGTGCTTCTCGTCGGCCGCTCGCCCTGCCGCCCGCACGAGCGGCGAGTGGCCGCCGAATTCTTCGGTTTATCGACCCAAGTTTGAGGTTTGTGCTCGAATCCGACTCTCTCTCATTGGTTTGGAGTGAAATTTTGGACCGTTCTGCTTTACAGCGGAACAAACAAGCTAGGAATTGGGCGAAGTGATGGTATCTCGCTTGTGCCTGGTGAAATTTGCGGTCGATCGTGAGGCTGTCGGCTCACCCTTTCTACTTGTCCGCCACCAATCATCAACTTTTGTTCTTTGGTGCGACTTATGTTGGCGTCTGTACGAACGCCGCCGCATTTTTCGTCAAAATAGAGGGCCAGCGCGCGCGGCAGGTTCAGGTCGGTCGGACTCCCGCCTCTGTTCTTGTGGCTTCCCTCCAACCAAAGTTGCCGTTGATTTCTCGAATCCGCGCGACCCTCCGTTTCTGTTATTGTATTTCACGTTGTTCACCCCACAGCACTCGATTGAAGCAGTTGCGAATTGGAGTTTATTGACGGTTAACGTGAGTGAAAGTGGAAGGAATAAATCCGAGTACAAATGTTCAGATGGAGCGAGAAACGAGCAGTTTGAACAACTCGGTGGCGATCTTCACGTTCCGGCCGACGAACTCGTCCGTCCAGCCGGGCAGCTCGACGATCGCTCGGGCGTTCTTCCGCGCGAAGTCCAGCACGCCGCTCTTGAGGCCGTCGAGCTGCTCGTGCGCGTCGGCGAACTCCAGGGCGTCGAGGATCGTGTCCGTCGAGAGCGCGCCCACGATCGACGAGACGCACATCTCCTGAAACAAAGGGATTGGAAGGAAGAGAAGAGAGGACTTGCTTGCAAGACGGCCAGCTGATACAGCTGATAGAAGGCGGCGGAGGGGAGGAGGGCGCGTGCGTTCGCCTGCAAGTCGTCTACCTCGCCCGAGTACATGAAGCGTAGGATCTGGTGGACGACCTCTGGCTCGGACGCCTTCTTATCGACCACGCCCGTCTCGATCACCTCCTCGTCGTCCGTGAAGAGAGCCTTGAAGTAGGCAGACTGGCTGATGAGCACGAACTTGTGGACCTGCAACGAGAAGAAGTGTTTGTGGAGTGCAAGAGAGACGATTGTGTGTGCCTTCCACACCCGCTCGCCCGCGCGCACTTCGGCGTCTGCGAACTCGGGATCGCCGAGCATCCGGTCGCCGTTGTCGCACATGCGCGCCTTCACGGCCTGCTGGCTGAAAGGGAACGTCTTGACCGCGTCGTGGAGCTCGATTTCGCCGTAAAGATCGACCTCGTCGGTTTTGGGCAGGCGGTGAACGTCGGCCGAGTCGTTCCACTGCGTCCACCCGTGTGTGTCGTCCGCCGAGAACTTCCGCTCGCTCCATCCAGCGGCCGTCTCCTCTGGGCAGGCGGTCGGCAGGACTCGCGCACGAACCGTTCGGCCCCAACTCGACTTCCGCGTGCTCCATCCACAACTTGAAGCCAAGGCGGGCGGTCGGTTGGCTGTCGAATCGCACACGCGCCAAACGGAAGCTGAACGATCCCCACGAGCCGCCCTCGTACGTGAACACCAGCTGGAAGTGCGCTCCTTCGATTCCGTTCAGTCGTAAGAGCGGCTCGTTCACTTCTTTCCGTGCCCAGCGCTCCACACGCGTCTTCGCCGCTTGCCGCCCACAATCCGTTGCCGAACGGCGAAATCGATTGCGCCTACGGGATGGAAATCCGACTGATTATTTGCGGCCTCGTTCCCACTCGTTTCTTTCCGTCGCGCAATCCCGGCGGGTATAAAAGAGCGGCGGGAGCAGCGGGCGGCTCATTCGCGCTCTCCGCCGCCTTCCGATGCGCCCGCTTTCATTCTCCTCCTGCCGCCCGCTCGTCGAGACCAGTCGGCTGCTCGCTTGTTGCTCCGGTGCTGCGACGAAAGGCTACGACGTGCTGCAAGTTCCTACCGCTTCCTCCGGCCGCTCGTCTCTTCGAATTCTCCACGAGCCGTCCGATTGGTGAGTTCTCCTTTGAATTGACGGGCGTTCATCCATCCGCTTGTTCCAGGCGATCTGTTGGAAAACGACGTTGCTGAAGTCGTCAAGGTGCCCTTCCGGCAACCATCGACCGCTTGGAAGGGAATGGTGCGATCAACGTGTACGTCAACCAGCAAGAACCGACCGTCTGCTGCGGCCTTCTGTCCACTTGTGAACGCGAACTGGTCGCCTTCTGAAGTGAGTGCGCGCGCTTCCTGCCAATCACTCGCAGGAGATTCTTTCAGGTCATCTTTGACTGCTCTGCCCTGCGTGTTCGACCTCGGCGAACCACAACTTCCAATGGAAGCTGCCCGTTCGACTCTTTTGCGGCCGTGAGTCCACTCTTCTCTCCCGTTCGACGACTTCTGCTTGCAGCTCGAATGGATTGCGGAGTCACTTGCGACCACGGACCCCGAGTTCGAGCAAGAAGCTTCTCGTTCGTTGAACGGAGTCTTGAGAACGAGCAGTGCGAAGCACGTAGACGATCACGGGCAAGAACCTCCCGTCAAGTGAGTCTGCCGCTTCCGTTCGCTCCCCCGACTGATCCACTCGTTTTGCAGTTACGGAAAACAAGGACTGCTCGCTGCTGATGGACAACGTGCGAAAGCACCGACGAGATGCCTACAAGAATCGAAATTGATCCCGCTGTCGCCTTTTCTTCTTCCGCAGCACAATAAACGACTACAACCTTCCGCTCTCTCTCATACTCTTCCTCCTCCACTCGGTTCTTCCCATTAAAATCCCGGTTGTTCGCGTAGTCGAAACCGAAACAAAACATTTGGACGGCAGTCCGCCCGAACGTACACTCGCCGTCCGTCGAGTAGCGAGTGGTCGCCGACGCGCGGAGAGCCTCACATCTTTTTCACCCGTTGCAGTCGCCTCCAATCAGTCGGGAGGCGCCGATGTGGACGGCGAGTGTGCGGTTGGTCGCCGCGTTCACTTCGAAGGTGGCCGGCCGAGCGATGAGCGGCCGCAAATCCCCCGAGAGAACGAGAGCGGAAGCGAAGTGAGCGGATCGTGGACTTCGAGGGCGATCTGCTCGTTCGGTGGGGTCAGCGGCCAATTCCACCGCGTCCACTCGCTTTCGTCCCGCTCGTCGCGAACACGCCGCCCCCGTCGATTCGGCCGACGGGCGGCTCGTCCACTCACGGTCCGCGGGGAGGCCGTCCACTTGCAGCACGGCCGCTCCCTCCATCCACCAGAAATTCGCCCGCTCTCGTGCAGCTGCAGGACGACTCCCCGCCCATCGTTGAGGAGAAGCCGAGAGCTCGGCGGCAAGAACGGACTGCCTCTCGTGATCAAACCGAAAGCTCAGGGCGCGTCGCACAAAAAGACGGCGCCGAATTCCAGCCGCGGGACGTCCAGCACGCCGTCCATCGGCCGGAAGGCGAACGAGTCGACGGCAAACCGTCCGTGGAGCTCGCAGGCCGCTCGTTCGTCTGCAAACTCGCCGTGAATTGACGAGTCCGGAGCGAACGAAGCGGACGCGTTCGAGCGGAAGCGGCGGCGTGTCGAAGAAGAACGCCCTCGTTTGTCGGCTGAGCGGCCGGCAGGAGGCGACGCCCAGGAGTTCTTCGAGTGGCCGTCGATCAACCGAAGCCGAGGCCATCGGGGCAGTCGGCCGGTCGTTGCCCGCAGCGAACGAGGAGGCGGAGAGCGAGAAGTCGGGCAGCCGCCCCAAACTCTCGTTCTTTGCGCCACGCCCACGGAGTCTGCTGAAGAAGGCGAATGAAAGACGGCAAGAGGTGACCGAAAGAACAGAAAACATCGTCCAGCGGCGGTGTCTTCGCTTGTGTTCTGTCGATCCGAACGCTTACATTGCGCTTGAGGAAAGTGCTCTCGCCCGCTTCCTCCGCCTCGAATCTCTCCCGCACGAGTCGCAAAAAACGGAGAACGTGGATAGAGTCGTCCGCCTCCGACGGAAAGTGTTGCTGCATACAGAAAAGAAGCGAGACATCGCTGACTTCGCTTGCCGCCGACCGCTGTGGAGAGCCCCGATCGCCGCCCCGCCGCGCTTTTTTTCGGCGGCCGGCCGCTTGGCGTCTGCGGGACGCGTTCGCGGCGTCCTTTTTCTCGCCGCCGAGTGCGGGCGGCAGGAGGAGGA
Organism: Aphelenchoides fujianensis; assembly: GCA_024699865.1. Lineage (NCBI taxonomy): Eukaryota > Metazoa > Nematoda > Chromadorea > Rhabditida > Aphelenchoididae > Aphelenchoides > Aphelenchoides fujianensis. Next base: position 1,133,713 of record JAMPIO010000008.1, on the reverse strand, counting down.
ATCGGCGCTGTTTTGCGGTCAAATTGCTGCTGTTTTATGTTGTTTCCTCCTAGTTTGCCGTCCTTTTCGATCGACTTCTTTTTCATTTCCACTTTCCCAATTGGCGTACGCGATTTACGCGAATTTTCGTACAGTTTATTCGATTTCGCCGAAATAATCTCAAGCTTGTTTCCAGGCGCTCGTGGGAATGAGCGTCCGCTCGATCTTCGACGACCCGTGCGTGGTCGTCTGGCGCGTGGAGCACTTCGACCAGAAACTCCGAGCGGCGGCACTGAATGACCAGTGGGCGAGTGACGTGCACGAATTCGTCCACCCGACTGCCGGCCGGATCCACTTGAGCCTCTTGCTCACGCCGAAGGACGAAGACGAGGATGCCATGTTCTACGTCCGCATCATCAATCCGGTTTCGGACGAGCCGCTCGAAGTGGACTGCGAGTTCTGGACCGAGAAGATCGATGGAACGTGCGGCGAAAAAACAGGTGAGTGGATTGCGGACAAACGCCTTCAAGTGCCGATCTTCAGGGTCCTCTTTCAAACTCAACTCATATGTCCCCAACAACTGCGGCGTCTTGTGCTACAAGGACGAAATGGACGTTTTTCGCAACACTCCGACGATCTTCATCTGCTGCCGCCTGCCGTTCGCGACGAAGAAGATCGGGACACCGTTGAATCATTCGTCCGCCCACCGTTTCGACTACCCCAACTTCCAACAGCGTTTCGAAACCGCTGAAACTGGTGACAGATGGCCAGAGGATGACTTCCAAGCGATCGGACTGAACGTCACGAACTTCTTCCGGCAGACCTTTCCGAAAGGGATCAACGAACAAACGAACCGGCGGTTCGCCGTCAACATCGGCGTCAGGGAGTTCGGCACCCAGTCTTCTCTGTTCGTTCGCTCCACGACGTGGATCGAAGACACGAATCAACGGCGAACGTTCCGGTCCGGTAAGTTCGCCCACATTCGGGCAATGATGGGCTTTCTTTCAGACCACTTGATGAGTTTGGACGCGAATAGACCTTCGAGCATTCCCTACGAGATTTGCCACCATGAGCTCATGACGATCGTGGGAGACGGCCCGATCACCGTCTGCTGCGAGCTCCAGCCGATGGGCCCGCCGGTCGCCGAGCTCTCCAATCTTGAGCTCCGTACGATCGAGCAGGCGCGCACGTTCGACCAGCCGCTCTACTCCGACCTGGAAGTTCTCGTCGGCCAGCGGACCTTTCACGTGAGCCCAGCACTCATCTTCTTCTTCTACAGATTCATTGCGTATCTTTATTTTAGGTCAATCGCCTCCTCCTCTGCACTCAGTCGGACTACTTCCACACGTGCCTCTCGTTCCGCGGGAAGGAAGCCGAGAAGAAGAAGATCAAAATCGACGAGGCGAAGTGCGGAGTGGCGGCCGTCGAGCGGGTGCTCCGCTTCCTCTACACGGGCGAAGTGGAAGGGCTGGACGAGGTGGCCGCCGAGCTCCTGCCGGACGCCGACTACTTTGGGATCCTCCGGTTGCAGGCGAGTTCTTTCCCTTTCTCCCTCTTGCTGAGCCTTCAATTTTGCAGAAACTGTGCGTGGACTCTCTCCTGGCGAACATCTCCGTCGATCGCATCGTGGACCTCCTGGAGCTGGCCGCTGTGCTCGAGCACGTGCCGGACTTGAGGCCGAAAGTCCTCCGCTTCGCCTACGAACACCGCCGAGAGCTGAACGGGATGCCCGAGTGGCGCGAGCTCGGCCGCAAGTACCCGGACATTCCGATGGACATGCTGAAGATCGAGTGATGCCGCTCTCTTGTGTCCATTCTCCTTCTTAGTTTGGTGTGATCGAAACCGCCGCTGATTCGAGTCAAGTTCCGTTCTCTTTCTGTTGTTCTGCGCGAATAAACCCGTCTGCTAGTTTGTCTCGAAAGAAAGAACAGAGATGGTCGTAGAAAAGGGGAGAGTGGTCGTCTTGCGGGCCGGCATCCACAACCGTTCCATTCCGAACAGCGAGAATTTTGCGCCAAAAGGCGCCCAGTTCGGGATGCTCGGCGCGGAGTGGTGGGCGGAAACCGAACCGAGTGGTCGCGTGTTCGGCCACCACGAAGTCGGCGGGCAGGACAAAACTGCCGTGTTTCTTCGCCTCCCGCACGAGTTCCGTGTCGAACGGGAGCGCCTTGCGGGCGGCCGGCAGAAAACCGTTCAATCAATCCATGGCCATGGGGATCTCTCGAACCGCCACTTGCATTCTCTCCGTCCAGATTCTGCAGTCGGTCGGCACCGAGCAGTTCGGTTTGTAGAAGAACGCGAAGATTCCGTGTGCGAGTGCTTCGATTCCATTAGCACGTGAAAAGTTTATTGCGCACACCAACAACAACACGCACACAAACACTCCAGCATGGCCAACGGAATGGGCGCGAGCTCGAGGTTGTCGAACACAAACCGGACGACCAGCAGCTTGAAGTCGCCGTCGTGGTCGTGGCGGAAGGCGAGCAGCAGGTGTTCCATCGCGTGCTCCACCGACCGATTCACAACGATCGGAGTGATGCAGGCGGACTGAAGAGGAAGCGAGGAGCACTACCCCTGCAATGAGTGACCGGCAGAGAGCAGGAGTCAAGCGACCATGCGCCCAGCCCCTCCACAAGCGGAGCATCCGCTCGACGATCTCCGCGTCAAAGCGCTCGTGATTGGTGGTGGGCATTCTTCCTCCAGTTCGGAGGTCAAGGCGGAAGAGTGAGCACAGAGAACGGAGCGGTGGCTTGAAGGAACGATCGGGATGAAAAGACGGACGGGAAAGAACTTGGCGGACGCACGAACGGCCGCTTTTCCGCCAAAGCGAGTGAGGTGCGTGCTCCAAACTGTTGTGGGTGTGCAGAGAAAGCGAGCAATCACTGCCGACCGGAGCAGGCGCATTCGGCGGCCGACCTTCGAGCAAACGGAAGCAACAACTCGGTCGGGTCACGACTCGTCGTCGTCGTCGAGGTGGAAGCTGCCGGACGAGTCGACCCACACGATTCGGACGATCGACTTTCAGACATCGCCGTCGATGCTAAAGTGGTCGATGTCCTCCGGCAGGACGCGGTGCGTGTAGGCGCACCACTCCTGGCCGTTCAGGAAGGACTGTTTGAGTTCTGTTGCTCCACAAGGGCAATTACGAACTTCTCATCGCGACGTCGAGCCACTCGTCCTTCGCGAAGAACAGCGTGCCGTCGCGCTCCTCTTGCCCCACTGGCCGTTCACGAACGAGTTGCGCATGATGACGCCCTGATCGAAGCGGATGTCGAACAGCAGGGCGATCGTCTTGTTGTCGCCCTCCATCAGCCGAATGTCGCCGCGGTCGGCGTTCGTGAACGTGGCCGAGATCAGCACGGCCTTGCGGATTGATTGCTGCTGTTAGATCGCTTTCATCGCTCTTTAGCTGCTCTTACCGATCGTTAGCTGCTTGTACCCCGTTAACGACTCCTTACAGCAATAATCTAGCGGGATTAAAGATGCCCTTCGGCACGGGCCGGCGGCCGATCACCTACATCAACTAGACGTTCAGCCGGACGCGCTCGCGGTAGGGGAAGTCGAGTTGGGACTTGTTGTTCACGAAGATCGAGAAGTGGTCGTTGATCGCTTGGATTCTGGAGGGCGCGAGTGGATCAGAAGGGATCGGCGGGGAGCTCACTTGACGTCCAGGAAAGCGACTGCGTGGTGGTGGGCGAGGCGCGAAGGGAAGCGGGCGATCGATCGGGCGTCCGCACTCACCTTCTGAGCGTTCCGGTCCCAGTACGCGTAGAGGGCGACGTCGTTGCGGGCGAAGCGGTCCAGGCCGCGGCCCACGCCCGGCACGCCCGCGAACAACGCGATCTGCACCTCTTTGCTCGCCGACGGTCGATGAAGATCGTTTGTGCCTTGCGCAGCGGGTGCGCGGCCGCTTGGCGGGCGACCTGCGGGTTAGTGGGTTGAGTAAGGAGTTTGTTGGAAGAAGAGGACAAAAGCGAAGGCTGTTGGAGTGAGTGAGCAGACTGCCTGCTGGTTGAGCAGAGCGGCCGCTACCCCAATGGAATGAACTTACGCGACGATGCTCGTGAATAAGAAGCGAGTCGTTGAGGGCGTTCTCTGCGGACACCCGGCCACTCAAAGCGATGAACGAAAGCAAGAGCAACGAACAGAAGCCCTGCATTTCTTCGCGACGGAGACGAACCGTTCGCTTCAACCGGGAAACGCGGCAATCGGAGCTGCACGAACTCGATTCAAGGGGTTTAACGATGTCGTTCGCATGGTTAAGGGGGGACTGTTGTGTCGAATCTTTCGTCTTGATGGGCGAGAGTTGGCTCCAGCCAGTTGAAAGGAGCTTTCTGCTCGTCTCTTTGTCAAGACCAATTGCTTAATGTCTGGCGGCTGCCTATTAGAACAGCCTAGAGAGTGTCATTTACGCAATAGCCGCAACTGCGGGAAAAGACGGCTATTCTTAGCGATGACGACTTGCCGTTCAGCTCCAAGAATCGATACTCACTACGTGGAACAAACGGAGAGAGCAAAGCGTTCATTCAGTGCCCGACTGTCCTTCTGTTGTTGGCCCGGCAGTTGAACTCAATCCAGTCCACGCGCTTCGGTCAACATTGGAATCGTTCTTCTCTTGTTCCTTTTGCGCGGGTTGGAGCAGAACGGCCTGTTGTTTGTTGGCACTCCGCTCCGTTCCGCCCCGTCGACCGGTGGGCACTCGGCAGGCGAAGAAAGAGAGCCGGCTTTCCGCTCCGCTTGCTCGAGATTTCTGGACGGAACTATCTGCTCGTCTTCTCGTTGTGCACTCCTTTCTGGTCTGCGCATTTACCAGCGAGATGAATGCGACATGGTTGTGCATGTCTCGACTGTTCTTGGAATTTATTCCAGATTCGGTCCCTTTTGTTTCCCTCGGCGCTGTTCTCGACTCGTTGAAGGTCGGAGACACAAACAAGGCCGCGTCCGTTTCTGTCGCTCACGCTTGCTGTTGCACGATCGGCGGCGCCTTTGCGAACGGTTTCGAAAGAACCTCTCTTGATTACTCATCGGGTCGCACAGGAGGTGGCCGAGTGGCGTCTTTGCGCCGCTCTTCCCGCAGTAAACGGGCAAGCGGCGGCGGTCGCGTCGATCGGCGCCCCTCGCCTGCCTGCCCGCCCCGTCCGCTCGCCGCTCGGTCGGCCCGGCCGGTCGCGTCTTTTTTCAGTCCATTTCCAAGCCCGCGTATTCTTCTCTTTTCGTTACAGACCGATTCGAGAACATGGCCGCGGTCAAGCCGACAATCTTTCGCTGGCCGCTCGACGACTTCCAGGATCGCTACAAGTCTTCCGCCTTCAAGGAGAAGTTGGAGAGCAGCGACTTCACCGTCCAAGGGGTGCCGAACGCCAAGTTCGGCATTCGGTTCTACCCGAAAGGCGATTGCGAAACGTGCAAGGACGGATGCGCGATGTTCCTGAGCGTTTGCGACTTTGGCGAGCACCCGTGCATCCGGTTGAAGTTCAAGTTCTGGTTCGAAAATCTCAAAAAGAAGCAGCTGAAGAACTCGAGTGAGTCGCTTTAAATTCAATCCAGCCCTTTTTCTTTCCGTTCAGGCATCGAACAAAAATTCCATGCCACGCAAAGCAGTTACGGACGGTCCAACATCTTCACCCAGAAGGAGCTTCTCAAATTCGCCAACAGCGGACCGCTCATCGCGTTCTGCAAAGTCGTTCCGTTGGATCCTTGCTGGGCGGCCGAGCGTTTGATCGAAGGAGTCCCGCTGGAGGTGTTCGGGAAGATCACCGCTTCCTTCGATTCGGACAAGTTTGCGGGCGTCGAAGTGCGCGTCGAGAGCAAAGTCTTCAAAGTTTGTTCCCATTTCTTGGATTGCTTCACTCGTTCCTGTTTTTCCGGTCCACAAGGTGATCATTGCGGCCGGATCGCCCGTCTTTGACCGAATGTTCACGCACGACACGAAGGAAAATGAGACGGGCATCGTCGAAATCAAGAAAGAGGACGCGAAGATGGTCGAACTTTTCCTGCGCTACCTCTACTCTGGCAAGGTGGAGGGCCTGAAAGGAGTCGCCGCCCGTCTCCTGCCGCTGGCTGACTGCTACGAGGTCCTCTACTTGGCCGTGAGTTCTCTGTTCACTTCTCCATTCATTCTTCGGTTGCAGGGGATGTGCTTGGAGGCGCTCTACGAACAAGTGACGGTCAAGACCGCTCTCCGTGACCTGAAGTTGGCGTTCGCCCACGACCACAAGGGCGGCTTCAAGCGGAAGTTCCTCAACTTCACGAAGCAGAACTTCCAACTGGTCCGTCAGCAGCCCGACTGGACGGACGATTTCATTCGCGAAAACGTGGAAATCGTGAAAGAGATTATGGTTCTTTTCTCTCCGTGACGTGTTCACTTCTGTTGTTGTCAAGGCTGTTACTACTGCTGTCATTCTGTTGTTGTCTAAAATAAACCACTCGTCGAATGCAGTGAGCAGTGGGCAGAAGCCGGTCGGCAATCTCTCCGTTTCACAGTTGCTCTTCGCTTGATCAACCATCCGCTTTCGCGCCATCAAACTTCGCCCCTCCTCCGTGCAGATGCCCACTCTCGGCGTCCGCGGACTGAAGTACGCGACTGCGGAGCCGCCGGTCTGCGGCCGCCGCTTCCCGTCGCGCCCCCACGGCGTGTTCACGAGCGGCCGACTGCTCGTCGAGTTTCCGAACTGGGGCGCGTGCACGAACGAGCAAAAGTCCGCCCTTCCGCTGCTTGCAGGCGGTTCTCGCGCCCGTTCAGCTTCCAGCTCCTCAACGAAGCGGGGGCGGACCGCCTGCTGGTCGCCACTAGGCGAGCGGCCGGCTGCGAATCGAGCTGGAGTGGACGAGCGGCCGCTTCGGCGTCGAAATCCTCCACGAATTCCCGCCCTTTGCTGTCTGCTGCCACCCGGCCGCTTCGTCTTTGCGGCCGCCCGTCTCGAATTCCAGGGCGTCGATTTGAACACGCGGCGCGTCGAACACGTGGGTTCGCTGGCGGTCGATGGAAGCGCCGTTGGCGGCGTCCACTTTCGCGCGAGCCGTCTGTACGCGATCGTCCACGAAAACACGCGCATCACTGCGGTTTGTCCGGTGGACGGGAGCACGAGTCGAGTGGACGTGCGGAAGGAACAAGCCATGAGTTCGCTCCTCTGTTTCGCTCACTCGCTCGCTTCGTTCTTTAAGGCGACCTCACGACTCGCAACTTCTTCTCGTCGTCCGTCGACTTCCGCGGCCGCTTCCTCTTCGTGTTGGAGCAGACGATCGTCGAAAAGAACCGATTGGAGCTCTGTTTCCGCCGTCGTTTGACCTCACGAGCGTCGAGCGCTCAAGGACATCGCTTCTTCGTGCGGGCACGCCGAGTGGCAAAACCGGCTGGAATCCTAAAGAACCGACCGAATTGCTGCACGTGGACGCCGACGGCGCGCTCACGCTTCACGTCCGCGCTTCTCGCAACTACGCGGATGGTCGGCATTGGGACGAATGGCCGCCATCGACTTATGCGTGGAACTCCGCCTGTTTGGTTGTTGGGTTAGCGGTCGAGAGAAGCCTCCTACTGATTCGTCTCTTTCAGCCAGCCCCTCTCTCTGCTGCGTCTTGCGCTCGCCGCCCGCCATCCGGCCGATCCGCGCCCGCTTCCCAAACATCTTTCGATCGAAAATGTCTTCTTTTGAACTGCTTGTGGTTGTTGAAGTGATGCGAATAAATCATTGAAACGTGCGGTTTGAGTGATCAAAAGCGACTCCCGTACGAGCCACTCGATTCGGGTGACGACCCCGTTCCGCTCGCAAAAGCGAGCGTCGTGAACGGGAAGAAAGCACGAATGTCGGCCAATCGCCTCCGTTCTCCTCTTTAATCCATCATGCATTCCTTCGGAAATGGAGCGTCCAGATTGCCAACACATGGAAGCCGTAGGGAACAGTTATTTATGCGAACAAAAGCCGACACGTGGGCAACACACGAACAATTCAACAGAAAAGCAGCAGTAGGCAATGAAGGAAGAACGGCCGTCTAATCGCCGTCCGCATCGTCCATTCCGTCCTGATCGGAGGCCTCGCTCTCGTCCGTCGCGTCCTCGCTGGAGTCGTCGAACTCCTCGTCCATCGCCTCATCGTCTTCCATTTCGTCCCCGGAAGAGCCCTGGAAAGCAATTGAATAATGAAGTCAACGGAAAAGAGCTGTCCACTTCGTTCGCTTCCTCGTTCCGAGTTCTCACATCGCCGAGCCACCAGAAACTGCCTTTGACGTGGAAGAAGAACGGCTTTGGTCCTCGAGGCTCGTTGTGTTTGAGAAACATCCGCACGCAGTTGTTGGTGCGATCGATCGTGAAAGTGGCCTTGTCGAACGGCTCCGCTTGTTCCAGCGTGTGTATCCAGTCGGTTTTAGTCTGAAAGCCCATAGAAAAGCGCATTAGAGGAGAACGAACGCCGAAGTATTCGCAGCGGTGTTTGACGTTGAAGAAGAGCCGCTTCAGAACCGGAATGTTCAGCTGATCGCGGAGCTCGAGACACACAGTCCACAGCTTCTTGAAATGAGCGACCAATTCCGTCGGACGCGCCCGCAATTAAAAGGATTGTACAAAGCTGTGAATAAAGACGTACCGCGTAGTCGCAGATGATGTGGAGATCTTCGAGCGCCGGGAAACGACGGCAGAACGCCTCGATGCGATCTGCAAGCAGTTCGATCGCATTGCACTGCGTCAGACCCAGCGACTTGATCGATTCGGACAGAATTTGACCGCTGAAAACGAGCACGCAATCTGGAAGCAGGACAACACAAACAAACTTCGAGTATTCGCGATCAGTTTCGCACATGTGCGTATCCAATCGACGAATCTTGTGACGACGCAACTCGTTGTAGTCAATCTCTATAATCAAGCAAATTAAAACAGAAGAAACGGAAGGAATAATACCGAACATGTGCAAAACGAGCTTCTCCAAATCCAAGGGCGGGAATTGCTCCAAATAAGGTCCGTAGCACTTCAATCGTTTGAGTTGAGGGGCCACGCGCTTGATGAACTTGGTCACGTGCGGTGAATCGACAGAATTTGAAACAATCAGACCGTTCACGACTGAAAGAAAAGCGAGTGAATTCGAAAGAAAGCGGAAAATCGAACAATTCTTGATCGCTTTCAGCTCTTCCCCGTCACCATCGTTCAAAAAAATATCGTCCATAAACAAGGAGACGGGAACGTTGAGCAGTTGAGCGAACGCGCCCATCTCGTTCTTGCCGACCCAGAACTCGGCCTTGTCCGCAGCAACGCTCAATTTTGATGTCACCACGCATCCGGAACTCGTCCGTCCCGGCCTGATTCCTCGTACGGAACGGCGAACGGAAGTCAATTGAGCGCGAGAAAGCGACTGAAAATGTATGGAAATTAATAAAAACAAACTGAAACAACTCACCGCCAAACGCATCAACTGAAGGGTCGTCTTTTTCCTGTTGAAGTAATACGAGTCGAACAACAGAAAGCGATTCAAGCCGTCGCGCACACTCGCCGCTCCCGGCCGAATTCGCGGCTTTGGTTTGACGACCGCCGCCTCCATTGTCGACGAAATCGGAGCAAACGGGGGAGTGGAAGGACAACGGAAAGCGGCAGAAATGCGGCGGCGGCAGCAAGCTCTGGCGTTCCGCAGCACGCGCGGAAATCATCGCGGCGGAACGCACCGCACGGCTCACCGGCGGGCAGCAGTCTTTTCTGTTCAGGAGTGACTGGAAACGCTTGTTCTGACTGGAAACTAGATCGGAGTGAACCGTACGAAAAGAAAGGAGGCTTTTGGAAGCACCTCTCTTTTTCATCTTGCAAGTGGAGCTTCTGGCGACTCAACGGCCAGCCAAGATGTTTCGTTCAAGGAATTCCAGTCATCTCGGCAGCTATTGATCGTCGTCAACGAAACGCGCAACAGAGAAATGACAGCCGCTCTAGCGAGTCGCTTGTTTCGTCCGCTCGCCTGATTTTCCGTTCATTCCGCGCCGTTTCTCCCGTTGCGGGGGTCGATCGCTGCTAATCGTCTGCCGTTCCGCTTCTCCCTTCCGATCGACCGGCCGGTCGCTGCGAACATGTCCGCTTTCAAATCACGCCGCCGCCTTTTTCTTCTACCGCTGTTCGGCTCGATTCTTGTGCGACGACCAGCAGCTCGGCGTCAAGTCCCTTCTGCTCGCTCTCGCCGCCGTTCGTCTCTTCGAATTCTCCGGTCGGGTTTGTTCTCCAGCTGCACTCGAGCTGATGACTTCTTTCGTGCTTTCAGGCGACCACCGCCTACTCGCCGACTCCACCTCACCAACGATCGATGACACGAGTGAATGTGCTCGTCGTCAAGTCCGCTCTCCTTCGCCTCCGCACTGCTGCACTGGCGCGTGTTCGCTCCTTTTACCTTTAAGTGAACTCTGACTCGTGTGAGTTCGCCTTCTTTTTTACGCTGTTCATGAGTCTCCTCCTGCTTCTAGGCGACGAGCAACCTGACCAAGGAGTGCGAGCAAGCAGTCCGCAAAGCCGCAAGACCCAACCGCTCCAGTAAGCGTCCTCTCCTTGCCAGCATCTAATCTTCCTTCCTTCCTGTTGAAGCCAAGGTGCGCTGTGGTTCGAAATGGATGTGCGACGAGCCGGTCGCTGATGTCCCAAGCATCATTTGCTTCGAGACGCTCCTCTCCGACTGCTTCTTGCGGAGGGCAACCACGAGGGTGAACAGACGGCGGGAGGACTCGCTTCTTGAATGCCGTGAGATCATCGTCGAGAGCGTGCAGCACGTCCCTTCCAGCCAATAAAGCCATGGGTTGAACGAGTGTCTTCGGTGAGCACTGGAAACCGAGCGAACGAAAGAAAGCCGCCGGAGTTCCTCGACGCAAAAAGGAGTGGAGGCAGCCGACGAGCTCCTCGAGCAGAAAAGAACGGCCATTGACGCAAAGGTCCCCTTGCTTCATTCCAAGCCGCCACTCAACTCGAAAGAAACCTCTTGACTTGAACACGGCATTCGATCCTCTCGTCGATGCTGCGAGGCGTGAACGGCGTCCTGCGGAACGTCGGAGAACGAAGAAGAGGGGTGGGTGGTGACTCACGAAGACAGCCGAGAATCACGACGCTTCCGACTCGGGCCGAACGGCAAGTCGGCGAGTGAGGAGCCGTGCGTGGTCGTCTCGACGAGCGGCGAGTGCGGGAGGCGGTCGGAACGAACCAACGAGCGGGAGTGGGCGGAGAAGAGCGCCGAATGAAACGGACGATTCCTCAGAAAAGACCCAGTCGGTGCAAAAAGACCCAATCCCTCCGAAAAGACCCAATCGGTGGAGAAAGAACCCAGTTTTCATGCGGAAAGAAACTTTTGCGAAAAAGTGGTTCGTTCGCCGCAATCGCTGGCAACAAACAACGAATCGGATTGATCGCGGTCGTCGAGTTCAATGCAGATGCGGAAGGACGTTGAGACCATTCGATTACATTCGTTAGAACACAAAAGTTGACGAGAGGGCAGTCTCGAGTCGATGCACGCGTTTATTCCGGCAACTCATTCGAATTCCCCTGCTCGTTGCCGGCCGCTTATCCCCTCTCTCAGCAGGCGCCGCACGTCTTCCGGCTCGCGTTGCGCATCGCCCCTCGCAAGCGCTGCAAAGCAGAAGGAATCGTGAGCAGAAGAACCGAACGAACATTCGAGTGGCACCGCCTCTCGTGCTCCTTGCAGCCCTGGGGGACGTCGTCACGACAGACGACCTTCAAAGGGAACAGCGGGGAGGTTCGAGCGGTTATGGACGCCTTTGGATCGCTGCTGCAGCAGTCGCCCGTCACAGCGGCCGCCCCGATGGAATAACGATGGAGAAGACCTGGCGATTGTTGAGGTGCAGAAATCGTTGGAATGCGCAGTCGTCGTCGAATTAGAGCACGGACGGCGCGTAACGAGAACAGCTGTCTGAACCCCACGACGTTTCTTTGCTCACGTCCAGCGGGAATTCGAGAACGACAGCCACAAAACGGCGGTTGCGCAATCGTCTAAACGGACCGTCGGGCTGATCGACGGACAAATTTCCACTCAAAACGTTGCGCAATCCCCTCCGCTGCGGGACACGAAGACGGGGCGGGTACAAAAGAGCGGCGGGGGCAGCGGGCCGCTCATTCCCGCTTTCCGCCGCTCTCCCGTCCGCCCTCTCCTTTCCGCTCTCTCCTCCCGCCTTCATTCTCCTTCCGCGGCACTCCGCGGCGTTGATGACTGTTCCGCTCGTGTGCGGGTCAAGTTCGGCTCGACGTTCAAGTTTCCTTTGCTCTTCTGACCGCTGTTCCGGTCGTTCGTCTCTTTGGATTCTCCGCCCGATCGCTCGGTAAGTGGCGGCAGTCTCTCCGCCCGCTTCCCACTAACCTCGCCGTCGATTTCAGGACTCGTACGGACAGCTGGGCGTCGCATCCTCAAACCTCTCAACCTTCCGACTCGACGGACACAATGGGACGTGCTAAGAGCGATCGTTGCGGCAGTCGACAAGGTTCTGTGCGGAACGGCGGCAAAAGGGTCAGTTCCTCTCTGTTCATCCCCTTCACCCACTCGTCTTGTTTCAGAATCTTCCGGCTGATGACCGTCGGGGTGTGGACGCGCTCCACGATGATGATCAAGATGGTGTGCGGGGCGTGGACATGACGGCACCAACCAAAGAAGCAAAACGCCCAATCGAAGACGTCTTCTGTCCACCTGTGAGTCACCAGTTCTCCCGCTCTCTCCTCACTACTTGCCGCTTTGCAGTGGGAATGAATTGCGGCGTCACTTGCGAACGACGATTCGTGCGTGCAGCAAGACGCTCGTCGGTTGTGCGGCCGAACGAAACGAAGGGCTGCGAATCGCGTCCGGTTGCAAGAACAAGACTCATCGTTGGGTAGGTTGTCCGCCGTTTCTCGCCGTTAATCCGGTTGCAGTAACGCTTAATGGACGAAGTGGGAGCGCGTGGACACACCGACTGCCCGTCTCCTCTTTTCTGTTCTGTCGTGAGTCCTCTCCAGCGGTTGTTGATCTCCACCGCTTGCAGCTGTGTGGGAACAAGCACTTCGAAGACCTCCGTCGCTGCGGACGTCCATCTACTAAGCCAGATGTTTCTGTTGAATGGTGAGCTCTTGCCGCTCTTCCTTCGTCTAACTTCTGTTCGTTTTCAGAAGTTGGTGCGCGGGCTGCGTGATGAAGGGCACAAGTACGCACTGCTCGGACAGCAAACAGAAGAGCGGACCTCCCAAATGCACTCCCATTGATCTTTCGTTTGCTCTCGCCGAGCGGCTGGTGAGTTCCTTTCGGCCCCTCAACAATCCACCCACTCTGCCTGCTTTCAGCGTCCCTTCGGCGGTCGTCTGTGCGAATCAAGCCTGCTCCCAAACTCAAGACGTCCTGTTGCTGCCGTTAGAGGCGGCTTTTTTCTGTCTGTCGATCATCGGACCGCCGCCGTGCGAACGTTGTGACCGTGGTGAAGCAAGGCGTCGGTAAACAGGTTGGCGATTCCGACCGCCTTTTCCGCTCATCTCACTCCTTCTCGTTCCAGTGCCGACTGAAGGAGGCGGAAGAGGACTCCTGCGATTCAAACCCGACCTCTCGCACAAGTTCTGGACAGCGACTGGTTCGTTTACGGTGCACTCGTTCGGGGGACCGCTGCTCACTTTCAGTCGTCTTCTGTTCGATGATGCGTGCACGACAAGTCACAACCCACAAGATCGCCGCTCTCCTTTCGGCACAACAGCGTAGTCGGTCCAGTGCGACGGCTACCTTCAGCTGCCCTCAAGTGCGAACGAAATCGAGTGAGTGCCGCCTTTCGAACCACTCAACTGACTTCTCTCCGCAACTTTTTCAGCAACCGACTGCTGCGGCGGCCAAGCAGCCGAACGGTCAAGTCCTCACCCATCGACGGCTTTCGGGATGAACGGTAGAGTCGTCGGTGAGTCCACGCCGTCTCCTCCCACTTTTCATCCCTCGATTCCAGTGAGAACTCACAGAAATGGAAGCTACGAATGCGAGCGGATGCCGATTGCAAGTGACGAGCCGAGCGCGTCGATTCGATGACCTTCGAACGGAGTGCGTGCGAAATCCGAGGACGCGAACAGCCACGACCGCTTCTTCTTTGTTCTGATTGTTGTTGCTGTAAATAAACTGCGGATTGGAGTGTGCAGTCGGCATTCGGCTGTCTCCGAGAACGAGTGAGTGGGCAGAAGAGAACGAAGAACGAGGCGTCCACTCCACTGCCCCATCCAAGCGGGATAGCCGTAAATTCCAGGAGGGGAAGTCGGGCGAGCGCGAGGGGCGAAGCCCCGGGCCGTACGGCAAGCTTCAAAGAGAGCAATTGGTGTGATTTAATTCTGATTATTTTCAACGCGGTTTTGGTCCGCGCTCACCCAAAAACTTGATCTTTGCTTTAAATCTGTCTAAGAACGTACCCTTTGCTCCGCAGGCCCCTAGTTGCAGTAGACGATCTCGAGGCATGGAACTGGAAAGCAGCAAAAAGAAGGCGAACCCTCGGAATTCAGCACACTTACCACCGCAGACTTCCGCTCGTTTATTGCTACAAACAAACTGCAAAAATGCACCACTTTGTTGTTTACCGATGACGCGAAAAGAGGCTGCTGAAACGAACAGAAAGGATTTAATGATGACAAGAGCGGGCGTGGGAGTGTCTGGCAATAAGCAGGACGACCTAAAGATGCCATTTTCGGCTTCCTCTCAACGAGTTGGAACAAAATCACAGCCAAAAAGTGCAAAACCTAGCGTGCCTGCACCCATTCAGCCTCTTGGCGCCAGAGGAGCCCACGAAGTCTCCGCTGTTTCGGGTGTTCAGCCGACAAGGCGCGTCGAGATGCGAACGAGTCGACCAAGTCCGCAGCAAGTTTAGTCGTCTTATGCTAAGTTGAAAGGGGACGTACCGCCCAACGATCAATCGCTGTACGGCGCCGTGAACCCGAACACGACCCGACTTCACTTTTTCAACTAACACGCGATCTCACTAACCGGCTTCGAACCCGCAACCCGCCGCACCGCAATCCGCGCCCGCAACCATTCGGCTACGAGAACTTGTTGCTGGGTGACCGCAAGTTCGGGCTTTTGAGCTGCAGCTGGGCGTTCCGACCGATAGGGAAAACTCGGTACGGTCGCTTGGGAGGATCGATTCGAATGGTCTCGTTATTCCAACGCAACACTGCGAGTTGACCACTTCTCCTGCTTGGGTGGTCGGTCGGCAGCCCTCTTCTTTGGACGCCAACATTCCTCCACTAACACAGCTCATGGTTTATTCCTCATCTCACTCAACGAAACAACGGGCGGCTACTTGGAGCGGGGGAAGGGGATGGCGGCCGCATGGAGCGGCTGCTCGGCGCGAACTCCCAGACGGCCCTGTCGCTCCGCCTGGTGGAAGGCCGGGCGCCGGGCACGAGAACCGAAAGGCCGAGAAACAAGCAAACAAGATATTTCTGGCTACGAAATAAAACATTCAGTAACTGCCAAAGAATCAACGACTAACAAAAGACGTAACGAGTACAAACAACCAGCAAGGAAACATCGACTCAATCGAGAGCCCTCGGATTGCCCTTTCCATGACTGCAGGCTTCATTCTGAAAGACGTCTCAAACACAAGCAGTCCCTCTGCTTTGTGCCCCTGTTCCTGCCCGCTTCGATCGTCGTCTGGCCGGCGAGTTCAACGAGGCCGACGGTCGAAAGGATCGGTTGAAAACGACGAACCAGTGGGCGTCATTCCGATGGACCGGAACGCGAACGACCTCCGTCCGCCCACCCGCTGCTTGACACGAGAGGTGGTTGCTCGTGCTCCATTGCGGTGCGGCTGCTCAAGCACCGAATTCTAACGGTTAAAGGGAGGAATGGAAAGCGTTGAATGCATCGAGTGAAAGATGAAGCTCATCGTTCTCCTCGTTCTCTTGGTTGCGGACGCGGAGGCCGCCGGGCGTCGCCGCAGCCGTCGTCCTCAATCCAAACGCGCGCACCGACCGAAGGCCCAACGGAAAGCGGCGCGGAAGGCCAATCCACGCGCCGTCCAACACGTGCCGTTCGTGCGACAGAGTGATGGCAAGTGAGAGGTGGAATGAACGCGCAGAATTCGTGTATTTGCAGGCAGCCCGCAAGCTGAAGCTGGCCGTCGTCTACGACTTCCGCGGGCCGTCAAGCGGCCGTTTTCTCGTGTTCAGCGCGGCCTTCCGCGACGCCCGCTGCCCCACGTTCACGGGCGGCTTCGATCCGCGGTGAGCCTCGTGCTTTCTTTCGGCCATTCGATTCGTTCGGGACGTCCACGGCGTTGGAATAACGTCGCGGGATGGACGAGTACAAGACGCCGCTCCTCAACGATCGATTCGCCGCGAGCCGCTTGCAGTTGGGCACCGACCCCGCCCGCATGCGACGAATCGCTTCCACTCGGGTTGCTCGGAGGGCGTGGCGGGCGCGTTGCCCTTCCAGCAGTGGTACGCGTCCAGCCGGTGGTCGCCACTGCTCGCCGGCAAACCCGCGCCGATCCGTAGGAGCTCCAGCGAGAGCTCTCTCTCTTCTCTCTGGCAAGCCGCAAATCCCCGCGGCCTTTTAAACGGGCGAACTCGTGATCGGCGGCGTGGACGAGCGGCGCTGCGGCGGCGGCCAAACGTTCCACCGGGACGGCAGTGAATTCCATCTGCAGGGCGCGAAGTGAGTGACCGCAGGACATCGGCCGTGATCGCTTCGTTCAGCACGACCAGGGGAACAGCGCGCGCTCCAAAACCGCACTCGCGCTCGAAGGCTGTTCGTGAGCATGGAACCCGTCGAACAACCGGGCGCGCTTCAATTCCGACGACCTCGAAGTGCTCATGCGGGCTGAAGAATTCTAAAAGGAGCCCACGGACGGCGTGCGGCAGTCGCTGGAGTCTCGGCTTTGACTACATGTTCGCCGGCAAACGGTTGGAGTTCCCGCTGTCGGTCGATCAGGCGCGTTCATCGTGGGGTTGTTTCACTCCGCTCTCCGCTGCAGACCAGTCGCAACGGACGCGGCGAGTGCGCGTTGCGAGTCGCCGAAGAGGGCTGGACGGACACGAGCCTCGGCACCGACTTCCTCGACTCCCGCTGCGTTCACTACCACTTCGGCGGAAACAGCGTCGAGTTGTGCTCTCGGAGCGCATTTGTGCTGCCCGTTCCTCGGGGATCCACGAATAAACGAGGGTTGCATCAAGAGGCGAGCCGGAGGGTTGAAGCCAAAGAAATTGTTGAAAACAGGAGTTGTTGATTGAGAAGAACCTCAAGATGGTGCCCACCCCTTGTGGCTAAACCCACTGCTCCGAGCAGTCGGCCGCGCATCACGGGAATGGCCCGCAAACGCCCCAAATGACGTCCGGCGGCGACTCGCTTTCCGCCTGCAATGGGGCGAGCGGTGGTCGGCAAAGAACATAACGAGAAGGGAAGCGATGACTCACGAGCGATCACGCCGTGCATTGTGGCCACTAATCCCCACCGGTTTGCGCAATCGACTCAAACGGCCGTCGGGTTAATCGACGGCACGAATCGCCGCTTTCAATCGTTGCGCAATCCCCGCGAGTATAAAAGAGCAGCGGGGGCAGCGGGGCGCTCATTCTCGCTCCCTTCCGCCTTCCCGTCCGCTCTCCGCCTTCCGCCTTCATTCCTCCCGCCTGCGTTTCGTCCAGCCGATCGGCCGCTCTGCTCGTCAAGTGGGTCGGTTTTTGGGGCGAGTGTGCGCGAGTTCAACCACGTCCTTCGTTCTTCCGTCGGCTTTCTGCCGCTCCGTTCGTCTCTTCGGATTCTCCCGGCCGGTTGTCCTGTCGGGCGTCTAAATGGTGAGTTCTCTCGATCAAAGAGCGGTGATTGTGACGGCGCCTTTGTTCCAGGCCGCCCGCTTTCTATCTTCTAGGATGCGCACCACGTCCAGTTCGTCGTTCACGACCCCCTAACGATGTGCGTCTCGTGTGGGGGATTCGAATGATCGAGTGTCCTCGCCCTCTTTCGTCCCGACTGCGAAGATGAAGAAGGCCATCGAGCAAGTGAGTCCTCCTCTTTCCGCTGAACTCCGCCAACCACTCACCGCTTCTTTTCAGGCTCCACTCGTTCCTCTCGTAGACGAACCGCGTGCACCTCCGCGCCGTTCGTCTTTTCGGATCCTCCATTGGTGAGTTCTTTCTTGAATGAAAGGTTGTTGATTTCCGCTCACATTTTGCTAACCACTCGCTCTTGATTTCAGAACGTGTGAACGGACGTGAAGCTCAATGGCAAGCCCCACAACCTGTTCATTCGAGAAGCCGGTTGTTCTGCTGAGGGGCTCCTGGCTGGACGACGAGAAGAAGCGATCCGAGCGCCTCGTCCGCGCTCACAAGCCGCTCACCTGCGAGGACAAATCGAAAGGATCGCCGGGCGGCGAGAAAACGGAGGAGGAGGCCGCGTGCACCCGTTTGGCGTGAGATCCGTTCTGCCCTTCCGTCCATTCAATTCTTCTCGTTTCAGCCGCATGCGCATCTCCTACTGTTGCTCTCGGACCCACCAGCAGATCGAAGAGGTCGTGCAGCAGTTCAAGCAGCTGCCGTCCCCTTGTTGTTCCGCCGCTGGTGAGTCTTCCATTCCTCTCTCCCCGTTCATCCCGGCTTCTTTGCAGTGCGAATGGATTGAGGAGTCACTTGCGAAGCCCTGCAAGAACTACATGCAAGCAGCTATCCGGTTGTGCGATCAGTCCAAAGAAAAAATGTGACGAATCGCATGTCCCGCAAGCAAGCATTTTTTTCCGGTGAGTTCTCATCCGACCTTTTTCTCCGCCAATCCACTCACTCGTAGCAGACGAATCGAAAGGATGTGGACGAACCGACTGCTCGTCCTTCTTGGTGAGTTCTCCCTTGTACTCTGCGTCATCTTCGATTGTAGAAAGTGGAAGAATCAGTGTGATGTGCCGTTCCTCGCTTCTCCAAGGCCGCTGTTTCTGATTAGTTGTGAGTTCTCATCCACCTCGCTCCGAATCCTCCTCACTTTCAGCTGCTTGAGTGCGAGTCGAAGCACTGCAACAACTCAAGACGTCCTTCTCTTGTTGAACCCGACCGCTCTTGAGGGATCGCCGGAAACGTGCAAACGTTGTGACCGTGGTGAAGCACGCGTTAGACGAGCGGGTGGTGCTCCCCTCTGCCTTCTCTCCTCTCACTTCTCGTTGCAGTCTTGAGCGTTCGAGGAGATGGACTGAAACGAACCCTTGTGGGCGTGTCGTTCGTGAAGCTCCAAGTTTGTGGTCGGCAGGCGGTTTGCTTTTGTGTGATCGACTGTCTTGTTTTCAGAAGTCTTCTGTTCACCATCGCGGGAGTCCCCCGCTCTTTTTGTGAAGCCGGGCGTGTGCGAGCTGTCGTTCCGCGAGTTCACAAGCCCCATTGAAGCCGGAGGATGGTGAGTGTTCCGGCGTGTGCCAATCGATCCACTGCTCCCTTTCGTTGCAGGAAGCGCCGTGTGCCGTAGAGTTCAGCGACGAGCCAAGCGGCCGCCCAATGGTCGGGTCGATCGGCGGAGTGGTCGGTGAGTTCAATCCAACCGCCCCCTCGCTTCTCATCGCTCGATTTCAGGGCAAATGCGAGCGGATGCCGATTGGGAGTCGCTGGTCGGCGTCTGGACTCGATGGAATGCGAGCGGAGTGCGAAGCGCCAATCCTGCCGTCACCAAGAACGTTCTTTTGTCTGCTTGATTGTTGTTAGAAATAAACTGCGGAACGGAGTGCCGAATCGAGTGCGGAATCGAGTGGGCGGTCGGCCGTCAGCGAGAACGAACAACCGAAAAGAAACAAAGAGGGTTTTGAGAGCCTTTTGTCAGTGCTGCGTCCTCTCGCCGTCTCTTCGGATTCCCCACCCGGCCGTCCGTTCGGTGAGTCCACTCGCCTGCAGCAATCGGCGACGGGGACGTGTCTTCCCCCTTTGAGGCCGCAGCTGCAGAAATCATCCTTATTTTGTTCGTTCGACGACGATCGATCACCTCGAAGCGGGGAGTGCGCATTAGCGAGGCTCGTTGCGACAAGAACCGACCGTCCGTCGGCTGCTTCAAGCGAGTGAGTTCTTTTGATCGTCAACGACTCGTCGACTTCGTTGCAGTTCACGCTCGACTACCGCCGTTCGTTTCGTTCGTTTGATAGACGAGAAGCTGGGAACGAAAGGGAGGAGGAGATGCACGAACGAACGGTGAACGGACTCGCCGAGTGCTCTTCTTCCGTCTGCTCAGCCGATCGTTCACCTTCGGAAAGCGCAAATTGATTGTGGAGTCATTTGCGCCGAAGACAAAGAAGAAGAAGCAAGACATCGATCAATTGGCTTGTGCGACGAAGAGGAGCGATCGGTCGAGCGGGGAAGAACGGAGCGGGAAGCTTCTTTCGAGTTCGAGTGCGTTCCTTTCGTCCTTCCCCTTCCACTCGATCCACGCGTTGTGCAGACGAATCGTCTTTGTGGTCGCTTCGCAGAGGCTGTGATGGTCGCCGGATGGAAGTTGCGGTCGTCCCGACAAGGAGTCGCAAGAACATCCCCGGGCTGGGGGTTTGAGTGAGTTCTTTTGCTTCCACCCTTAAATCCTCTTCTTTCTGCTTTTAACGGGCGCCTTCCTCCCTTGCGAATGGAGCGGCGGACGTGCCCTCGATCCAGCAAGAGAAAGAAGCTTCCGGCTTGCTGGAAGAAGGTTGAAGGTGAGCGTTGTGAACAGAAGACTGCTCGAACCTGTTCCCCTCACCAATCGATTCCCTTGTTTTGCAGAAGGATGTTGGATGGGCGAGCTGCTCAAGCTGACGGCCAGTGAGCACGAATTTTCCTGTCTTCTGTTTGTTCGTGGGTTCTCTTTGCGCTAACAAATGGCCCTTTCGTCTGCTTGCAGCCCGCACGCTTGTGGATGCGCTTTCGAGCATCTCGTCAAGACAAGCCCGTTCTTCTGTTGATTCGTAAGTTCTGGCTTCTCCCGTTCTTAACCATCTTGTTCGTAGCGAAAGGTCGTTCGAACCGGAAGCAAGTCGATTGTGGCCGTCGAGGCGGATGGGCGGAACCTCCGCACTGCACCCGCATTGATCTTTTGCCGACTTTTCGCTTCGTAGTGCCCTCCAAGAGCAAGATCGATTAGCCGTCAAGCCGCCTGCTTGAAGAGCGGAAAAAAATCGTGAGCAATGGACGGGATGTCGAGCAGAAGAAAGAACTAAATTGGGGCTATTCACATGGCTGCTGCAGTTTCTCCTCCTTTCAACTCGTCTACTCCACGCCTTGCAGCCACTCTTCCCTTTAGAAGGCAGCAGGATTGGAAGAAGCCCCCAACGATCTCACAGCAAGCATTCGAAGAACGGCAGGAATTCGCGCCGGTTTGCCCCGAACAAGCGCTCGTTCCCATCGAATAATCGCCCCCACTTCTCACCGATTCGATCAACATTCCCCGCTGTCTCGTGAGCGAGCGGGGCGAAATGAAAATGCGGTCACTCGATCCTTGCGGCGGTCGGAGTTTCACTGCAGACGGAGCGTCATTCACACCGCATCGATTAGCCGCTTGATCGAATCAGTGATTTGATTAAAGGAGAGGGGGCGGGGCGCTTTGCTTCGCGGCAATCTTTGGGGCAACAAGAGCGCATTTAATCAGACAGTAGGGTCCTTCAGTTCCAGTTCTCGTTTCACTAGTGAGCGAGCGAGTCAAGAGGTTCTTCTACATCCAGATCGGCATCAAAGTCGGCTAGCCAACGGTAAGGGACGTTCCTTTTTTTGCGTACTCAAATGATTATTTTCTGTAGCCGGTAGTCCGTTCCGATTGATCGCCGGTTTCCACCAGGCGGCTTCTCGTTGCGGCCACTTCGAGAACGAACAGCTTGGCAGTTTGGAGTGAGCCGTGAGGATCTTGTGGGCCCCGCGAGTCGAGCCGAAGACTGCCAGTCGATCAACCGATTGTGCTCGTTGTTGTCGTCTTTTTGAGGTGAGTGAACCCTCTGAAAAGCTACCTTGATAAATCGCCTGTTTTAGTTCGCTTCGAATCAGTCCATAGCCAAGAACTCGCTCGTCTCTTCGTGACACGGACCACCAGTTGAGTTCTGCTCCGTGATCTTTCGATCGATTTGATTGACATGAAATCTTTTTCACTTTTTCTCTTCCTCCCGCTTTCTTCTCGAAATGAACTCATCGCGTCTCCTGACGATTGCGCCTAAAAACTGCAGCCACTCGTTTCGTTCCTCACGACGTACACCAATTTATTGCCCGGCGATTCTCCAGTCGAGTGGGCGAAGGACGTGACGAACCTCACAATGAAAGGTTTTATTCACCGACCAACACGTGGACTAAAAGAACTCCAACTGAGTCTCGCGCGGCACTCCGCACTTCTGCTTGTGCGCGTCGAAGAGGTGGACAAGCTCGCGGCAGTACTTCTCGTGCAGCTCGTTGATCTGGGCGGATGTCGGTTCGGCCACCTTTGGGACGTGGATCGGGCGACCGACTGCAACGAGCAAGTGATTCAGCGAGGTGAAACGAGGGAGAGGGCGTACAGACGAGAGTGATGGGTGTGCGGAAGGGCAGAAAGCCGCAGCCGTAGAAGAAGGGCAACGAGACGCCCGTGAAGCACTTGAACGCCTTCTGAACACACCCCAGTTTAGAAAGAAGAGAATGGATGATCGCCACTTGGAACTCGCGGAGCCAGCTGCCCTCTGTGTTGAGGATCTGCTTGAAGGCGCTGGTCTCGCCGAACGAGTACGAGGGCACCAGCGAGGCCCTGCAACGAAGAAACAAGTGAATAGGCGTACAGACGGCGGGGAACGCACCCGTTTTGGAGCGCCAGCTTCACGAATCCTTTGCGGCTCTTCAGCGTCAGCGTGAAGCAGTCCGACGCTGGGTCCAACGCCTCCGCCGCGCCGTTGAGCACCATCGCGACGACGGTCGCCTTCTCGCTCGTCTGCAGCACGTGCTCGATCGCCCCCACCTCGCTGTCGATCGTGCCTGCACGAGGAGGATGAGCGGGCGGGAGTGGAACTCACTGGTCAGCAGCAACAACACACGCCGGATCGGAAACCAGTACTGGACAGGCAGCGTGACGGCGTAGCGCCGCTCCAGCTCGGGGAACGCCTCAGAAAAGCCGACCGCCTCGGTGCAAAACGGGAGGAACGTCGAGAACGAGAGGATTCCGTGCGGGTGGCAGCCGACTGAAAGCGGAGGGATGACCGGTCGATCGGAGGGCAAAGAGGCGAACCGATGTAGTTGCGGTCCGCTGGGAAGTCGGCCGTCTTCACGAGCTTCATCGGAAAATAGCTGCAGCGAGGATGCGGCGGAAAGACGGGCGGCACTTACCGCGCCATGTACGTCCACAGACGGAGCGTGCGGAAGAAGCGGGTGAACCGCGAGCCACGCATCGGCGTCTTTCCGTCGAAGAAGCACCACACGCCGTAGGGCACCGCCAACACCCACAGCGGCGGGCAGACGAGGATCAGCAGCGAGAAGGCGGTGAGCACAAACGGCGCGAACACGAAGCCTGCAAACTGCCCGTCCATAGAGCACTCGATCGAACGTACCGAAAACGTAGATCGCGACGGCCGTCGCCTCAAGGAAGCTTTGAAGTCGGCCGCGCGCCTCCTGCTGCAAGTGGGCGGCCTCCTCTTTCCCGACAGTCGGCTGGAAGGCGGGGCGAACGGACGTCTCGCGCGGCATTCGGTTGTTGTTCGCGTCCGATTGCAGCGAGCAGAACACAAAGCGCGAGGGCGGCAGACGCGAGTCGAAGTTGGTGGACGGTTTGAACCAAAAGTCGGCCGCCTTTTCGGGCGTCTCCTGCTTCACGCCGCCGCTCATCGCGCGTGTTCCGAACACAAAATGGGGAATTTCGAAAGCCGGCAATCACTCGGCTCTTTCGGCCTTTTCTCAGGGTCAATCGATTGATGCAAAAACGAAGACCTTCATTCTTGATCGGTCAGTCGTGTTCGGCGTTCGGACAGCAAGCGTCTATATTTGACTACACTCGTTTCTGTTGTTTCGAACACACAAATGCCCACGGTACACATGCTTGCGTGTGAAAAAGTCGAAGTAAAGAGAAACACTGTTCTGCCTGGCAACATGAGTGGTCGGTCGCCCATCATGTCTTTCTAGAACGTCGACGAGGACATTGAAGGGATACCCGTCTGCCCCCTTGAATGGGCTCCGTTTTGTTTCTTTCGTCTTTCTTTGTCGTTAAGATGCGAGAAAGAAACAGGCTTAAGTGATTTGATGGTAAGTGGTATCAATTATTGGCTACCACTGATCGTTCCATTGTTCGGCGAGAATATTACTGGACACTTGGAGTCCCGTTTTTGCCCGCAATTACCTTCACGTCCGTTTACTTCGAGCCGACAAGTGAGATCGTTGAAATACAAAACCGCTCCGGCAGTCGCTCTTAAGAAAGTTCAGAAACGCCACCGTTTTGATCTAGCAAAAAGAAGCTGTTTTGTTTTGAGTTGTGCAGGTGGGCTCCGGTTTGTAGCTGTACTTCGTGCACGCCCAGAGTTTACCACGTCTCCGATGCCGCAATCGAGTTTTTCCTTTAGTCGATCTCTGTACAGACACTCCTTGTCGTTGAAGTAAAACACTCGGTAAACTTTCGCCCACTCGTTCACCTCACTCTGGTGGCTCTATTTCCGATCGTATTGATCGAAACTAATTAACAGCACTCAAAATTCGAATCATTCAATCTCATCGGCTTCGTCCTCGGAGTCGTCGCTGTCTTTTCGGGCTCTTGTTGCTTTCTTCGCCCGTCCTCGTTCTTGGTCGTTCAATCTGGCCGCGATGACTGCCTTCATTTTTTCCCTGGCATGCGCGTGCTCCAGCTATGAATCGAGTAGGAGCAGGTATTGGAACCACCCGTCGGTCGCGTTCTTCGTATTGCGCGCCGCTTGCAGCAAGTCGCGGGCGATGGGGCGAATGCTCGAGTCAGTCGATTGCTCGGAAGGGCAGGTGATTGAACGACGGCAATGTTTGTGTTCAGGTTGTGAAGCTGAAAGAAGTGTTCCCGCAGATGTGGAGAGTGGATGCGGGAAGAAGGTTGGGCAGACTCGGCTCTACGATTTCGACCGCTTTCTTCGTTTGCCGGTCGGCCACGTCCGGCTCGAAATTGTGAACCGCGAGCTTATGTCGTCGTTTCTTCTTCTCGTCTCCGCTTCCGCACATCGTACAAAGAAATTGACAGTAGGTGGCAACGTGTGTCGTCGCACGTTATCGGGCCGCCAGCGACAACGCAATATTGCACTCCGCGCAGTTCTGGAGGAGAAACGAAGAAGGCGGTCTGGTTGACTGCCGCTCGAGTTCACTTGCGCCTTGAGCGGTCGACCGTCGCACGATTCCTCGCCCGCTTCTTTGGTCATTGCTTGGCATCTTCATTGAACGTTTTTTCGGCAAAATGTAGGCGAGCGGGAGGGCAGATAAACCGGCAATGTTGAACTCGGGCAACGGCTTCAGAAGGCCGACTGGAGCTCGCTCGGGGTTCACGTCCACTTCGACGGGCGGCGGCGAACGGGCCTCGTCCGACGAGTTGCTTCCTCGAGTGGCTTGCCCGCCGTCCGCCAGCAGTTCGGTCGCTTTAATACTCCCGGAGATGGCGGTCACTTCCGCCCACTCGTCCGAACCGGACTCGACGGAGATCTCGCGCAGATCGCGGCCACCATTTCGGAGCGCATAAAGAAGATACGAGAGGGAAAGTCCGTTCAAAAGGATGAGAGGGGTGAGCGAGCGGTGATTTCGTTGCTTGGCACTTGACCGCTCGGCGGACGGGCAGCTCGTGGACGACTTCCAGCCGGCAGCAGGAAAGGACCGCATTCTTCGCGCCGCCCACCTCAAAGAGCGCCCGCTCGTCCACGACTCACTTTCCAGTCCGTCCACTTGGTATTCTTTCCCACATTACGATATCCGACTTCGATTCGAACTTTTTTTCTGCAATCGGAAGCAGGCGAGAACGAGCGAACAAACGGCGATCATTCGGGGCGACGAGCGGCTGCAAACGAGTGAGCAGGGGGGACGAGTGAAAGGCGGAACTCACCGGTGGAGCTCTTCGCAGCCTCCAGTTCGCTCACGGCGGCGGCGATGAGGGCCTCAATCTTGTCCGAATGGAGCGCCTCTTCGTCCTTCTGCTGCCGAATGCGCTGCGCGCGAGCGAGCAGCTGCTCCGCGTGATCGCGCTCCTGCTGCCGCAGGCGATCGGCAAGCGCGTCCATGGAGTTGTGGACGGGGCGGACGGGCTCCGCCGACTTCGGGTGGTGGGCGCGTTTAGAGTTCGGCTGGAGCACGTGGCGGTTCACGCTCATCAACGGCGTCGGCGGCTCACCTCCTCGTCGGCCGTCTGCTCGAAGTTCTCGTGCTCCTTCGACTCGGAGCTGGCCGCATTCGGGATCGTCTTTTCGTAGAACATCAGGTAGGGCGTGGCGGAAGGGCCGGTCCGATCCTTCAGCTCCGAAAGCCCAACGTCCAGCACGAGCTCGTCGTCGTAGAGGCGCCACTCGGAGAAGTCGGAGGCGCGGCGGTAGGCGCAGAAGAAGTGGCCGCCGTCCAGCCGTTCGCCCACGTGCAGCACGAGCGCCTTCAGCGTGTAGGCGGCGCCGCTCTCCTCCTTGCCGCCGGCCGTCGGGATCGTGGCGAGTGGGGTCTGGAGCGGCGGGAAGGGAACGCGCGTTTGCTTTGTGTACGTGCCGTTCATTTGCACTGCAAGAAGGGAGTGAGTGGAAGGAAGCGGGCGATCATTCACGGCGGAACAGCTTGTACTGGACGACGAGGCACTCGGGCAGCGAGAGCGGCTGCAGAGTCCGCACGGCGTCCACCTTCCGGCCGCAGTGGTCGCACTGGAACTGGGCGTCGTCGACGAGCAGCTCGCGGCCCGTCCACGCGTTCCACAGCGACCAGTCGGACGCCTCACGCACGTCCACGCCTGCAACGGGCGCTAGTCGCTCGAGGGTCGGACACTCACTCAAGTCGACGCACTCCTCCGTGGAGTCCGATTCGCGGCCGCACTCGCCGCACGTGATCCGCGAGCGGGTGCTGAAGACGAACGGGAAGTGGGCGAACAGGCGGCGCGTCCGCGGGCTACCCTCGAGCGCGTCGTGAAAATTGCAAAAAGCTTCGCAGGCCTCGTTGATCATCGAGAGGAACTCGTGGGAGTCCTGCTGCTCAGTCCCGGCGAACCGCGGCTTCAGCCAGCCGGCCAGTCCGACCAGATGGTCGATGGACGGGGCCACGCGGGAGTTGTGCAGCTCTTCGATCAGCTCCGCCAGTTCGACCACGAACTCCATGCGCAAGCGTTGCTTCTGCAAGTTCCGTGATTGAGAGGAATAAAGGAGGCCACTTATCTTGACTCCCTTGATCTCGACCGTGCGCAGAGCCCACTCGCAAAGTTTCTTGAGCGCGTCCACGAGCATGGGCAACGAGGCGAGGGCCACCACAACGGCCGCCATGAAGCACGTGTTCCCGAGGTTCTCGAAGCCGCGCCGCTTTTTCGCCATCGCCCAATCGACGTTCGAGCAGTCGGAGGCGGACTGCGCGACCCGCGGAGAGGAGCGGCCAAGATGCGAGCCTTCCGAGTGGTCGCGCGTGTCCGTGGGAGCGGCCGGCTCGGGGGCCTTGGGAACCAGAGTCGGGTCGTTGCCGCTGGCCAAAAGTTTCGACCCCAGCGCCGAGATCGCTTTGGCAGCCACCTCCGAGTAGAACGTCGTCGCAAAATCTGACAAACGACGCCTTTAGGACTCCCACAAAACCACGGACTCACTGGTCAAAAGCGACATTGTGAACGTCGAGAGCGAGACGAGGGCGACAAAGAGGCGAACGACCGGTTGCGAACGAAACGAGTGAGTAAAACCGCCTTTACAAAACAACGACTGACGCCAACTTATGCAAATCACTAAGCCGCAAACACGCAGCCACAAGTTCCGCTCATTGAAGGACGTAAACTCCGTTTAATTTTGACCGTTTATCAAACGAAGCGTGAGAATACTCTTCGAAACGGACTCACAGATCTTCGTCGCGTTGAGTAGTCCGCTTTTGATCACGTGCTTATGCTCAATGGTTTCCCGGAGCTGCCGTCCGCTATCCGGACGGCTGTTAAGGATTCCGCTTGTAGCATTACACGTTCCTACTGCACGTCCTCCCGCCAGACACTTTTCCAGATTTAGTGCCTCTCTTCCACTCAACTTGCGCGTCATATTGTGATCTACGAGAACGTCCGCGCCGCTCTCGTATTGGCAGACGATAACGCGCTGTTCTTCCACGTAGACTCCTTTTCGTTCGGCTTGTTCACTTACGCGCAGTACGCACTCGGGACTGCCGGTCGTCGTGACGGCGACGGGGGCGGTGTTCCCGCTGTTGTGTGTGAAAGTGAGAAACAACTGCTGGACGGGCGAGATGCGGAAATCCGCGGGTGAGCGGAGAAATGGCCGCTTTTGTCTCCCGGCACTTGGGGCTAAGAACCAATAAACCGATGTTCAATTCGAGAGTCTTTCATGTCCCAACCACCGAAGCAACAAGCAGCCGGATTACCCGCATCCGACTGGAGTACCCAGCCAATTCATCGCCTTCTTGCAGTCTTCAGCGAAATCTTTGCGGTGATCGGCTCGCAGTACGGCTGGCAGGCGAACTTGTGGACGGTCGGCTGCACGGGGTCCGTTCCGTCTGTCACTTCGTCGTGGACCTTGTTCCCCGACCAACAGTGCGCTCTCGCTTTCGAGCTGTTCGACGAGCCGCTCGACGAGCTGCACTGGAAGCTGGGCACGCCATTCAACTGGCGCATCTGCCAGCTCTTCGACGTGGACATCGCGCGGCTGGGATTCGCGCCCGTCTTGAGGTGAAGCTGGGAAGGAGCTTTCTGCGAAGCAATCAAATATTGGAAAGGGCCATCGGTTAGTGACTAAAGTCTGCATTCGGAGCAAACGGATTGACGACCTCCTCATGACTGTTCAATAGAGCAGACGCTCTTCCTCCAGTTGTCGACTCGAACGCTTCAACGGTTTATTCGCTCCACACGCACGACAGAAATCGGGCGTTCTCCTCCCCAATGTTCGGCGGTCAGTTGGTGAGCTCACTGCGGCGGCGGCGGCAGATGTTTCCACGCTTCCGGAATCTCGTACTGGTTCTCCTCGGCGCCCTTCGGCAGCGGCGGGGCGGGCGTCGAGCCCAGCGGGAAGGTCACCTCAACGGGCAGCGGGGGCGGCTGCTTGTTGGAGATCGACGCCTCGTCCTGCCCGTCCGTCTTCTCGCCGCGGACCGTCGTCTCCGTCGCTTCGCTCTTCGCAGCGCCGGCGGTCTCGTCCGCGGCGCCCATCTTCCCGCTCGTCTTCTTGCGGCGGCAGCAGAGGCAGCCGCCCACCACGCCGCCCACCGAGGACGACAGCAGGAGCAGGCTACAAGCGGAGAGGAGTGAGCGGAGAAGGAAGACGGGAGACTCACCCGCCGACTCCGACGAGCACCCACGCCCACAAGGGGAAGCCGGAGCTGTCCTTCGGCGCCGCCGCCGCCGCCTCCGTCGATCCGACCGGTCCGCTCGTTCCGCCCGTCGTGCTCTGCGGTTGGTCGTCGTTCTTCAGCTGCGCCGTCTGCAACGAGTGGGGGATGACGAGAGCCGTAGGAACTCACGAAGTCGATCGAGAACTGGACGGCTTCTTTGTCCAGCGTGAGCGAGACGTTGGCGACCGAGTACTTCTTGGTGGCAGTCTTCCCGAAGTCCAACGTGCACGTAAACGAGTCTTCTTTGAACTTGATGGCACCAGAAGCGGCGGTCCCGGAGAAGGGAAAGCTGTAGTCGCCTAGAGCAACCCCGAAGTGAAAAGCCGCTGTTAAACACCTCACCCTTTAAAGTGCCAAACCGGCTTCTTGAAAAACCCGAGACTACGTCGAGTTTGCCGCGTTCCGAACACCCGTTGACGAGGAACGTCAGCCTGCAGAAGTTGAAGCGAGAGCAGGGCGATTGGGGTGTTACCAGGCATCCGAATCGACGGTAGTGTCGGCGTACTTCATCTCGAACTGGAGCTCGGTGCCGGTGAAGAAGAGCGTAGTCTTGGCCGTCTCGCAGGCGCCCGTTCCCTTGTAGGTCCTGCAACGAGCGAACGAGTGAATGGAAGGTGGAGAGGGAGGACTCACACTTTCGCCGTTCTGCGTGAAGCACGCGTCTCCGGCGACGAGCAGAAGTCGGGCGACGAGCGGCAGGAGGACCGAAGCGCGCATTTCGGAGCAGCCGTTCGACCGCACTCGAACGGAGATGGAGGAGCGGGAGGAGAGAGCGGGCGCAAGAGCCGCCGACAGGTTGAGCGAGCGGGGCGGTCGGGCCAGCGGGCGGCCGAAGTCGACCGCGAATTTGCATGCGAGCGAAACGGCGGTGATTTGCGGCAACTCTTCGCTTGAAGGCAGTTTCTGCAAAACAAGCCGGCGGGCGGGAGGTTGCGTCAACAGTGCGTTCATTCCTTTTTCGATTTCTCCAAGCAGCCGCTCCTCCTCGTCTTCTCTCGGCGCACTTTCCGCCAGTCACTTTGCCTTCTACTCGGCTCCTGTCCGTTGATTTCCGAACCAAGGAGACAACTGACCGGCTGTGCTATTTGTTATGAGTATTTACCGAGACGTCAAAAGGATGCGGGTGGCGGCCTTTTGGTGTCGTTTTGCGTTGACTCGCTCCGTTCTACCGCTTCTCCGGCGGCCGCTTTCTCCACGCGCCGAGCGACGGGCGGCTTGTTTGCAGCCCCGAGTGCGCCGTTTGATCCTGCGGACGTCGCTCGAGTGCGCTCTATGCCCAGATGAATATTCTCCGTTGGCCGCCAAGAAGATGAACCGTTTGAATTGCTGCTCACTGCATTTATTCAACAACAACAACAAGAGGCAAACAACAAACGATGGAAAACGCGTGTGGATTAAAGAAAGGCTTGCTTGTAGAGCTCAAGAACGATCTCCATGTTCTCCTGCGCGTACGTCATGTCCATTTGAGGCAGAGCAGCGATAGCCTTCGCATTCACCTTGGCGAACTTCAGCACGCGTTGCTTGAAGTCGCCCAAATGTTGGTGGGCATACGCGAGCTGCAGGGCCTCCAGCACGTTCTCGACCGTCAGCGTCTTGAAAATCGAGGCGATGCACATCTCCTGGAAGCAGAGAGAGGAGGTTAAGGAAACAGTGGGGACTTGCCTGCAACATCTCCAAGTTGTAAAAGTCCGCGGCAAGCAAGAGGTCTCGAGCGCAATCGTCCAGCTGATCGACTTTGCCCGAGTAGATGAAGCGGAGCACCTTCTCGACGATCAGCGCGCTGTAGTTCTTGATCTCGATCACGCCCGTCCGCTTTTCCTTTGTGTCGAGCGTGAACATCCGTTTGAAGTACTCAGACTGGGACACGAGCACAAACTTGTGGATCTGCAAGAAACACGAGTGATTAAGTCGATTGATTGAAAGTGAACTCGCCTTGAAAACCCGCCCGTCCACGTGCAACTCGACGTCCGCGAACTGCTCGTCGCCGAACATCGCAGCCACGCTTTCGGCTGCCGGCTCTCGGGCGGGCTCGATCTTGAAAATAGCCGCGGCTGGCTCGACCAAACCGCGTACTGTGATTCGACAGCAAAGGAAAACGCGACTCAAGAGCGGCCAATTCGAGAAGTCAGCATTCCAGCCGTAGCCAACGCCTACGCGGAATTCCACGACTTCTTCTGCAACAATCCGTTCTTTCTAAACACTCGACCAATATTGAAAGCTTACGTTTGCTCGGCCGTCCTTCATAGTCGCCGCTTTCGAACCACGCGTTGAAACGAACACGAATGGACGGACGGTCGTTCAGTTGGACGCAAGCCAACCGGACGGCGCTGAATACCTTGCCGTCAACTCCCACGCGCTTCGGCACGAAGACGAGTTGGAATTGAGCGCTGGGCACCCCGTTCAACGGAAAGCACGCGCTAGTCCACTTTTCTCCCGGCGATGCGGATTTCAATCGAACGCGGAAGTCGACGAGCTCCCAACGGTGCAAAGTGGTGGTGTGCATCGTGTTCGACGGAGCGACTGAAAGCAAGCTGGCAGCCGGTCGAGGTATCGATGGGATCTCCCAAAGAACGCGGCCGAAAAAGACTGAGCGGTCGGCAATCGCTGCCACCCGCTTTTATTCACTCCCACCCAATCCACGCCCCCCGCCCACGCCGCACGCAATCGGCATTATTCATGGGATAGCCGCCGATTCTCATGACGCGCAAGCGATCAATGCGGTGAGAACATAGACACGGGACTGAAAAAGTATCGCTTGTTGTTTACTTCACAACAAACAACGAACTAAACGAACGAGCGGTGGTCGACAAACAACATCAACGAACTCTGATCACAGCCCAGACGATTGAACTCGCAGTTTTTTCCGCTGGCATGAAGGCGGTGGGCAACGAGACTGCAGCTCGTGCAAAAGACGACCGAGAACTCCACTTGGCTCAAAGCGCGCAGTTCCATCGCGGTCGCGGACACGTGATGCCGGAAAGAGAGCCGCTCGCGCCAGTGGCCGTCACCTTCGAAAAGGAAGGCCAAGATTCCTTCAGAAGAAAGCGATTTGGGGATATCGCCGGCGAAATAACTTTTTTGGCCGCCCGTCCGCGTTCTCGAGCGAGAGCGCGTAGTCGAGGAAAATCTCGACGGGAGACTATTTCGCCTGCCGGCCGCACTGCGCGACGAGCCGCTGACAATGAGTTTTTCGCGCTCGCCGCGTGTTTTCGGCTTGACGAGGCGGGAGAACTGCAGCCGGAAGGCGACGTGCGCTTGGGCGCACGCGAGAACTCGCCGCTCTCCCAGTCGACCGCCGTGAGCAGCTTCCGCTCCACGCCGCCCAACGGCCAGTAAAAAGCGGTGGGCGCGACGGCGCGCAGCTCGGTGGTGATTCCGAACCGTTCGGCCGCGCAGCAGACGGGGATTGCATCCGCCCGGAAGAGGCCGGCGAGCAGAGCGGGTAGCAACGCGAAATCCGCGCTTTGATTCACGTCCCGCTCGATTTATTGAGTTGGAAGCAGTAGAGGTATGACAGGAGCGAGTAGAACGGATTTGAATGGGGCTCGCCGACCAGGTGTTCCTTATCTTTTCGATCCACGCGCTCACTCAAATGCCGGCCGATCGGCCGCCCGCCTCGACGGAGAGCGGCCGCACGAACACGCGGCAGAGGGGGCCCTACGGTAACAGCTGGACGAAATGGGCAATCGCCGCGGAGGGCGCACTCCTGAACGGCGGGCTGCACCAACAGCCGCTCGGAAGCGAGCGACGAACTCGGACAGCGGATACGGCAGTCGTCGTGCAGCGCCGATTGTTGCGGCAGATTCTTTGCAAATGCCTGCTGGTCGTTGGAATTTTCATAGAGCGTGGAGGCGCTTTTGCTGGTCTCGCTGACTTCGGATCGCTCCCTCCGCTTAGCCCCTTGTCGATGGCGCCAGTGGACGGTGAGATCGGCTTCAGGAAGCCCGCCTTTAACGGCGCGAGAAGACGGTGTTCGACCCGCGCCTCCTCCGTATCCATTCGAAGCACTGGCAACGCAAGCAAGCGGGCGGTCGTCTACCTCGCAAACACGACCAACGCCTGACAGTACCTGAAGGTCTGTCCACCTTCTTCTCTTTCTTTTATTCATTCCTGCCGTCTTCTACTGGCGAGTGCCGCCCGTGGAGTGGCTGGGACCGGCAGTCAGCGGCCCTCGAGATACTCGTCGTGTCGGCGGACTTCGGCGGCCGCCAGCCCGAGCTCGTCGTCTACCACTCGCACAAGGGAGGCAAGAACGTCGTGGTGAAAGCGGAAAGTCTGTTGGGTCCTCGCCCGCGACACGTGGTAGAGACCGTGCTAGAGCACGAGGAGAACCAGCCGCCGCTCGTTACGTGGGGCCGCTTAAAGCCCAAATCGGAGTTCCGCTCTCGCTCGAAGGCCTCGACGCCAAAAAGCCGAGCGGTCGCAAGACGCCTAAAGCAGAGACCCCCAACAAGAAGTCCCGATGTTCGGCGTTTTTTAAAGTGGAATATCTAAATGAGTGTTGTCAGCTGTTTACTCGGGGGAATGCGATTGGGTGCGAGGTCACTCCAAATTGTTCACAAGCAAGAGCCGTTTGTGGTCGGGCAGGGAAGCCCGCAATTTCCGGGGATTCGCTCGTGCAGGGTTGAACGAAAGCAAAGAACGTTGAACACTAGGAACGGCGTGAACCTCTGCAACCGGGAATTGATCGAAACACTTAGGTATCCATGACGCGACTGAACTCACTTTTCGGTTGTATCGGGTGCTTCCGCGGCTCTTCGACTCACCTTTACGTCCCGCTGCTCTCCACTGTCGTATTCGTTCGCTTTTCGGGCTTATTTTTGTGAAGTTTTGAGGGCCGTCCGACCGGCCGCTTCTCTTTCGACAGCTTCACCGCTTTCGTGCTCTTTCGAGCGCTGGCCTTCCGCTGGAGCATCAGACGGCGGACGAGACCGGCGAACGACATTCGTGCGAGCAAAACAACCAGAAGTAGTCCGCTCGTTCGCCACTGCCGAGTGGGCGCCCCAATTAACGCTTAAGAGCACTGCACGACGAGTGATGTTGTCCATTTAACCCCAGCGATGGCGCAAGAGTGTATTGCTCTGCTCACCACAAAGAATCAAGAGAAAAGGTCAGCCTTTTGGCGTCCGCCTTTGTCCGCTTGTGCTTCTCGTGATTCGTGAGGCAACACGAATTGTTGCCAGACGTACAGAACGACGTCCACGATCATCGCGATCACGACGGCGATCGCCGCCAGCAGCAGGAGGCCGACGACCACTGGAAGCAGGCGAGTGAGTGAGCATTGGAGGGCGGGACTCTCCGAAGCGGCCGAGGTCGGGCGAGCGGTCGCCCAAGTGGTGCTGGACGAGGCGCTCATAGATGCGCCGCTCGACGATCAGCAGAGTCATCTGCCGGACGAGCAAAGTGAGCAGCAATGCGGAGACCTCACCTCGTAGAGCGAGAGCGCACAGCAGACGAGGGCGAGCAGCTTGAAAACGGCCCGAGCGGCGACTTGCGGCCGCGCCGACTGGCCGAGCGGCTTCAACACGCGGGAGGTGCGCGCGTACTCCGCCAGTCAGATCTCGCGGCGCGTGTTGCCCTAGTGGGCGTACCATTGGGCGATACAGTGCTCGTGGACCCCGTCCGTATGCATGTAGTCGGGGGCATCATAGGAACTTTTTGTTTGTTTCATCCTTGTAAAGATGAACGCAAATAGTGCGCCTTCACCTATTGCGTGGAAGGAAAGGAAGAGAGAGAACCACGTAAACGAATGAATGCAATGAACGAAAGGAGAGGCAGTCGTTTACTGTTCTTTCAGGGCCAACGGGAGCGTTGGCGTTCGATTTGGCGCTCCTCTATGACCTCGAGCGCGCGCTTCATCCACTTGTTCGGTTCGCGCTTGTCCGCTTCCTCCGGAGCCGCCACGCGGAAGGCTGTAGATTGTGTGCTGAATACGAATAGAACGGAAAGAACTCACACGAGGCGGGACGCGAAGACGAGCGGCGGTGCTCCGAGTGGCCGAGACCCGAGTCGTAGAGGTCGCTCGAACGATGCCAGCAAGTCAAGCAAGAAGGGCGGTCAGCTGAAGAAAAAAGTCAATGATGTGAACGATCAATCACCCACATTTGTGATCCTCGAAGATGTCCTCGCGGGCGTGCTTCCCGAAGTGCTCCTTGTCGAGCCACGAGCGCGCGCGTTTGATGCGGCCGGCCTCGTCGATGCGCTGGCGGGCTTGCGCGGGGTCGGGCGGCGCGGTCTCGCTGCTGCTGGAGCTCTTCCTGTGGTTCCCGCTACTCGACGGCCGCTGCTGGAGTTCGCGCGCGTGGCTCGCGACGTTCGTTTGGCTCTGCGACTCTTCGGGCAGGATGGTCGCGTTCAGGTCGTTCGAGGAGGCGCGGAGGTGCTGCTCGCCCGAAGTGGCCGCTCCGCTCGTTCCCACGGGCGCCGAGTCCGGAAAGGCGCGAGCACTAGAAGCGAGACGAGAGAATCCGAACGAAACGAGCAGGAACTCACGAGAAACCGCGACCTCCGGGCACGTTCGCTTTGTCGTCGCTGAAATGCGGTCGGTGAATAGGAGCAGTAAGCAGAAAATGGGACTCACAAGACGACACGGAAGGGCAAATTCACGAGCATTTTGCTCTGGTGCAGCACGCGGTCCAATTCTTCGACCATCTTCTTCAGTTCGGTCGCCGACATGCCGTCTAAAACAAATCGGAGAACAGAAGAACGTGTAAGCAACACGAGTCCATTGGTGGAAGAATTTATCGCGAGTATTCAAACAACAAGCAAATTGCGTCCGTTTTGCGGGCGCATCCTGTCCATCCGACCAAAGCCAAACTTCCAAACATCCACTTCTGCCGCCCTTCCCATGTGCACTCAAAAACGCGTTCCTTTCCCTCCCTTTCCAGCAGACACACCCATCGACGTCCGCACTGAACTCGCCATCCACAGCTCCCACCCCCTATTGCCTGTCCACACGTTCGATTACGCCCCCATTGGCGCTTCACAAACCGGCAGAAATCGCCCCATTTTTCTCCGGTCACCCACCCGCTCACATTTGCTCACCACCAAACTCACCAGTCGGTTGGCGATTCATGGCTCGCTCGACCGTCCCGGACGCGTGCACGTCTCCCAACTGATTTCCGCTCGCCGAATTCCGAAAATTCACAATTTCTTTCCATGCAAATTCCACCTCTCCCGCTCTCCGCTCTCCCGTTCGACTCCCGCCGCTCTCGAAGCCGCCGAGCAAAGGAACGGCGGAGATCACGCGGCACCCGTCGCATCGATCCATCCCCACCGCTTTTCTACTTGTCCAACACTCATCCACGCTGTTTCCATTCGCTCCTTTGTTCATCCGAACAGTGGTCGGTTGTTTCGTTAGAGTCCCCGTACTCGTGTTTTGAACAGCCGCCCACGGCGCCCGCTTTCGTGGTCAACACGTAAAGAAGGCGACTCGCGGTTTCTTCGTTGGAGAGCAAGAGAAGCAGGCACACGTACATTTCCTATCGTTTATTCGATACACACTACGAAAAAGAGGAAGACGACAGAAAGAAGGGGGACACAACGGGGAACAGAGAATCCACTTGAACGTCCCACTTGCTGCTCACGACGATGGGGCGGCCAGCCTGAAACGAGAAGCGAGTGATCGAGCGAGAGGAGTGGCGGGAGACTCACATGCCGGCCACGACGATCACCCAACCGAACAGCGAGTGGGCGGCGGCGGCGGACTTGCCCGACTTGGCGTCTTCGTTCTTCAGGCTCGCCGTCTGCAAGTAGTGGAAGATTAGCGGGGGAGTAAAAGGGAATGGAGAACTCACGAAGACGATGGAGAACGGCTCAGCCGCCTTGTTGAGAGCGATCGAGACGTTGGCGATCGAGTACTTCTTGCCGGCCGTCTTCTCGAACTTCAGAGAGCACGGCTGGAGATTTCCATCGAAGGAAACGCCAGCAGAAGTCGCCTCTCCATCGAACGGGAACTTGCCGATTGCTGCAATGACCGCATTGAATAAAGTCCATCAGAAGGAACCGCCTACTGCCATTGATGTTCTCGAGTTTGTACGGCGAGTTTTCGCTACCCGTACCGCTAAGCGCGCCCTTCCCGATACACTTGTTGACGGTCAAGCCCAGCCTGAACACATTTGAGTTTGGTGGGATAACTCGGCAGACTCACTCGGATCCAGCAGTGTCATTCGACGAGGCGTCGTACTCGAGCTTGAACTTGAGCTTATCGCCGGTGAAGTAGAGCGTCGTCGTCTTGGCCGCCTTGCACGCCTCGGTGCCCTTGTACGTCCTGTAACAAGCGGCGGGCATGAGTGGAAGTAAGGAAGCGGTGGAGAGACTCACACTTTGCTCCCGCTTTCCGAGAAGCACGCGGCGTCAGCGAGGAGCAGCGGGGCGCCGACCAGCACGACGACGGCGGCGAGGAGCATTGCGGAGCGCATCTCGGACGGAGCGGAGCGGGAGGAACCGGGAGGAGAGCGGGAGGAGAGCGGGAACACGAGCGGCTGACGGGTCGATCGAGTGGCCCCGTCGGCGATTCGGACGGCCGAAGTCGACAGAAAATTTGCATCACGGACGCAAATTCGGCGCCGTCTGATGCAAATCTTTGGGAATTCGCGTCTTCCTGAATGTTCGTCGTGCAAAACACGCGGGCGATCGGGCAGGAGCTCACGCAAATTCGTCTGTTTTCCGCCAGCTGCCGGTGCGGAAGTCGAGCGAATCCCAGCTCATTCACTCGCTGCCGCCCGCTCGGAACTCGCCGGTTGTCCGTCCACTCACTCCCTCTCGTTCTGGACGAGAGATGCCCCGCCCCGCTCGCTTCTCCTCGTCGTCCTCCTGGCCGCCTTCTTTTTCGTGCACGCGGCCGCCGTTTCGTGCCACTTCAAGCTCGACTCCAAGGGCGCGGTGGCGGACGACGAGCGGCAGGACGGCTGCGTGGACTGCAGCGTCGTGAAGAACCGCAAGGAGAAGATCTTCCACGTGTGCAACACGAACGGCGCGTGAGTTCTCCCCCCTCCTTTCTCCTCCTGACCGCTCGCTTGCAGGACGGAGGCCGGCTGCAAGATCAGCGACTACCTGATTCGCTGCAACTGCAAGGAGGCGCTCTGCAACAAGCCGGAGCTCCTCAAAGACCTCAAGTTCCGCAGCAACACGACCACCGGCGACTCCTCCGACGACCCCTCCGACTCGTCGAAGAACCACGCGCCCGCCCTGCAGTTCGACCCTCCGATGGCGACGACCCTTTTCTTTGTGCTCTCCGTTGTGTACTGACTGCTTGACCGGGAATGAACGACTGAAGCGAGGATGTTGTGCTTGCGGAAAGACGGGCGGATGGCGGGGGTTTTTGTCTTAAACAACATTTCGATCTCGTCGTCTTCGCTCGCCGACTTGTTCGACCGATAACTTGACTTCGTCGAGCAAAAGCAAGCGGCGTCCTTTGGCGTCCGTCCTTCCGCTCGCGAGAGCGAGTAAGAGACGATGTGTGTTTGCGGGACGTTAACAGCGTTCTAAAGCAACGATGCGAAGAACGACGAGAATTCGGGCTGTTCTGGTCTCAGACAGCCGCCGTTCCCACCGCATAATTGATTCACTTCTCGCTGACTCGACCAACATTCTTCGCTGCCCTGTGAGAGCGAATGGAAAGGGTCACTTGATCGTCTTCTTCACACTCGCGGCTCCGTTCCCACTGAATTCATTAGCCGCTCAATCGAATCAGTGAATCGATTACGGAAGTGGGCGGCGCGTCGTCGACTTGTGACCAGCCGCTGTGCTGCTCGCGTGGATTTAAGCGGGCTGTTCGATCTACTCTTCACTGGCAACCAAACCTTCGATTTCTGCCGTCTCTCTCTCGATCGATCGGCTCGAAGAGCGGCCAGTCGATAATAAGCGGGCATTGTTTGTTGTCTCCATTTCATCGTTCCGCCCTCTTGCAGCCAGTAGCCGCTCCGGTCGATCGCCGGTTTCCAACGACCGGCTTCTTTTAGGGGCGACTTGAAGAATCGAAACGGTGGGTAGCGGAGCATTCTTTTTGAATGACCAGAGCCGGTTTCAGGATCCTGGGTTCGAGGCAAAAAATAGTCGATTGATCGCCTGTCTTAGCAGCTTTTCTCTCCTCTGTAGTAAGTGATCTCGTGAAGTGAACGCGTTAAGCGCGTGTTTTTCAGTTCTCTTCAAAGCTTGCCATCGACCACTTCACATTTACCACCGGCACTTCATCGGCGTCCAGTTGAGTTCTGCTTCTCGTTGATCCTTCTCTCCTACCATGATTCGCAAGACCTGCCTCGCTCTCTTTTTTGTTTTCTGTTCCCAAGTGCCGCCCGCAAGCTCCTCCTTCGATTGCGACAAGCAAATTGAGCCGATTGTTTCGTTCTTCGAAAAGTACACCGACTTGACGATCGGAGATCCCGTCGAAGAAGCCGGAAATGCGACGAGCATCGGCGCGCTTATTCTTTCGGAAATCTCACAGCTCGCGGGGGCCGACGGGTTCTTGCGGACGGTCTTCAGGGCGAACAAAACGGCCGAAGAGCTCGATTGTGTCGGCAAGTTGTACGCAAAACTGCAATCGGACCATGAGGAGTTGGTCAGGCAGAATCGCCGCCTTTCCTCGGACATTCAATTGCGCGAAACGCCAGTTTACCGCGACTTGGAGGATAGGGTGGACGAGTTTACAGACGCCCTGAGCAGAGTGATGGAGGAGGCTTCAGTGTATACGAGCGGACTTTTCGAGCTTTATTCGAAACAATTCAAACAAACTTGCGAAAAGCCGGAGGAGACGGTGATCATCAAACCGGTCGACAGAATTTGGTCGTTGTACGACGCGAATTGCGGGAACAAAACGTTTGCCGACTTCCAAAAGCTCGGTGAAATGGTGGACGGCCTGTTCGAGTGCGTCTACTCGCTGGCCGAAGAGGAAGAGACGGAAGGCGGCAGACACACGCAGGGACACTACGAAGAGCAAATCCGCTTGAAGATCTATTCGCTGAACACCACCGAAGCGATGGTTGCGGCCAACGACAGCTGCCTTTCGATCCTGAACAACCCCAACGCTGCGCGAAAACCGAAACGTAGAATTGTCTCGGACATTTACTACAAGAAACTTGACAACACGCACCTCTTCTACCCCACCGTGTGTTTGTCGAACTCCGTCCTGGAAGCGAACGAGGAGTCCGCAGAGGCCAAAACGAAACTCGTGCGCTTGCTTCTGAACGACGTCGCTCGAGCCCGCTTCTCTGCGTTCAGCTGTGCTCTGGTCAATCGTTTGGACTCCAACGACACCGCTGAGCTGGTGGAGGATTTCCGAAAGAATGATGTCTTGTTGGTCGAAGCCATTTCGTTCGTTTACGACTTCTACTTCAACCAACAGTAGCTGTTTGCTTTTCGATGTGTGCTCTTGCGTTCATCCGCCCTGTCAGCTTGTCCTCTTCACTCAGCCGCTCACTGATGGGCGTCTTCTTGTTCTTTTATTCTGAAGTTGAACTGTTCCTTCCACATCGTTCGTTTGTATCGATGCTATAGTCTTTTGTAGTTGACGTCCACCTAATAAAGGCATGCAATCCAGTTCGTTTCCCGTGCAAATGAGCTTTTGGGGAGTGATGAGCAGATTGTTCACTGAAAAACGAGGAGGACGGCGAGCAGGAAAGAGAGAAAGGACGTCGAGGAAGTCATCAAACAAAACGAAGCGAAAAAAGGAGGAAAGTAAGCGGTCTTTAAGCTATTCATCCATCTACCTACTTGTTATTTCACGCACTTTCTAATTCCAGCTCGAGTCAAACAACGGATCTTGACGACCTGAATCCAGCGGCGTGTTGCGAACCTTCGCTCGCCACTCGTCTGGCCGTCGCCCACCTTCGTGGCCAGCTGCTGGAGAACCGGCTGAAGGAGCTCCGAATCTACGCGCTGGAAGATAAGCTCGGGCTCGCACACGGCCAGCCGGTCGACGTCCTTTCGTTCAACTGACTCCTTCCAGTGATTCCTCCTTTCTTGTGCTTGCCTTTGCCTCTGATTTGATTCCGATTATCCTCAAGCGCTGCCTCCAATCCCATAGCACGAGTTTCTCCCCGTTCGTTGTGCGATTCCACTCGACTGTTACAAAAGAAAGGAATAAATCCTTTGGAATGCTCGCTGATCGGCCATCCGTGTTGCTCGGCCTCCTCACACAACCAAGCAAAGTACTGGAAGGTAACGAAAGAAGCGAACACATGACGAACACGTGGAAGAGTCGGCACTAAAAGAACGCGGCAGACAACGCCGATTGCAATCGCCAGTGAGGGGCGACGCCCGGCACGAAACGAACCGTCTGGTTCTTCAGCTTAAAAAAGCGTTCTTTGATTCGCTTTTCGTTCCAGTGTTTGCCCTCTTCCATGCAGCGAACCGTTCCACCCGCTTTCAGCCCTTTTTCGCTCACTTTCAGTTGTTTTTGAGCGAGAAACCTTTCAATTCGTTTCGGTGAACCGACGAACCTTCCCTCTGCACGTCGTCGTCAAAATTAGGGAGTTTGCGAGTTGGCGTTAGGTAGAACCAGCGTGTGACGGCGCTTCGCGCCGTCCCCAGCTGGGGGAGTCGTTAGACTGGTGCGTATCGAATCCTTTTGTCGACTTCGTTGGACAAACCGAGTGCTTGTTCCAACAAAAGAACGTTGAGCAACGCTTCACAATCGTTTTAATTTGATTGAAACTCGACGAATTGGCCGTTTCTGAAGGAAGACGGCCTGTTAACTCTATCCTGCTCTTACGGCACCACGGAAAACCGATCCGAACTCCGGAAGGTGCAGAAGAATGCAGTCTTCGAGTAATCGCCCGCATAACACAGTTCGCTATGCGCGAACAATGCCAAAGGGTTCGCTTAATGCCAGCAAGTGGAAAAAGCAAGCGCTGGTAGCGGCACTCAAAGAGACCGACCGCAACGCGCAGGCGCAGAACCCCCACCACAAAACGATCAATTACTTATCGGCAGCCAAGCGTTGAAAAAATCTGAGACGGTAGTTAGAAGAGCAACCCTGAGCTCGACCTTTCTGCCAAGTTTCAGAGGAATCGGTCCATTTCTCTCCAAACCCGCCGGGTGTTTGCGCAAAATCGGGGGTTCGGTTAGCGGGCATCGCAGTGGCCACGTGGGCCAAAAACGAAAACAAACTGCACATCACTGGAAAGCCCGGATTCTGCGCCTTCGAATGAGCCCACATTCATGTCATGACGTCAAAAGCGCAATTAGAACGACGCATTTTAAATTGGCCAAAAGTTTTGAAATCGACACACAATTTTTCTCCGATTTATACGTTTTTGTGTTTGACCCAATCAACATGAAAACAACTGCAAAACATGCGCAAGACCTGTTTCTAGGACTATTTTGCTCGGTTTGTGGAATAAAATTCGGACAGCCGAGAACGGTGCGTCCGAGTGTGGACCTCTTCGATTTTCCGCTAGGGCGTATCGTCTTTGGGCGACCACAACTTTCTTCGCCGACATTTCCTGGTGATGCAGTCAACTGATAAAATGCACCACGTTTCAAGGCCCATCTTTTTGTCCACAGGGCGGGTGAATTAGAACGGCGGGGCAGAACGGTACGGCGCGGAACGTCGGCACGGAACGTTGAACGTGCCCGCCGGCGGTTGAAATGCACATTTTCGGACTTCGCGCATGCGACTTCCTCTAGCCAGAAAAAATTTCAGCTCGCTTAAACGAAATATGAAAGGATTGAGAGGGGGTTTGTGACGGACAGACTAAAGCCACATTCTTTCGTGCCAGCGCGTGAGTGCGCCCTTTCGGCGAGTGAGTTTCCGAAACGACGGAACGCTTCAAGCGTTGGTCCGAACGGTCTGAAACTTTCACATCACGCGTTATTTTCGCCAACTTCCATCGGCCAAAAAGTTTTTGAAGTCACGGCACCCGTTTGAACGGGCAAAAGTTACTCCATTTACGGGGGGACTTTTTCGATAAATGCGGGGAAATGTCGAGTTAAGGTGTGAAGTATTATTAGACGTAGAAAAAAACTCCACAAAATCGCGAATTTCCGGCGACCATCGCTTCCTCGAATTTCGCTTCGAGTTTCGCTAAAATCCGCGGGC
Source organism: Aphelenchoides fujianensis (assembly GCA_024699865.1). Classification (NCBI taxonomy): domain Eukaryota; kingdom Metazoa; phylum Nematoda; class Chromadorea; order Rhabditida; family Aphelenchoididae; genus Aphelenchoides; species Aphelenchoides fujianensis. The sequence goes on along the minus strand of JAMPIO010000008.1, from coordinate 1,090,340 downwards.
ACTTGCACGTGATTCCTTCCTCTCCAATCGCGCGTTTACTTCGAATAGAAAAGCAATGGTTTTGCCCGATTTCTCACGATTTTCGCGAATTTCAGGACCTACAAAATTCGATTGGCCTTCTCGGCTCGTTCCGTCGATCTTCGAAGAACAACACCAACAGGAGCGCCATGAACAAGTAAGCACGATCAATTCAATTGCCTTTGATTTGCTTTGCTTTGCAGACTCCAACTCCTCGCTCTCGCCATCCACGTGTGCCTTCCGCTCGCATTTGCGGCGCTGAAGGGCGACGAGGAGAACATTCCGTTCACCTTCCTGCGCATCAAAGACACGATCCACCGGGCTTTGCGGGAGGAGGGCCTCACCGTGATGACGGAGCTGCAGAAGCACGGGATCATCGCGATGTACGACCACGACTCCGTCCTCATGGAGATGAAGACGGGCGCCGAGCGCTTCGGCCGCACCACCGCGATCGCCGTCAACGTTCTCCACAAAGTGGACGAGAACTCCAACCGCCTTCAAGCTCTGATCCTCAGCCCGACTGTCGAAGCCGCTAAACACGTGGATTCACCTTTGAATTCATTCGTTTTATTGTTCGCGTTTAGATGCTGGAAACGCTGAAGAAGCTGGGCGAATACACGGCCGTCCGCATCCACTCCTCCGTCGACGATTCCCGCTCGATCGACGAAGAGCGCGAACTGCTGGACGACGAGGAGCCGCACGTGATCGTTGGACTGCCCGGCCGCGTGCTGGAGCTGCTCGTGGCCGAGGCTTTCGGTTCGTTCCACTTGCTTCTTCGCACTTCCGACCACTCAATTTTTTTTATTCGTTTGCAGAAGTCGCTTACGTCCGCTCGCTGGCGTTCCACCGCTCGTACGACGCCGCGTGGGAGTCGCTGGACGAGCCGACGGCCGCCATTCTCGCCCGCTTCCCGTCGGGCCGCTTCTCCGCCAAGACCGACCGGCAGCTGATCGCGGACGCCGGCCTGAACACGTGCCTCGTCTTCCCGATCATCGAGGACCGCCTCCCGCAACCGTTCTACCAGGTCGTCAAGAATCCGAACGGATTCTGGGATCTCGTCGAGTTCAAGAAGAGCCCCGTGAACACCGACAAGCCGATAACGCGCGCGGATCAAAAAACAACAAGTGAGCGCCTTAACGCGTCTCTTCCGCGTTCACTTCTTCGATTCCAGGCTTTTGGCGATCTCTCTGCCGGAGCACCTCGTCCCCATCTACCACACGATCATCGACTCGGGCGCCAAGACCGAGGAGGAGTGGCTGCAGTTCGCGGAAAAGGAGACGATCGACGAGCTCTGGGAGCACATCAAGGCGGCCCTGGTCGCCCAGCAGGACGAAACGAAGAAGGCGAGCGACGAGCTGTAGGCCACTCGAGTCGAAAGCCGCTATTTGTGTTCGTATCGTTAGTGTACTTTCTAGTCTCGAATCGCATTCATGTAAGCCGCCGTTTGTGCCTTTTCGAACGTGTCTAATTGCTTTCAACGCGGACTCCCATCACTTGCTTTAGTCTCGCATTTCTCTAGTCTTTGGTTTGTATTCGCAATAAACTACGAGGTCTCCCAACTACTCGACGACCATAAGCGAGAGCGAATCATTTGTAAGCAGTGAATACACTCTTTTCTTCTAAAAGAGACGATCATGTTGATCGTCAAAGCCGGCAAATGCCGGTCAATTCAACGGTTAAAAAACTAAAACCCGGAAGATGTGCAACCACTCGGCGATTTGTAACAACGACGTGCGCGCAATCGTTCTGTCGCCGATTCGCGGCGAATTCGCCCGCATTCCCTGATTCACCTCGGCCCCGCCCTCTCCGCGCGGCCGTCCGTCGCGCGCTCGCGCTCTGTTGTATTTCGTTGCCCAGTTGTATCGGTTCTTGGTTGTTCTCCCGCGCGGACGGCTGAACCGTCGCGCCCTGCTGCTCAATAAACGGACGACTGCAAGTCCTCGGCTTTGGGCTGATCCCGAAGCAACTCAATAGTCTTCGCGTCTTGGGCTGATCCCGGCGATCGACTACAGTTCTCGTTTGCGCGTTTTTTTTGTCGAACGGGAGCATTTGGGCGTGGGCCGATCAGCAGTGCTCGCAGAAATTTCACGACTCTGCGTTTCGTCTTGCAAGTCCACTGGTGACCAGCAACACTCGGAAGAAACGAGCGGGGCTCCCGATAAGCGACAAATTTCGATCAGCAGCGACCGTTTCGTTTGTCGGAGAGCATCGAATGTTTCACGTGATCTGCGGGAACGGTCGCCGTTCGGCCCGCATAAAAGCCGGTAGATGAGAGCAGAGGACATCAAAGAAAGGAAGCAGTCCATTGTACGGAATGAAGGCGCTTCTCGCGTTCGTCCTGCTTTTCTCCATCCTCCACGAGTGTTCCGCTTCCGCTTCGGAAGCGAAGTGGCTGGAAGGACGGAAGTTGCGCCGCAATGCCGCCGACCTCCGCGCCTTCCACGAGCAACAACGAGCGGCCGTCGGGCACAAGAACTACGTCCCGCATTGGCTCCGTAAGCTGCCCATCGGTTAGATCGAGTTATTCGTTGGGTGATTGCAGAAGAACCGATCCTCACCGGTGCCCTCGTCGGGGAATCGAGTACGTTTGTCGTTCACTCGCTTCCACACTCCTGTTGTTGTTTAGAAGAACTGTTCATCTTCTCGCTGGAGACGGGTTTCGACTCGATGTTCGTGCTGGACGCCTCGTACCCGAACCTTGCGCCCGACCAGGCCGTCTACGATTTTTCGTAAGTTGCACGACGAAGTGCTGCGTTATTTAATCTTTGCTTGTTGCTTCCAGCAATTCCAGCGGCGTGTTGCGCGGCCCGTACGCCGCACAAGCGGGCGCAATCGTCGTCGAGGGCCAAGCGATCAGCGACCTTGTCGAAGTGAGTAAAAGCGAAAGAAAAGAACGACCATTTATTTCGCTTGATTGCAGTTCTTTGATCCTTTCACGTTCAACCAAACTTTCGGCTCGATTCAAAGCGCGTACCCGGAAGACGCCTTTTTTGAGGGCATCAGCGGAGTGTTCGGATTGGCGTGGTGAGTGGGAAGAACAACCGATTCAATGCTCTAAATTGTTTGCAGGGATCCCAGCCGAAAGGACGAGGTGACCAACAGTTCCGTTCTTCCGCTCACATGTTTGCAGCCCGTGACTCCCGACTCGGCCCCAATTCTAAACATTTTCGCTTCGCTGCCCGAGTTGCCGCGTTTCTTCGTCCAGCAGATCTCCCGCACGTACACGCCGTGGTTGACGTCGTTCACGCAGTTCGGCGGCTTTCCGAAGGGCCTGTGCGCCGGAGAGATGGAAGCCGCCGCTTCTCTGAGCTTCAATGCGGACAGTCGAGCCCCGTTCTTTCCGTTGGACTCTTTCCGGTTGGGCGACCGGGAGCTGGGCAGTGGTGGAGCCAAGGTGGACAGCGGGTGAGTGGGCGAACGGCAGCGGGGAAGGGAATTGCGCTTGATCAAAAGACTTTCGTCTGTTTCTTTCCTTCCAATCCACTCGTCGTCGTTCAGCTCGCCGATTCTCCGGTTGCCATACGCCGCCTTCTACCACCTCTTCACCACTCTCCCAGTGGACTACGACTTCGATTTGCACATTTACACGACCGCCTGCTCGAATGCCGACGTGTTCGAAGATTTGGTGTACGTCGTGGGCGGGAAAGAGCTGCACGTGCCGGCCGCCCACTACCTTCAGGACGTCCGTTCCTTTCGATTTAAATGAAACGAATTCTGGTTTGCAGATCGAACTGAACGACGGGCGGTGCGCGATGGCCATTGACTACTCGGGCAGCCCGTCGGTTCCGTTCGTCCTCGGCTTTCCGTTCGAGCTGACCTTCTGCGTCAAGTACGACGTCGACAACTCGGAGATTTCGTTCTTCCGCTCGTTGGCCGCCGAGCACCCGACATTCGCGCCTCTGGATTGATCAAAGGGGATCCAATGGGAGGAATCGTTAGGTGTTAACGCAATAAACAAGCAAGCAGCATTCGACGGCATTTGCGGTCCAAAAGCAACGGAAAGAAATCGTAAGGGGCTCGTTAGCGTCCTTTTTCTCGTTCGATTGTCGCAACGACTGCTGTTTGGAAAACAGAGGACTGATGAACGACCAATCCTTTCAGTTCATGTTTCTTTCGCTCCGAATTCAAGCCGAACTTAAAGTCGGCTTTCGTCTGCAGTCGTACTGGCGACTAGCCACAAGAACGTGCAAAATGTTTCTACGCACTTTGTGTATAAACGGTTGAATTGCATGCCTTTATTAGGTGGACGTCAACTACAAAAGAATACGACATCGATACAAACGGGCGATGTGCAAGGGACTGTTCAACTTCGAGAGTAACGAAAAGGGAACGCCGATCAGAGGGCGGTGGACAGAATGATTGGCGAAGCGAAGACACTAACAGAGGATAGATGAACTCGAGAGCACACACCAACAAGCAAACAGCTTCTCTTACTCTAAGAAGTGGTAGACAAACAAGATGGCTTTGACCAAGAGCTCGTCGTACTTTCGAAAATCCACCTCCAATCCGGCGGAGTCGGCATGTTCGACCGCAAGACAGTTGAGAGCATAAAAGCGAACACGAGCAACGTCGTTCAAGACGTATCGCAAGAATTCTATCTTGGTTTCTCTTGACTGTTCGTGCGCTTCCAGAAGGGAGTACGGCAAACAAGCTTTCGATCGCCCGGGCAATTCGTCGTCGTCGTATGGAGACTGGCAAGAATTTTCGTCTTCAATTGACGAGCGGTCTCGAGGTCGCCCAAGGTCGCAAGGCAGAAATCGTTGGCCGCACGATTGGTCATCGTGGTGTTCAGCGAATAAAGATACGAACGAACTGCTTTTTCCGCACCCTGCTGCGTTTGCTTGCCCGGCTCCGTTTGTTCGTCTTTGGCCATCGAATAGAGGCACTTGAACAGGCCGTCCACCATTTGGCGGAGGCGTTGGAAGTCGGCGACCGTTTTGTTCCCGCAGTTCGTGTCGAGCATCAGCCAAAGGTTGGACACGGCGATCCCGGCAAAGCCCGCCTGCGGATCATTGCAGTGTTGTTTGAACATCTTCATGTTATGATCGAAACTACTCGTCCATGGCGACGTCGTCATCACCGCGATCCAACGGGTCACAAAATCCTCAATCGCGTGGTTGAATTTGTCGTCGGATTGGTTGACCCCAATTCTGAGGTCTGGCCAATGGTCGAGCCCGCGCAGCCACGGAAGGTCATTCACCACAGTATGACGCAATAGCCATAGGCACGCTTGATCATCATCGGTTTTGTTGACCGGCGGCAGAAAGACCATCCGCAGCAACCCGCCCTCCGCCGCCAGCTGTGGGATTTGCGAACGAAGCGAGTCGCCAATGCTCGCTGCGTCTTTTCCCCGCTGAACGAGATCTCCGCTCGTCAAGTCGGTGTACTTTTCGAGGAACGAAACAAGCGTCTTGACTTGTTTTTCGCACTTGAAGAGGGAGCTTGCGGGCGGGACTTGGAAAAAAATCGAGAGGAAAAAGAGGAAGAGCGAGAAACACTTGGTGCCAATCATTTCGATCACGAAGCAGAACTCAACTGGACGTCGATGGCGGTGGTGGAATTGTGGAGTTGTCGGTAGAAGGAGAGATTTGCAGTGAGAGCTAAAAGAAACGCGTGTACTCGAGCTCGTCGTAGCAACGGCTAAGCTCACCCCGACCAGACGGGAAGTCAAGGGAACATGCGGTCAATCGGCGACCTTTGCGCTCGAACCGTGAGGCCTGCAATTGATTAACGGGTTGTCTAACGACGAAAAAAGAGGACACACCTTCTCGTTCTCCGAATCGCCGCAAAGAATAGCCGGTCGTTGGAAACCGGCGATCGACCAGAGCGGCTGCTGGCTGAAAGGGAGTGAACGTTAGATGGACACGAAAAGGAATGCCTGCTTACTGTCGACTGGCCGCTCTTCAAGTCGATCGATCGAGAAGGAACGAATTGATGGGCTCCCTGTGAAAAGAAGACCGAAAAGCCCGCTTAAATCCGCTTGAATCACAGCGGCCGGCCACGAATCAACGGCGCCCCGCCTTCTCCTTGTAATGATTCACTCACTGATTCGATTGAGCGGTTAATATATTAGGTGGGAACGGAGAGACGAGTGTGGAGAAGAAATCAAGTGACCGATCGTTTACAGGGCAGCGAAGAATGTTGATCGAGTCAGCGATAAGCGATCAATTATTCCGTGGGAACGGTGGCTTGTTCCCAGCGAAACGGGCGGATTCTCGTCGTTCTTTCAATTCTTGCTTTGAGAACGCTGTCGGTGTCCCGCAAACACACATCGTCTCTTACTCGCTCTCGCGAGCGGAAGGACGGAAGCCAAAAGATGCCGCTTGCTTTTGCTTGGTGAAGTCAAGTTTTTGGTCGAACAATTCGGCGAGCGAAGACGACGAGATAGAAATGTTGTCCGAGACGTGAACCCCAGCCATCCGCCCGTCTTTCCTCAGGCACACATCCTCGCTCTCAATCGTTCATTTCCCGCTCAAGCAGTCAGTACACGACGGAGAGCACAAATAAGAGGATCGTCGCCATCGGGAGGCCGAACTGCAGGGCGGGCGCGTGGTTCTTCGACGAGTCGGAGGGGTCGTCGGAAGGATCGTCAGAGGTCGAGTTGCTACCGAACTTGAGGTCTTTGAGGAGCTCCGGCTTGTTGCAGAGCGGCTCCTTGCAGTTGCAGCGAATCAGGTGGTCGCTGATCTTGCAGCCGGCCTTCGTCCTGCAAGCGAGCGGTCAGGAGGAGAAAGGAGGGGGGAGAACTCACGCGCCGTTCGTGTTGCACACGTGGAAGATCTTCTCCTTGCGGTTCTTCACGACGCTGCAGTCGACGCAGCCGTCCTGCCGCTCGTCGTCCGCCACCGCGCCCTTGGAGTCGAGCTTGAAGTGGCACGAGACGGCGGCCGCGTGCACGACGAAGAGGGCGGCAAGGAGAGCGACGAAGAGCAGCGAACGGGACATCTCTTGAGCAGTTGGGAGCGGGAGCGAGTGAGTGGGCAGACGACCAGCGGGTTCGGAGTGAGCGACAGCGAGTGGATGAACGCCCTCGAGTTCGCTCCACTTCTCCGCCGGCAGCTGGCGGAAAACAGACGAATTTGCATGAGCTCCCGACCGATCGCTTGCCCGCTTGTTTTGCACGAACCTTCCGGAAGACGCGAATTCCCACCGATTTGCATCAGGCGGCGCCGAATTTGCGTCCGACTCGCAAATTTTCGGTCAACTTCGGCCGTCCGAATCGCCGACCCGAGCACTCGATCGACCCGTCAGCCGCTCGTGTTCCCGCTCTCCTCCCGCTCTCCTCCCGCTCCCCTCGTCCCGCTCCTCCGAGATGCGCTCCGCGATGCTCCTCGCCGCCGTCGTGCTGCTCGGCACCCCGCTGCTCCTTGCGAACGCCGCGTGCTTCTCGGAAAGCGGGGGCAAAGTGTAAGTTCCCCGCCGCCCACCTCTTCTCCTGCTCATCCCCTCCGCTCGTTGCAGGACGTACAAGGGCACCGAGGCGTGCACGACGGCCAAGACGACGACGCTCTACTTCACCGGCGATAAGCTCAAGTTCAAGCTCGAGTACGACGCCTCGTCGAACGGCACTGCTGAATCCGAGTGAGTCTGCCGAACTGTTCCGGCCGTCTCCACTTCATACAGGCTGGTCTTGACCGTCAACAAGTGCTCGGGAAACGCCGCGATTGGCGGTACGGGTACCAAGAATGCGCCGTACGAACTTAAAGCGAACGGAAGCTGTAAGCCGTTTCATTGCTTTCCAGTCATTCATCCCTTGCAGCGATCGGCCACTTCCCGTTCGATGGAGAGGCGACTTCCGCTGGCATTTCCTTCAATGGAAACCTTCAACCGTGCTCGCTGAAGTTCGAGAAGACGGCTGGCAAGAAGCACTCGATGGCCGACGTGTCCGTCACTCTCGACAAAGCCGCCGAACCGTTCTCGATCGTCTTTGTGAGTACCCGCCTCTTCCTCTCACCCACCTCCCACTCGTTGCAGACGGCGAGCCTGAAGGACGACGCCAAGTCGGGCAAGTCCGCCGCCGCCGCCCACTCGCTGTTCGGTTGGGTGATCGTCGTGGCCGGCGCGTGAGTTTCCCGTCCATCCGCTCAATCACCCGCCTCTCGTTTCAGGTTGGCCGCCTCGTCGTCGTGAGCAGCAGGTGGGACGTTCAAGTGGATCCTCTTTTCTCTGTTGTGTCCGTTTCCCTCTCTTCCCCGTTGTGTCCCCTTCCTTTTTTCGTAGTGCGTACCGAATAAACAATAGAAATCTACGTGTGCATGCCACCCCTGACAACAAGCATTGAATGATCTTCAGCACGTGTCGAAGTCGAAAGTTCGTGGCTGATCGGAACGCGCAAACGGGACAAGAACGAAACAAACAGCGGTCGCATGGACGGAGCGGATGGAAGCCGCGTGGACGAGTCATGGGCAAGCAGAAGAGCAGTTCGAGAGGCTCTAGGCGGCGAGTACCGCTTGACCCTCTCCGTTCCTCTGCTCGGCGGCTGACGAGCGAGCGGCCGCTTGGGAACGCTGGGCGTCTACCTCCTGCCGCTCCTCCAACGATTGGATCCCGCCGAGCGAAGGCAGGCGATCGTCGTCTGTCAGAAGCGGTCGACCGCTACCGAGGTTCGCCCACCCGTTTCTTCCACCCACTCACTTTGTTTCGCTTCAGATCGAAGACGCTTTGCTGAACGGCTACGGGCAGTGCCTCCGCTTCAAGACGCGCGTCTGCCTGGGCGGCCAGCTCATCGGCGAGCAGCTTCGGGCGATCGCTTCGGGCGTCCACGTGGTGGTGGGCGTGGCGCAACGCGTTCGCGCGATCGTCGAGTCCGCGCAGTTCGGTTCGTTCTGCTTCGCAATCAATCGCTTTAACCACTGCGCCATCCCGCTTCCAGACGCCCAATCCCTCCGCTTCGTCGTCTTCGACGAGCTGGACGAGCAGCTGCGGACGGGGCGCGAAAGGGTGCACGCGGTCCTCCGCAGCCTCGCGCCGAACGTCCAGCTCGTCTTCGTGCAGCGGGAGGAATCGCCGTGGGTCGACGAAACGGCGCGCAAATTCCTCGCCGATCCGCTCCGCGTCGTCGGCACGGACGAGGCGAAGGCCGCCGTCAAGGAGAAGGAGGCGGCAAACGCTCGACTGCCGGTTCCGAAGGAAGAGCGGAAGGAGGGACCCTTGAATTCGAAGAAGAAGTCGAGCGTCGAGTCGGCTTCGTCGAGCACGTCTTCGCCTTCCGAGCGCACGCTCGTGGCGATCGATTCGTGTCGAACGACCGCCCGCATGGAGACCGAAGAGGACGAGGAGGACGAACCGGAGGAGAGGACCGTTCCGGCGTTCAGCGAGGACGACGAAGAGGAAGAGAGGTGGGTGGTCTTCTCCCTACTGCCAATCCCTCCGCTTTCAGCCCAACGGAAGCGGCCGAGCTCGACGCTGTGCAGGCGCCCACCGAAACGCTCGCCTCCCACCTGGCCGCCGCCCAACTGCGCGGCCAGCTGCTGGAGAACCGGCTGAAAGAGCTCCGAATCTACGCGCTGGAGGAGCGGCTCGGCCTCGCCCACGGCCAGCCGGTGGACGTTCTCCCGCCCAACTGACTTTTGTTTCGATTCTTTTGATTGTTTGTTGTTGATTTCGGTTGTTCTTTTGCCCCGCGCTGCCTCCCATCCACGAGTTTCTCTCCCGTTGCGTTGTGAAAAGCTTTGGTTGCTACGAAGAGAAGAGTAAATTCTATTGATGACCAATGGATCGGCCGCGTGGTTGTCGTGTGTTCGAACAGGTTGGATGTGCCTTTATCAAGTGAACGTCAACTACAACAATAGAGAAGAGGGATGTGTGGCCCACGATCAGGTCGAGTTTAGGAGAGTTGGTGGGAGAGTAATCGGTATTAGCAGGCGGAAGAACGAGAACAAGCTGGGGTTTGAGGAATAAGCGCTTTTGTGTACTCAAAGAGGCCGTCAGTGCTCGAAAAAGAAGGTGAAGACGAACTCAATCGCACCAACCGTATGCTTCTCGGACGCTTAAAAAAACCCGCGGGAAGCGCCCGTCTCATTGCTGGCTGCCGTCAAGACGGAAGCGCAACCGAGTCGAATCCAACGGCTCCACGCGACGTAGTTCAGAACGTACTGCAGCAATTGAACCTTGGCCTCCTCAGATTGGGGGTGCAAAAACTCGACAGCTCGCGGCAAGCATACGTTCTCCGGAGCGAGGTATGCGCGCACCTCTTGCCGCACCTGCTTCAAAATCTCCACCTTTTTCGGCTTTGCGTCGGTGGGTGCGTTCAGGTACGAGAGGCACAACTCGTTGGCCAATTCGGCGATCTTTTGGAACCCCTCATATTGGAGGCTCGCAAGGTGAAAACGAAGGCGAATTTCTCGTTCCAAATGCTGCGCCTCGTCGGTGAGCTTTTCGTCTTCGGCGAACGAAAAGACGCACTTGAACAGGCCGCTCACCATTTGGTCCACTTTCGAGTCATTCAACGAAGAAACGCGAGCACAAGCGCCAACGATCTGATCTCGAAACCACCACTCGGGAGCAGTCTGGCGCTCGTCGCAGTTTTCCTTGAACATCTTGATATAGGAATCGACACCGTGCTCAACAACAGTGCTGTTTTGCATGGTCATTTGCAACAGATGTTCAACGTACTTCAACGGAGACCTCACGTATTGTCGTATGTCTCCCATGAAATCGGAAATCTTGAGGTTGGCCTCCATCTGCCCGATCGATTCCGTTAAATTCCACGCGTCGTTTTTTGCAATCCGCCTCAAACGCCCGATGCATTCGAGTTCTTCGGCCGTCTTCTCAGCAGCCGGTTTGAACACGGTCCGCAAAAAGCTGTCTTTTTCAGCCAATTTTGGGGCGTCCGCAATGAGCTGGGCGCTGATGTTTGCGGCGTCCTTGGCCCACTCGATCGGAGTGCTTCCCGGATTCAAGTCGGTGTACTTTTCGAGGAACGAAACCAATGGCTCGATCTTTTGGTCGCAGTCAAAAGAGGAGCTTGCGCGCGGGACATAGAAGCAGAACACGAAGAAGGAGACAAGGCAGATTTCACGGATCATAGTGGAAGAGAAACGGTCGACGAGAAGCAGAACTCAACTGAACGTCGACGAGGTGATGAGGGAAACTGTGCGTGTTGTTGGTGAAGCTATTTTAAAGGAACTGAAACGAAGACGTAGGGTTCGTTTACTTAGCGGTTCACTCACTCCGCGGAGAAGTCAAGGGAACACGCGGTCAATCGACGATCTTTCCGTTCCAACCGTGAGGCCTGCTATTGATTGGCGGGTTGTCTGAAGACGAACCTGTTCGTCTTTTGAACAGCCGCAAAGAGAAGCCGGTCGTTGGGAACCGGCGATCGACTGGAGCGGCTACTGGCTGCGAGAAAAAGACCGATGAGATGGACACGCCGAAGGACGCCCGCTTACTGTCGACTAGCCGCTCTTCGAGACGGTTGATCGGGAGAGATAAAAGAGGAGGAACAGATCGACCACTCGCTTGTGAAACGAGAACACAGAGCAAGACGAAGCACACTGCACGTTTAAATCTGTTCGAGCAACACAGCTGCCGGCCACAAACCAACGACGTTCCGCCCACCTCTGTAATCGATTTGCTGATTCGATCAAACGGCTATTCAATGCGGTGGGAAAGCCACTCCGTCTCTAGTCAATTTCTGTTCGTAAATGAGACAACCAAATGCACTGATTTCCATTTCGCTCTGCCTCCGAAAACAGCGAGGAATGTTGATCGAGTCAGCGAGAAGTGCCGCGATTATTCGGCGGGAACGGGCGCTTGTTCGCAGCGAGAAACGGCTCGAATGCTTGTCGTTCTTTGCGGGCTTGTCTTCAGCATGGATCTTGGAATTCGATAACGTCGGGACTGTTGAAGATCGGCTTCACGTCACGAAAGCATGTGACAGGAAACTTGTGAGGAATGCACTCAGATGTCGACGCTCCTGACGATCGTCTACAAACACTCGCGCAAGAACCGTTTGTTTAGTCAACTCCAAGAAAGGAAATTTGCATGAGTCGAGTCAAACCGGCAGGACGAAAGGCGGACATGGCGTTCGGCCGGCAGTTCGTTCAGTTGGGGGCCGTTCGAGTCGCCGCTCTCTTCCCTCCGCTCTCGCTCATGCGCGTTTCGTCGGCCTCGTGGTGGAGCGGTCGCTCTTTGCCGTCCGCCCTCCTGCTCCTCCTTTCGGCCGCCTTCGTCCTTGCCGCGCCGCCAGCTCGCTTGATGGCCGCGGATTCCGCCTGCTTCAAGCAGGTGGGCGGCGAAGTGTGAGTCTACCGTTTTCTCTCTAGCCAACTGACCCAATCGTTTTAGGATCTTCGAGCTCATGAACGAGTGCAAGAAGGCGTCGGCGACTTTCATGCTCTCGGGCGCCAAACTGGACTTCACGGTCGACCACCCGAACAACGATGTGTCGACGAGGTTCGTCCTTCTTCGCTTCCTCATCGAATTCGTGTGTTCCAGCGGGCATCTCGAGATCGGCGGCTGTCGGGAGCCGTTCGGCTTCAGCAAAGTGAAAGCGAACCCGGCGACGCTCTACTACAACGGCAAGTTTCCTTTGTTGCTCTTCACTTCTCTGCTTCAGAACAATCGACGACAGGTGGATGGAGCGGCACGGCCACGAACGAAAAGGTCGCTGTGGGCACGTGCGCGTCCGATTGTCCGAAGCCGCCGAAGTTCGAAGACGCCGGCGACGGCAAGAAAAAGACGACCGTCGGCTTCGACATGGACAGCGCGGTTCCGGGACTCGTGTTTCGCTTCGTGAGCGTCCCGTTCGTCTTCTGCTCACCACCCGCTTCCAGACCGCCGCTTTGGCCAACGAAAACGAAGCGGACGTTGCGGGCTGGACGGTCGACGGCTGGAAGTTGTGGGCGGCGGTCGGCGGCTGCGTCGCGCTGTGAGTTCTCCACCGCTCACCACCCACTCACTTCTTCCACAGGCTCCTCGCGGTCATCGGGGCCGTCGCCGTCGTCTTCTTCTGTTGGCGCCGCAAGAAGAAGACGGCCGCCGCCGACAAGAAGCCATCGACGAAGTCGCGGCGGAACGAGTCGAAGAAGCAGGCGCGCTCGCTGAAGAAGGCGATCGGCGGCTCCAAATGCGCGAAGCCGTCGAAGTCGAAGGAGAAGCCGAAGACGCTGGCCACGGCCAAGGAGGCCACCGAGAAGACGCCCGTCAAATCCAACGAAGCTTCTCGCCCCTCGAAGAACGCCTCGAAGCCGACCGATCGGGAGACCACGAAGCAGAACACGTGGGCGACCCTCGCGGACCCTAAGGAGACCAAAGCGGCGCCCAACGACGACCTGCGGACGGCCGAGCCCAAGGACGAGCCGAAGACGGGCAAGAACCGGGACGGACGGGCCGTGAAGGCGAAGACGTTCACCGAGGACGACTTCACGGGTGACTCGGCCACCGAAGAGCTCGAGCGCAAGGAGATGGGGCCCAATCAGAAGTCGGCCGCTTCTGTTGTGAGTTTCACCGCTTTCTCCTCACCTCTCCGCTCTTCTGCGCTTTCCGCTCTCAATTCCTCCACTCCGCTGCTCAACTCGCGGCTGCTTCTTTGCAGGTGAAAGCCGCGAAAGGACTGCGCTTCGATTGGCGCGAGGATTTGGAGCTGCCGGCCGCCGGAATCGAGGGCGTCCGCAAAATGAAGCTCCTCGTGATCTTCGGCGATCCGAACACTCGCTGGGAGCACTGCTACCGCGCCCTCGTCCAGCACTTCCCGCTGAACTCGGCCGTCCGCGAGCGCTTCCAAGCGGTCGTCCAGCAGGCGGAGCGCGAGGCCCCCGCGGCGGTTCGTCCACCTCTCCCTCCTTTCGTTCATCTCCCTTTGTTTTCAGTCGTACGAGGAGTCGAAGGAGTGGACGAACCTCGCCCAAGTCCTCAAGGCCCTGCACCAAGAGTGGACGGTCCTGAAGACGAAGAAGTTCGTCGAGGAGCACAAACAGAAGCAGGCGAAAAGCCGCTCGAAGCAGTCGGGCGTCTGATCGACTCGAGTGTCCCACTTGTGAACCGTTTGGTTTTTTCGTTTGAAGTAAGGAATAAACATTGGAATGGTCGATGTGTTTGATTTGAGAGGAGGTTCGTGTGAGAAAAAAGTGGGTGGACGACGAGAGGAAATCTCCGCAGCATCACGAGCTTCACCGGCAATTTTCCGCTTGCTCCCTTTGGAAATGCAGGTCGATTGCTGAGAACAGCGACAAAGAACAGCCGATTGCGGCCTGTAGGCGGGCGAGCAAATCGCTTCTACTCGTCGGCATCAAGCGGATTGGGACATGAGTGGACGATTTTACCGAAACTTGACAGAGATGTCGAGCACATAGTTGATTGCCGAGCAGTGGTGAATTGTGCGATGTTGGGACCCTGCGCTCCCGTTTTGCGGTCGGCTTTTTCAGTCGCCGCCGGCGCTCTTCACTTTTTCTGCCTGTCCGCATCGAAGCAGACTGTTCGGCATTGCTTGCTGACGGTGGACAACGACGTCAGCGCCGCCATGCTTGAAGACCGCATTTACAAGCGACTTCCAGGTGGCAGCGTCCGTTCTTTTTTGAGACCGCGTGGTGTGAGCTGCGAAACGGCATGTTAGCCGAGCCCAATCAACCACGAACGTTTATGAAACTGGTTACATCGTTTTCTTCTCGTTGTGACGAGTACCTGCATTGGTGATCAATCTCGGTGAGGCGTTCGATTCGCACCAATGTTTAACGACACCTCCAGTTAGGAACGGGGCCACGCGACGTCACGGGCTCGTTCGGTGGAAACAGCGGCTATCCAAAACAACAACGGACCGAATGCTTTTCGTTCTTTGCGTGCTTGTCGTCAAGACCGTTGGCCATGACTTGACAAGCTGAAGGAACCGTTGGAAACTGTCTGAAGATCACAAATGCCCGCGCCAGAAAGCTTGCCGAGGAGTGCCCTGGTGTGTAGCCACTGTCGCTCTCCTCTACCAACACCTACGCAAGAACCGTTTGCTTAGTCAACTCCATTCAAGGAAGGAAATTTGCATGAGTCAAATCGACGAGCAGGCCGGAGAGGCGGCGGTTGCCGATCGACCGGCAGTTCGTTCAATCGGCGCCCGATCGAGTCGCCCGCTTTCTTCCCTCCGCTCTCGCTCATGCGCCTTCCGTCGGCCTCGTGGTGGGGCGGTCGCTCCCCGCCACTTGCCCTCCTGCTCCTCGTCGTCTGCTCTTCCGCCTTCGTCCTCGCCGCACCGTCCGCCCGTCTCCTCGCCGAAGATTCCGGCTGCTTCAAGCAGCAAGGAACGGAAGTGTGAGTCCCTTTTGCACCTCTCCCACTCAACTGGCCCAATCGTTTCAGGATCTTCGAGCTCACGAACGAGTGCAAGAAGGCCAGCGCCACCTTGTCGTTCTCGGGCGAGAAACTGACCTTCGACATCGAGTACGGTGGCGGCGACGTGTACACGAGGTTCCTTTTCGTTCTCCTTTTCTCTGTAACCTGTTGGCGGTTTCCGGGGAAACATCACTGTCGGCGGATGCAGGGGACAGTTTAAGGTCGTTCAGAAGTTGAAAGCCGAAGAATCCATTGATTTTGGGCTCTCCTACAACGGTAAGTCGTTGCAATCCGTCTCTCTAACTCCGCTGGAGTTTAGGTCAAACGCAGACGAAACCGTACATCGGTGAGGCCAGCGCGAGCCACGTCAAGATAGGTAACGAGGCGTCTAAATGTGGAGCGAAGCTCGAGGACGCGGGCGACGGAAAGAAGACAACCGTCAGCTTCGCGATGAACAACCCAGCTCCGGCTCTCTTCTTCAAATTCGTGAGTGCTTCGTCGTCTCCTCCAGCACTACTCGCTTGCAGGCGGGCACTCTGGAGAAGGAAGAGAACGCCGGAGACGCATCGGCCGGGGCCTTCAGCGGCTGGAAGCTCTGGGCGATGATCGGCGGCGGTGTTGCGCTGTGAGCACTCCCACCACTTCCTTCCACTCCCTCACTCCTCGGATTGCAGGCTGCTCATCGCTCTCCTTGCTGCGGGAATCACGGCCGTTTGCTGCTGCCTGCGCAAGCGGAAGGCCGCCCGGAAGCCCTCAGCGAAGTCCCGCCGGCACGCGTCCAAGAAGGCCGCCCGGTCGGCGCGCAAGTCGCTCGTCGGCTCCCGCTCGACGTGCAAAACGCAGCCGAAAACGGCGGCCAGCGACCCGACGCTCGTCCCCTCCGCAGAGAACGCGAAGCCGGCGAACGCGGAGAGCAAAGTCGTAATCCGCGGGCCGGAGGCGGCGGCTACTCGCGCGCCCAAAGACGAGCCGCGCGGCGAGCGGACCGCCCGCGAGCTCACTGCCGCCGAACAGGAGGCCCTCGACGCAAAGCAGAACATCGTTCGTTGCTCCTCCTTCTTCTCTTCTCACTTCTCTCGTTTGCAGGTGATTCACGCCGCGAAAGCGGGCTTCAGCTGGCGCGAGGACTTGGAGAAGCTCCACAAGGGCGTGGAAGGACTGGACGAGGTGAAGCTGCCGCTGATCTTCAGTTCGCTCTACCGCGAGGACGACTTCTCGCCCGAGTCCACGGGCGCCTTCCTTCGCCGCTACCCGCTCGACGGCCCGCTGCACGCCGAGGTGAAGGCGGCGCGCGACGAGTGCGACCGGCAGGAGCGGGCGGAGGATGCGGTTCGCTCCGCTCCGTTTCCTCTAAATCTCGCTCGTTTGCAGTCGCGCGACAACGAGCTGTGGTGGCGCTGGACCTCCGAAGTCCTCACGCAACTGCTCGATCGCTGGCAAAAGATGGAGGACGCGCGCAACGGCGTCTGCCGCCCGATCCCGAAGCCTCAACCCGAAACCCAGGAGCAAAGAGACGCGAAGCTGCCGGCCGTGAGTTCGGCGCACCGCTCTGCCCCTCCGATTAAAACCGTTCTTTCAGGTGCATCGCGCCCGCATGCTCCGCTTCGATTGGCGCACGGACTTGGAAGCGTTCACGCGCAAAAAGCAGTCCGAAATGCAGGCCATGAAGCTGCACTCGATCTTCAAGTTCCTGGGCGACGATCTGAAGAACGACGAGGAGAACACGGACGCCTTTCTTCGCTGCTATCCGATGGACACCGAAACTCTGGAGGCCGCGAAGCGGGGCGCCATCCGAGCGGCGGAGCAGCACGCCAAGATGCGGGCCTCCCAATCGGACTGGAAGGTTTGTTCTCCTCTCCCTTCCGCTCTTACTCGTCCGGTTGCAGCTTCTCGAAGCGAAAGAGGACTGGAAGTTCATCCACGAGGTCCTCGTCCACCTGCTCGATCGTTGGGAGAAGATGGAGGCCGCCAAGCACAAGGCGAAGGAGGGCGCGAAGCACGAAGCGAAGAAGAGCGCCTGATGGGGCGCCCGGAGGAGTGCCCGGAGTGTCCACGTGTTTCGTTCTCTTGTCCGTGTCGTGTGCGTGAACTCGAATAAACATTAGAGATTTATGGGTGGTTATGTTGGCCGAGAACGAGAGGGAAGGTAGAAGAAAACGCAATTGGAGGCTGGTTAAGAAGGAGCTCGAAGAAGAATCGGAGCGGAACGTTCCGATCAGAATCGACCAAACCCTCGCCCGTTTCCGTGCTTTGAAGCGCGAATTTGCATCAGCGGAGACGACGAAAGCGAGCAGACAGTTGCTCGTGGGCGGCAGTCAGTTTGCTCAATCGGTGGCCGCTCGAGTCGTCGCTCATTCCCTCCGTTCTTCCCCGCTCTCGCTCCTCATGCGCGCGCCGGCCCCCTGCTGGTGGAGCGGCCGCTCTTCGGTCGTCCTGCTCCTCGTCCTCTCCAGTGCCGCCTTCTCGGCCGCCTCGGCCGCCCGCCTGCTGGCCGACGACCAGGAGTGCTTCAAGCAGGAGGGAACGGAAGTGTAAGTTCTCTCCGCTTCGTGCCCACTCTAATCGAACGGTTTTCAGCGTCTTCAAGCTCGTGGAGACGTGCACCAGAGCTCGCGCCACGTTGTCGTTCGCCGGCGAGAAGCTGGCGTTCCGCATCGAGTACACGGGCGTGGACGTGTACACGAGGTTCCTTTCAATCTTTATGTTTGTTATAACGCACGGGTGTGTTCCAGCGGTGATTTCACGGTCGGCGGCTGTTCGGGCAAGTTCGCGGTTGTTCAAAAGTTAGCGCCAGAAGAACCCATTCGCGTTGCGTTGTCTCTTTCCTACAACGGTAGATGGCCGCCATCCGTTTCGTTAACTCCGCTCGCATTTAGACAAAACCCAGGGCGAACCATACACCGGCGAGGCGACGACGAGCTACGTCCAGGTCAAGAACCAGAAGTCGAACTGCACAAAGCCGCCGAAGTTCGAAGACGACGGCGAAGGCAAAAAGAAGACGACTGTCAGCTTTGCGATGAGCGACGCTGCGCCCGAGCTGACCTTTCGATTCGTGCGTTTGGCCGCTCTTTTCTTCTCATCCCATCCGCTTGCAGACGGCGACGCTGGCCAAAGAAGAGGAGCCCGAAGCGACGAAGGCGGCGGGATTCGGCGGCTGGAAGCTCTGGTTGCTGATCGGCGGCCTCGTCGTCTTGTGCGTTCTCTTCCTTTCCCTAACTCGCTCACTCACCTCCAAGCTGTCTTCTTCCTGCCTCTCACTTACTCACTCACCTCTAATCTGCCCTTCTCCCTTGTTCTTCCGCCCACCCACTTGCTTCGTCTGCAGGATCCTCGCTGGGGCGATGGTCGCCGGACTCGTCGTCTACTGCCGCCGAAAGAAAGCGGCCGCCGAGGACACGACCAAGGATCAGGTGCGGGACAAAACGCAACGAGCGCTCGCCGCCGCTGCCGCCGCCTCGTCGGCGCCGAAGTCGGCGGCCGCGCGCGGCGTCCAGCCGCTCGTCAACGAGACGCCGCCGGGCGAGATCGTGAGTTCCCTCCTTTGTTTCACTCCTCCTTCCGCTGAAGCTGGCGAAAGCCCAGGAGCTGCAGTTCAACTGGACGGACGACCTGCGGCTGGTCGCCCACGGCGCCAAAGGAGTGGAGCAAATGAAGCTGCTGCGCGTCTTCCCCGGCGGCGCCCAATGGCAGGCGCCGCACTACCGCGCGTTCGTCCGCCGCTACCCGTTCGACGACGCGATGATCCCCGCCGTGGAGCAGACGTTGGCTTTCGCCGCTCAACGCGCGGCCGCAACCGTTTGTTCTCCCCGTTCTCCTCCTCTGATTTCTCGCTGCAGACGGGCGACGAGCAGCGCGCGTGGCAGCAGCTCTCGACGAACCTCACGCACGTGTACGCGCACTGGAAGACGCAGCAGGACGCCAAGTACGCGAAGGAGGACCAGCGGGAGCTCGAAGAGGAGATGCGCGAGCGCGAGCGGCTGCGACAGCAGCAGCAGCAGGCGGCCGTTTGAGCCGTCCTGCTTGTCCGTTTGAGTCGCTCGTTGTCGTGTTCGTGTTTCAAGGGAATAAACCAAGTGGAATGTTTGATTTGTGGCGAACGGGAGCAGCAAAGCGTGTGGATTGCGAGTCGAGCGAGGGAACAACCGATTGTCTCCGTGCGGAAAGGCTTCAAGTTCGACGATTTTTGCGGCGAGAACTCAACGGATTTCTGCTTGTAGGAAGCAGACGAATTTGCATCGGCAGCGAGCAGTCGAGCGGGCGGGCGGAAAGGCGGCTGGCAGTCAGTTCGTTCAGTTCGCGTCCATCCGAGCCGGCGGTCTTTCCTTCGCTCTCCCGCTCCCTCTCGCTCGTCTCCCATGCGCGTTCCGCTGGCCTCGTGGTGGAGCGGTCGCTCTTCGGCCTTCCTGCTTCTCGTCTTCTGCTCTGCCGCCGTCCTCGCCGCGCCGCCCGCTCGTCTGCTCGGCGACGAGAAGCCGGACTGCTTCAAGCAGCAGGGAGCGGAAGTGTGAGTCCCTTGTGTTCCTTCACCTCTCAACCGACCCAATTGTTGCAGCGTGTTCGAGTTGACAAACGACTGCACGAAAGCGTCGGCGACACTCGTGTTCTCGGCCGCCAAACTGGACTTCAAGATCGAGTACCCGGGCGGGGCCGTGACTGCGGAGTTTGTTCCCCAATCCTTCGTCATCGTTTAGCGTATTTCAGGGGCAAGTTCGGAATCGGCGGCTGCACGGGAGATCTTACGCTTATGAAGGCGAAGAAGTCGTCGCCCGTGGTTCAATACAACAGTGAGCTTTCCTTCTCTAAATTAATACTTCTCGCTGTCTAAGAGAAGGGCGAGACGTCGTCGTCGTGGACCGGCGAGGCCAGTGCGAGCAACGTCAAGATCGGCACCGGCACTTGCGATTGTTCTCCAAAGTTCGAGGACGGGGACGAAGAGGGCAAGAAGAAGACTTCGGTCAGCTTCGACATGGACAAGGCGGCGCCCGGCTTCACTTTCCGCTTTGTGAGTGCCTCCCCTCGTTCTCTCCTAACCTTCTGCTTACAGACGGCCACGCTGGAAGACGAGGACGCGGCGGCGGGAGCGTTGGGCAACTGGAAGCTCTGGGTCATCGTCATTGTGGTCGTCTTGGTGTGAGTTCTCCCTCCCGCCGGTTGTTCCCTCACTCTCCTCCGCTTCCAGTGTGCTGGGATCGATCGGAGCCGGGGCGGTCGCTTTCGTCTGCCTCCGCAAGAAGAAGGACGCCTCGAAGGAGCGCGCCAAGACGGAGGCCAAAGCGAAGAGCTGCAAGTCGCTCTCGCGGGTCCTCGCCGCTCGTCCGGCCGCCCAACTCGCCGCCGCCGCTCCCGCCGCCTCCGTTTCGCAGAAGACGTCGGACGAGAAAAAGCCGGAGAAGCCGCAAGAGAAGAAGACGAGCGAGCCGGAGAAGCAAGAGGATCCCGTGAGTCCTCCCGCCCACTCTTCCCTCATCCCGCCGTCCGTTTGCAGCTCGTCGTCGCGGAACGCCTGGGTTTCGACTGGGTGGAGGACCTCCAGCTGCACTACCGCGGCCTCGAGGGCGTGAAGCAAATGAAGCTGCTCCGCATCTTTCCGGGCATCGGCATGTGGAAGGACGAGCACTTCCGCGCCTTCGTCCAGCGCTACCCCTTCGACAACGAGATCGCCGAAGTCGCCCGTGACGCCGGCCTCTACGCCTTCCAGAGCATCCCGCTGACGGTCGGTTCCCCTCGCTCTCTCGCTCCAATCATTGCCGTGTGCTTGCAGACGGGCGAGGACAAGCAGGCGGTCACGCTCCTCGCCTCCGTGCTGGGCCTCGCCAAGGAGCAGTGGGACAAGCTGGTGGACGAGCAGAAGGCGCTGGAGGAGCAGCAGCGCAAGCCGTCGACCGTCTGATGGGCGACGAATGGGCGTTCGGTTCTTCGTGTGGTTGTAAAGATCGGAATAAAAGTTAGAGGTTGACCGTGGGGAAAGGTTGAGAAGAACGAACGTTTTGGTGCACTCCGCAGTGCACTCCTTTTTCCTCAATCTTCAAGGAGCAATCGTGCCGGTCGCCGGCCTCTTTATGAGCGCCACCAAGCAAAGGTTTTCTGATCGTGAGTACCTGGCTCTTGTTTTTTGACTGACCGCTTAAACGGCGAGGAATTCGCGTGGCAGACGAGTGGAACCAGAATCTTCTTTGTGCAACTGCCGCTTGACTTCTTTGTGTCAGATGAGAGAGAAGAAAACGTGCTACCGGTGTCGTCTCGCTGACATCAGCACGGGCGTTGTGAAATCACTTCAATTTCATTCGTCGCAATCCAAAATCGACGCAAAAGGCGCGTCGTCGTGGCAACCGAGCGCCTTTTTGGGCGCCGACTACGCCGGGGAGCATCTTTTCGGTCGCTCGTTCGCTCGTTTGACGGCCGGCCGGCCGCGGACAGGAAGCCGCCGAATACGCGGGAATTAAAAGCCGCGGACAACGCGGGGAACAAGCAGGAAGGAAGCGGCGAGGCGAAAAAGCGGGGCGGGCGGTCGGTCATCCACTCCACTTGTTTCTTCCTTCGCTCTAGTACGTTCTGATGACCTCACTCATTGCCAATTCATTCGGCCGAGCGAGGGCGAAGTGCGGGGATTCACACGTTCGATTGCCCCCGCCGCGCGCCCGCCCTCGTTCATCGGAATCACAAATGAGGGGGCTAAAGACGCGCGCCTGTCAAGCGGTGTTCGTGTTGACGGGTTGAAGTGGGTTTGATGGCCGTTCGCTCGTTTGTTCCTTCCCGGCTTGTTTCAAGCGTCTTGTTCGTTCTGTTCCGCTTTGTGCTGTTTGATTCAACTTCCGCTTATTTCGATCCAATCGTATCATTCGTGGTCGAAGACACCGAGCAAGCAAACGCCAAAGTCCCCTCTAATCTTTTCGTTTCGTTGAAGAAGCGGCGACCGGGAGAAGAGAAGAAGACGAAGATTTTAATTGAAAGGAGTTCTCGAGCATCACCGCGGGGATTAATTGGCCGTCTGAAACGCCCGCTTGGCGGCCGAATTACCACGAAAAGAAAGCGGCGAGTTCTCATGAGCTTTTCGAGTGTTTTGCGCGCCCGTTTCGTTCATTCCTTTTGCGCTTTGGGGGCGAAATCGTGCGAAATGGCCGCATCTGTCGATTTATCGCTGTGGAGCTTTCCGACTAGCTCTTGGGTTCAGTGCAACATGGCTCCTCTTGCTGGATTGCACGCACTTCAAACCTCCTAAAAGCGATCGTTTCAATCCCCAAACATAGACGTTCGATAGCGTCCGCTGGTGCAATGCATCCCTTGGTCCTTTGTTTCGAAAACCAGCCGATTGACGACCATCGAGCGGCACTTCGACAATCTCGTTTCGTATTTTAAACATCGGATTCCCATTGTTCATTCCCGGAATCGTCGTGATCGCTCTCGCTTAGGTACTTGCCTTCGGTTTCTTCAGCAAACACTCCTCGCCCTTCTTCACCGGGTTACTCAACCTTTCTGCTCGTGCGCGTACGGTAGCGAGTGGACCGAGTTGTTGCCGCTTGCTTTCGAAATCGTCCTCTTGCCCTCGCAAGCACACGGGCGTCTTTTGTACTTCGATTCTTCTGCCCGTCGACTCGAGCGGGTGTTTGAAGTCGATGACGAAAAGCGAGGAGTGGAACGACGGAGGGTCTCGTGCCGCACTCGATTGTACGCGGCACGTTCTGGAAGCCGGAGGAACGAAGCGGGATGAGAAGAGTGGGGACAAGGCGATCGAGCCGTTTGCACGATTCATGTCTTACATACTTACCGAAGTCAAGACTTACTTACGACTGTAAAAAAATAATGAACCGTTGGTTTGAGAACCTTCAATAAGGCTGCTTTTGTTCTTGATTCGTCTTTGAACCCACCTACTTTCGGCTGCTCCATCGATACTGTTTGTTCGGCATTTGTCGCCAGAAAGAATTCGATTTTGCCGTTTGTGTCGTATCTTCCGCCAGCGTTCAGTCAAAAGCGTCTCAAGGTCGTGCGAATTATTGGGCTTCTCCCCTTTCATTACGTTTTGCCCAGTTTCTTCTCAATGCCACCGCTCGCACTCGACCGCTCGACCGCCCGGCCAGTGGAAGCCGCTTTGAAGTCCGCGAGCCCACAAGCCGCCCTGATCCACGCGCTCTCAGCCGGCTTCGTCCGCTTGTCGCTCGACGGAGAGGCGAATTTGACGTCGCCGCTCGACCAAAATCGCGGTCGGGAGTTCCGCTCGGCTTTCGTTTCGCCGCGTTTCGTTCGCCTAATTGCCGACCGGCCGGCCGGTGCGGTGATTTTGCGGGGCTTCTCACCGCCCGGTCGGAAGGAAGCGAAGAGGAGAGGGCGCGTTGAGGACACGAGCGGATCATTGGGCCAACTGACGTCTGTCTGTTTGCTTCTCATTCGTTTCTTGCGGCGAATTAGGGAACATCACGTACAGCGTGCTTCGTTTCTCTGTTGTTGAACGAGGCTGCGCTAATTTTAAGACGGAAGTCAAGCCGCGCAAATCTTTCGCTTACGCTTTATGAACCGCCTGCCATCAATTAGTCCAGTTAGCGGACCTTGAAGCGCTAACAGCGACTCCATTCGTTCTTTGCTCTGGCGTAGTTCAGCGGTTTCTAATTCCGTTTATGCGTTGCCGTCAGTCTTAAGATTAGTTTTGCCTTACGCCCGATTCGAGCGGATCGGAGAGACTTACGTACTGCTAACGACTTTGCCGCAAATCCGATCGGCTGGTCTTCTCATTTGGCTAATGCACTGCTTACTTCGCGGATTGCGTACAAAGCGGATCAGGCGTGTAGTCGAGGTGACACGCGGGTGAGCGAGAGTCGTGCGTGAAAGCTTTACTTTCACGTTCGTGCATTCGAGTCGTTTGTTTCGTCTCGATCATTCCAACGGCAACGCTTTTTTCTTACAGCGTCTCGTCACTCATGCCCTCCACCTCAATTTCCAGCAAGCAGTGAACAGAAAGGAATGTCCGTGCAGATCCAGCCCGAGCTGAACGCTGACCAGGTGCTCGATTACCTGACCACGCATCCCGCCTTCCTCGAGTCCTTCGTCACCGGCTCGCACATCTCTCGCGAGACCTTCCAGCGATGGACGTTGAAGCGGAACAACCGGCTGCGGAAGGACTCACGGCGGCAACTGTTGAGCGTCTACACGGTGAGCGTTCGGGCGAGAGAAGCGAGGGGATGGTTTAAGTGAAGCGCTCGCTTACTGCTCCTGAAGCCTTTTTAAAAGCATCACTAAATAATTGTACAGAAATTTAAGCTAAGGATTAGGTACCCTGCTCGCTCCAAGCATTCGAACAACAACTCTCTATCACAAACTAAACAAACGCCCCTCTCAACTCAACCTAGCAGACGTGGAAGAAATCATCGCTCTCGCTTGCAGTCACCGGCCGGTCGCGCCCAATCGCGCCGCGCGTTGCTGGAGTCCGCCCACAATCCCAACCGGCTGCTCTACGAGTTGGCGTTGACGTGCACGCAGATCGCCCAAGTGGACAACTTCGAGCTGCTCGTGCGGACGGACGGCGGCGCCATCGACGGCGACTCGACGGTGGATCCCGAGCATGCGGGCCCGTCGTGGATGAATGGTGGGTTCTTTGGGTAAATTGAATGTAGCAGAGGAAAGGGGGCGGTAAAAAATGGTACTCGGTTAACTTCGACTATTGAACCAAATAAGCTAAGCTCGTTAGTCGACGGCAACTGCTTCCGTAAATGACCTCTGCTTCCCTTGCGAGCACAACAAAAAGAAGTGACCCGATATCTCCGATCTGTTGCAGTGGTGGCCACCGAAGACGGGCGTTCGATCCGCTTGCGGAAGCCGAAGAGGAACCGAAAGCCCGCACTCCACATTCAGAAGCTGATCGACTGCAACGAGGTTCTCTTGGGTTCGTCCACTCCGTTTTTTCTTTTGATTGTGTGGCTGCAGCTGAAATCCACTTCTACTCGGTGATCAACGATCGGGACGCCCAATATCTGAACGTCCTGTGCACGTGGGGCTGTTCAATGATCTACTTTGCTGGGGTTCGTCTTTCTTTTTTGGGACTTCCAGCTGGGGACCGCGTGGTTCAATGGTAAACGAAGAAGACTGCCGGCTAAGTCGTTCCTCTTTGCCACTGGACTATCGCGTCCTCTTCGGCATCAATGCATTTTCCTCTCAATCAATCCTCCGGTTCGTTGCAGCTGGCCACTCGAAAAGATCCGCCGACCGCCGTCTCGCCCTCGCTGGCCGAAGACCACGAGTTCGCCGTCCGGCAGCGCCAACTCAACGGCTTTCTGTTGGACGTGTTGCGGTAAGCGGCGCCACGCGATCGGATCGGAATTCGGCTGATGTCTAAAGCTTGGCTTTCAGCTCCATTTTCCAAGACATGAACACGATGGACGTTGTGATTCTGAAGATCATGAACTACGCGCAGAAACTCGTGAACGCCGACCGCTCTTCGTTGTTTCTCGTCGACCAGAAGGCCGGCGAACTGCACGCGCAGATGTTCGATGTGAGTGGGGAACGAAAGCTTGCAATCGTTGGGGGCTTTGTTTGAACGGCCCGAATGTCTGATCAAAGAAGGTATTGTTCTCTAAAGAGTCACATACCCCCAAAACGGTAGTCCGTGCGGCTCGCAAACGTTCTGATTTCACTGCAAAAAGGCGGGCGTATACCCTCATGTACTCACAGAATAACGGCGTTCAAGGCAGATACTCAGCAATAGAGACAGCATCACACTCAACCAGAATATGCTGAGATTGTCTTTCAGGTCGGACAGGAGATCATGCCGAACAAGAACTCACAAACGGAAGGCGAGAACGAGCAGCAGTCGAATCGGAAGGAGATCAAGTGCGCACCCTTCTGTTGATTGATTAAAGGGATGGATTGCAGATTCCCGGTCGGCAAGGGCATTGCCGGGCACGTCGCGTTGACCGGCAAGGGACTGAACATCTCCGATGCCTATGGTTTGTTTGGGAAACTGAAATCTTTGAATTGGGAGTGGGAGGACAGAATGTCTTTTGTTGTCCCGTGGTCAGTGAAGGAACCTTTCGTTCGAATGCCACGGACAACGAAAAGAATCATCTCTCACTGGTTATCAACTTATTCTTCCACTAAAGTGCAAGCGATCACTCACTCACTCGTTTCTGACGAGTTTTTTCTGTTGTCCTTAACCGACCTTCTCTTTCCCTACCAACGTCTTCGTTGCAGAAGACGAGCGCTTCAACCGCGAAGTGGACCTGCAAACGGGCTATCGGACGAAGACGATCCTCTGCATGCCGATCTTCATGAGGGGGAAGTGAGTTCTCTTTGCTACCCCTCTCCTCCTTCTCATCCCTCTGCAGCATCATTGGGGTCGTCCAAATGGTGAACAAACTGGCGGGAACGTTCACCAAAGCGGACGAAGAGTCCTTCGAGACGTTCGCCATCTACTGCGGTCTCGCCCTGCACCACGCGAAGCTGTACGACAAGATTCGTCGCTCCGAACAGGTGGGTGGAGGGTGGGCGAAAGGGACTCAATGGATGGTCGGCTGTGAATAGAAAAGATGCGTTTATTGATGAGACGGCTGCAAATCGCACGAGCTACCCGCAACAGAGTACAAACTTTGAACAACTGAGAAGCAACAAGTGAACGAAGAAAGCAGACGGGTCTTTACCGTCTGCCGAACGTTCAGTGCAGCGGATGGTCCGCAGAGCCGTCCGCCGGCGTAGTCGGGCGCTGTCGCGCGTCGTTCGCCGCTTGTTCCCTGCGGAGCGCGAGTTTCGCGCCCACCGGTCGATCGCACTGAAACGAAAAGAACGTGCTTGTCCGCTGTCCGTTCTGCTTACGTTGTGCAGCCGGTAGTAGAGACCGCAGGCGTTGCACACGACCGGTCCGTGGGGCAGCCGCTGCCAGCGACTCGTCCGCATCGTGTCGCAATTGGTGCACTTCGTTTGCGCGCGGCTCTTCCCCTCGTGCTCGTCGATCACTCGGGTGCAGTCCGCCTACAAAACGCGGCGATTAAGCGGGATCAAGAGGGCGAAAAAAACCTCCAACTCGGGGATTCCGAAGAGACGAGCGACTTGCAGCAGCTCCCGTTCGTTGCCCTCCCACTCCTCACAATCGAGGACCCCACCGTGGAAGAATTCGGTCAGTCGGCCGAGAATTCGCGGCCGCACGCCGTGCAGCTCGAACTCGCGCTTGTCGGGCGTCTGCTGGAGGAGCGCAGCGAAGAAGGCGGACTTCGAGGCGAGCACGTGTTTCTTGAAAATCGACTGCAAGCAATCGAGGAGACGAGTGAGTGGACGGTAGCGTTCGCTTACGCCAAATCCCGAGCTGTCGCTCCGCAACACAACGAAGCCGGGCTGCAACTTTCCGTTGATGATCGCGCGATCTTCTTCGTGCACTTTCCACTGTTCACGGTACAGGAGCGCGTCTTCCAGCAGTTCTTCGTTCTAAAGCGAGCAATCAGTGGGGAAACGCGTGTGAACACACTTCTTCGTCGAGTTCCGCAGCTTGCCGCTGGCTTTCGGCCAGCTGCTCGTTGGTCGCCTTCAGCAAAGCGCCCAGCGAGCGCGCGTGCTCCGCGGAGGCGGCCGCTGCGGCGCGCTCCTCGGCCAGCTGCTCTTCCAGCCGTTTGATCTAAAGCGAGCGTTCGAGCCACGAATTCGCGAAGAGACGAACCTGAAGTTTGAAGCCCGCACGCTCCCACGCGAAGGAGTCCTCAATGGAGACCGCCGCCAGCTCCAACATCGTCGCCATCGCCTTCAGCGTTTCGTTTTGCTCGTCGCACAGCGGGCACTTCTCCGCCCACACGCGGCAGCAAACTCGGTGGCAAGCGGGCGGTGCGGGCACGTGGACGTCCGCATTCAACGCGACGTTCCAGTCTGCAAACAGAACAGCGGCAATCGATTCAGAAGATTGGAAAGGAAGGGGACTGTTGGGTTTGAAGGCAGCTGCATCGAGAGAGGGAGAAGGAAGAGTGCGAGACGACCAATTCGTTGCGAATTCCCCTCGAATTTCCGCACTCACCTTCTTCGAGCGTGTTCTCTTCGGCGTCTTCGATCCAAAAGCCGGCCCGCAAGCCCTTCGCGTCGCCCTCGACCACGATCTTCACGTTTAAGCAACTCGAATCGGCCGCCTCTTTGCGCACTTCCAGCCCGCATTTGGCGGCCGGTCGGAACGAAAGCGCAGATTTTGAGCTCGCCGCGAATTCGCCGCGCAAATCCAGCGAGTGGACGGCGAAAAGCGAGTCGCGGTGCGGACAGACGGCCATCCTTCGAGCTCTTGAGTTGAACGAAGGAGTGCGGAGTGGAGGGCGGTGGTTGGGTGCCGAAATTGGTGTTCGACGAGCAAGAAGGGAGCAGGGAGGGAGTGAGTGGACTGCCGCCCAGAACGAACCAACCGGCCGACCGATCAGACTCACGCCAAACACCAAGCGGCAAAAACAACGCGGCGTGGGTTGGCGGCTCGGCGTTTGGGATCGAGCGCGCGCACTCACCTCACCCGCCACTCGGCCGCGCGGCACCTCTCTCCTTCGTTAGGCAGTGCGCGATCGGCATTGCGGCGTCTGACCGCGGGGATTTACCGCCGCTTTCTCATTCGTTTGCGCGTTGGAAACCCGTTTGCGCACCCCTTGTGTGGATTCGGCACCTCGCTTGTCGCTTGCTCGTCCGCTGCGAACAAGGAAGCAGAGGTAATTGCCGGAGTTCTGATCGGGAACGGCGTTTGTCGTTTGATCGGTCGACTGTCCTCCTCGTGAGAGCGAGCAGCTGATTTTCTCGACTGACTGTAGCGATAAAATCAACACAACAATCGAAACAATTAAGAAATCGAGTCGATCAACACAAAGGCGATCCGATTTGCGGCCGCATGTGAGCAACGTCCAATCATTCCACTGCTCCCAACCAAAATGAGGCGAGAATCACGTTCATTTCGTTGCAGAAGTACCGCGTCGCATTGGAAGTCCTCGCCTACCACGCGGTCTGCAATCGCGACGAAGTGAACAAGCTGAAGCGCGTGAACCTGCAAAACGCCATTCCCGAACTGGATTAGTGAGTTTCCAGCTAGTTTATTGTTAAGGGTGGTTGACTGATCGTCTCACGTGTCGATCAGTAAACATTCCTTCCCATTAACCACTCAAAGCAAAGGCTAACAAACCCCATCCTTTGCTTGCAGCTTCGAATTCAACGGAAACCGCATCTCGGAGCTGGAGAAGCCGCTGTACGCGGTTTACATGTTCCGCACGCTGTTCGGGGACTTTTTGTAAGTGAATTCGGACTCTCCGGGTGTCGGTTCTCGTGTTCATTCCTGGAATTCTATGTTTTATTGCGAACAGGCGCTTCGAGTACGACGACCTGATTCGCTTCACGCTCACCGTCCGCAAGAACTACCGCAAAGTGCCGTGTAAGTCGGGGTAGCAGGGGATGGGGTTCTCTTCTCTATCGATAGAGTAGACTTAAAGCGCTTAAAGCACAATGAGAATCTAGTCAGTGTCTAAACACTTACACATTCGAGCAACCTCTCAGCTAATCCTCATTCTTTTAGACCACAACTGGACGCACGGCTGGACGGTGGCGCACGCAATGTTCGTGTTCCTGCGGCAAACCAAGGTGTTCAAGCCGCTTGAAGTTCGTTCCCTCTATTTAGCCACTAGTCATACTTTTATTTAGGCTCTCGCTCTGTTTGTCGCCGCCATTTGCCACGACTTGGATCATCGCGGCAAGAACAACGCGTACGTTCACTTACTTTAAGGAAATATCTGACGAATGAATGTAGGTACATGAAATCGATGTCTACGCCGCTGGCGTCGATCTACTCGACGAGCGTGATGGAGCACCACCATTTCAACCAGACGGTCACCATCCTGCAGCAGGACGGACACAACATCCTCCGCTCGTTGCGCGGCGAGGAGTACCGCCAAGTCCTCTCGATCATCAAGCACTGCATTCTTGCCACCGACTTGGCCCTCTTCTTCCCGAACCGCGCCAATCTGCAGGGCATCGTCGAGCGGAAGGAGTTCAGTTGGAGCAACGATCAGCATCGGTGAGTTCGCGGTGGGAGCTCGGGCAGGAGAAGCTGGCGATTGACTGGAAATATAAGCGTGTGAAGAGTCAGCTAAGCGAGTTAGCGATTGCTTAGTGATCACCAGCAATTCCCCCTTTTTATTCTACTCGATTATACAACTGGCTGCTGTTACCCACTCTTACCGACTTAAACTGCCAACAGCCCACACTTAATACCCCTTACTTTTGCAGAAGCCTGTGCCAAGCGATCATCATGACGTCCTGCGATCTGATCTCCACCGCCAAGCCGTGGGAGGTGCAGACGGAGACCGTCAAGGTGATCTTCGAGGAGTTCTACGAACAAGTGGGTTTTTCCCCTTCCATTCCTCCACTCGTCTGCTTGAAGGGCGACGCGGAGAAGCTGAACGGCAAGGAGCCCATCCCGATGATGGACCGCTCGAAGGCCAGCGAGCTGCCCCAAATGCAAGTGGGCTTCATGAAGGGCATCTGCGTGCCCTGCTACGACGTCATCTCCAAAGTGATCCCCGAAGCGGAGCCCTTGAAGGAACGATCCATGTACGTTCCAGGCATCAGTTCTATTTATGTAGATGTCTTTAGGTACAATCTGCGCAAATGGCAGGAGATGGCCGACGAGCAGGAGGCGCACAAGAAGGAGCAGGCCGGAACAAGCAAATCTTGACGTTGTCTATTCGTTCCATTCGTTGCCCATTTCTTACTACTCAATTCTTTGCTTAACATTCAGTTATTCACCTACTCGTTTGCTCACGCTTTTGTCTCGTTTCAACGGTATTCTCTCTAATCAATCCGGTTACGAATGGGATCGATTAGAGAGAATGCACTCGCTACTCACTTACCACTAATCTTTTTCATCTCAACGGCAGTGGGTTTTTTGGTCACGCAACGCTCATTTCTTCCCCCCGGTTCTCAACAAATGAAACGTTTTTTATTCCTGTGGACACGTTGGTATCCTCTCGTTTTTTGGTTGATCAGTAGATAGCGAAAGAACCTCGGACTGCCGACTGAAAGCCACGCATTTGGTCTCATCGCTTTCCTCGAATCGGCGGCAGTCGGCAGTAGTCGTTCTCGTTTTGATCGATCCGTTTAGTCTTTTTGTTGTAAGCAGGAGTAATTCTTTTTAACACTAGTGTTTGCTCTTTACTGTTAAAGAATCTACTCTCATGTCTCGTCCGCAGCAACAAATCCGACGATCAATAAAGCAGCAAGCCCTCGGTTAGACAAAGAAACTGGTGGAAGGATGGGGAATCAAGGACGAAAGAGTGCAGTAGAGCGAAAGTGAACACACGGCATAGCCTAAACGGAACTCGCCGTTCCACTCGCTGCAAGCTTTTCGAAACAAAATGCCTGTTGGCCGCCTGCCCGCTTGGTTGTGAGCCAGCCGCCCACCTCCGCGTTTTGGATCGTTTTTATCGTTGGGTGAATCACGGCAGAGCGGCGGAAGAAGAACCCCCGCACTCGCCATTCGAAATGGATTGACCGCTCCGACGGGCCTCTCCGGCGGGCGCTCCAACGGCGTGAATCACGAGCAGAAACCCCCGCACTCCCGCTTCTTCCGATGGGTGGGGGGCTCGCGGTTGGAGAGCTCTTTTTTGGGACGACTTCGATCGAAAACGGAGCCGCGGGAGCTTTTCCGGGCTGTTTGGCCGAGCGGGTTCTTGAAGCAGCCCGACTTTTCGATTCTTTTGCCCAACGAAAAGCGTAGATTCGCCGCAAAGAACACAAAAATGCCGCCTTTTCCGGCCGCCTTCTTCGATCGAGCGCGCCCTTTGCGGTCACAAAACCTGGCCGCCTTTTCCGCTTTCGCCAAGCAACCGAAAAACACGGCGACGGCAACAAAGAAGAGCGGAGAAAACGAGCGCGTGGACAAAAGCCGGCCGCCGTTTCCGAACTTTTCGCTCCGCTTTTCCCCGACGCTTCCGGCCGCTCGCGGTTTCTCGAACGAAAAAGCGGTGAGACGAGCGCGACGAGTGAGAAGCGGGGCGGAAAAACGGTTGAGGAAAAAAGAGTCAACAAACTTTTGGAGCCCCGTTTGATAGCGAGAGCGAGCGAGCGGCTCGGAGCGCAAAGCAAACGCAAGCGCGATTGACTCCCGGCGAGTTCCGCTGCACGCCGAGCGACGAGGCGAAAGAACGAAAAACGCGAGAGAAAAATCATTTTTTCCGGCGAGTCATTCGGAAAGTTCGCGGATCCTCCGCGCATTTTTGTCTGCGCGGTTTGATCAACGGAAACGAGGCGTGAAATCGAGAAGTTTTTGTCGGGAGCTCATCGCCGTCAACTGTTTTTTGTTGCGATTGCGTCTCAAGCGGCCCACACCCACTTGGACGCTCCGCTCCTTCCCGCTGGCCGCTCGTTGGCCTTTGCGTCTCGTTCGTGATTTCTTCGGCTCTCGGCCGTCTTCCCCAAGCCGCGTGATCGCTTTTCTTTGCGGCCGCTTTTATGAGATTCCGCTTCCGGCTGCGGGTCGAGGCGCCTAACCTTTCGGCTTGTTTTTCATTGCCATTTGTCGTCAAACCGAATGCGAACCGCCAGAAGTGTGCTGGAATTGATAACAGCGGCGAGAGGCGACGCCGATCGTTTTTTCTGCACGCTAATCCTCTCCGAACTGTTTTGGAGTCGACTGCTGTTTGACGGCGCGTTTCGATCGAGCGGTGGAGCGGTGATTTGCGCAAAAAAACTTCAATTCTTCACGGGAGATCGCAGACAGTTCCAAAGAACATCTAGTTTGTGTTGATTGCCTTTTTGCTAGTTTTCTCTGCTTACGTCCACCCTCTTGCGTGACACTCGTTAACGACGTTTTTCTAATGAAGAATTCGATCACCGATATCTCCAAGAACGCGAACTTGCAGATTTCTTTCACCACTTCTTTTCGTTGTGGAATTCAACGACGCGTAGCAAAAGCCGTCCGCTCGTTCGTCCCGTTGGCCCGTGCGGATTTCCTTGCGCTCGATTGAACGCGCCGACCGGAAGGCCGTTGCCGCCGTCGACGCCGCTTGGTCGTCGTGGAGTGAACACACCGGCGAGGAGCAAGGAACGAGAAGTTTGGAGCCGAAGGTGAGCTCGAAACTAGCGACTCCTGCTTGTTGAACTTGCTGGAGTTCTCAGATTAACTTAATAGTTCACAAACCTTCTTCATTAATTTCTGCCACTCGTTCTCGTTACATACGCCTCGTTTTCAGTTCACAGTGGAGAGTGAGCAATGGGTCTCGAATACCTGCGGTCCTTCCACGGGATCCTCACCGCCATCATCGTCGTAAGCGTCCCTTCGAGGCTCTTTCTCGCAAACTTCTGTGTGCTTTCAGCTCTGCAGTTCATTCTCGCTGTTCGTCGGCCATTTTGTTTGGCACAACGGTTAGTTCCCAGCTTCAGTCGAAGAACACTCGGCGTTCACGTCTCTTTTGTTGCCCACGAATCATCAATTCACACTTACGATCGCTCCCCACGCCTTTCATTGCTCCTCTACCCGCTCATTCCTCTCGTTAAGGAGGCGTTTTCTTTCTGTTCGTGCTCGGAGCATGGCCGCTCGTCACGATGGTGCTCGTCTTCATTCTTGCCGTCTGGATCACCTCGATGGTGATGCTCATGGCCCAGACGTTGGGCAAGGATCTCATGGAGCAGCTGGGCAAACTCAAGGCACTCTCTCTTGTCATGTCATGCTTTCTATTGCTCTTGCTGTAGATTCTGATCATCCACGCCGTGTGCGCGATCCTGATTTGTGCGGCCGCCGTTGCGGAGTCGTTCTACGTGAGCCGCGCCGCCCCCGACTACTTCTACTTTCCGCGGTTCATTATGGTCATGGTAAGTGTCTATGGAGGATAAGGAATGTAGAGAGGAAGTGGCGGAAAGCAATGCGGCCATCATTTTCTATGAGGAAGAGTACGCAAGAAACCTCTTCCCATAGTCCTGTCTAGAAATGAACTGCCAGCCTCACTACTCACTCATCCACCTCTTTACTCACTGATCTATTCGGTTTAGATCGCGTGCTGGATAATGCTGGTCGCTACACTCGGTCAAATCATCTTCATCGCCTTCCAGTGAGCCCGCCGATCATTCCAGTGCGCTCCGATGGACATTCCTTTCGCTTCCAGATTCCTTCCTTTCACTCGAACATTTCTCTCTATTTATTTCGTACTTTCTTGGCATAATTGACTTTTGATTGCGTAGGTAAACGGATATCTAACGAAGAAGTGGGTAAAGAAACGAGAGGGATCGAACGAATCAATGGCAAAACACGGCGGAGAGCAGTTTGGATGACGACAACCGTCGATTCACCCGAAAAACGTCCGGCCTTGCTCACGATCAGCGAAGAAGCGGTCGTGATCGTGAAATGACTCTTCTTCCTCCCTCCTTCTCTGCTTGCTTGAGTGAACGAACGAAACGACTGGCTGGGCGTCGCCTTGGGCCACACCTTTCGCTTAGCATCGAAGAGCAAGAGCAAGTGTACGAGCCGCAGCGATGGAGAAGAGAGAGCGATGGAAGAGAGTCTTCCTTTGCGCGTCGTCCACCAAAGTTGTCATCGAAGCGGTCCGGAAAACAAGATAAGAAAGAAAGCGGTCGACTTTCTTTCCGTTTGGTCCGGGTGTTTGCCGCTCGAAGTCGCGAACGGCGTGCGTGGCGGAACGAAAACAACTCGAAAAAGTTGGGAAATCGCGTAAATTTTTTGGATTTATTCGGTGTTTACGCGGTTTCTTCTGGCTAATGGCTGGTTAATGCGTGTGCTTTTGACTCGTAAGAAACTTGGGATCTTTATCCCGCTCACGGCACGCATTCTTGCCTTCTTTAACGCAGTTGTACGCGGAAGCACTCGTGTGTTTACGAAACAATTCTTCCTCCTTCTTGCTTCTGATTTCCGTTCGTATTCTCCTATCTTCCGGCCGTTCCGTTCTTCTCGCTAATGCAATGACATCAACCCTGTTTTCCGTCGTAATGAATTCGATTTGTATTCCGCTCGCTCGTTCGCTCCGTTGTGCTCTTCGGTTCTCTGCATCAAGAGACAGAGCGGCAGGTGAATTCGTCCAGCTAACGGCCGAGCGAGTGGTGGCCGGATGGCTGAAGAAAGAGGGCAAGATCCCGGCCATCCGTGCCATTCTCGCTCGCTTCCACCTGCCGCTCGCCTCGAAGAATTGAAGTCGTGACATTCGGCCGTCGTCCGTCCGTCCGGATTTGAAGCCGCTTTCCTCTCTTCTACCGCTTCATTCGGCATCGCTTCTCTTTCCACTCGTGCCCCTCACTACTCATTACGCGGACTAAATGGGTGTCTTTGAATTAGCGTTCGCCGCAATCAAGATGGCCGACCTGGAGTACGTGCGAAGTGTGCACGGGATTCTCACCGTTCTGATCACCGTAAGTTCTCTCTACTCATACGTCCTTCTAATCTCTCTCTAGGTCTTCACGGGGATCGCGATGTGCGTGGGGCACTTCGTTTGGGACTCCTACTCGTTCGTCTTCCTCATTTGGTTCCGCGGATGGCCGCTGGTGACGATGGTGCTCGTCTTCCTGTTCGTCGTGTGGTTCCTCTCGCTCTGCTTCATCCTCACGCAATCGTTGGGCAAGAACCTGATCGTCGATTTGGGCAAAATGAAGGCAACTTCATACTTTGCTCTAACCGGTAGCTAACGAGAAGAATTGCAGATCATGGTCGTCCACGCGGTCTGCGCCGTGCTCCTGCTCGCCTGTGCGATCGCCGAGTCCTACTACGTCCACCGAGTGCACAAGGACGTGTTCTACAGGTTAGTGTAGTGGAATCTGTACTTAGTCTAAATCGATTACATTTCTAGCTACTACACGCGTTTCATCATCGTAATGGTGAGTTCTCGATGTAATTTCCTGCTTAGCTGTGCGTTCAGATCCTCTGCTGGGCAGCGTTTGTCTGCCAGGTTCTTCAGGTCGTCTACATCGTCTTGAGGGGATGAGCGGAAGGATTTTTCTTTGACCCGAGCGAAAGTGCAGGCTCTTCTCCTCTCCTCCTTCTCTCTGCTATCAGTCGGTCTTCTCCCGCTTCTCTCTGTAACCAAAAGGTCTTCTCCTTTTCGTTAGGTCCATTCGATCGTCCAAACGAACATTCCGTTCCGCTATCCTTTCCGTTTTTCTTCGTGTTCCACTTCATTCTTCTCGTTTTTTCGTCGAAAACATCAAATGTCTGCTTTCGTGTGTGTAGAATACAATAAACAGCAGTAAATATCACCGAGACGGTCGTTGAGTCCAACATCTTTCCGCGAAGAACAAAGCGGTTTGAAGTTTAAAATCTTGCAACCGAGGTTCGAAATTCGGTCGCAAGAGGGCTGCATGAAGTTGAAGGGGCGCAAGGTCGCATTTGCCTACGGAATCAAGAGGACATCCTCCCTGCTGCGTGCAGGTTGTAGCCACCTTACTCATCTTCTGTCCGGGCAATAAGGAGCAAGCAAGCACGCACTCACTGTTTGGAAGGTTCATCCCCACTCAAGCAAGCAGCAATGATTGCTCTGCTCGTCGGTGTGTTTTGGGCGAGCGGCCGCTTGTGCAACGTCCGCCGTTTGTTCGCCGCCGATCGACCCCGTCGGGGCCGCCGGCTGTGCCCACCGATCGGCCGGCGTGCAGACGACAAAGCGGCGGGAACGGCCGTTTGCAACAACGCAAAAACAAAGCCGGAGGGTCGGTCGGGCGGCCGCGTTTGGGCAGCCGGCGGGCTCGTGACCCGCCGAGCGTTGATTGAAGCGGCCGGCCGGCCGGTCGGCTTCGTCGGACTGCACGCCGAGTGGAACGGACAGCTGCAGCACCAACGAAATTGAAGGAAAAGAAGAAGGGAGGCTGTGCAAACCAACAAAAAGCAGCAAATTGGAAGAAACATCAGCAACAAGTAGTAAGAAGCAATGGAACGAAGGAGGAAGCACAGAGAAGCACCTCAAAGAAGCAACCCCAAGGAAGCCAGTGGCAAGAAGCACCACGAACAAGCAGTAAACCGAGAAAGAGGAAGAAACACGCGTACCGTAGACCCTCCAAGCTCTCTGCCGTGTTCACGTGCCGATGACGGGCGCGCGGTTTGTAGTCGGCCGGTGGGGAGTTTGAAGAAAATTCAAAGCAAACAGGCCGGCCGGGTGGGTACCGTAGAAAGTGGGGGGAGGAAGACGGCCGGCTTCTTCGAGCACTCGACTCGTCCCTCCGTCCGTCCGTTTGCTCCGTTTCCTGCGGCTTCTGCTCGACGGTTGGGCGTTCGGGGCGCGTTTGCCCACCTGCCGGCAGGACGGCCGGCCGCAGCGATCGAGGCGCCCTCGTTGGAGAAAAAACGCGCGTGGAATTCGCCCCGACCCGCCCGCCGGCTGTCCAAACGACGGCCGAGGCGAACGGGCGGCCGTCGGGGCGCTCTCGGCAGAATACAAAAGCCGGCTGTCGTGTCGGCGGCAGCCATCAGTCGAACGCTCAATCTCTTTGCAATCTCTTTGCAATCCTGCGGAGAATCCACTGAACCATCGGCGATCACTTCGCAACTTCCAGGATGCTCCCCGCCGTCTTCCTGCTGCTCGTTTTGACCGTCCGGGGTGCGGAGGAGCGCGAAGACGTGGTGATCGACACGGACGGCGTGGTGGACGACGTGAAGGCGCTCTCGCTCGCCCTTCAACACCCCCGCCTCCGAGTGGTCGCGATCACGACCGTCGCGGGCAGCACGACCGTCGAGCAAGCGACCGCGAACGTCGCCCGCACGTTGCGCGCCAACCGCGTCCGCCACTACGTGAGTTCGACTGGGTGGGATTCGAAGGGGGCAGTTGGGACAATTGGGTGGGAAATGCAAGGAGGAAGCTGCAGTTTGAATCGATCTTCCTTGTTCTTGAAGTTTGCTCATAAAGAAGTTTGCAAACGAAAGAGCAGTCAGACGACTTGGATGGCACGAGTAGATGCTGCACAAAGTCAGACATCCTTCGTCTATCATTTGACCATTGCTTCATTGATTAGAAACGGCAAGAGAATAGAGAACCAACGGGAATCTCTCAACTTCCCCAGAGTCCCCTCTTTACCCCCTAACCGTCCTCCGTTGCAGATCCCCGTGGTGAAGGGCGCCGAGCACGCGCTGATCGGGAACCTGAACACGACGGCGGACGGCGTCCTCTTCTTCGGCGATGACGGGCTCTCGAACGCGCCGCTGGCCGCTCCGAAGGTGGCGCGCCTCCACTGCCACCGCCGCCGCCAACTCGCTTGTTTTCAGGCCCTGCCCGCCGACTCGACCGTCCACGTGCGCGGCGTGGAGGCGGCGGAGGCGCTCGTCGAGTTGTTCTCCCGCCGTCGCGGTCAACTCACGCTGATCGCTTTGGGACCGGTTCGTTCAATCAACCATCTGATCGCTCTAACCGTTGGCTGCAGCTGACGAACCTCGCGCTCGCCCTGAAGCTGGAGCCCGCGTTCGCCGAGTGGCCGCGAAAGTTGGTGCTAACGGGCGGAAATTTCTACGGTTCGTTCACGAATTGAACGACGAAAGTACTCTCTTCTTTCTTCAAGGAATGGGAAACATTCGCACCGCATCGACCGCCGAGTTCAACTTCAACGCCGACCCCGAGGCGGCGGAGATCGTGCTGCAGGGAATGCGCTGCCCGATCACCATCGTCGCGTGGGAAACGACCTTCTTCTTCCAGGACCTCCGACAAGTAAGTGGATTCTCTATGGATCGATTAACAAGTCCCCTAGGAGAAGCACGACTTCAAGCAGCACATCTCGCTGGACCTCCCGCTCGCCCGCTTCTTCCGCGCCGCCTCTCGTCGCCCGCGGCAGTTCATGGCGCGCTTCGGGCTGCCCTACCGCTACTGCGACGAGATCACCGTCGCTGCGGCTGCGGAACCGGCGGTCATCGCCGCCAGCCGCAACGTTTCGGCCGCCGTCGAGCTGCACGGCGCCATGACCAGGTGAGCGGCGAGATCAGCGGTGGATTGGGGGAGGGAACGTAGAGTAGCGGGCAGATGGAGGATGAAATGTTGAGTGGTGAGCGAGCCGTGGTGTTAGGAAGCGGAAGAGGCGGTAAGAACAGAGCCCAGTCTACCAAGTGGAAAGTGGGAGACGGCCCGAATAAAGCGGGCAAGAGAAAGCAGAAAGAAACGTTCATTGACAGGACGCAGTCGAGAGTAAGCGGGCAAAGAAGCACGGTGTGAGAAAAACTGGACGCTCGAACACCCAAAGAAACCCACTACTTCCTCGTTCGATCACTATAACTCATCGTCCGCTCGTTGCAGAGGCCAGCTGGTGATCGGCTGGCTAGAGGAGCATTTGGGCGCGCCGGTCGAGCGGCCGATGCGTCGCGTCCAACTCGTCATGGACTACGACTTTGCGCACCTCGACCGCCTCATGCAGGACGCCATTCGGCGCGTGCCCGATGCGGACGACTTCGTTTAGCCCACTTGTTTACCGTCTTCCCCGTTGATCTCAGCCATGATCTCCCCTCCCTTCCCGCCTTGCCCCCCTTGTCGAGTACAAACGCCCCCGAGTGTTCCGAAGTAAACGTGTTTGTTTTCTATTCGACTCGCCGAAAGTCACGTGCTGCCGCCCGTCGGTCCAAATTCGCAACAAACTGCGACGGCCGGCATTCGCCGAATGCCCCGCCGCTGGTTTGTAGCCGAACGGGGAACAAACGGCGGAAGGAAACAGTGGTCTTCGAAGCGAGCAAACAGCAGCCGATGACGAAGCGGGCGGCGGGGAAGAACCGGGAAGTTGCCCCGTTCTTCCACTTGCGTCTTCTTGCATCGGCGAATAGAAAGAAGCAGAGGGGATTGGCTTTCGGCGCAGCAAACAGGAGAGAACCCGAGCGGCTTCAAGCCCCGCACCCACTCTCCATACGCTTTACAACTGGAGCACCGCTTCCTGAATTGACAAGCAAGAAACAAAGTCGAAGAAGACTCGCCTTCATCCAATCGATCATCCTTCCCTCCACCATTCAGACTCCACTGGAGTCTTCTGCTCTAACAGCGTCCTTCCGCTCAATCAACCGACGGCCGAAGAGCACAAACAATCAACGATTTTATTAACAGCAAAGACGACGATGTGGAACGTTCACGAACGCGGGCGCTCTTTCTTGCCCTTGAACAAAGCGATCAGCGACGTATTGGCCACCTTGACAACCTTGAAGCGCACGCCGGGAATGTCGCCCACGGCGTGGCCGGAGCGGCCGAAGCCCGAGACGAGCACCTCGTCGTTCTCCTGCAATCACACAAAAGAAATCAATAGAACGCTCGGAAGAGGAAACGCACCTCGATGAAGTTCAGGCAGCCGTCCTTGGGCACGAAAGCGGTGATCTTCTTGGAGTTCTTGATGAGCTGAACACGAACGCACTTGCGGATAGCAGAGTTAGGCTGTTTGGCTTCGACGCCCCTGCAAACACACGAGTTGAACGATGGAATGATTCGCAGGGGAACTCACAGCTTTTCAACGACGATTCCCTTGGCCATGCAAGCTCCACCAAACGGATCGGCCTTCCACCGCGTCCCGAGGTTCGCCTTCTTGTAGCGCTGGTCGTGCCAACTGAAAGGAACGAGTGGAAGGAGGAAGGAGGGAGTGGAGGACGAACCGTTGCTCCTGACGATGCTTCTTCAGCTTGCGCGCCGTGCGGATTCCCTTCGGTTTGCCCATCTTGTCTGCAACGGAGGAAGGTGAGCGGGAAGGTGGGTGGAAGGTGGTGGGAAGTAGTAAGAACACGAATCAACGG
Source organism: Aphelenchoides fujianensis (assembly GCA_024699865.1). Taxonomy (NCBI): domain Eukaryota; kingdom Metazoa; phylum Nematoda; class Chromadorea; order Rhabditida; family Aphelenchoididae; genus Aphelenchoides; species Aphelenchoides fujianensis. The sequence continues at coordinate 1,049,422 of JAMPIO010000008.1, read as the reverse complement.
ACGAATTCGAAGTTGAAAGGAAGAAGGACGGAAAGGGCGGAATTAAACGGAAGGACGGTGGAAGAACGTTCCGTTTCGATCGATAGAACCGAGTCGTCCACTTGGAGCGTCGCTTCCCACCCAAAGATCCCAGAAAAACCCACGGATTGCGGGAAGGAATGAATTAATCGAAAATTATCGAAAATCTTCGATTCCTCCGATTTCAACCGGATTTCTCCGAATTTCCGCAGCTTTTGGCATCAGAAAATTCGGAAAGACGATCCTCGAGTGATTTCAGCGGAAATTTCACCGAAAATCCGAAGAAATCGCCGAGAACTCCGCGATTTTCGCCCAACCGCGAGCGGAAAGCGGCGAGGCGGCGGGCCTAACGCCGAGCACGCGGCCGGCAGGCGGGTCGCGGCGGAACGCAGCGGCGAGCGCTTGGCGTTCCGTTGCACCCCGAGCGGGCAGGGCGGCAGCGGGCAGGCCGGCGAGCGGGCGAGCGGGGCAAGCGAGTGGAAGAAAGCCGGGCAGGCGGGCGGAAAGCGAGCAGAAAGCGAGCGAAAAAGCGGGGCGGTCGGCAGTGAGCGAGCCGTTCGGGGTTTCCCTTCGGCAAGGTCGAATGAATCAAAACCGGCGTGTTTCGCTCACTGTTCAAAGGCGGAATCGATTGTTGCGGTCGATCAAAGAACCCTTCCATCTCTATTACCGCTCGAAACAAATAAAAGACGGATTCTAGCAGTCCACTAGCTTCTCCCGTGTATTGAAGGCAGTGGCGAAAGAAAGTGCACTTTCTTCGAACGGTTCACGAACGTTCTCGAATTCCACCGCGACAGTCATGTGCGATGCCCACACCTCAAAGGGCAAAACAACACAAACCTCGTCGTCTTCGAGTTCAATCGGCCGTTCGTTCGATGCAGGCGTGAATGAGCGGCAGGATTCACGGCTTGTTTTCATCAACAAAGGCGAACAACCGTTGGTGGAACGAGCGCATAAAAGCGGCCGCTCCTTCTCAGTAGTTAAATCTGCTTCCTTCAATTTGCTCCTTCTCGATTGTTCCAAATGTCGTCCAAACTGCTCGTTCTTCTGGTCATCTTCGCTCTGGCCGCCGCGATCGAAGCGGAAGATTGCCATGAGCACCATTGCGGCACCCCGGAATGTACGTACTGCTGCTCCCTGCAAGATATGGCTCCTGGTTGCAATTACGACGTCTCTTGCAAGTGTCCCTGGCCGGCCGTGGGTAGGCATTAGGGCAAGCAACGCTTGTAGGTGCATCGACCTTTGATCCTTTGTTCTAAGCGAAATAAACATGATGTGTCAAGTCAGGTACTCAAAAGTCGCTGCAAGAAGGCTGGTTTACGTGAGCGGTCGTTGAAGAAGCCGAAAAGAAATCAGAGTCGTTTGTTAAAGCATGAAACCGCTGATCTCTACGGTGTGTTGAGCGTTCTGTTGCATTTCGAGCGAACAGGCAGACAGGCGGGCATTTGGCACTGGGCGAACCGTTCGGGAGTTTCTTCGCCGCCTTGTCGAACCAAACAAAACCGTGTGGTCTGAATGCGGTTCAAAAACAAGACGGTCATTTGTGTCACTATTGGGAACAACCGAAAGAAAGAACTCGGCGATCTACACGCTTTTTGCGTGCCGCTTACAGCCACTGGCAGGATAAGCGTGCATTTTCTTTAAGCAGTTGACGAACGTTCTCGAATCCCATTCCGTCACCTCCGATCCGCCGATTTCCAATTGCGAAACACCCCATCTTCTTCGAATCCAATGGGCCACCGTTCATTCCTTTGCAGGAGTCGACGGACGAAAGGCCTTGTCGTTTGATTTGATGAAACGATGTTGTAACGAGCGCATAAAAGCGGCCAAAAGTCGCTCCGAAGCGAACAGCTTCTCGCCACTTCTCCCTCCTTCGTTCCACTGTTGACTGCTCGCTCCGAATGTCGTCCAAACTCGTCGTTCTCCTGTTCTTCGTCGCTTTCGGCGTCCTGATCGAAGCCGGCGACCCGTGCGACTACAATTCGTGCGCTGCGACCTGCGAGCCGAGCGGCTGCTCTGCGCACTGTTGGCGCGACGGATGCAACTGCCGGGACGACGATGGATTCCGCTGTCTCCGCCACCACCGCACCGACGGCAAATGCGGCGAGATCCACTGCAAGACGGACAAGTGCAAGGAATGCTGTGCCGGACAAAAGCTGCAGGCAGCTTGCAGTCCGAAGAAGGGTTGTCAGTGCAAGTAGCCTTGAGCGTTTGTTCTAAGCGAAATAAACGTGCTGTGTTAAGTGATGCAGCAAGAAGGCAGGTTTACGTGGACTACCGCTGATCGGAAGACGAAAGAAAATCAAAGCTGCTTCTGGAAAACATAGCAACCGTCTTTGTGTTGTGTTGGGGTTCTCTTGCATTCCGAGCGGGCAGGCCGGTAGGCGGGCGAGTGAAAGCGAGCGTGCGGCTGTGGGCGACTGTTTGGGAATTTCCTCTCGGGAAGGTCGAACCAAGAGAAGCGGACTGTTCTGGTCGTCATCCGAAGTAAAAGCGGTTATTGCCGTCGATCAACGAACACTTCTTCCCAATTGCCATTCGAAAAGACCAAACAAAAAATAAGGCAGCCCATTGGTTCCTCGTTCGTCGCTTTCAGTCGCTGTCAGAAGAAGCGGCCAGTTTCTTTCTGTGTCTTGAGAAGCGTTCTCGAATCGCATCGCGTCATCTTCGATACACGAACGTCAAAGTGCAAAACAACAAGACATCGCGTCTCCTTGAAATTTCAATCGGCCATTCATCCTTTTGCGGCGAGTAAAGGGCGGCAGGTCTCGTCGTTTGATTTGATCAAACGTCGATGAAACGAGCACATAAAAGCGGCCTGCAGCCGGTCAGAAGACAGCTCCTCGTCACTCCTTCTTCTTCTTCTTTCGACCATCGTCTTCTTTCTCCCCGGCTCTTCCGAATGTCGTCCAGACTGCTCGTTTTGCTGCTCGTCCTCGCCCTGGCTGCCCCGATCGGAGCTTGGAATGCGCCTCCTTTCGCCGTCTTTTCAGGCCTAGGCGGCTGCTGGTCGGACGCGTGCATTAATAAATGCAAATCGATGGGCTGCAAACCGTACTGCTGGATGCACTACTGCGAGTGTCAGAACGAACATTATCAGGAATGCTTTCTACCATCTTGTGCGGAGAATGACTGTCGCACTCCAGCTTGCAAGACGTGCTGTGAGGAGACCTACAAGATGCCTTCTCGTTGCGTTGCAGAAGGGATAGATAACCGTTGTGATTGCCCGAGCTCGTGAGCGTATTTCGAACTGCGAATAAAGTGTTGTGCTTGCTGGATGGTTTGGAAGTACGGGTGCACGATTAGAAAACTGCAGCTTGATTGATCGGTTGGGAACTGAAAGAAACAACAAAAAGGTTGCTTTCGGGTCGTTCCGTTATTCGCAGGTGCTGACTGACGGTCATGAATAAACGACCGTCTTCGATGAAATCATTTTTGTTAACGTCCTTCATGCTTGCCCGTTCTGACTTGTTCCATAGTTGTGTGCCGTCCTGACAGTTACATAAGACGGCAGAATAGTTCTTGGGCCCGTTGTTCAATCCATGGCTGGCTCTGTTTATCGTGGGCTGTTCGCAGCAAAAAGAGCGGCGATCGAAGGTCAGTGGGCAATTGGGCTGTGGTATCGTCTGGACACCATTGAATGAAAATGAACAGGTTTGTGGATCGATTGCGACCACGAAGAGTCGATCGTAAAGACTAATGACGTACTTTGATTGCCATTTCTCGGATTCAGCGCCACGTGAACGGAGCACAAGTCAATTGACTGCCCACGTCGCCCGTTTGAATTTCAAGCAGTTCGTCTATCCGCGAGCAGTTTTTATTGCTTGCTGCGGTACGGAGCAGCTGGATAAAACACTCCACTTACCACAAAAAAGCACCTTTCTTCTTCATTCCACGGTCGACTGCCCGCTCCGAATGTTGTCTAAACTCCTCGCTCTCCTGCTCGTCCTCGCCCTTGCCGTCGGCGTCCTGGTCGAAGCGGACGGCTCCTGCGACTTCGAGCGGTGCGTCGCCAACTGCGCTCTGAAGGGCTGCAATCCCCAGTGCTACGGCGGCCATTGTCACTGCATGGACGACGAAGGACTGCCCTGCCGCCGCCACCACCACTTTGCAAAAGACTGCAGCCAATACGCGTGCCACAATTGGGTTTGTGATTGGTGCTGTGCCAGCCAAGGATTGAAGCCTATTTGCACCGTAGACAAACAGTGTGCGTGCGAGAAGGCGTGGTATTGAGGAGAATAAAAGTCTTGTGTTGACTGACGCACTCATGAAAAGCTGAATAAATGAAGGCTGATTGACGGCTGTTTACGGGGCGATCGTTGTGTAAGTCGACAGTATAACTGAGACATTGCTTAGAAATTGACTTCCTTTTGCGTTGCGCTGGACATTAGTTCTCTTGTGGAGCGGTTGAATGTGAAGTGTTTCTTTTCAGTCACACGTGTCACTTTTCACTCGTGTTCCACCAGGTCGTTGACTCCTGATGGCCGTCGAAAAAATAAACAAATCGCTGGTAGAAGAAGGAGCGAATGTCGACCGACCAATCGGATAGACGTGCGCAGCAGTCAGTTGGAGGAGCGGTCTTCAAAGACGTTTACGCAAAGTGGTCGCGTGAGAAAAAACGAGCGGTGCCACTTGATTCGTGGTTCCCTCACGTCGCCGTGCAGCCAAATATCGTGCCCTAACGGGAAACAAGCAAAGTTTTACTTTTTTAGCTGGTTCTTCGTTTGAGTCGGACGGTACTCTTCGAAGCAATAGACCTCCCACGTCGTCCGTTCCTCTTCCTTCATTGAATTTCAAGCAGCGGTTGACGGCGCTTCGCGCCGTCCCCAGCTGGGGGAGTCGTTAGACTGGTGCGTATCGAATTCTTTTGTCGACTTCGCTTGACCATCCGGGGGCTAGTTGCAAAGAAAGAACGCCGCAACGCATCTCACAAAAGATCTGGTTCAATTCAAACTTGGCGGGTTGTCAGTTTCAGAATTAAAATTTCTTGCTTACTCCATTTTGCTTTCACGACCCTAAGGAAAACGGATGCGAATAGCGAGAGCCGTTTGCAATTGCAATTTTTGAGTACGACGGCCCGCACATCGCTATGCGCCCTTTGCGGACGATGCCAAACATGCTCTTTGATCCCCGAAAGTGAAAAAAGTGAGTGGTAGTTGCAGCGAGCAAAGAACCCGACCGCAAAGGAAAAGTGCAGAACTTCACCACAAAACGCTCCATTACTTCTCGACAACTAACCGTATAAAAAATCTAAAACGGTGGTCAGACGAGCAACTACGTGCTCAACATTTCCGCCTAGTTTCAGACTAATCCGTCCACTCATGGCCAAACCCGCCCGCTGTTTGCGCGATATCAGGGGTCTGGTTCGCGTGAGCCGCAGTGGCCAATTGGGCCTAGGACAACAACAATATGCAGTGCGCTGAAAAGCCCAGATTCTGCGCTTTCGAACGAGCCCACATTCATGTTATGAGGTCAATTGTGCAATGAAAACGGCGGGATTGAAATTTGGCCGAAATTTTCGAACCGACACACAATTTTCGGTCGAATTGATCGTTGTAAAATCGGCTACCGACCAACACAAAGTTAATTTTAAACGATGCGCAAGACCTTTTTCTAGGACTATTTTGCTCTGCTTGTGAAATAAAATTCAAGGAGCCGAGAACGGCACCTTCGAGTGCGGACCTCTTCAATTTTCCGCTCGACCTTTTCGTCTTTGGGCGATGACAACTTTCTTTAACGACATTTCCTGATGATGCGGTCAACTGATGAGATGTTCCTCGTTGCAAGGCGCATCTTTTTGTCCACAGGGCGGGTGAGATCGGCCCGGCGAGAAAAACGGTACGGCGCGGAACGTTCAACGTGCCCGCCGGCGGTCGAAATGCACATTTTCGGACTTCGCGCATAGAACTTCCTCTAGCCCGAAAAAATTTCAGCTCGATAGGTCAAACGGCTAAAAAGTTGAGGGTGCGTTTGGGACGAACAAACGACCCGGTTTTCCGCCTTTACGGGGGGATCGCTTCGTTTAACCGCGTGCACAAACGGACGAACAACGAGGCCATCGGCCCACGAGACCGGAGGCCATCAATAGGCGAATAAAAGCGCTCCACTCACCACAGAAAAGCACCCTTCTCTTCCATTCCACAGTTGACAGCTCGCTCCGAATGTCGTCCAAACTCCTCGTTTTCCTGCTTGTCTTCGCTCTCGCCGTTCGGATCGAAGGACGCGGATGCGACACGCCGGATTGCGTTTGTCGATGCGGAGAAATGGGTTGCCACGTCACCTGCTACAAGACTGGAAGGTGCATCTGCCTCAACGAATACGGACGCGTCTGCCCTCATGTTCATCCTCTTTCGAGTCGCTCTAACGACTGCCGCGACCTTATGTGCCCCACGGGGGCTTGCCTTGATTGTTGCGTGGAGACAGGAGAGTTCGCTTATTGTGGCAAAGAAAACCGGTGCGAATGCAAGCCGATTGGTTAGCTTCCGCGAATTGGAGTCTAAAAAAGAATAAATTCCTGTGCATGTTAATGTACCTGTAGAAGAGCTAAAAACAACTGTTTTTTTGCTTCGTCGATCGAACACAAGAAAAGAAGAAGGCTAGTACAATAGTTCTGAGAACTAACGGCGAAGATGGGCTTCGATTTGCTCGTTTGAAGTCCATGGAGAGCAAACGGATCTCAGTAAGGATGCTCATTCGTCCGCTCGCGAACAATATCGTTCGTCTGGAAACAAGCGCCCCGAACTGTCCATTCGGCCTGCTTTCAATCGCGTTGTTCATTTGAATTCGCAGACAACGAAGCAGTTGGGTGTCTTCTCTCCACCGTTTGCTTTTGTTTCGTTCGTCCCGAATGTCGTGCAAACTCGTTCTTCTTCTCGTCTTCGGCGTGTTCGGTGGAGCGGTGAGAGGCGGCTGGTGTCCAGTTGGGTGCCACGAGGTGTGTTACGGCCCGTTCTGCCATTGCTACTTTGCGGATGGACGCTTCTGCTGGACTCTGGAGGATGCACCGGCTTCTAATGAAAAGTATTGCTCCGGCTTCGACTGCCCCAGTGACTTCTGCACTGCTTGCTGCGGTTTGATCTGGACTGTGCCTCAATGCGAGCAAAGCGGTCAGTGCAACTGCAAGCAACGCTGATTGTTTGGTGAGTCGGGCATTGCGAATAAAAGACGTCGCATTCTCAATGCGAGTGCTCCCGCTTGTTGCTCAGAAAGAACAGCTGTTAACAGAAAGAGAGAGTCGTACGAAACGATGAAAGAGCGTTCTTTTCTGATCAGTTGTCGCCACCTCAAGGACGAGTCAAAAGCAGAGATCGGTGGGAGCAAACTGCCGTTTTCCTAAAGCAACTAGGGTTTGAGTCCCCGCGTTCCACTTCTTTTACGAGCAGCTTCGCTCGTTCAATCGAAGCGCTGCGGTTTTGAAAAAGAGGACAATCCTCGGGCATCGTTCATTGATTCCAAGCACCTCGTTCTTTTGCATCCGCAGATGGAGGAGGGGCGACCTTGTTGCCTCGTTTTCTAGCCAGTTCGCCTACGTCGCTTGTAAGGAATGTCGTCGAGAATCCTTCTTATTCTTTCCGTCTTCGGAGTTTACGTTGGAGCATCGAATAACTGGGTGTGTCCCCTTGGTTGCCACCTGGAGTGCGCGCCGATTGGCTATTGCGGCTGCTATTACAAGGACGGGCGTTTGTGCCGGACTGCGGAGCATCCGCCTGCTGTCACTTCTAATGAGAGGTACTGCAGTGGCTTCGACTGCCCCAGTGACTTCTGCACCGCCTGCTGCGGTTTGATCTGGACCGTGCCTCAATGCGAGCCAAGCGGGCAGTGCAACTGCAAGCAACATTGATTGTTGGCCGAACGGGTCTTTGCGAATAAAGCATGTTGCATTCTTAAACTTGAGTGTTCTCGTTCGTTACTGCCGGGAGAATAGCTGCTGACGGAAGGAGACAGTCGTACGAAACGATGAAAGAACGTTCTTTTCTGCTCAGTCTTCACGACGGCAAAGGCGAGTCAAAAGCAGAGATCGCCGGGTACAACCTCCCGCCTTAAAGCGCATGTTTGATGATTTCAATTGCTTTCGGCGTCGTTCAGAAGCTACCGTTTCGAAACGGAGGGCAATCTGCTGCCATCGTTCATTGAAGTCGAAGCACCTCATTCGTTTGCATCCGCAAATGGCGTAGAGGCCGCTTTGCTGCGTTTTTCGCCCTTCAGTTCGTGTCTTTCGCTCGTTCGGAATGTCGTCCAAAATCCTCCTCTTTCTGTTCGTCTTTGGCGTTCTGCTTGGAGCTGCGAGGGAACTGGGAGAAGAGCAGTATTGCCAGTGCCACTGCCACCCGTGGTGGGACGGTGACCGATGGTGGTGCGTTCTGGACTGGATGCCCGAATCGCACATTCGCTGCTTTCCTTCATTCCCAAAACCATACCCGCTGTGTCACCCCTACCCGCCCGAAGAGCCCATGATGATCAGACGTCCAATCTGATTAATTCCTCCCTTTTGTTCGCTTCTCCATCCGTCAGTCGTTTGTAATCACCCGAATAGTCGTTGCTGTTCCCTTCTCCATCTTTTTCGATCGGCTAACGTCGCAGTGGGAAATGAGTAAACCAGCAAGTGTTACTTCGAGATTAAAAGAAGTCGTTGGGGCATGCCGAAAAAAGAAGTGCAGGCCGACCGCTTAGAACCGACTTTATTTCTCTCTCGCTTTTGGTTGTTTTTGGGTTGCCAGAAGACCCCTCACAGCTCGACAAACGACCAAGTTGTTCATTCGTGTTTATCCCCCAAACAACAACAGAAACAATCACGAGAAGGCGTGTTGAACGAACTCCTCGACGACCGCCGGATGGGCGGCGATGAACTCGCGGTTCCACCGGCTGCTCTTCGCGATCTCCCGGCCGTTCTCCTTCGCGAACTCCAACACTCTCGCCTTCAATCCGTCGAGGTGGTCGTGGGCGAAGGCGAGAACGAGGTCGTCGAGGGCGCTCTCCACGGACACGCTGGCGAGAATCGACTGGACGCACTCCTTCTGAAAGCTGCAGGGTTGAAGGAAGAGGAGGACGCACTTGCCTGCAGCTTCGCGAGTCCGTAGAAGTCGGCGGCCGGCAGCAAGCGGCGCGCCCACGCGTCCAAATCCTCCAAACGGCCGGCGTACATGAAGCGGAGCACTCGTTCGATGACCTTCGAAGTGTAGTCCTTGACTTCGACCACTCCAGTCCGCTTCTCCCGCGTGTCGTGGGTTAACATCCGCCGGAAGTAGTCGGAGCGCAAGACCAGCACGAACTTGTGCACCTGCAAACGAGTAGGTGAGGAGTGGGCAGTGAGAACCAGTGAATCCTCTCCATCATCAACGATCTCGGATAACTAGCAAAGAATGACCGCACAATCCAAGCAATCTCGCCTTGAAAACCCGCCCATCCACGTGTAGCTCGACGTCCGCGAACTGCTCGTCGCCCCACATTCCGTCCGTTTCATCGTCCGTCTTCTTCATTGCCTTCTGATCCTCGTGTCGAAGCGGAGCCGGCCGTTCAGCAATCAGCGATACTTCGATCACGCCGCAGAGGAAGAGCGAACGGCACGACGGAAGGTAGTCGAAGTGCTCCAGGAAGCCGAGTGTCAGCCAGCCCCACTCGTGTCCTGCCGTAAACCTCTTCTCAGTTGCTGTAATTCATTTCGTTACACCGTTCACTCGAGCAGACAATCAACCATTCTCGAAGTTCTTAGTCCCGCACTCGTCTTCGAACCACAGCTTGAAGCGAAGCGAAATGGGCGTGGGATCGCTCAAATAAGAGCAGGCCAAGTACAATAGTAGCCGCTGGAGCGCGGCGTGTCCCGTGGCCGAGGAATGAAAACAAGGCGGAAGCAGGCGCCCGGAAGTCCGTCCACTTCGAAGTGATCGCTCGTCCATTCATCGCCAACGCGGGCGAGGGCCGACTGCAAACGGAATTTGGGGAGCTCCAAGCGGTGTGACGTGATAGTGGACATGACGGCAAGGTGGAGTGTGGAAAGAGAACAACTGGTGGCTCTGCCGCCTGCTTTTATTCGCTCTCGTTTGACCCGCTCACTCCTCGGGTTCATGAAAAAGTCGAATCTGTTTCCACCAAGCAGTGAGAATCGCGCCCGATTGCGTTCTTGTCGATCCACTCTTAGGTTACGTCCCTCTGGCGTTCGAAGGTCGCACAACACGCTTGTGTAAATGGGCAGCGGCAGCAAGGAACACCACTCTCACCCATTCGACTGTTCTCATTCTAAGACGGGCACCACGTGCAGGAGAGACCACATCGGTCAGAAACTCGTCACGCTGTGTGCGTGGAAACGAGAGTGCGCCCTCGAGCGATAGTTATCGCCATTTTTGCCTCACGGAACGAAAGCAGAAAGAACCACGGGTTTATTCCACCCTCCCGACCAACGCGGAACACATGAAGAAGTGAGTTATATCCAGGGATCACGCGCTTCGTCCGCTCGACTTCAGACCGCGAGAAGCCTGCAAAAAGCCGATAAAAGGATCGGATCTGCACGACTCACACCGCCTTTCCGACGAGAAGTCCCGACTGGCAGCCACTCGTTGTCGGGCGCCGCCTTGTACTGAACGAGGAGACAAGTGAACGGAACCAAGCGACGAATGCACGAATCCGAAGACCACGCCGTCGGTCGGCTCGTCCCACTCGACGGCGACGTTCAGCGCCCACTTGCCGCCGCCGAGCTCGCGGATGCCGACGGCGCAGTCGGCGGGCGGGAAGGTCGCCCGCCGGCCGTCCGCGAACGGGATGTCGACGCCGAAGCGGTCGTCGATGGAGCCGTCGGAGAGGAGCGGGATCTTCGTGCCTGCGAGCGAGAGATGACCGCCGCCTTCTCCGTGCACTCACCTTCGAACTCCAGCTTCCCCGCTCCGAAGACGAACGAGTAGTTGCAAGAGCCGAGCACGAGGAAGCCGCTGCAACGAACGCGTGAAAGGAAAGGAGAGAAGAGAACGAAGCTACCGGCTGGTGAGTCCGTTCTCGGCCGCACGGCGGGCGTCGACCGAGAAGTCGAGGCTCCGGTCGACAAAGACGAGCGACTGGCGGACCGCCGTGCAGCCCTCCACCGGCCAGAAGTGGCTGTAAGAGCGGAGGAAAGTGGACGAAGAGGAGGGCGGACTCATGTGTTGCCCGCTTCGAAGGAGAAGCAGCCGATGGTCAAGTTGGTGGCGCGGCAGAAGGCGGGGGCGACGAGCACGACGAGCAGTCCAGCAGCAGAAAGGCCGTCCATTTCGTCGGAGATTGAGAGGAAGCCGTCGGTTGCCGAGTCGTCCGTCGAGAGCGAGTGAGCCGCCCGCTTCTCACCCGCTTTTCTGCCATTCCCATGCAATATTCGCCATCTGCATCGAGCAGCCGCTCGCCGTTTCTCATGCATTGGAGTTCGCTCTTCGCTGTTAGCTGTGGCCGGTCGAAGTCGCCGGAGAGACGAGACCGAGTTCGTGAATCCACAGCGACTGTTTTGAACACGAACCGCCTTGCCGACACTCCTCTCTTAGCTTCTAATTGCTGCCGTGTACGCGGGAAATCACCGCTCGCTCGTCTGGTTCGTTCATCAATTCGAACGATTGTCAGAAGACGGTTGACACCGCCGATCACAAGACAAGCGGCAGAACGAGCATGGGAATCCCGTTCGTTCCGCTTCACAACTCATTAAATTAATGCAGGCCAGCACTTCGCACGCGTCTCAACGCACAAGTCACCGCCGAATGGGCGTGGGAACAGGGCAGAAAGAAGATGGAAATGAACGGGTTAACACCGCTACGAGCCAGCAGAAGGAACGACCCGCGAGCACAGTCGACAACCGGGTGGTCGCTCGGCGGCGGTCGGTCGTCTGCTCGAAGTTCCTGCCCGGCTTCGACTTGCCGCTTGAATCCTAGGGACCGCTCGATCTGCTTTCGTAGAGGAGAGCTGGACGTCACATGTGAGTGGGCAGTTCTTCGATGATGGCGTGTGGTTTGCAGAAGACAGTCGAGTCTGAGTGGCGCCGGAAAGCTCGTCAGAGATCCTTGCTCAATCGCCCTTCTTTCTCGTGAGTAGTCGAATGGAGTGGGAGATCACTTACGCGTTCTTTCAGTTCAGTCGACTGTTCCGCCCACCGACCACTCGCTGACGTCCAGTTGGCGCCTGTTTTTTATGAAAAGATTTTAAGAGTTCTTCGTTTAACCTACCAACAACACAAATCCTTTTACTTCTTTTGTAAACCTTAACTTATCCATTTTGTCCGTCAAAAAAGTCTGTTTAGGGATGAGAGGGGCCCACAGAGCACTCCTAACGGCTTCTTACTGTTCTCTTTCGCCCTGACCTGTGTATCACTCCTTCAAGCAACGACAAAAGGGAACATCAAACAAGCGCGCTCTACCTGCTGCCGATGTTTCTTCGTTTTCTTTTGTGAAGTGCACGACTTCACGGTGATCCCCGCCTGACTGCCCGCTTCTTCTTTCTCGCTCGTCGGCGGTGGTTTCCGCTCCTCCGTCGACCACAACTCTTGACTGCTTTTGACGCAGTTTCCTAATTGAAAAACCCGAATAAACCCCAGCAATCTACTTTTGTTTCAAGGAGCCGAAAGGAGGCAGCCATAGACGTTCGCTTTCTTTCGTTCAAAGAAGCGACCGCATTCGATCGGATCTTATTCGGTAATCCACACGGGAAAGGGGCATACAAGGGGGAACACGAAGGAGAAGAGAGGGAACTTGTGGGCGCTCAGAGGAAGACGGCCGCCGCGAGCAGTCCGACGGTCGTGAGCATCTCCGGCGCCGTCCAGTGGGCCGACTGCTTGGCGGGCAGCTGAGTGACCGTCGAGGTCTTGGCGGGCGTCGTCTGGGCCGGAGTGGTGCTCGTGGCGGGGGAAGCGGTGGTCGTTTACTCATCGGTGCAGAAGTCCTTCGTGCAAGAGCAGAAATCCGCGTTCGGGTCGCAGTTGTCTTGACTGAAAGCATGCAAAAGTTGTTGGAGGGAAGGAGCACAAACCCAAAAGGAGGGCAACTGAACTGGTACGCGGCCTTGTAGACGCTGCAGACTACGCAGCCGTCTTCCTCCTGCCAGGGCACAGACTGACCCGTGTAGCCGTCCCAGTTCTTGTGACACTTAAGGGCGGAGACGACTTGGAGCGAGGCGGCGAGCAGGACGACGCCCACGAGCGCGGCGGAGAGCAAACGGGCCATCGGAACTGCAAAGACGAGCGGGGAGCGGCGGAACGAGCAGGGAGAGCGCCAAACGAAGAAATGCACCGACTCGCCCTCGCCTCCGTCTTTCGTCTTCTTCTTCATGCAAATTTTTTGCGTGCTGCCCACAAGCGAAGAGTCCGCCGCTATTTGTTTGGCTTGCGCGAAGAAGAGTGGTCCCTGGCGTGCTTCTTGTTCCTCTGGTCTCCCTTGCTTCATGTTTACAACAGCCCGCCCACCTCAAGTGCAGCGAGTAACCCAAATGACACAAACAACAGCCGTCTATCCACAACACGACAAGAAAGCGATCACTCATCCTTGTCCGAATCCCCCACTTGGATCGTCAATCTCGGGCAGACCTCCGCCTCCAGCGGGTACTCAACGGCGAGCTCCCGCCGCACGAGAGCGAGCAGGTGGCCCAACAGGTTCGTTCCCCTCCAATTGCGGGGATCAACGATCCGCCCGCAGTTCTCCGCCGTCTCGCGGCCGACGCCCGCGCCGAGCTGCCGGTCGGTGGGCACGGCGACGACCAGCGGCCGGCCGCCCGTTCACAGGAGGGCGAGACGCGCCCGCTAGTTCTGCCCGAACTTGCAGCGCAACACTTCGAGCAGCTTCTGGAAAGAATTGAATGGCCGAGATTCCCCACACTCACGGCGTGTTTGATGCGCTCCCACTCCTCCCGCTTCTTCGGGTCGAGCGTTCGGCCCGCCGCTTCACGACTTTCGGCCGCCAGCCGCCCGCCACAATGCGGAGGTCCAAGTCGTCGAGGCGGAAGTGGCGGGCGGCGGCGAAGAAGAAGGCGTGAGTGGCCGTGTGGAACTGCTCGCCTGCAAGCGCGGACTGGGGAGTTGTTGTGAGCAAGAAAGCGACCGACTGCACGAGGACGAGCGAGCGGCCGACCCGCCGGGCGAGCGAGTGAAAGCCACCCGTTCGCCCCAGGCAGTCGGAGTGTACGAGGGGAAGTCGCAGCAATAAGGAGCAGTCTTCATCCAAGTCGGACTGATCGGGCTGACCATTGCTTACATCAACGTTTAAAAGAAATCACTCACCTTCGAACTCGAACGGCGCCTCCAGCCAGAAGAAGTTGGAGAGGACGCAGCCGAAGCGGAAGAACGCGCCGCCCGCAGCACGCGCGGGAGGGCGTTCGGGGGCAGCCGGTCGAACTCCCGCTGCATTTGCTCCACTTCTTGCCCCTCCGACTGCTGCTCCAGCCACGCGTTCTTTGAATCGATGGCAGAGAGCGAGTGGTCGACACGGCGGAACATTCTGGAGCGACTACTTGACGATCGAGCCGTAGGATTTGTACAACGAGAACATGAAGAGAGATGTGCTGTCGACAGCATGCCAGTGATCGTTAAAGCACTGGTGAGAGAGAATTGGGTCCGCCTCCCTCCCACCAATTGAATTAATGCGGGCCGCCTCCGCCCGCTTGTTGGAAGAGCGTTTGAAACACGCCGATAGGGTTGGGCGGCGAGAAACCGAAAGGACTTCTCTTGCTCGCTAGAAGGAAGCAACTGCGGACCGAATCGACACTGCGGCTCGCAATCAGGACAGTCAGCAGGGGAACACCACAAACGGTACGAGCCGAACACAAAGAAGAATGCAATCGTCGTCTGGATCTGCGCTTACCGCATTTTCTTTCGCCTCGTTGATCGGTTGGTTTGCACAACCGACGACTGGACGCTGGCTTCTCTCTTTCTCGTTCTGCAGAAAACACTTCTGAACTTGCAGTCAACAACCAAGCTTCTCACTCCTTGCGCGCTCACCCCGAAGTTTATTCGTCGTCACAACCACAATTCAAACACCAGACACCCCCTCCGCTCGCACTCACTCCTCATCATCAACCCGCACCACCGCCGGGCGGTGCAGAGTGGGCGCGATCTCGGCCTCGAGCGGGTGCGTGAGGGCGAGCTCGCGGCGGACGGTGGCGAGCAGGTGGCCGAGCAGGTTGGTGCCCGCCCATTTGCGGGGGTCGCGGAGGTGCTCGCGGTCCTCCCGCCGCTCCACGCCCAGCCCGACGCCGAAGTGGCGGTCGTGCGGCGCGGCCTCCACCAGCGGCCGCCCGCCCGTCCACAGCAGCGCCAGCCGCGCCCGCTCGTTCTGCCCGAACTTGCAGCGCAGGATCTCCAGCATCACCTACGGCAGAGAGTTGAACGAGGGAGTTGTTGGAAAGTCGTGGAAAGGAAGACCAGTTCGGAGTCTCGTTACAGATGGACGAATAGCAGTGACACCCTTCCACGGCCCTCGTTCTTCCATGCCAGCCCGCCCACTCCCCACTCCCCAGCCCACAGCCAACCACGGAACTCACGGAGTACTTGGTTTCAGCCCACTCGAGCATCTTCAGCGGGTCCGCGGGCCCGTAGCGCAGGCGCTTGGCGCGCTGCTTGACCTCGCCGGCCGACCAGCAGCCGCTCGCGATGGCGGCGGCGAAGCGGCGGTCGTCGTGCAGGTGGGCGGCGGCGCAGTAGTACGCGTGCTCGGCCGTGTGGAAGCGCCAGCCTGCAGCGAGAGCGCGGGCATTCAACAGAGGACTCGACGGAGAACTCGCCCTTGTGCACGAACGGCGCGTCCAGCCGGAAAAAGTTGGAGAAGACGCACCACTGGCGGAAGAACGGCACGAACTCCTCGCCGCCCACCGTCCGCATCACCTCCGGCAGCGCGTCGGCGCCGAGGCGGTCGAATTCGCGCTGCAGTCGCTCCACTTCGCGCCGTCTGGCTTCCTCTTCGGTTAGCGGACCGAAGAACGGGGTGGGAGCGTTCATCTCGTTAGTTGTCGACTGAAAAAAGGGTTAGTGTGGGTGATAAGACAGACGGCAATGGGCAATTCGCTTGCTCAAGCGGACGGAGCTGGTCGCTCCCCTCGCCGTTAACGGGTCGGAACGAAGAGGAGTGTGGGTGGCCAAACGAGGAGCGTTCCGAAGCCCATTGACCGTTAAATCGATGCGGTGGGAAGGGGCCCGTTTGTTGTGGATTGGCGGAGTCATAAGCTTGTTACGCGTGAAGTGGTGTTGAATCTTAACGCGTTGTTTTGCTGACAAGCGGTGGGCGGAAACTATGGACGTGGCCGCTGGCTTCCGTCCACCCGTGCTGGCCAACATTCAGCTGCCTTTACCTCTCCACTCTTCTAACCGAATGGAGCAACAAAATGGCGCAATTCCCTCGACGGCCCTGCCGCCCCGGCTGATGGACGGCGAGAGCGCAAGCGTGCGACCGTTCGGCGACCGGCGCTGCGTCTTCAGCCCCGACTTCGAGTGCCCGACCGCCTTCTTCTACCGACGTGAGTGCCTGGGGCCCCGCGATGGGAGGACTGGAAAGAGCGTCGCATCTCACTGCCTTCGCTCGACTGCCGGGGGAGAACAGGCCGCTTTCTGCCGCATTCCTCCCACACTCACAGCAGCTCCACTTGCAGGCCACTTCTTCCGCACCGTCATGCACGCGTATTGTTGGGAGATGGGGCGCTGTTTCCGCTCGCCGGACCTTCAGCATTGGAGTCGATGGAGCAGCATCTCGGCCGCGATGCTCGCGGGACGAGCGCGTCTCGTCCTCCCGCCCACGGCTGGACGCGCTCGTGGCTGGGAGCGGAAGAAACTGCGGGTAAGTGGGCAGCGAAATGCCGGACGTGCTCAAAGAGTTGAGTCTTCCTTCGTCTAGCAGAAGGCACTCCTCTCACGCCCTTCTTTTAGGTGATGAAGCGGATCCTTTCCGCCAAGTTCGAAAGCACGCCGCAGTTGCGCGACGCCCTCTTCAGCACGCGGGGCGAGCGGCTCGTCTTCGCCGTCGAGGCGGACGGCTTTTGGGGCGCCGCCTGCCCGCCGACCGCCCACGCGGCGCTGCTCGCCGCCTCCTTCCCGGGCGCCAACCACCTCGGCCGCCTGCTCGCCGAGGTGCGCGACGAGCTGGCCGCCTTCTACCCGCACGAGTCCGCCGCCCACGCGCCCAATCAGCACCGATCGCTGTGTCTGGCGTTGAGACACGAGTGTCTGAAGTGCGGCGCCCGAATGTCTTGAATAAACGCTTGGTTTGCTCAGAAAGCAGGAGGTGTTTGGAGAGGATGTTTGGAGGAGTTGGAGCAACAGAGAGCAATCCTAATTCGAGTGAAGTTGCAAACCTTAGGTGGTTGTGGGTAATCCGGCGGCCTGTTGGTTCAAGTGTCAGAGCACGAGAACCCTGGTTTATTTGCTTCTTGCCTCCAACCGCCGTCGGACGAGAGCGGCCTGCAATCCGCTCGTCCGCGCATCTCCGCCTTTTGCCCGTCCAGTTGATGTTTCTTTCTAACAAGCCGAGTCTCTGCCTCCATCTCTGGCCAGCCGGCAACCTCGCAAACGAATCTGGACTCTTTTATTTCACCTTCCTTTGCATGTCGCTCGATTCACCAGACGGGTGCACATTGAAGCAGTCACTCCATGAAGAGCGAGTTAGACAGCACGCGGTAGCCATTGACAAAAACAACCCCCCTTCATCGCCTGCTTGCCGCCTTCCGCTCGTCAATTCAAACCGCCGTGAGAAGCCGCAAAAAGCTTCAAGCCGGCCGTCGATCCCACAGCAATTAAATAGAAGAGTAGTGGGAACCGCCTCAACGAGCAAACACCCAACCGCATTCGATTATGCACGCCCCCGCTTGAACGGAGCAGCGGGATGCGGAAGCCGCCGGCCGCTGCTTCGATTCGCCCGCCGCCCGAATGGCCGCCGACCCGACGGCCCGCCGCTCAACGGGGCGGACGCGGGTGTTCGCGGGGCGCCGTCGAGCCCAACAGCCGCCCGCTGGAGTGCCATCGCTGCGGCTCCTCTGCCGGCGAGTGCTCCGGAACGGTGTGGATCGTAAGTGGCCGCCCATCGACCGATTGCAGGGCGCCTTCCGCCTGCTGCGGCCCGTCCTCGCGTCCTGCACGAGCGGCGGCCGGCGGAAGCCCGTAGACGCCGCACTGGAGGAGCAGCTGGACGAGTTGCGGGCGGCACACGTGCGGAAGAGCTTCCCCAAGGCGACCGACCGGCGGGCGTTTCGAGTGAGTCGCCCCCTTCCGCTCTCATCCACGCGCTCGTTCTTCAGCGTTTGTGCCGCGAACAAACCGCGCGGCTTCGGCGAGTCGCCGCCCGAATCAAACGGAAGACGCGGCGGGCGGCGGCCGGCAAGAAGACGACTCAACCGACGAGTGGGCGGAAGAGACGGTCGAAGCGAACAACGCCCGCGTCTTCTGGACAACACGTGCAAAAATGCCTCCCTGAAGTCGCTGCGGATGGCGCTCTAATGCGGCAGCGAGGGGCGGGCAGGCGGCATAGAATAAACCGAATAGAGTGCAGTGCCCGCTTGAGGCGGCGGAAAGGAGAGTGGCCTGCTTTCGGCCTTCTTTTCCTCCGACCACTGCACGCTTCCTCGTCGTTACTGCAGTCGACAACCGAAAGAAGATTCGTGGCTGTCGTGAAGCTGCAATTGAAGTGGCCGGGTCCACCAGTGGGGTGCGGAGGATTCGGCTGCCTCTTGCTTCGTGAGCGGAACACGAGAGACCGTCCGCTCGTTCGTTCCCGAACAGCTGGTCTCTTCCTTGCTTACAACAGCGTTCTCTCCGGCCGCTTTCCTTGGGGCGGTCTGCGGTTGTTAACCCCCTAAGGAGAGTTTATTCCAGCTCCCGACCAACGCAGAGCAAACAAAAGAAGAAAGAACGAGCGGGATCACGTGCTCTCGACCTCCGCAGTCGATCGCACGACCGTCGCGGGCAGCAGGACGACCGCCCGCTGCGGTCCGGCCGTTGAGAGGACCTCGCCGGTCGCCCGCTCGTGTCTCTTCATGCGTCAACAGCACACGCCGCCGACCACCGAGGCGATGAGGAGGAACGCGAGCAGGCTGCAACGACAGGGATGAGCAGAGGGGTTTGAGACCAGCGACTCACATCCCGAACCCGATGAAATGGCTGTTCCACCACGATGCGACGTCCATTTCTCTTGGGCGAGTGGGGAGCCGCCGATTGCCGAGTCGTCCGTCGAAAGCGAGTGAGCAAGTTGGCCTACCGCTCGTTTTCTCACGCAAATTTGCCGTCTGGATCGAGCAGCTCTTCGTCGTCTCCCATGCAAACGTCTTCCACCGTTCCGCTCGTTCGAGCGGCGAAAAACGGTGCGTCTGCGACGTCCGTCGCCTAGCGAGTGAGAAAAAAACGTGGATTTGATTGACAGACGGCGTTCTCTTGCCTCCTACTCCCGCTCGAGCTCTCAACACAAATCTTTGAGAAGGCAAAGATCTATTGGGCTTTCACTCAAAGTTCATTCGCGTAACAAAAATTCAAAGACAACACATGACAACAACAATGTCAGTTGAGAATGGCCCCGATAAACTCGTTGACAAGGCTTCCATTATGGACGATGAAATCGTCCGTCCACTCGGGCAGCTCGACGATCGCCCGCGCGTTCTCCTTGGCGAACTTCAGCACTTTCGCCTTGACGTCTTTGAGGTGCTCGTGGGCGAAGACGAGCTTCAGGCAGTCGAGCACGTTCTCCAGCGACAGGTGCTCGAGGATCGAGTCGATGCGCGTCTCCTGAAAGACGGTTGAAGAGGAGGAGAGTGAGCGAACTTGCCTGCAACAGCTCCAGGTTGTAGAAGTCGGCGGCGGGCAGCAGTTGGCGGTCGCATGATTGCAGGCCGCTGACCTCGCCTGTGTACATGAACTTCAGGACTTGCCCGACGACCTCAGCAGGGTAGTTCTTTACCTCGACGACGCCCGTCCGCTTCTCCTTCGTGTCGTGCGTGAACATTCGCCGGAAGTAGTCGGAGCGGGAAACGAGAACAAACTTGTGGACCTGCAAGAGGAAAAGTAAGAGGGAACACATCAACGAGAACTCGCCTTGAAGACCCGCCCGCCGACATGCAGCTCGACGTCCGCGAACTGCTCGTCGCCGAACATTGCGGACGCTTGTTCGAACATTTTAGCGACCAATTGATGTCTCCTGCGACGAGGAGAATCGGAAGGCAACGGCACAAAGCCGACAACATCGATCTGGCAGCACAGGAACAGCGGGCCGCTTCCCGCGTGGTCTAGAAAGCAGTATAGATAATAGCTTTTGTTCCATCCGTGTTGGGCTTCCGTTTTGAATTCCTTGTCGTATGCTGCAATATTTTGTTCGTTGCGTCGTCGGAATAATTAACCGTACCGTGTTCGTAAGCTTTGTTCCCGTTTTGATTCTCAAACCACAGCTTAAAATTAAGCCGCGCAGACGAGTAGTCATCAAGTTGGCGACACGCCAGGTAATAACTGCTGTACGGATTCGGTGACGTGTCTTTTGCAGCAAACACGAGGCCGAACTCCGCGCCGCTGACAACAAACGCATCACTATTCCACGTCTCTCCAACAGCAGCAGCGTTTGCACTAACGCGAAAATTGGGGACTTCCCAGCGGTAGGAGGTGCGTGTGGACATGATAGGCAGGAGAGCAACTTGGAAGGAATGCGTTGAAGAGTGAGTAAACTGGTAAACATGCGTGAAACAACTCAGTCTGCCCACCGGTCGGACGAACGCTCACAAAAAGGCGACTGGGGAGTGGAAGTGGGTAGCGGCGAGGACTCCCGTCCGCTTTTATTCGCTCCCGTTTGACCCACGCCCCAACCCACGCCGTTCGCGTGTGCCGCGGCCCATGAGAAACCTCCGCGCGGTACCCACTGCTCGAGTGGTGAGAAGCTCGCTTGGTCGGGCGGCGGTCGACATGATCGGTGATTGCGCCTTCCAAGAGATCAAAGGTCGCGAGACGCACAAACTGTAAACAACTGCTAGTAGAGTGCTAAACACTGCTATCTTCAAAACAGCGTTGATTCGAGCTATCGAAATTAAGTGAAATTAAATAGCGTTGAGATTTCTGTCAAACCATCGCATAGCGTGCACATGCCGTCCCGTTCAGTGCATTCCTCTCTCCTCACGGTCACTTGCACAACCCTCTTCCCACTTCTCCGAGTCGTTCGAAAGTGGCACGTGCGGGCGGGCGCGTGTTTCGTGTCATCGATCCGCTTTTTCGTAAAAAACGCGCGGCGTGTGGATTTCGGCGGGCGGGCGGCGATGACGCGACGCGCGTGAACTTGATCCCAATCCTCCGGCTCGCCGTCCGCCGCCTTCCTTCTTCGGCTATTCGTCGTCGTTCTTTTTACTCGGCGAACATCTCCGCTCGCTCCTCCGCATCCCGCGTGCTGCACACTCTTTTTTGCACTCGTTCGTGTTCGTCGTTGTTAACGAGTGATTGAAGACTGGCGGGCGGAAGAGTGGACGGGAGGAAGTCTGCAGTCGATTGATTGAACGAGAAGCGTTCGAATCGAGTAGATGGACTCGTTTGGTTGTTGCCACTGGCATTTTGTGTTTGACGTTCTGGATTTGAATTTCAA
This sequence comes from Aphelenchoides fujianensis, assembly GCA_024699865.1. Lineage (NCBI taxonomy): Eukaryota > Metazoa > Nematoda > Chromadorea > Rhabditida > Aphelenchoididae > Aphelenchoides > Aphelenchoides fujianensis. Next base: position 1,027,889 of record JAMPIO010000008.1, on the reverse strand, counting down.
TGAGCGATTACTCGCTCACCTAATCGTCTGTTCGCTCGTCTGCCGGTAATCCCCGCATTTCATTCGTCTGTGACTTCCGGACGACCGCCCATTTCACAGTTTTGCTTGTTTTGGTTACCACAAACGTCTACCGATCACTCCGATCGGAAGAAACCAGTTCGTGTGTTGGTTTTTGTGGCCGAAAACTAAAAAGTGGACGTCGTTCGATCGCCCGTCCGGAATCGTCGTCGGATTTCCGAGTCGACCGGCCGACACGCGGCGATGACGATTCTGTTTCGAATGTTTTCGGTCGTGTTCTTTCGCCTCCAAACTGGTTTATGTCAACAAGACGAAGCAGGAGAACGAGGAGGAAGGCGGAGGGCAACGCTTCCTTCCTCCTTCCAAAAATGACCAACGCCAACAAGCTCTCACTCGCTCCTTCCTCTTCCTCCTTTCCGCCTGCTCATCTCCCGCCCGCTCGCCCGTCCGGCGAGCGCCCGGCGGCGGCGACCACTCGTCTTCCGTCCGTTCGTTTTCACTTCCGATCGCCGCCGTTCGCCATCGCGGCTTCTTTTCGTTTCGCTCGCCCTTCCGTCCGGCTCGCCCGGCGGCTCGCTTGTGCAATGCAGAGCTTCCGTGGAATTCGTTTCACTTTCTCCTTCGTCGGTTGGGCTGGGGATTTCAATGCTGTCCACTGCAATCGTTCTGTCTTGACTGCTTCTTTTGATGCTCTCGTCTTCACTCATCGTTCCAAATCCACTCGCTCACAGCCACCCATCTTCTCGTCAAGTCGCTCGTACATCAACCTTTGACTTACCCTTTTACTCGCTCGTAGTTGTTTGTTATGCGCGTAATCAGCGATCAAAACGCGACGGTCACAGTCGAGCCGCTCGGATTTTCCATCCAATTTACGTAATTCGGGGTCCTCCTCGTCGAGGCGAGGTGTGCAGCGAGCGGACGGAGCGGCGGCGAACTACGTCGGTCGGGCGTCTCGTTCGGGTGCGCGGTTTAAAGAACTCGTTTCTTGTTCGCGTCTTGGGCGCCTTTTGCGGATCTCCGCCGCCCACGCGCGCATCTTCTCGTTAATCGTCGCGTCGCGGATCAATTGCGACCGTCCGGCGGCGGCGGCGGCGGCAAGCTTTACGGTCTCCAACCGAAGCCGCAGCCGAGCGAACGAGCCGAGCCGAGCGGAGGAACGCGCAGGGCGGAACAAACCGAAGGGAAATGTGCAAAGAAAAAGAAAGCAGAAGATTGCGCATCGCCTTCTTCCCAAAACAATGAATCGACGCGTGCGGCTCATTGATTTCTGTCGGCAAACAGGCGACAGCTAGCGAGAAGGCGGCAAGATGCCCAACTCGGTCGTTTGCCCATCGGAGCGGCGCCATACTAAAAAGAACGCCGGCCGGCAATCGAGGCGGCGATTGCGCGTCGATTCTTGCAGCCGAAACGAGTTTGCAGCGGCTTGGAACACGCGATGATCTCATCTCTTCGGTTCTTCTTTTTGTTCTTTGAGTACGAGGAAAGAAGCGGTGCATTCTACAGGGGACCCGTGTCTTGGGTGCACGGGTTCGTCCTTCAACGGAGTCTTTTCTGAATGGTTCAAGCAACTCAAAGCAGAAGGATCACAAGCCGCATCCCGAAGCGGTTCTCGTTGAGGCAATCCTTGTGCTCTGCTCGCAACCCTCGGATCGAACCGAACGGGTTCAGCCGACCGGCCGCCATAAAGACCGAAGGGTTCAAGCGGCGCTCGGCGGAAAGAAGCGGCGAGATCGTCGCGTGTTTGCGTTTAATCTGTTCCACTCGACCCGACTCGAAGGGCGGATTCCCGCTGTGCCGCCGGTTGCCCGGAGAGGCGGGAATGTTGCGATCAATGGCATCGCGACGGCAATTAATTGCGGTCGTTGAACTGAACCGAAGAACAAAGAACAACAAGAAGCCATGCAGCGATCGCTCGCTTTTGATGGCTGCAAGGAGGGCTGTGGTTGCGGCAAGCGGTAGTGATTTTCTTATCGATTACCATGTTAGTCAACAAAAGCCATTACGATCGTTTGATCGTTCTGCCGAAGAAAGGCCGACTCCAATGCCGCCACTTTACTGAACGCATTTGTCTAGACGACGGCTTGCTTCCTTCCGTGTTCAAACAAACAAGACGCCCGATTGTCGCCGATCGGTCACGCGTTACCGCCTTCCTTTTCGTTCGATCGCTCGCTTGTTTGGTCGTTCGGAGTGGCCGGCCGAAACTGATTGGATTTCCGGTCGACTGATCGCCACTCCAAACGGCTCGCAGAGGAATGCGTGCCCGTATCGCCGCGTCGAATTCCTTTCGACCGTCTGCTGCAACTTGTGATTCATCGCCGAAGAATGACGTTCTGTTGCGGAATGTGTGAATCCTTTCGTTCAGACGACGGAGCGAATTAGAGTCCGTGACGTAGGATTAACGAGAGGTCATCGCCAGTTCTTTATGAGTCGTCGCAGTTCGCAACGGATTCATTCGATTCATCTTGCCATTAAAAGCGATTGTATTCGGGCGACACGAACTCATCAACCGCGGAATGATCTCTTCAATTGACTTTTCATTGAACTCCGTGACGATTGGTCAATTCCGACATGATTCGCCTCACCATCTCCGTTACTCATTCAACAGACTTCTCTACGGAAACAAACGCACTCGTTGATCTCCGGATTACTCATTTCTTCGCATCTCATTTGGTCGACATCTGCGCGGCTTCTGTTTGCAATCAACGCGGATGCCGGCGGAGCAGACGGCGCGGCGGTGGAAAGCAGCGCGCTCGAGCGGAAGGATCGACGCCGCCGCCGCGGATTCCAAATCGCGAAACGTCGCGCGGATTTTCCGCTTGTTTTTTTGCGGCGGCGACGTCTTCCGCGCGCCGCCGCTCTTGCCGTTGCTTCGTCTCGTCGCGAGCCGATTTGCTTCGCGCGCGCTCCCGCCGTCGCCGCGTTGACCTCTCGACCTTCACCGCCGCCGCCGTCGGCGCGGAATAGCGCCGCCAGAAACCATGGCGAGCGGCGCGTGATCTTCTTCCCGAAAAGAAGCGCGCGGAAGATCCCGACGGCGGCGGAAATCGAGCGGCTTCCGCGCGGATTTGCGAAATTCGCCCGACTTCTTTCCGCGCTTGCATTCCGCGCCGCTTTTTTGTTTCGTAGAGCGCCGAGGAGTTTCGAGACAACGGCGGCGCAAAGAAGTGGGTGAACCGCAACGACTCCGTTTGTTTTTTGGTGACTTCATCGCAAGCCGCTTCGATTCGCGCAGAGTCCGGCGCGCGGTTCGGTCGACGTTGTGCGCAAGGGCTTCGTTCTGTTACCGCCGCTTCTGCGTGGTTGCTTCACGTCGACCGTCGCGAGTCACCGCGTCGACGGGGCTTCTGCGTCGTTTTTTAATTACGCGGCGGCGGTCGCCGGTTCGGCGCGTCTTCTCCGCTCCGTTCGCCTCGTCTTCGTTTTCACGTTCCTTCCTCACGCTTCCTCACGCACGGTCCGGAGCGAAGAAACCGCGCGGCTCGTCTTGCTCGACGCTCGACGTCGATTCCGCACTGGAAAGAAGCGACTTTTTGGAATCTTTTGCTCGTTTTCTGGGCTAATCAACGGACGATCAAGCGACGAGTGTGGAGCCCTTTTTCTACTGCAAGTGGCGTTTGATTCAACGGTTTTTTGCGTTGTTTTCTGGTCACTTCTTCGTTTACTCGACGTTCCAATCGATGGCAACATTTTTTCGTTCGTTTATTGTTTGTTTCTTGCGCGCGACCTTGACGCTTCTCGTAATTTTTTGTAATTGACGCCGACGCCCCCGACGACGCCCGCCCCGTCGCGATTTGATTGAAGGTGGTGGACGGTTTGGTGTCGGGTTTTCTCGCTACCGCATTTTCGCTCCGCCGTTCCTTTCGGCGTCATTTTGCTTTCTTTCTGACGAACGATTGTCGACGAGAAAACGGAACAATTTGCAAAGATGGGCGGCGCGGTCAAACTCGAACCTGATGGACGTTTCTTTACGCTTCGATCGCACTTTTCGGTGGATCGAACGATTCTGTTTGGAGGAGATCGACGTTGTTTTTGCACAAAAGCGATTTCGAGCAACGAACGTGAACGCGCGGTCAAACGCTCGCTTCAACGCTCCTTCTGGTCGCTGTTCGAACTTCCCGTTTTGTGTAGGTAGTTTGGACGTAGATAGCGTGACGTTTCGAAGTCTCCTCCGCACACTTCGAAGGCTTTATTTCTCTCGTCGGCCACCATCGCTCCACGTCTTTCTCGTTTGCTTTTGTTCTTGCGGCTTGCGACGAGACGTGCAACTCGCCGCCCACTCACCGTCGATTTTGGCTCGATTTATTACGCGGGTGAACGTCAACGGAAGACGTGAATCAACGCAGGAGTCACCGCCGTCGCCGCTTCTTCACGTTTACCTCCACCGCGCGGCGTCTTCCGTTGCACGTTGCGTCGAGTTGCGTGGCGGAGATCCGCCTTTCCGCTCGTTTTATCCGCCCGCGCGCCCCCAACAAACCGCTTCCTTCCGACGGGACGCCTCGCAATTAATTTTTTGCGTCTCCGCGCCGCCCGTTTCCGCTCCGCCCGCCGCCGTCGTCGTTCGCGCGCTGACGGCGGCCGGCGGCGACGTTGGAGTTTGCTTCTCGGCGGCTCGTCGGTTATGATTGCGTAACATCGCGACATCTGCGGAAGCGACGTGCGGCAGGAGGGCGTAATGAGAAGGAGCTGGAGCAGTGTAAATGATAGGTGTGCATAAAGTAGAGCTGGAGCAAGCTGTTGACTCGTCCTTGGGCTAACAGTAAAGCACCCATCGTCTTCGACCAGCCTGTTCCACTCCTCCGTCGACCTCCATCAATCCTTTCGATCCAAACCGATCCTCTTTCTCAAAACAAAGCCCGTCTTATCACTTCGAGCAATTTTTCTCGTTCTTTCCGCTGCCCATTGTCTCCGAGCCGCCGAGCCTCGCGGTCATGCTCGCCGATCTCACGAGTCGCGGCGCGTCGCAGTCGACGGCGAGTGCGCGCGGATTCGTTCGGTTTGATCGAGCGGTCTTGCCGCCCGTCCGCTCACCTCCCGCCCGCACTCACTCACTCACTCAAACGATCGAGCTTCCAAGCAACCGGTAGTTGCTCCCACTTATCACCTCCGCCTTCTGCTTTGCACCTCGCCCTCCGCCCGCCCCTTCCGCCGCCGCGAATTCGGAGATCCTCGACAATCGTCGCGCTGATTGATGAGCTCGCGGCGGCGCCCACGGCGTTCACGAAGCCGAGCGTGCGGGCGAGGACTTTCGAGCCGTTGGGGCCATCCGTTGGTTTGTGGCTCGTTTTTATCCGCTAGCTTTTGTTTTTACCGCCACAGCAGTCTACCGTTTGTCTACCCTTTGCGTCTACCGTTGATAAAAACAAACCTATTGCTTTCCTTTGTTCATGAGATCCATCGCTTCAACTGCAACGAGCGGATGAGTTTTTCTGCTCGCTTTCGATCGAAAGATCAGAGATGTGGGCGGGATTTGGACCTCCTCCCCATCGTTCGTTCCCTCTGCTCTCTCGTGTCACCGTCGAGTGAGTGGAGTAGAGGGCGGATCGAGTTTTTCTTTGCGCGGCCTTGATAAGCGTGGAGCGAGGGCGCCGGGCGGCTTAAATTCGAGCCTACACGCGAGGGATCACTCGATTGTGCGCCCGGTTCAAGGTTATCTTATCGCTGATGAGTTGCTTGTTGAGAGGTGAGAGGTGAGAAGGTTATTGCTTCAGTTCATTGAGTGCTTCTGCAAAACGGTGCTTGTTCGTCTTATTGGGGTGGAGTCCTGTGTTGATTTCTGAGGGAATTCTGCAGGTTTCACGCGAACTTCCGGTCCTCTTCTCCGCTTACACTTCCGTTACTCCACCACTCCCGATCAACCCACCTTCACCCTCGCGATCAACACACTCACCTTCTCGTTCACACCTCCGTTTCCTCGTCGTGTTTTCGATTCACACCGCGCGAAACGAACGGAATTTGCGTGTTGCAGCGAGCGAATCGAAACGGACGGACCGGACGGACGGGAACGACGCCGCCCGCCGCACCGCTCGACCCCACCGCCCACCCGCCGCGTCGACGAAAAGCGGAAGGAAGCGGAGGAACGTTGCCAACCAACCGGTTGCTCCACGTCGGCGTTTCGCTTTCGATTGCGGGAGTTCGTCAACGCGTTTCGTCGAGACGTTTGATTCGAGCGTGCGTTTGATTCGACTGGAGCGTTCCATTCGAGCGCCACGATGAGGAATCTCGTGGCTTTGGTGAGTTCCTTTGGATTTCGTCGGGTTTAGCAAGCTGCCTGGTAAACGCAGAGGGTGATTCGAGAACTTGTCGCAAATTCACGACTGCTTCTCTTCAAAACACTCTGAACCATTGGTCGTTGCTCATTTTCCCCTCGCGTTTCGTTCAACCCGCATTTGATCGCTCCGTTCAACCCACAGTTTATCTCCTCCGATCCAAAACAAACGACCCCCGGCGAAATGGTCACGGTTTCGTTTCGAAAATCCCCGTCCGCTCGATCAAACGCGCATGCGATAAACTCGGAGGTCGTTGCGGGCTGAACCGAACGGAGTGGAACGTTCGTTTCGCTGCGATCTTCGGCGATAAAACGGCGGCGATCTTTGAAGAACGAAGGTTCCTCGCAGGGATCTCCGTTGCTCATCGTTTTGTTGCCTCCGATCCCCGCCGTTCATTCCTTGCGAATTCCAAAGCAAACTACGAACGAAAAGGCGGTTTCGGATCGACGCCGTCGGCTCAATCGTCCGCGTTGCCCCGGGCGTCAAAACAAACCGCCGGGGATCGCGGGCGGTTCGAAACGTCAACGCGAAGCTCAAAATTTTCGCTCCACGACCGTTGGCGTCGCTCCAGACGGCCGCCGGTGGACGGGCGGAGGCGAGCGAGCGGACAATCCGCACCGCCGAAGCTCGCTGGGCGCGGGAGGAGCGGGTTACCTTCGGCTTGAGGCAAAAACAGGATTTGGATCCCGTGTGCTGCAGCGGAGAAACAAACAGCGCCCACCTGCCCCGCGGCTCCGCCGTCTAATTGCGTAACGCAGCGATTAGCCCTCGAGGCGAGTGGACTTCAAGAAATTTCGAAACACCTTTGATCGTCCCACCTGTTCAATGATCAAAGATCAATCGGCAGCTGCAAGGGGGATGAAATCGATTAGTGAAAGGAAGACGATTGAACTCGAATGTCGCTTCAGATATCGCAGCTTCTGCTGCTGCTCGCCGGCCTCTCGCTCGTGATCTCGGCCCTTCCGCAGCACGCGCCCACGCCCGTCGGCTATGCCGCCGCTCCGCCGCACTACGGGCAGCAGTTCCAAGCGCGCGGCGCTCCGGTGCTCCGACCTCAAGCCGGGCCCGTGCCGGTGGCGCCCGGCCGCGCCTTCGGCTACAACATCCAGAGCGGAGGCAACGGAGTCGCCGGCGGCGGTCCGGTCGCCGTCCAGCCGCAAGTCGGCAGCGCGGTCGGAGTCGTCGGAGGCGGCCAGTCCAGCGGCGGCTACGACTTCAACCCCGTCCTTGCGGGCGGCCAACGCGGCGGTGCGGGCATCAAGGCGCGCATCAACGAGCGCGGCTTCCAGTACGCGTCCACCTTGATCGCTCCGATCCTCGACCAGCAGATCCGCTCGGCGCGCATCCCGCCCATCTCCCAGTGCATTCCGGAGGTTCGTTCTTCCATTGAAGCCTTTTAATCGCTCGTGTTTAAAGGTCAATGGCTGCATTCAAGTGTACAACCTGTACGTGTCGCGCTATCGTTGCCCGCAACGAGTGGTCGTCTACCCGGCGCCCCCGAATCAGATCGTCATCGCTGTTCAGAACATGGACATTGGGTTCGTTCTCCATCATCCTTCTGCTATCATCTCACGAGGGTTGCAGAGTCACTGGAAACCTCGGCGGTCAAATCAACATCCTCATTCCGATCGCCGTCACTGGCATCATTCAAGTCAACGCTCATCAAGTGCGTCCATCTCTTTTGGCTTCTTTAATGAGCGGTGTTTGAGGTCTCGGCGACCGTCGCCCTCACGGTCGAGCGCACGCCCACCGGCGGCGTGGCGCTGCGACTGGCGAGCTGCCAGGTGACCGTCGGCTACCTGGACGCGTACATCGAGAACGGCGGCCTTGTGGGCGACATCGCCAACAGCCAGTTCCGAGTGAGCAGTCAAAAGAATGTGCAGATGTAAAGAAGGGGAATTGCAGGGCCGAATCTCGAGCCAAATCCGTCAAATGCTGCCCAGCCAGATCTGCGGCCAGCTGCCCAACATCATCAACACACAGCTGAACAGCAAGCTGACCTCGCTGCCGCAGACGATCGCGTTGAACCAAATCCTGAGCATCGCCACCGGCGCCTTCGGTTTGGATCAACTGGCGGGAGGCGGCGGTCAGTGCGCGTCCTCGTGCGGCGGTGGAGGCGGTCAGTCGGCCGCCGTCACCGGCGGCTCCCAATCGCAGCAGCAAGGAGCGGTGGCCCCCGCCCCGGTTCCGCAACGCCCGTACGCCAGCCCGTCGATCGTGAGCCCGCCGCGCGCGCCGCTCCCGCCTCCGCCCGCTCCCGCTCCGGCGCAGCAGTCGGGCGGCCAGTACGCGGAGAAGGCGCCCGCCGCCCCGCAGCCGCCGCCGGACGCGCCGCCCGCCGACCACAGCGGCGACAACATCTCGCCGCCCGGCTACTCGTCGTCGACCAACTCGCGCAAGGTCACCCGCGTGTTGGCGTCGGGGGTCACGCGACAAGTGAGTTATTTCGATCGAACGATCGAAAGCAACCGCTCGTTGCAGGAAGTCCGCCCGTTGGCCCGCCCCGGCGGCACGTTGGTCTCGCACACGACGAAGCGCGCCGTTGGGCCCGCTCGACCGAAGCGCGCCACTGCGGTCATTGCACGTCCTCGCGCTTTGGCCCCGTCGCCGAACCACGTCATCTTCGCCGACCCGAACGCTCCGAGCCCGTGCGACAAGTGCCCGCAGTCTGGCGGGTCGCAGTCCCCCACTTCGTTCTTGTTGACGTTGGCCAAGTCGCTGGATCTCGTGCGTTCACTCTTCAGATTGGAATCGAATCAATGCGGTTGTTTAGAACAAACTGAACAACCTGCACCTGACGATCCAACTGCTGCAAACGTACGCGACGTCCAACGACTTTACGATCGAGCTGAACGGCGAGTTCTCGCCTCAAGGTTCGTCCACACGCAAGAGATCAAAGCAATCGAACTGATTTGTTTGCAGGCCAAGGCGGCACGCCGTTCGGACCGTTCCCGATGCAATTCCCGCAGGGAACCGGCGGCAAGATGGCCGATGCCCTGATCAGCGACTACACGCTCAACTCGCTCTTCTACTGGATGCATCGGTTGGTTCCCCTTTTGCAAAGCGACTGTTGACTGTGGGCTTCAGCGTCGGCTTCCTGACCTTCCGAATTGGACCCGAGACGCCGAAGATCGGCGAGCTCCTGAAGACCACGTGCTCCGAAGACGAGGACGACACGGGCATCGAGGATCACGGCGTGGAGGTGACTGCTGTCTAGTGAATTCTATTGATCGTTCGGTTCAGTTGGACGAAGAGAACTCGGGCAAACGCATTCGCGTCAAGCGACAGGAGGAGGAGGGCGGCAGTTTGGCCGACTTGGGCATCTGCTTCGGCGACATCCTGCCGGCGGTGCGCGAGAAGTACCCCAACCAGAAGATCGTCATCAACATTCACACCTCCCAAGCACCGTCCGTTGTGTTGAGCTCGAGGAATGGCGGTTCGTCTCATCAACTTGTCGCTTTCATTCGTTCGGTTGCTGCAGGCATGGCGACGATCACGCTCGTCGCGGACGCCGACTTGTCGATCGAAGCGACCGGCGAGCGCGTCGGAACGATCAACATCAACGTCGTTGCGGACATCACGATCTCCACCACCGGTTTGTCTCGCCTTCGGCGCTCAATCGATGAAACGAATTGCAGGCGGCCGACTGAGCGGCCACGCGGAGATCACCCAACTGCAGCTGCGCGACACCACCGGCTCGTTGGGTCTGCCGCAGGACGCGTTGGACAATTTGGGCAATCTGGGCAAGGAAGTCATCCAGAAGGTGCGTTCTCTTGCGGATTTCTTTGATTGATTGCTTGACTGCAGGCCGGAAACGACGCCCTGGAGAAGGGCATTGCGCTCAACATCCCGTCGAACATCGGCGGCCTTCCGATCTCGCTGGTCGATCCCGAGATCCACGTCACCGACCACGCGATCTACGTGGCGTCCGACTTCACGATCGACCCGTCCGGCCTCCAGTCGCTGTTGGGCGGTGCGGGCGGAGGCGGCGGCGGCTCGTGCCCCAGCCGGCGACGGAAGAAGCTGCACTAAGCCGTGGAATGCTCGTGCATTCGGCTGCTTTCTTCTGCTTCTTTTTCTGCTTTCAATCGGGTCCGTGCGGAGTGGAGCGGCACGAAGCAGTCGGACGAAGAACAACGAGAACGTTCTTCCCCCGCTTTCTTCCGTCTGCTCCACTGCGCCTGTTCCTCTTGGTTTCTCCCACTTCTAGGCATCGTAGTCCATAGGATCCTCTTTGTTTCTTCTTCAGTTCATTGAGTTCTCTCATTTTCTTCTAATTTCGATCCCTGCAACCAGCACAACACAGCGACGGCACGATCCCGGTTAGTCGAAAACACGCCACCTTTTTCCGTTGGTAACTGCGGCCTCCACTTCCGCCTTTCGATCACCTCCCGCCTTTCGCACAGCCGCCTCCCTTGGAATCCCAAAAAGATTTTGTGTTGCTCAAGATGCCATCAGTTGTCTCTCGTAATCCTAAGTGTAAAACTTCTATTCGTTCCGTTCTTTCGTCCATGATGAGCTCGTGCCTTACTCTTTCTTTTCGATCGATGTAAATGACTCCCATTTTATTCGTTTTGTAATAAACTTTCGATTGAACGTTGAGTGACGAGTGCTGGCAGTCGCAGGGGTTGTCGAGAGTAACAACTGAATGATCACGAGCGGTGGGATTATGTCTACTGTTTTGTAACATCACTGTTCTGCTTTTGCTTGCAGTTGTCTACGATTTGCGCTTTCTGCGACCTTTGATCATTTGGAAGGCGCAATCTGCGATCAGTCCGCGCCCGGTCCGTCCGCGCGAGGTCCTCACCACTCGAGCGGTAGGAACCGAGCGGAGGTTCCTTATGTGCCGCCGCAAACGCGAGCGGCGTGGGTGGGCGCGTGGGTCAAGCAGGAGCGATTAAAAGCGGGGTAGAACCCCTGCCGCTTACCCACTCGCCTCTTTGGTCGCCGCGTTGTCTTGCTCGTCCATCCGATCGGTGAGAAAAGTGAATTATTTTTTCGAACACTCCAAGGACTGATCCCGTTGTCCGAATTCCTTGCAGTTCGCTCTTCTGCCCGCCATGTCCACGCGCACCGCCTACCGCTGGGAAGTGCCCGACTTTCGCGCTCATGCGGAAGGCGCTGTGCTCGGAGAGAAATGGAAGAGCGATCCGTTCGATCTCAACGGACTATTCGGCGCGCAGTTCCAACTCGTCTTCGTCCCGAATGCCCTCATCGCTAGACAGAATCCTTTGAGCAGTTTCTATCTGAACTGCCTTCATCTCAGCGACCACAAAACTGTTCGCGTTCGTTTCGAGTTGTGGTTTGAGAACCAATGCGGGAGCAAAGCGTACGAACAGGGTACGTTTGGCTATGCCGATGCCGGCCGGATAAAATATTGCAGCGTACGAAGACAGCTTTGTGACGGGAGCCGAGCACGGTTGGGAGAACAAATACTTCGTGCATCGTTTCCAAGATCACGCAGGAGATGGACCGTTGTTTCTGTGCTGCGACATTGATCTCCTTGGTTGTCTGCCATTGACTTCTATGAGTCGAAAAAGACAGCACTTGGTCATTAAAATGTTCGAAGAAACAGCTGCGATGTTCGGCGACGAGGAGTTCTCCGATGTGGAGCTGCACGCGGACGGGCGGGTCTTCAAGGCGAGTTCACTTTGAATCAAGCGACGCGATCACTCTTCTCTTCTTGCAGGTCCACAAGTTCGTGCTGGTCTCTCGCTCCGACTACTTCCGCCGAATGTTCACGCACGACACGAAGGAGAAACGGACTGGAGTTGTCGAAGTGAAGAACTACACGGCCGAAGTGATCGAACAAGTTTTGAAGTTCATGTACACGGGCGAGGTCGACGGCCTGGAGTCCTGCGATCGACAGCTGCTGCCCGCCGCCGACTTCTACAACCTGGAGCTGTTGCAGGCGAGTTCTCTGGCTCTTTCTTACGAGTGGCTTGTTTCAGGAAATGTGCATCGACTCGATCCTTGAGCACCTGTCGCTGGAGAACGTGCTCGACAGCCTGAAGCTCGTCTTCGCCCACGACCACCTCGAAGACGTCAAGGCAAAAGTGCTGAAGTTCGCAAAGGAGAACGCGCGGGCGATCGTCGAGCTGCCCGAGTGGACGGACGATTTCATCGTCCATAATGGAAGCCTTGTCAACGAGTTCGTCAAAGCCGCTCTCTGATGACCATTGTGTGGTTTTGCTTGTTGTTCAATCGTTGTGAAGGGAATAAACTTTGTGTGAAAGACCAGTGAATCATAGCCGTCTCAAAGAAATGTGTTGAAGGCTCGATCGGGAGCAGCGGGAAAGAGGGCGCCGTCTGTCAATGAAATCCACGATTTTTGTCACTCAATGCACCGCACGTGACGAACGCTCCGTCTTCGTCCCTCGGCGATTGAAAGACGTTCGAACGAAGGAGCGGCAACAGAAGGCAGGAGATGCTCGCATGAGAAACGACGAGCAGCTGCTCGATGCAAACGGAGGATGTGCGTGAGAAGGCGGGCGGCTGGAGCGGGCCCTCGCTCGCTTTCGGTGGACGACTCGGCAATCGGCGGCTCGCACCCACTCCCCGACGAGCGAAATGGACAGCAGAACGTGGTGGCGCTTGAATGCGGCGCCTCTGGCCGGGATCGCACTGTGAGTCGCCGACGTCCGACTATCCTTCGCTAATCCTCACCGCATTGCAGTTTCTTCTCGTTCCTTCTCCTCACTTCGGTGGTCGGCGGCGTGTGCTGCTGGCGCATGAAGAGACACGAGCGGGCGACCGGCGAGGTCCTTTCGACGGCCGGCCCGCAGCGGGCGGTCGTCTTCCTGCCCGCGACTGTCGTGCGGTCGACTGCGGAGGTCGACAGCAGCAAATGACCCAAGGGAATGTTCACTCGTTCTGTCTTCTTTTGTCTGCTCTGCGGTGGTCGGGAGCTGGAATAAACTCTCTTCACTCCTTGAGGTGGAAATCCGCAGACGTCCCCAAGAATAGCGGCTGGAGAGAACGCTGTTGTGAGCAAGGAAGAGACCAGCTGTGCGGGAACGAGAGGGCGGCCAACCCGCCGGTCGAGCGGACAAGAAGGCCCCTCGACCAGTTAATGAACCGACGTCCAATTCGAGTCTCTCGTGTTCCAACCACCTAACCAACGGGCAGCCGAATCCCCCGCAGCCGACCGGTGGACCCGGCCACTTCAGTGGCAGCTTCACGACAGTCACGAATCTTCTTTCGGTTGTCGAGTGCAGCGACGACGACGAGTTGATTCAAGCGTGCAGAGGAGAAGAAGGCGGAAAGCAGGCCACTCGCCTCTCCTTCGCCCCTAGCGTGAACTGCACTCTATTCGGTTTATTCTATGCCGCCTGTCCGCCCGCTCGCTGCCGCCTTAGAGCGCCATCCGCAGCGACTTCAGGGAGGCCGTCTTGCCCAAGTGTTGTCCGGGAGATGCGGGTGTTGTTCGCTTCGGCCGTCTCTTCTGCCCACTCGTCGGTTGAGTCGTCTTCTTGGCGGCCGCCGCTCGCCGCGTCTTCCGTTTGATTCGGGCGGCGACTCGCCGCAGCCGCGCGGTTTGTTCGCGGCACAGACGCTGCAGAACGGGCGAGTGGATGAGCGGAAAAGAAGACTGCACTAATGGACTCACTCGAAACACCTGCCGGTCGGTCGCCGCGGGGAAGCTCTTCCGCACGTGTGCCGCCCGCAACTCGTCCAGCTGCTCCTCCAGTGCGGCGTCTACGGGCTTCCGCCGGCCGCCGCTCGTGCAGGACTCGAGGACGGGCCGCAGCAGGCGGAAGGCGCCCTGCAATCGGTCGATGGGCGGCCACTCACGCTCCACACCGTTCCGGAGCACTCGCCGGCAGAGGAGCAGCAGCGAAGGCACTCCAGCGGGCGGCTGTTGGGCTCGACGGCGCCCCGCGAACACCCGCGTCCGCCCCGTCGAGCGGCGGGCCGTCGGGTCGGCGGCCATCTGGGCGGCGGGCGAATCGAACGAGCGGCCGACGAACACGGCGACTGGCGGCTTCCTCTGCTCCGTTCAAGCGGGGGCGCGCATAATCGAATGCAGTTGGGTGTTTGCTCGTTGACAGGCGGTTCCCACCACCTTTCTGTTTATTGCTGTGGGATCAACGGTCGGCCCCCCTATAACGATTATTGGAATTGACGAGCGAAGGCGTCAAGTAGGCGATGGAGAGCGATTACTGCCGCCTGCTGCCCTGCTCGCTCTTCATCGAGTGGTGGCTACAATGCGAACACATCTGCTGAATCGTTTGACATGAGCGTGAAGTGGAAACAGTCAAGCTTGAATTGCCGGAGTGCCGGCTGGTCGAGAATTGAACAGGAGACTCGAATCACACTGCTTTCTGTTGCTCTTACTTCTCCAAACACCCTCTCCGACCGCCCACTGCTTTCCGAGCAAACAAGAAGCGTTTATTTAAGACATTCGGGCGCCGCACTCCAGACACTCGTGTCTCAACGCCGCGCAGAGCGATCGGTGCTGATTGGGCGCGTGGGCGGCGGACTCGTGCGGGTAGAAGGCGGCCAGCTCGTCGCGCACCTCGGCGAGCAGGCGGCCGAGGTGGTTGGCGCCCGGGAAGGAGGCGGCGAGCAGCGCCGCGTGGGCGGTCGGCGGGCAGGCGGCGCCCCAAAAGCCGTCCGCCTCGACGGCGAAGACGAGCCGCTCGCCCCGCGTGCTGAAGAGGGCGTCGCGCAGCTGCGGCGTGCTCTCGAACTTCGCCAAGAGGATTCGTTTCATCACCTGCAACAGAAGGCAGAGGTGTCAGTGGAAAGAGTAGAGAGCATTGTCCAGGCGGTGAAGAGAGTCCCGCTACATCGAACAATCAGCCCTCTACCAGAACGTACCGCAAGCCTCTCCGTCTGCCACCACACGGCGTACTCCTGGCTGGGCGGGAGGATTAGCCGCGCCCTCCGCTCAAGAACCCCAGCCGTCAGTTTCGACAGACTCCAGTGCCGCAGCAGAGGCGAGTGGAATGAACGGCCTCGTTCCCAGCAGTACGCGTGGCGGGCCGTGCGAAAGAAGTGGCCTGCAAGTGGAGCTGGTGTGAGGGCGGACGAGCGAGCGGATGAAAGCAGCCCGATCTCCTCAGGTAGTCGAGCGAAGGCAGTGAGATCCGACGCCCCTTCCAGTCCTCCCCTCGCTGGACCCCAGGCGCTCACCTCTGTAGAAGAAGGCGGTCGGACACTCGAAGTCAATGCTGAAGACGCACTCCCGATCGCCGAATGGCCGCACGCCCACGTCTCCGCCGTCCAGCAGGCGCGGCGGCAGGGCCGTCGGGAGGATCGCTCCGTTCTGTTGCTCCATTCGGAAAAAAAGTGTGGAGAAGTGGAAGAGTAAAGGCAGTCGACTGTTGCTCGCCTGTTGCCGACTAAAAGGCGCTCCGGTCAAGAGAAGCCGCTGGCCACGTCTCTCCCCGCCAACCGCCCGAGCATTCAGAGGCGGCCGACTTCTGTAACGAGCGGTCGCCTGAACCGTTTACCACTGCGATCAAACCGACGGACGGCCTTCAGCGGGCGTTGTGAGAAGACAACGCGAGTGAAAAACGAGCAGAGAACACGCGCGTTCTGATCAGCCCCTCCAATGGTTCTTCAGCTGCAGACATCCGCTCGCCTTTGCATTACCTGCCTGTTCCCACTATCGTTACAACGCCAGGATGATTGCTCGCCCACACACGCGTTGGCCGAAGGAGTGCGGAGCGGCGGCGTGCATAATCGAATGCGGGCGGTCGGTCGGTCAGTCCAACGGCCAGCGGGCGTTTCGGTTGCCGAGAGCACTGGCCGTCGACCTGCTTCTCACGATCGTTCGAATTGATGAGCGGTGATGTGAGCGATCGTGAACAGCCCGATTTGGGTGGCCGGCTGCCGCTGGTTGAGAATTGAGGGAGAGAGGCGAATCAAGACTGATGTTTGTTGCTCCGACTTCTCCGACAGATGGGCGGCTTTCACACGCTTGCGCGGCAAGTTGGCCGCCCGTTCGGCCACGAGCAGTTGGTTGTTTCCTCGCTCCCAACACGAACGAGCAGATAATCGGAACGGAACGGAAGGTTTTGACCTGCTGCCGCTCGTTTGCACACGCAGGTGAACACTCCGCTCCGGTGGACGCCCACGGGTCAATCGGCCGCTTCTTCGAAAGCTGCAGGTTGTGTTCCAAGTCGAACGATCGAGTGAGCAAGACCTGAGCGGCGTGTCCACTTGCTTTACATTGAAGTAGGAGAACTCCAGTCGAATGCAGGTAATCCGACTGCTTGTTGTTTCGTGGTGGGAACACAAAAGAATCGAATTGGACGTCGGTTGATTGGTTCTTGGATCCAACTGCCGGTGGACGAGAGCGGCCTTCTACCCCCTCACCCGGCGAGTTGGCCGCTCGCTCGTTCCCGAACAGCTGGTCGCTTTCTTGCTCACAACAACATTCATTCCCTCCGCACAAACAATCTTTATTTCCGTCATCAGGCACTTGGCGCAACAGGTTCATCTGTTCAGTGAGCGGTGTACTCGTGCGGGTAGAAGACGCCGAGCTCCTCGCGCACCTCCACGAACAGGCGGCCCAAACGGCGGGCGCCCGCACACGAACGAGAGCGCAACGCCGGTCGGTCGTCCAGCGAGCAGCCGGCCGATCGACGGGCAGCTCGCGCCGCGTGCAGAAGAGGGCGGCGCGCAACAGCGGCGTGCTCTCGAACTTGGCCCGCAGCACGTGCTTCAGCACCTGCAACAGACGAGCGGTAGGAGTCGTCTGTTTGATCGAACAGCGGCCACCTCCCAGCAGCCTCTTCTGCTCCCACCGCTCGGCGAGTTCAAGACTGGATGCGAGGATCCAACCCGCCCTCGCCCGCAGCGTGCACGGCGAGATGTCCGACAGACTCCAGTGCTGCAGCTCGAACGAGCGGAAGCAGCGGCCCATCTCCCAGCAGTACGTGTGCTGGGCCGTCCGAAAGAAGTGGCCTGCAGCGAGTGATTCGTGAAGGAGGAGCTGTTAGGGAGTGGGGAAGGCGGCTGACTCGAAGAGCCCGTCCTCCGCCGGCAGTCAAGCAAAAGCAGCTCTCTACTATTCCGCCCTCTTGCTACCTCTTCCCACTCCAACCGGACTCTCACGCTTGTAGCAGAAGGCGGTCGGGCACTTGTAGTGGAGGCTGGAGATGAAGAGCTTCGTGCAGAACGTCCTGTCTTCATTGTACACGAGACACGGCGGGGGAGTCACGCCGCCTTGTTGCTCCATTCGGAAAGAAGTGGAAAGTGTGTAGGCAGTCGACTGTTGCCTGTAAAAGGGGTTGAAGTCAGCGCCCACGCCTCTTCTTTTGCCTATCGCTTGTCTCCAAAACACCTCGTTAAAATCAAACGATAAACCGGTCGTTAACGAGCTTATCACTGCGGAGTCCTCAACCAATCGGAGCCCCTTTCCACCGCATCAAATAAACGGCCAATGAATGTGCTTGGGAACGCTCTCGGTTCGGCCGCCAACACGCCTCTTGAAAGGAGTGATCATTTCTCTTCGAGCAGGCGTGTTGCCCACCACCCTCCAAACAAATCACTCTAGGAATGAACGCTCCCACCCCGGTGTTCGGTCCGCTAACCGAAGAGGAAGCCAGACGGCGCGAAGTGGAGCGACTGCAGCGCGAATTCGACCGCCTCGGCGCCGACGCGCTGCCGGAGGTGATGCGGACGGTGGGCGGCGAGGAGTTCGTGCCGTTCTTCCGCCAGTGGTGCGTCTTCTCCAACTTTTTCCGGCTGGACGCGCCGTTCGTGCACAAGGGCGAGTTCTCCGTCGAGTCCTCTGTTGAATGCCCGCGCTCTCGCTGCAGGCTGGCGCTTCCACACGGCCGAGCACGCGTACTACTGCGCCGCCGCCCACCTGCACGACGACCGCCGCTTCGCCGCCGCCATCGCGAGCGGCTGCTGGTCGGCCGGCGAGGTCAAGCAGCGCGCCAAGCGGCTGCGCTACGGACCCGCCGATCCCTTCAAACTGTTGGAGTGGGCAGAAACCAAGTACTCGGTGAGCTCCGTGCTTGGCTGCTGTTTGGGGAGCGGTGAGAATTGCAGAAGAGAAAGTGTCTGACTTTTCGCGGGAGTATTGGTGCAAACAACGTTCCTATATCTATGCGTTTGTTTGCAACGATTCCCTCTAAACTGTCCTTTTGTTCACGGCCTTTCATTTGACCACTCATGGGGAGAGGGTGGGATGACTCGGAGGAACGAGGACTGAACAGAGGAGTCCTGATTTCTACCCGTTTACGACCGAATGAGCGGCTCTAAATTTGTTCACACTCCGACCGGCCTGTTTGTTTCTCTGCTCTCCGCCCTTCCGACTACTCAAAAGAAACTCACACAACCCACTCGCTCACCAACTCACTCCTCCATTCCCTAGGTGATGCTGGAGATCCTGCGCTGCAAGTTCGGGCAGAACGAGCGGGCGCGGCTGGCGCTGCTGTGGACGGGCGGGCGGCCGCTGGTGGAGGCCGCGCCGCACGACCGCCACTTCGGCGTCGGGCTGGGCGTGGAGCGGCGGGAAGACCGCGAGCGCCTCCGCGACCCCCGCAACTGGACGGGCACCAACCTCCTCGGCCACCTGCTCGCCACCGTCCGACGCGAGCTCGCCCTCACGCACCCGCTCGAGGCCGAGATCGCGCCCACTCTGCGGCGCCCGGGACCTCCCGTCGCGATGGGCGTGGAGGGGAGTGACGACGAGTGATCGTGGCGGCTGCTGGTTGAATTGTGGTTGTGTCGACGAATAAAATGTGGAGCGGGCAGCAAGAAGTGAGAAGCTTGGTTATTGAGTGAAAAGATCTCAAGTGCTTTCCGCAGAACGTAGAAGAAAAGAAGCGAGTGCTCAGTCGCCTCTTGCGTGAACAAACAAATCAACAGGAGAAATAAAAAAGCAGTAAGCGCAGTGTCGCGTCCGTGAGGACGCGAGGAAAGTCCCATTCGTTCGGTGCCCCTAGTGGGATTCGATCGGGCGGATTTTCGACCCAAACCGATGCGTGAGGTCCGCAAGGAGCGGGCGGGGCGGACGGAACGCCAAGCAGACGGGACGCGAGCGAAAGCGCGTGCGGACCGCCGCCTTCCCTACGAGCGACGGGCCGCCGCACGCCATCCGGCGCCCGTGGAAAATCTGCTCATTTCACCGCTCGACGCTCCCCCGTGCAAAAAACGCGAATGAGCGGCGGCGGAGGGGTACGGTAGGTCGGCCCGCTAGTCGAAAACATCGGTCTTCCGGCCAGCGCAGTGGTCTCAGGATCACGTCGGCGCGCGCTGAAACTGGTCGCAATCGAAAAAACGAGGTCGGTTTTACTAAACTGCTCGCGGGCGGTGTCTAAAACGGCGGTTTTGCTCGCTTTCTTGCGGCTCGAAGTCAAAAGGTCGGATTTTCACCGCCCGGATCGGCGACGCGAAGCCGTGCAGCTCCGTTGTGCGGAATCTGTTCGCGCCCATCGTGCGTAACTTTGTTCCGCCGATTCTTCTCTATCGTTTTATGTATCACTCATTAGATTTGAGCCAAAACTGAAGGACTACATACATTTCGCAGCCGGTCGGGTCGACCGAAAATGCTGACTTTTTGTACTTGAAGCCGCATAGCACCGCTGTGCGGGATTATTTCGAGCTCATCGTGCGTAACTTTGTTCTTCCGAGTGTTCTCTTTCGTTTTGTGTACTTTGTGTCGAATTTGGGGCAAAACTGAAGGACTACATACATTTCGCAGATACCCAACCACCCCAATTTTCGGCGCCGCATTCCTCCGTTATTTCGCGTCGTTTTGCGGTGGGAACATCAATTTTCTGATCAAATCGACTACGCAGAATCCGAATCAGCCATTGTTTTTGCAAAAAAGACAAAAGCGCCGTACGAGTTTTGGCCTGTCGACCATCTCCTGCGGCAACGAAATGCCACAGCGCCCAAGCACACCTTCATTCTCGCTTTCACCGCAAACCCGTCGAGCGGTGAAATGGGTGGTTTCCGGATGGCGTGCCGCCGATGGACGGGGCATTCGAGCCGATCGACGACCCGCGGGACGGCGGCCTCTTTTTCTCCACTCTCCCCTCTCGTTCCCCCTTTTCTCGCCCCCACTCGTGTTCTCGTGTAATCCCTCTCGCTTCCCCGGCCTCATTCGTTCCCGTTCCAGAAGAACGGGGCCACGAGTGCCCCGTTTAGAATCACCGTTTTGTCCCTTTCGTCTGTGTTTGAATCGTCTTCGCCCAGTAAACTTTTCGTGGTTCGAAGTTCGATCATTTGCGGCGTCCGCGCAAGAGAGGAGACGCTCCGCGCGCGACAGCAGATACAGACGACGATCATTCATCTTTGACTCGAGTCGTTTGTGGTGTTCCCCTGCGGACTGTTTTACCTGCGAGCCGCAGTGTCGATTCGGTTCGCAGTTCATTCTTCCTAGCGAGCAAGAGAAGTTCTTTCGGTTTCTCGCCGCCCAACCCTATCGGCGTGTTTCAAACGCTCTTCCAACAAGCAGCCGGTAGCGGTCCGCATTAATTTAATGGGTGGGAGGGAGGCGGCTCGGTTTCTCACCGTCGTTTTGACGACGTCAATGGAATGTTGTGAACAACAGAGCTCTCTTCATGTTCTCGTCTCAAAAATCCTGGCTCGATCGTCAAACAGTCGCTCCAGAATGTTCCGCCGGGTCGACCACTCGCTGCTGCCGATCGATCCGAAGGACGCGTGGCTGGAGCAGCAGTCGGAGCGGCGAGAAGTGGAGCGAATGCAGCGGGCGTTCGATCGACTGCCCCCGTACGCCCTCCCGCGCGTGCTGCGGACGGTGGGCGGCGAGGAGGTCGTCGCGTTCTTCCGCTTCGGCTGCGTCCTCTCCAACTTCTTCTGGCTGGAGGCGCCGTTCGAGTTCGCCGGTGAGTGATTTCTTTTAAACGTTGATGTAAGCAATGGTCAGCCCGATCAGTCCGACTTGGATGAAGACTGTTCCTTATTGCTGCGACTTCCCCTCGTACACTCCGACTGCCTGGGGCGAACGGGCGGCTTTCACTCGCTCGCCCGGCGGGTCGGCCGCTCGCTCGTTCCGGTGCAGTCGGTCGCTTTCTTGCTCACGACAACTCCCCAGTCCGCGCTTGCAGGCGAGCAGTTCCACACGGCCACTCACGCCTTCTTCTTCGCCGCCGCCCGCCACTTCCGCCTCGACGATTTGGACCTCCGCATTGTGGCGGGCGGCTGGCGGCCGAAAGTCGTGAAGCAGCGGGCCGAGCGCTCGACCCGAAGAAGCGGGAGGAGTGGGAACGCATCAAACACGCCGTGAGTGTGGGGGATCTCGGCCATTCAATTCTCTCTAGAAGATGCTCGAAGTGCTGCGCTGCAAGTTCGGGCAGAACGAGCGGGCGCGTCTCGCCCTCCTGTGGACGGGCGGTTGGCCGCTGGTCGTCGCCGCGCCCACCGACCGGCAGCTCGGCGTGGGCGTCGGCTGCGAGACGGCGGAGAACCTCCGCAATTAGAGGGGAACGAACCTGCTCGGGCACCTTCTCGCTCTCGTGCGGCGGGAGCTCGCCCTTGAGTACCCGCTGGAGGCGGAGATCTGCCCCACTTTGACGATCCGATCAGTCTGCTCGAAGTGTGGGGATT
Organism: Aphelenchoides fujianensis; assembly: GCA_024699865.1. NCBI lineage: Eukaryota > Metazoa > Nematoda > Chromadorea > Rhabditida > Aphelenchoididae > Aphelenchoides > Aphelenchoides fujianensis. The sequence goes on along the minus strand of JAMPIO010000008.1, from coordinate 1,006,065 downwards.
TAGACGACGAGGAGTGATCGCGATTTTTGGTTCGATAAATAAACTACTGTTTTTGGAGAGATTGAGATGCTCGCTGCAATATACTGCGCGCTTGAGATGAATGTGGATGGCAAACAAAAAGCGAGGGAATCGGAGGTGGAGAGAGCGTCGAAGTGACCGCTCTTCTTTGCGCAACCGAAAGACGAGTAAACAAACGCGCAGAAACCACGCTCGCGCACGGAACGCAACGAATTTGCACGAGCAAAAGCGGCAGTTCGGCGGGTATAAAAGCCGGCCGAGCGGGCCGGGCGGCGCACTCGCTCTCCCCCCACTCCCTCCACTCACCGCCCTCCGCTCTCGCCCGTGCAGGATGTCCGTCCGCTCGGCGCTCGTCCTCGTGCTCGTCGGCTTGGTCGTGGGGCAGGCGGCCGCCCTCAAGTGCTTCCATTCGCTGGACTACTCCGGCCAGGTCGTCCCGCCGGTCGAGAAGGAGGGCTGCCGCCAGTGCGCCGTCGTGAAGGACGCCGCCAATCTGGTCTTCCAACTGTGCGACAAGAAGAACACGTGAGTCCTCGCTCTCCTCGCTCCACACACTCCACTCACTCCTCTGCTTGCAGGACGGCGGAGGGATGCGAGCCGGCGGACGGCCTCTTCCGGTGCGCCTGCAACACGGACCTGTGCAACTCGAAGGCGCTGCTGGAGGCCGCCCGCCCGATCGCCCCGCCGACCACGACGCCGGCCGCCGCCCCGGCCGAGAGCTCGCCGGCCGCCCACTCGACGACCGCCGCGGGCACCGCCGAGCCGCCCGCCGAGCCGCCCATCCGCTCGGCCGCCCCGTCCTCCACTCACTCGCTGCCCCTCCCCGCTCTCGTCCTCCTCTCGTTGTTCGCCTTCCACTGACCGCAGAGGGAATAAACCGTGAAAACGAGAGTCGTTCGGCTTTGGTTTGGGAAGAAACGAAAGAGAGGAACGACCACTTGGAGGTCTTTGCATGCTCGTTTGCTCGACGGCGAGAGACGAGGCCGCCGCATTTTTGCTGCCGATCGAGCGGGCGGCTGGTCGGTGGTTGCTGCGCGCGAATGTGGATTGACTACGCGATCACGTTCAAGCCCCATGCTCCTTCAACTTCCTGTGGCTTTTTTGCGGCGTTCGTCGGCTCCGCCCGGCCGCCTGCTCGGTGAGTCCACCCGCCGGCGGCAATTAGCCAAACGTGCGTTTCCGTTCGCAGGCCGCTTCTCTCCAGTCCGCTGCCGCCGTCGATTCGGCGACGATCGACCGAAACGAAGTGCGGAGTGCGCCGCTCTGCTGTTCGCCTTCGCGATCGTCAATCGTCGACTCCACTCGCTTCAAGTGGGTTCTTCGTTCCTGCCCACAACCTCTTCGCACGTCGCACTCGTTTGCTGCCGACTTCCGCACTCGACGGACGACCGGGAACAACCGAACGGAGGAGCTGGACGACCGCAACGGCGCTTATCCAACCGCCCGCTTGCAGCGAGGGCGAATGGATTGCGGAGTCACTTGGGGCCGAAGAGAAGGTGAAGGAGCAGGAGATTCCGCCGTTTGTTTGAGCGACCGAGTGGAAAGATTCTTTCGAGTGAGTTCTCTTCTCTCGTGCCTTCACTTCAGTTCAGCCGCTCTGTTGGTCGATCGGAAGGAGCTGCGTTCGGAAAGTATCCCTACTCTCAAGACCACGCACTTTTGCTGCTGTTTGGAGTGAGTTCTTTCCTGTCTGATCTCTTACCTTTTTTCCTTGTTCTAGTAGTTCTCCTGCCCATTCGACCGTTGTGAGGCCGCTTCACTTGTGCACACAAGTCGAGTTCATCCCTGAAGGCAAGTGAGCGTCCGCACCATTCCTCTTGCGAATGGATTGCGGCGTCACTTGCGGAGGGCGAGCCGTTCAACAAACAAGAAGCTCGCCGTTTGCTGGAGCGAGCGGGCAGCCGACTCGCTCCGCCGATCACTCTCTGTTGGATGATCGGAGTGGACACTTCTGGACGAGCATTAATCACGACTTCTTTCTGCTCGTGGTCGTGTGTTCTCCTTCCTGCTTTCATTGACGACCTCCTCGTCTTGCAGGCGGCTCACTTGCGAACGAGCGGGTGCGCTCCGGGGCATCTCGCTAAACAGGCCCCTTTCTTCTGTTGGTTCGTGAGTTCCGCCCCCCTCAATTTTCAACTGACTCGTTTTTTTGCAGGACCCGTTGCGAATGATTGCTGGAATCGGGAGCAAGCCGACAGGTGGCCGTCGGAGCGAACGGAAAAGCGACGAACCTCCGGACTGCACTCGCATTGATCTTCCGCCGTTCTCTCCCTTCCACGGAGAAATCGTCAAGTCCCCGTTTCTTTTGTCTGTTTGGTGGGAATAAACTCGTGAGCTGTGGGCGGATGTCGAGCGGTGATCGGGCGCCATTCGCGGACGATAAGCAGGGAACGAGAGCTGCGTTTCGTTTCGTCAACTCGTCGTTTGGAGACGATTGAAACGAATCGTTGCACGAGCGACTGGATTGAACGAGAAGTCGCGACGTGGAGACTTGAGGAGATCGACTTCAAGTTGCTGGGAAGACGAAGGCGAGTGCGCGTTCTCATTTGTTCGGGTTGGTTTCCAGCGGGCAGGCGGTCGTTCTCCGCCCTTTCCAGGCGCCGGCGAAGGACAAACGGCGAAGAGCGGACAAGCGGAAGAGTTGAAGCCGGCGCCCAACGAAAGGAAACGGACGAGCGTTGACGTGAGGCCGATCGAACGGACGGCTTCTGCACGTCGACATTTCGCAGCAGCCGCGAAAAGCCGACGGTGGAGGCAACGGGTTTGGCGAACGGAACCGAACGGAAACACTCGCGCGATCTATCCGCTTCCGTACGGGAAGGAGCCGCGGCGACGAGCTCTTCGGGACGAAACGCAAAGAAGCGAGCGCCTCGTCCTCCACCGACTTGCGACCGCAAGGAGACCACCATCTTGTCGTGAAGCACGTACATTTCTACCGTTTATTTCCTAGAGGGAAGGGGGCTTACAAAAGGGAACATTGGGGACACACGAGGGAAGAAGCGGGGGAAGAAAGGGAGAAGAAGGGCGGACTCGATCCTCGGGCACGCTCGCTCGTGCTCACTTCGGGGGCGGCGGCGGCGGCACGTCCATCGGGCCGAGCGGCTCGTAGAGGTGGTTCTTGTCTTCGCCCTCAACGGCCGGCTGCTGAACGGGCGGCGGCGGCGGCGCAAAGGGCTTCGGGTGGTTGGTGGGCGTGGGCTCCTGCTGCGGGTAGACGGGACCCTTGGCGCCCTCGCCGGTGCCGCCGGGCGTCGCCTTTGAGTTGCCGGCGGGCGCCTTCGAATCGACGGCGGGTGCCTGCTGGTTGGCCGTCGCGGGCTCCTTGGTCTTGGTGCGACGCGTGAGCTCCGGCGTCGCCTTCTTTTTGCGGATGAAGAAGAAGCCGGCCACTCCACCGCCCGCGCCGAGGAGCAGCAGCAGACTGAAACGAAAGAGAGGATGAGCAAAGAGCGGGAAAGAGCGAAGGACTCACACGACGACTCCGATGATCAGCCACGACCACCCCGAAAAGCCGGCGCCGCTCGCCTTCTCGTCCTCCGCGCCTCCTTCTTCGCCAGTCTCACCTCCCGGCTGTCCAGCGGGCGGCACAACGACCGCCTTCGTGGTGGTCGGCGCGGCCGTCGTGGTCGTGGGCGCCGCCGTCGACGTGCTCGTCGAAGTGGAGGTCGACGTGGAGGTCGACGTGGAGGTCGACGTGCTCGTCGACGTGGAGGTCGACGTGGAGGTGCTGGTCGAGGTTGAAGTCGAGGTTGAAGTCGTGGACGTGCTCATTGAGGTGCTCGTGGAAGTGCTCGTGGAGGTGCTCGTGGAGGTGGTGGTGCGCGCCCGACTGATCGCGTCCTTTACCGCTTTCTCCAGGATCCGGAGAAGATCTTCGATGTTCTGAAGTGAGACATGAGAAGAGCGTTAAGGAACGAGAACGCACCTTCCAGTCGAACTTCGGAGTAGCCGCAGTGGACGTGGCCGTGCTCGTGGACGTCGACGGGGACGGCGTAGTGGGCGGGTAGCTGTTGTGACGACGTCCTGGAATCCAAGAAGAGCGTGTTGCAAAAAAAGAACACAACATACCCGGACAACAGTACCCTTTGCCGTCCGCATCCGGGTGCTTGAACGAGCAGTACCAGGGGGTCCCGTCGGTGCGTGTCAACGGGCAGTCGGCCGACGTGTCGTTGTCCTGGCTGCACGGCTTGGAATAACCGCTGTGATCGTCATCCTTAAGGTAGACAAATGGCGTCACGTCCGCTTCGCAGGCATCTTGTTTCGGATCGCACGAGAGCATGCACTCGTACTGCAAGCAAAACCATTCGAGCCGAAGACTTTGTGTACTCACCCCGTCCTCGAACCACGCCCGGGAAACGTACTTCTTGTCTCCATTGATTCGACGGCACGCACGGTTCTTGTGATCGTAGACCCAGTGCTTGTCGTCCTCGGTCTTCGGCGTTCCTTGCAAGCAGTTGGTTCCGTTCTCCGCTGAAGCAATCGAATGAATGAGCGAGCGGAATGGAAGTTAAACGAACCGATCGTCGTGGCGTCGCAGCAAATACCCCAAGGTCTATGGGGTGGGTGGTCCAGGTGGCAGAAGGGCTTCGACGTCCATTTCTTACAGTGGTCGTCTTCAGCGCATCCGACCACCTTGCTGTTGTTATCCAACGGCGGTTGACGACCGGAAGGGCACATCCAGATGCACGCGAGTTCGCAATCCAACTGCAAGAACAAAGGGGGAGTTAGTTGCACGATGAATGCCCGTGAACTTGCATTGCGTTTGAATCCTTTGAAGTTCGCGTTCTTGTACTCGCCGTTGTAGCAGCCCTGCCGTTCGGGGTCGAAGACGAACAGATGGCTGTCGCTAGTGTCGTTCTTGATTTCGTCCGTGCAGTAGAGCTCCTTGTAGCCGGTGGGACCTGGAATATACGTTCACAAGGGAGATGAAGGAAGACGGGGACCACTCACCACTCGACTTCGTGTCGGTCGCCGCCTTGACACCCGTCGAAACCGCGAGCAGAAGGCCGACGGCCACGAGCATCGCCGCGCCCATCGGTCCGCTCGACTCGATCGCCCGTTTGCTCCGCATCGAAACGACCGCTCGCTCAACGGCCGGCCAAAATGAACGCGAGAGGGAAGGCAGGAGAAAGTCGCCACTCGTCTCGCCGGTCGACTGGACGCCGAAGTGACGAGCGGGCGGAAGCGGGCGCCTCGCGGACGGAACCGCCGATTTTGTTCGTGCAAATTCGCGTTGCGCCATCAATGAACGCTGTTTGAGTGATCAACGGGGTAAACAAGGCGGTAATGAGCCCTGCCGGCGGTTGCGCAACGGTTCTCCGCTCATTCTCGCCTGCACTCGTCGTCCGGGGCGGTGGCTGCTGTCTCCGCTTCTTCGGCTTTCGTTCCTGTTACGGAGTGTGGCTCCACACTGAGCAATCTTCCGTTCTCACGGTAGTTCGATTCGCCTACAGAATTTCCCCTTTCGATCGCTTCTACTTCGTTTTTTCCTATTGTTCGGTACACTTCCACGCACTTCTTCCACCAATTCCAACGGAACTCCCGCGCTTCTACCGTCCTTTAATTAGCAGAGCGGATGGCTCTTGTTGAAAGAAAGACGTCTTTGTTGCCCGCCTTCTGCACTTTTGATCTCCGAGGAATTAACGACGAACAAAGAATAAAAAAAAGCCGGCGAAAGGGCGGAAGAGTTGCAAACAGGACGGCCAACAGAGCGGCACACACGCGTCGCTTTTTGGCGAAAAGATGAGCGGATAAAAGTTCCGAATGCGGCTTTCTCTCCGTCTGTTTCGATGCGAACGGTTCGTGAGAAAACGCCGTTTGATGGGTCCTTTGAGCCATTCGCCCTGTTCGAGTGGACCGTACGTACAGGAGTCAAATCTGTGACTTTGGGCTTCCTTCTGCGGCTATTAGACCCACGCTCTAACCAACGGAGCTAAGGCGGCTGACGGCTGGAAGATGGCCGGCCGCTTCAGACGACCGCTTCGATCGGAAGGCGGTCGACTGCAAGCGTTCTGTTGACTCCCTCGACCCAAAAGATTCCCACTCGTCAATCGCAGCAACAGACGACGGCGGAAGTCAAACGATGGGAGAGCGACCGATCGCTCGATTCGCTTCAAAGTTGCGAACGGCCGGCCGTATTCTTCCTCTCGCTCCCCGTTACGCGCTTCTCGTCGAACGCACGGAAGTTCGAACTTTTGTCCCGAAGGTTTCTTTTCGGCAGCTCCGACCCTCAAAAGCCACGGCGAGCAGCGCGTTCTGTTGGAAGGGCGGTGGAGGAGTCGAGAAACGGGAGCGAGAGAAAGAGCATTGCAATTGAGTGGGTGCCACGTTGTGCTGCTCAATCATTCGATCACGTCGGCTGCTACAAGTCGACAGCAAGCGGAATCGCCGCCAACAGCAAGCGAGCAAACACAAACGAGATGGCGGGTTCTTCTTTTCGCTTATTTCACTTTCCTTCCACTTGGACCCGAAGCGGCGGTTGTCTTCCGCTACGCTCCGCTCTCTCGTCTGCGATGACCGCCGAATCAAAGGAGTTGAAGCTGGATCCCACGATGTAGGGCGAGGACGAGGAGGCGAACGACCGCGAGCCGAAGAACGTCACGCTCTGCTTCCTTTACAACGGCTCTGAATAAATGCTGGAGACCGAAGGGGTTGGCAGAGGAACCGCCCCTTTCTTCTCGCCTGCCCACTAACCTCTTCGTTCCAGTTCGTCGTCTACGCGTCGCTGGTGGGCGGCGTCCCGCTGCTCACCGACCGCTGGTTCGCCGTCTTCAAGACCGCGCAGTCGCCGGTCCTCACCGAACAGGCGGCCAACTACTCGCTCTGCGACATGGCGGTTCGTCTTCTCCTTCTTCTTCCTCATCCCTTCCTTCTTGCAGCGAGGGCTGAAGTACGGCGGCGGGTACAACGCGACGCTGCGCCGCTTCGACAAGAACTGCCATTTGGGGTAGGTCCTCAACCCGGCCGGCTTCCACCTCTTTTTCCCCGTGCTGACCGCCCCGCATCGCGCAGCTGATGGCGACCGCGCATCGCCTCCCGGCCGTCGTGCTGGACTGGAAGCGCGTGAAGCTACCGCCCGCCGCCGCCGCCGCCGCCGACGCGCCGCCCGTCTTCCTGAACGCCACGTACACTGACTGGAACCGCGAGGACTACGTGCTCGACGAGCTGGAGCAGTTTTGGCAGCCGGTGGGCGCCTTCTGCTTCTTCCTGCTTACTCCCGATCTTTGCAGGTATAACAGGACGGCTGCCGGCTGATCGGGTGCGTGTTGGAGCGGGCGCCTGTTTTCCCGATGGATGAGCTGCCGGTGGATGCGCGCCGGTCGATCCGCTCACTCGCCGCCCGCCCGCTGCAGAGCGGCCGCTTCGTCGTGCGGCTGGCGATACGCGGCGAGTTCAAAGGCGGCGCCCAGCTCTAAGAGGCGACCTGACCGCCACCGACGAGGCCGAACTGAAGCGCGCCCCCGACTCCCAATCGGGCAGCTCGGACGCCACCGCCGACCCCCGCCCTCGCCGCGTGCAGGGGCTCCACGTGAGCGATTGGCGGCGCGGCGAGTGGCCGGACGTCGACCGGCTGGCCGCCTTCTCGCTCACCGTCTGCCGCGCCGAGGCCGCCATCGTGAAGCGCATCACCGACGACTATGTGCTGCCCCTCGCGCTTGTCTTCTTGACGCCTTCTAGCGACGAGGCGTTCCGTTTTTTGGGAGAGACACCTAGTTGTCCTTCTCTCGGTTCACTCACCCTCGCGCCTCTTATTCGCTTGTTCTCCGTCTCCTTTTCCGTCTTCTCGTCCGTTTTTCGTTGCAGGGCGCCGGCGCTGTGGGTGTGGCTGCTCCTCAGCAAGCAGATCGAGCGCCGCGTGAGTCCCTCCGCCCACACTTCAGTCCACCCTCCCTCGCAGGAGATCTTCGACATGAGCGCCCTTACCGACCGACTCGCCCTCCCTATGACCGCCATGAACGGCTGGCTAACGCTCGAAATCCCCGCCCTCTCTCCTTTCGCTCACTCGTTGATTGCAGGAGGCCCAGACGCGCATCAAGGAGATTCGGACGGGCATCTCCGCGCTCGCCGGCAAGTGATCGTTTGTTCTCTCGCCTGTGGAACGATGGAATAAACACTTCTTTCTTTCTGGAGTGTCGGGAGCGTTCAGTGACCTTGGGTCTCTTTATCAAAAGAAAGTCGGCGTTTCTCATCTAAGTCCCGGTTAACGAATTCTGCCGGTTGATGCAACACTCATTCATTCCTTTCCCACAAACTCGATTCGAAAGGACCACCTCGTGCATCGCTTACACGTTTTCATTGCGTTCTTCTCGTGGAAGCGGAAATGGACGCAGTGGGAGGCGATCTACAAGCACTTCGTCTTTTCGTCGATTCGAACCGTTAAGTAGAGAAGACGATGGCGAGCATAAGTCAGCTTTGGCTTTTCCGATCGGTTCACTCTCGTTAAAACGCAGAGATGATTGCTCGGCCACACGTCGTTGGAAGCAAGCGATGAGCGGCGGCACGCATAATTGAATGCGTGCGGTCCAAGGTTAGCGGACGTTCCCAGCGTCGTTTCAGTTATTGCCTCGTGGCCGCCATGAGCATTGGGCGTCCAAAAATGAAGAGAAGCGACGGTAAATGGATTGATTTTCGTCATTCAATCGCCCGTAAAAGACAGAAAACAGAACGTTCCTGCGGCAACACGCGGCACCGCTTTCTGAGCGACGAACGACCGGCAGCCGAACTCGCTCCTTCCACTCGTCCCTCTCCTCCCTCTCGTGTTCCATTTTCTCCTCTCTTCCTGTCTAAAATGCCTCGATTTTGTTCGTCGAATAAACTCGAATCGAATCCTTTGATCCTGTCCTTTGATGAACCGAAAACAACTAAAATAATTTGAAGTGCGGCAAACGAACAGTAAAAGAACAAGAACAGCCGCTACTTACGAGAACTTCTCACTTACGAGCGGACTAGTTACCAACCACCTTCTCGCTTCTTCCCAATCCTCCCAAAGGGAACTCGTTAGGCGTCGATAATTCCTCGCGGTGCGGGTTGAAGAAGGTATTTTTAAAGGTAGAAGCCGGTTGTCGAGAGCGAACTACAGGCGCCCGTTTGCAGCACGTCAAGCCCACGCCCCCACAACCATTGCAAGTAGCCAAGGAATCCCGCTCGTTTGGAAGCGAAGATACGAGCAGAAGAAAGGAAAAGGTTGTGTACTCTATTGAAAGACGGGCGTGAATTTGTGGTTTGTTTTGCCCCTCAGGGTAGAGCCGATGCGGCGCAAGACGCCGTCTACGAACACTGCCGGACAGAGCCCCTATTTGAAGGAGGCGATCGACCGCTTGCCACAAGCTCTCTCCGCCGTCTTCGAGGGAAATCCGGACGGGCTCGTCGCCGTCGTGCGGCTTGTCCACGGCCTTCAGCAACACGTACAAAAAGTGGCCGCTCGCAAAGCTGCAGGCGACCACACGGGGCTAAAGCGGTAGGCAAGTGCAAAAGAAAACATACCAAGAGGCATCTGAACGACCACTTTCACTCGGTACGCGATTTCTTCCACGCGGAACAAGAGCTCGAAGCCGCGGAGCAAGCGGACGAGTGGGAACACCCGTCCGTCGTGCACGTGAACTTTGCGGACGGCCGGCTGGTCTTCTTCGGTCGTCAATTGCGGAAGTTCTTCGACGGCCAGCGCCACGAGTGAAGCGATAGGAGAGGACTCATCGCCGTTGATAGGCGGACACGAGGAAGACGTTCGACTCGTCGGTCGAGTGGATCCACTTGCGGGAGGCTTTGAACGAGGGCATCACTCGCAACGCGAAGGCCCGGAAAGACGCGCGGGCGGCAAAGTTCTTCTGCTCGAATTCCACTGCCACTTGCTCGACGGAGAGCTCGCTTTCGAAAGAGCGCGTGGGCAGCAAGAGGACAGCGTTGCGGCTGCTCGCGTCCTCCACCAAAAAGCAGCCCAGCGCTTCGCCTTCGATCCCCTTGCTCGACACGGGAAAAGAGCTTGCATTCCGGATTCGAGGCCGCAAAACGTGGTCAGCTCTTCGATCTTCTCGCTCCAGTCCGCCGCGGCAAAAGCGAGAATTGAGTGACCGCGCGAAAAAAAGCGGTTCTTGCGGAAGATGCCGCCCGTCGGGAACACGAAGCGGCCGCTCAAGCGAAGGACGGCGATCTTGCAGCGCACCCCGCAAGTTGTTTCTTTGACGAGTCCGCGCGACGAGTGTAGCGGACGGCCCAACGTTCCGAAAAGAGCGGATAGGACATTGGAGAGAAGGTAGGAACCTAACGAAATGATGGGTGCGCGGGCAAGCAGGACGCGATCGGGAAGCGGAAAGCAGGTGGGTGGCTGCCTTTCGCCGCCCTTCCTTCGAAGCGGGGACACGGCGGCGAGTCTCCGGTCAGATTTCGTCTACGTTCGCCCTCTCGGCCGCCTTCTTCTCGCTGGCTGCAAGCATCCGAACCACCCGGATAACGATAGCTCGTTGCTCACTTTGCGTCGCTTTCCGCCGCTTTCCCAGGTCCGTCTGCAAACCCCGCTTGCCACCCCCTTATTGTCGTTCGCCCCACCTGTTGGTCGGCCACTCATCGTGCCCAGTATCATGCCCGCAAAGCCGCTTGTCGTTCACGAATGAATCGACAGCTGGGGTGCGTTCCGATCGATCGCGACCGCAGTGTTCAAAGAAACGAGGAGATGACGGCGCCTGGCCGCAGAAGGCGGGTCTTCCTTGCGACCTGCCGCTCGTTTGAAGGCAAACGACTCACTTGTTTCCGTTGTGTACACCGTCCAGCAATTCGCTGCTTTCAACGAGCGAGCCAAAAAGAAGTGAGCAGACAAAAGATCGTTGGAGTTCTCGCAGCAAACACACGGACGAATGGGCGACTTGAAGTTGTACGAAAATGGGGTTCGTTCGTGCCGCCTGGAGTGAACTCACCGCACCGATTAAACCGAGGAGAATTCGGAGAAACGGACGGCACAAACAGGCAGTGCGGATACCTGCCACGCGGCAGCCGTAAACGACGCAATCTTTCGGCCGGAAAAACAGGAACGGCGATTTGAAGCAGCAAACCACTCATTCGTTAGCGTTGTTCAAAGCAGGCGTCTTGCGTTGCAAAAGTAAGGAAGGCGCAGAGGAGAACGGCGCGAGGGGAAACGCTTGAGGGTTTTTGATCACTTGACGGTCGACTGTTGCCAAACAATCAATACAAAGTACAAGGGTGTCCGAACTAACGAGCAAGTCACTCCTCTTCGCTGTACACTACCTACTCGATCAGGCAGTTGCTTGTGGCTGCGAATGGCAACAAGGATATAAGAGCCTCGATTTACGAACTTCTGTCAAAAACGTGTCAGGGGGGGGGGGTTGACACGTTTTTTGCAGACGTGCTCTGGGAACGTAACGCAAATCGGCGGATTGCCGGATTTCCGTTCGCGTTTTTGGCGTCTGTCAAAATTCGTTACGATTTTTGACAGCCGGTCAATTCGCGTTCACGATTTTGACCGCCGCGTGTTTTCTGTTCGAAATGAGCGCAGACTGTCGGATTCTTATTCACGTTTTTACCAGCTGTCAAAAATCGTTACGATTTCAGACAGATTTGCCCCCTCGAACGCGAATTTGACAGTTTTCGCCAGTGGAAAACTGCCAAAATTGCGAACACAAAAACGACAGTTTTTGCACCGCGAACGCAAATCGAACAGCTGTCAAAATTCGTTACGATTTTTGACAGACGCCAAAAACGCGAACGGAAACCCGGCAGTTCGCTCATTTCCGGAACACAAAACTTCCGGCTGTCAGAAATCGTAACGATTTTTGACAGATGCCCGGTTTGCGTACACGATTTTCACAGGGTCTGTCAAAAACGTGTCAACCCCCCCCCCTGACACGTTTTTGACAGAAGTTCGTAAATCGAGGCTCTTATATTTTTCGTTGTGTTCAGACGGTGTCTAATCTACTGGACGACGCTTTCCTCCAAGAGCTTCTTTGTTGAAGGAAGGACAGACGAGTTAGAAAAAACGGTTTATTTCGGACAAAGCGACACGAAGAGAGGAGAGAATCGACCGGATACACTTGCAATCAGACGACCATTTGGATCACGAGAGCGCCCACGGCGACGACCAGCGAGAACGAGGCGGCGGACGTGGACGGAGCGGCCGAAGCGTCCGGATCGGCCGAAGCGTCCGGGGATTTGGGCGGCTCGTTGCCCAGGTCGCGATCGTTGCAGTAGCAAAGCTGCTCCCTGTTCCCCCCGTAGCATCCCATCGGCCTGCAAGAGGGGGGATGAGCAGATGGACGGAGGGAGAAGTGGACTTACCTCTCCGGAGCGCCTGTGTAGCACATGAAACTCTTGCGATGCCCTTTGACGTACTTCGTGCAGTAGTCGCAGCCGTCCGTTTCGACGTCGCTGTTCCCCTCCGTGCCCATGTACGTGGCGTAGCACTTGATCGCGTCCACTTGCTGCAGCACGACGGCGCCGAGGAGCACGAGGACGAGCGGACGGGTGAGCATCGCGGACGGAGGAGAGCAGGGAGGAGAGAGACGGATGGGACGGGAGAGCGGAAGGCGCCGATCGCTCGAGCGGCCCGCCTTTTATACCCGCCCGATCGGGCGGCTCGCGATGCAAATTCGACGACGCAACCCGCTCGGGCCACGCAAATGCCGCTGTGTTTATTCCGAGCGAGCGAACGCCCTTTCGATTTGGTTGGTTGCGGGTCGACCGCCGGAGCAGTCGGAGAAATGGACGGGAAGGAGTTCAAGGCTTAACGACCCATCGGTGAGACGAGCGCCTCTACCGCAGCCTCCGGCTTCCCGCTTTTGTTCGTTTCTTTCCGGTCGTTCGCCTCGCTAATGGACGACCGAGTGCGTCCGTTTGTACGGCGCGTGTCAAGAGTTCACTCCTTTCCGGCGTGGCCGTCGGACCAGCCAAGAATGCACAGTACACACGAAAGCATCTCGTTCATTTCTCTGAAATAAATGCTGTACTTTTCTGAACGGGGCGATCAAACGGCCGCCCATTCGCTTCCTACCCGACCGTTTGATCATTCGAGAGCACTCACCCGTGGGTCTCCATTGGAAGAGGGAACGCAACCCCAACAGCATGGCGTCCTCTCGGACTTACCGCCCGATCGACGACAAGCGGGCGCTCCCGCGACCGCCGAACGCGACGCTCAGTCGGCGGAAGGCGGGCGGCGAGAACGGCGGTCGGGCACTCCAGCGCTTCCCCGTGGCAGTCGCGTTCATCGATCAATGAAGTCGAGGAGGCACACGTCCCGTCCGTCCGCTTCCTCCCGACCGCCTCGAAAAGGCGCGCAACTCGGACGTCCATTAGAACCACCAGAGGGCGTGCTGGAAGCCGCGGGAGGTCGTTCGGTCGTCCACTCGGTACTGGGGGATTCCGCGGAGGAGCGCGCCGTGCGGGTGACCGGCGGGGTGGGTGGAAAGACCGAACCGCCGCTCATCCGCCGCGTGTTCTCGTCGGGCACCTTCATTCCTCAAGCCAACAGTCACTATCCAACCCGCTGGAAGGAAGCAAGGTCACTCGAAGATATCCGATTTGTCTTCTCTTTCTGAACTTAACGCTCTACTTTGTTGAAAATTACACAGCGGACGGCGAGTGCGTGAGCGGGCGGGCACGAGCACGACGAGCGTGCGGAGAGCGAGCGGCTGGACGCTCCCGCTTTCATCAAGCGGCGCACGTCTTTCGGCACGCGTTCTGCATCCCTCTATGAAGCGCTGCAGACACACAAATAAGTGCGCAGAAGAACCGAACGCACTTTCGAGTGCCTTGCCGTTTGTTTTCTCTGCAGCCCTGGGGAACGTTGTCATAACAATCCATTTTTAAAAGAAACAGCGAGGAGCTCGGAGCGTTGATCGACGCCTTCGACCGTTGCTGGGATTGCTGCCCGTCCCGGCGGCGGATTCGATCTCGACCGCGTGGAGTGCGAGAAACGAGACGAACAGAAAGACGATTCTTTTCGAGTTCATTCCAAACGAACCGAAAAAGCAGCAGGGGATGTGAGCGAGGTTTTCTGTTTCCTATCGTTTTTGGCTGCTGCGAACTGGCGTGTTTCCGTTCCTTGACGTCAAGCAGCCGCCGGCCGGTGCACAAACAGCCGGAAGTTCTTTGCAAGCGATCAAACTTTCAAAGGAGCAATTGTTTCATCGCGTGTCATTAGGATGGAAATAAAAAGACGAGCGGAGTGGCGATCATGTGAGACCTTTGGAACGCGCTTTCGTCGTGGGACTCGAGTGGGTCTGAACAAGGAAGCGACCAGCTGTTCGGAAACGAGCGGGCGGCCAACCCGTCGGGCGAGCGGATAAAATCCGCCCGATCGCCCAAGCAGTTGGAGCCACGAAGAGGAGTTGGAGCAATAAACAGCAAGCTTGATTCGCGTCTCTCTCTCAATTCGCAATCATCGACAACCCGGCAACCCAAGTCAGATTGACCCACAATCGCTTACACCGGAGCTTGACTCTGGGCGAGCTATATCGGCCACTCCGGTTTTGCGATCGTCTTTTGCTCACGTCCAGCCGGAATCTGCCACGAACAGCCATCGCACGGCGATTATGCCGTCTAAGCGGATCGTCGAGCTATTCGGCGGACAAATTTCCACTCTAACCGTTGCGCATTCGCATCTGCTGTGGTACACAAAGACGGGGCGGGTACGAAAGAGCGGCGGGGGCAGCAAGCCGCCCATTCCCGCTTTCCGCTTCCCTCCCGCCTTCATACCCTTACCGCCCGCCCTCGGCGGCGTCGATCGGTCGCTCCCGTCGGTTGCGCGTGAAGTTTGCCGCGACGTTCAAGCTTCCTCTGCTCCTCCGTTCTCCCTTCCGCTGTCTTCTGTCGCGCCTTCCGCCCGATCGCTCGGTGAGTGGCGGCCGTCTCCTCCGTTCGCTTCCCACTAACCACGCCGTAGATTTCAGGACTCGTGCGGGAGGACGAGGACCGTCGCTGCGAGCGCTCCGTGAAACGGCGGCAAAGCGTTTTGTTCCTCGCCGTCCATTCCATTCACTCACTCCCGCTCGTTCCAGGACAACTGCGTGACGGCGACAAAGCGCGAAGGGAGGCCGCCGGTGAGTCGCCGTGTCCCCGGTTGCGCCCATCACTCGCCGCTTTGCAGTGCGAATGGATTGCGGCGTCACTTGCGAACGTCGACGCGTGCGTGCAACAAGGCGCTTTCTGGTCGAGTTGGAGGGCCGACTGCGCGGTTGGGAGCCGCACATCCACAAGGACTTCGCTGTTGTGAGTCCCTCCTTGCGTGTTGGACAAACTGACCGACCGACTTCTCTCTCTTCTCTTCATGAGTCTTCCACCGCTGTCCGTCCGTCTAAACACCTGCTTATTTAGGATTGCTCGCAGAGTGCGATGGAGTTGACGATCAACGAGCAGGAGCCATCGATCGAATCCTTGTGGAAGACGCACAACACTGCTACTCTGTTTGGTGGGTGGTCTTCCTTCGATCCGCTCTTTCTTTGACCTCTCCTTTCGCTTTCAGACCGTCCATGGAATGCTGTGGCCGACCAGGAGCGCTACTGGCAAGCAGGCGTGAGTGCGGCAATGGTTCTGCTTCTTTCACCGCCTGCTTTGACAGGAATGAATTGCGGCGTCACTTGCGAACTTCGACGCTCTGTGGCGGGCGGCCGAACGGAAGGTGCGGCTGCGACCGCCAAACAGACCCAGCGAGAAGAACGGACCTCCGGAATGCACTCCCATTGATCTTTTTTCTGCGCTGATTGGTGAGTTCTTCTGCCTCCACCTCAACGATCCACCCCCTGCTTTCAGCGTCCTTTTGTCCTTCGTTTGTGCGACCGACTGGCGGCCACGCGATCAAGACGTCCTGCTGCTGCCGTTGGAGGCGACTCGCTTCTGTCTGTCGATGGGGGATCGCTACGAGCTGACGGCGAAACGGTGGGTGATTCCAGCCACCTTCCGCTTTTTTCACTCCCTCTCGTTGCAGTGCGGACTGCGGCCGATCCGGTCATCGAGAAGCAAGCACTCGCCCAACGACGGCCTTAGGAAGAACGGGCGTCGTTAGTGAGTCCACTCCGAACACTCCCACTTCTCAGCACTCGATTTCAGTGCGATCTCACCGAAATGGACGCCGCAGATGCGAGCGGATGCCGATTGCGAGGGACCAGCCGAGGCGTGAACTCGGCGGTATCTCAACGCAATTCGCCTTCAAGCCCGTCCTTTGTTTCGATTGTTGTTGCTGGGAATAAACTGCGGACTGGAGTGTGCAGTGGGGACGCGGCCGTCTGCTGAAGCGAACGACGATGCGGGTCGCCAATAAACACGAATCAGTGTGCGCCGAATACGAAATTTTTTGCTCGTCAAGGCCCTCATAAACAAGTGGGAGCGGGCTCATTCTTTTGAAGACGATTCGAACAACGCGGTGTCGAAAGATCCACCGACAGCTCTCGCCGTTCGATGAACTCGCCGGCCGACGTCTCGTTCGATAGGTAAGCAGAGAAGGAGACCTTGATTGACCGCGTGGGTTGTTTAAAACAGTAGTTATCCCTCTGCCTAAACCGCAGTGTATGTATGTATGTAAGCAAAAGTGCGATTCGCGAGCCCAAGAAACTCATGCTGATGAAGCCGACCACGCTGATCACGAATCCGAAATCCGTTTTTCAAAATTCGAACCAGAAAGTCCGTTCTGATTCGTCAAAAGGTACCAAAATCGCGCCCCATGCGGAACGACCGGGCGAAAATGAGAGCCTTCTTTGTATGCGGAATTTCGCGTTGGAATTCAAAGCGGGTCGCGGCCGAAGGCCGCGATGCCGCTGGTTCGTAAAGAAACGCTGCTCGCCACGCTCTAGAGAAACAATTGCTGATCTCCGCTATGAGGCCGCTAGCTACGAAACAAAGATGGACACCAGGAGCGTAAGAAATGCTCGTTGCTCTTTGCTCTCCGCTCGCCCTGCTTCGCTCATCAATTCAAACGACGGTGAGAAGCTGCCTGTCCGATCGGCAGTCCCCGCATTCCCAAGGCAGTAAACGGAACGACGGTGAGAATCCCGTCCGTTCTGCGGTCAACAAGCAATCGAATTAATGCGGCCACGTCGACTTGTGCGTGTGAGCGAGGCAGAAGGCGATGGAAATTTGATTGCTTTGTTGTGCTATCCACAGGGCGGAGCTTCAGCAAACAGCGGAGCGGCGTGTTGGCGGCCGCTGATTGGTCAAACGGCGGCGAATAAAAGCGGCCGCTCGCACGTATTCCTCACTCTTTGCTCGACAAAGAACCCGCTGCCTTCAACCGACTCTCTTCACTCCTCTCGAACGTCTTCCGAGCCGACGATTACCGTAAGTCAACTGTTTCTGACTGAATACACTCTCCGTGCAGTCGATCGAACGCTTTCTCCCACGGGCCCGTCAACATCCGTTCACAGTTGTAACTTAAGAGTCGGTTTAGAACTCAACACTCCGTGCCCCGCTCGTTGCACAGACCCCACGAGCTCTTCGGTTAGTGGTCAGTTTATCCACCTTAAAAGAATCATATTAACTTTTAAACGCTGTTTTAGTCGAACTCCAATTCCCCGCACCTACTCGAACGTTCAGTTAAGTGATTGTTTTTGTTGTTCACAGCTATGTATTCTCTCCTGTTTTTCTTTTGTTTTATTTTTGTAAATCCCACAGCGTTTTCGGATTCGGGAAAACCATATATACCAGACTTCTTACCGCACATACCCGGACTGCCAAGTTTGGAAGAATTAGGGAACTTAGTACTACCGGCGGTGGACAAAATAAGAAAGTTGATCATCGACCCGTTGGTACCCGATCTTACGCTCGTGACGGCTGATCCACCAAATGGGTCGCACAAATGCACAAAATTTCTTCCTTTAATTTACGTAAAAGCACTACAAGCGTTGGAGTGTAAACAAACGAATGAACAGATAGTGGAAGCATGGTTTGATGCCCGTGAATCTGTATTTGACTGGTGGAAGCTCAGGAGCGAAACTGTCTCAATAGGGGGGAGTGTAGGAGTATCAGCTACCTTACTTGTTGGTGGAAAAGTGGATCTTTCAGCAACTCTGAGTCTAACAGCTGTTAATGACATGATCATGAATGGGATGCGACGCGCAGCGCAAAAAACGTCTGAGGAACGTATTTGTCAAAACGAAATGCGCAGAAGTATGGAGGAAAATTTTAAAAAAATGGCAATTCAAATCGACACAATCTTTAATGATTTGAAACTGACTAGTTTTATAAGCTCGTACAAAAATTTGATGAGAATTCAGTTGAACGAATTGACAGATTTACTAGGCGCTGTATTGAGCGATGAAGAGGATCCAGATGATGAATGGTTGCAGAAGTTCAATTTGACCTGCGATAAACCTGGTTATCGGCCGCTAAGTCTTGCATCTCGGTACAAAACCGAAATACTTGATAGTTGTCCGGAAGACCCGGTCATGCACAAAAAAACGATTAAAAAACTCGTAAGTAAAGTACTTGATTGTGTTTTGTTATCTCCTTCAAACGACACTATTTTAATGGCAAAAAATGCGTTTGACTCGTTTCAGACCGATATACACACTCGATTTTTGTTTTTGAGTGTGAAGAACGCCACCAGACTGGCGCAGAAGTTGTGTTCGCCGTCATTGATTAGCCACACCGCTACCTACCGAAATGGGCTAAATGTTTTAAATACCTTTCACCAAACTGTGCTTGCAGAAACCCCTGAGGTAGATGCTTGTTGGCTGAGAATTGTTAAAAATCAAAACCCTTACTCGGTGCGAAACATACAAAAGTTCACTCGGTTTGCTGTAATTGACGCTGCTCGAATCTACACAGTTACCACAAGATGCGCCTACGTTATGTACGCCGAAAGCAATAACAATTATACAAAAATTAGTACTTTTATTACGAGATCTTACAAACCAGTAATTCAAACGCTTGAGGGAATATACAAATTTTTCTTCAGCGATCAGCTAAGAGCGATAGAGGGAATGTTGGACGAAATTCCAAAGCTGCTTGCAAGCGCTGAGTTTCGGGGGAATATCACTACAGACGAACAAGGAAACGACAGAGTACGTCGTTTATATTTTTCGTTGGCACACCATTTCCTTGTTAATCACACATACCAAATCGGGATATCAAATGCGCGCCCATCAAATGACGTAATGAATAAAACAAGAGGCCCCTATTTTCGAGTTTTGTTGAACGTTTCCGGATACGACGTTTATTTAAAACAGTTTTATGCCTCCCCGAAAGAGCCCTTGCATAGTGTTCCAAACATTCCGTCGGATTTAAAAAGAAAAGCATCAAAAATCATGGAAAAAATGTACAGGAATGGTTCTTCTGTTACTGAAATCGTCAACACGCTTGATAAACAATTGTATCCTATGAGTGCAATCGGTCCGTTTTCAAGCACTATAGCGCATGTTGATGATCGTAAAAAGCCAAAGCCAATTTCGCATCAGGCTTACTATAAAGATGGCCCGACTACGTTCGAAAGTCCCTCCGCAAATACGACTCTTGGAGAGACCGGTTCAGTCACCATGCATGTTGAGTCATATCTTTAATTTGACGTGTTCGTTACTTTCGTATTCAGATATTTTTTGCTTCAAGACGGGTTGAGTGCTGCGCTCCCGTCGGCTCCTTCGGAGCTGTGTTGGCAGACCCCACATCGTAGTTGTTTGTATGGAGACTGTAGTCTTTTTGTAGTTGACGTCCACCTAATAAAGGCATGCATCAAAGTTGCGTCGTGTAGAAAATAGTTGTTGTTTGGTGCAAGCAGTGCGTATCCAAGCAAGCGGCGTTGTCAGACGGTCTCTCGGATAGAGCATTTCACCGACGGCCGGCCGTACGTTTGTGTTTATACAACGATAAGAACACGTTAGAAAAACTGAAATGCGGTGCCAACAATCACGAATAGAAGTGACAAGTGGCAAATACAAGATGCAGACGTCGGGCCAAAACCAAGTAGCAGACGATGCGTTGATAACCTGCCCGAATGAAGCTTGCCAGAGCATCTTGTTGGCGGAAAAAAGAGAGAACAGTTGCAGCTACCCGTTGTTATGACATCGAGTTTCTGATTGGAGAAAGAAGTTTATTTCAGTGTAAAGACGCAATCAGCCGCCCTGTTCTTACCGAATCGTAGAACGGTCACAACATTATTCGTGCTTCTGGCTCTGCTCGACCACGATTACAACTCAAAGAAAGAAAGCCGGTCGCCCTACCGTAGCTCAAGTCAACAGAATTCTTTAGAGCGCATTAATGATGCATAACGCCGTCGATACAAAGCTTGTAATGACAGGCGGAAAATTATTCCGGACGCGCCGGAATTGAAAGGAAAGCGATGGAGTTCTTCTGCTCTTATTTCGAATCAAACGGACGGAAGAATTGAAGCAACCGCTCTGTTTATTCGCACGAATTCCAACTGACTGGTAATCTACAGCGAGGATCAAGCGGACTCTCGGCCCGGTCGTTTACTTGCGTGATGGGATTCCAAACGAAGGGCGAGGGCGCGGAACACATGCGCAAACGGGCGGACTGATCAAAAACACGTGTGAAATTCGTCTTCTTTCCTTTTTGGCGGCTCCGTCCCGCACTAAATGTCAGTCAGTTTCTTCTGTCCCGGCAGCTTGCTCACAATCAGAAGCTCTACTCGTTTCGTTTGAGCAAACTTGGTTGCAAGAAAACGCAACAAACCCAAAAGAACTTGTTCTGTCGGATTCTTCAGCAAAAGAATGCAAGCAACAAGTTGCGCGAAAATCGCCGTACAACGTAGAGAAACCTAGTAGCAGACTTTACCCGTTCTTTGCCAGTTTCCAATCGTTCTGAAAGCCGTTCGTTTACTTGACACGCATCTACCGTGAAATCGATAGTCGGGCCAGAAGTCCGCTTTTGATGTCCAGGTCGGAAAATACTCTGGTGACGTTTCGTTAGTTATCGTTCGTTGTCAGAAGACTGTAATGTAAAGATAACCAGAGCTTCTTCTACACACACTAACCGATAGCTCGTTCTCAAACTCTTTGCTTTTCCAGCGTTGTGCTCGCATCATTTCGAGGTCATAGAAAGGCGTTCCGTTTCTTCTCTGATCTGAGTTTGAAAGCGTCGTCTTTTTCCATCCGAGAACCGCATGCAATAAACAGAAGACGAAGATTTCATACCATGCACTGTCCGCTTACTTTGTTCCGTTTGCTCGTTGCTTAGACAAACCGGCCGTTTGTTGCTTTCAACAGCCTTGTACCCGCAAGTTCTTGCATGCATTTATTCAACGTTAATACGAAAGTACAAAGTCCATCGGCGACAAACAGCCCCAAGGAAACCGGCGAGCGCGCAACATTTTGCTCGCGTTTTACAAGACTTAATGTGGGGGTTGTTTAAAAAAGAAGTCGTGGACAAACTGGACGGTTTCGATCAACGGCGCGTCTTTTTCTATGAAGGCGGCTTGCAACGACGCGCTGTCGGCATGATTTGGATTGGTGGCCAGAACGCAAACTAGGCTGTTCCATCGAAGTTTTGCTACTTCGTTCATAACGAAACCTAGGAATTTTTTTTTGGCCTCGTCGTTGGATTCTCCGTTAATTTCCAGCGCCGTATTGGGCAGACAATTTTGGTCCTTAAGATTTTTATCATGTAGAAAGTTCAGCAGCTCTTGAAGAAGTATTGAACTTTCTCTTCGCGCTGCTTTGACGTTGTTGAGAATGTCCACGCAATAATCATTTGCCAAATCGGTAGAGGTATCGAAATTCATCGAATAAAACAGGAAACGAATGTCGGATTTTAACCGGTTGATTTCATCTGTACCTGCTTTAGTTTCTTCTTTTGCCTGCGTCAAGACGCACTTGAAAAGCCCCTCCACAACTTCGTCGATTTTCTGGTAATCTAAAATCGAATTTCCCCCACATGCTCCTTTGACTTTTGAACGGAAATTGGTAGTGAGATTGAATGATCCGTTCTCTTCATCATTGCATTGTTCTTTGAGCATCTTCAAGTCGCGATCAAGATCCGCCGATTCGTTTTTCATGATGAAAGACCAAATAAGCCCCCATTCGTTTAAGGCACTTTTGATAGTTTTTAAATTTTTAGTGGCATAGCCGCTCATTTGAGTGTCTTTTAAAAAGTTGTTACTGGAACGGTCTAGCGATTTAAAATTTCCTTCCGATTTACGGCCCATTTCGACGATGCAAACGCGCTCTTGCTCGCTTTGATCGGCAAATTTCTTGAACGTCAGGTCTAAAACGCCACCGACGGCCGTAATTTGCGGGAGCGCCGCCACTAATTCATTGGCAATCTTCCCCGCCTCTTTGGCTTGGGCAACGGCGTTTTCAGCTGTAGTAGGGACTACGAACTTGTCAAAAAAGGCGGTAATTGCGGACAGGTCCAAACTGCAAACACCGGTGGAAGTCCCCACGTGGAAATTACCGAACACCAAAAAAACACATAAAAAAAACAAACAGTTCATGATTGGAAGTCGATGCGAAACAATAGTCGTGCAATCTAAACGAATGTTTGAAAATTAATTTGCCTGAGTCAAATCAAAACTCACCACAACGATAAGCGCTGTTCGTTCAGTCTAGTCGTGGAAACGACTCTCGGATTGACGACTGCTAAAAGAAGACGGCCGTTGCGCACTCAACTGAAGACCGCTCACCGTTTTGCTGTAGAGAAGAGAAGAGCGTTCGATCGACTGCACGGAGAGTGTATTCAGTCAGAAACAGTTGACTTACGGTAATCGTCGGCTCGGAAGACGTTCGAGAGGAGTGAAGAGAGTCGGTTGAAGGCAGCGGGTTCTTTGTCGAGCAAAGAGTGAGGAATACGTGCGAGCGGCCGCTTTTATTCGCCGCCGATTGACCAATCAGCGGCCGCCAACACGCCGCTCCGCTGTTTGCTGAAGCTCCGCCCTGTGGATAGCACAACAAAGCAATCAAATTTCCATTGCCTTCTGCCCCGCTCACACGCACAAGTCGACGTGGCCGCATTAATTCGATTGCTTGTTGAGCGCAAAACGGACGGGATTCTCACCGTCGTTCCGTTTACTGCCTTGGGAATGCGGGGACTGCCGATCGGATGGGCAGCTTCTCACCGTCATTTGAATCGATGAGCGAAGCAGGGCGAGCGGAAATCACACGCGTGTTCTTGCAACAAATGACCTCCAAATAAGCATGGCGTTGTTCTAGTCCATACTTTCGCTTGCGGTTAAGGTCTAATTCTTGCGGGTTTCAATAACGCATCCACTTACGCATTTGTATGTATGATGAGTTCGTACAACGCCTGTCACATGCTTTCGTATTGTTCTTTTCGCTTCGTGCATAATGCCATTTGCCGTTTTTTTGCAATTCAGCAATGGAATGTGGCTGAAAACGACTAGCAACCGTTGTGTTGCTTTCAAATGGTCAGCTTGAACCCTTGAGAAGAGAAGGAAGCGTCCACGCTGCTTGCTTTGTTTCGTTTTAACTCCGTTGTCAGCCCCTTACGAATCGAGGCCTGCGGCATGTTCTCATCGTCGTTTTGTTGATTGCCTTGAGATCTGCGGGTGTGGAAAGCTGCTTGCCGCCTTTCACGGTCGTTCGAATTTATGAGCATTGACAGGACGAAAAGCTGGAGTCTTTGAGCAGCTAGCTGTTACGTTCGTTGTTCGCTACAAAGGCCCTTGGGCAAGCTGCTGGAACATCTGCACGTGCTTTCGGAGCTCTTGCTTCATTCGTTTTCGTCCAGAACCACCCGTACAAACAGCCAACAAAATCCTTCATTATTCAAGGGGAAAACGGACTTAGACAAGTGGCAGGCGCTTCGAAGGCGTAATGTGGCGGCGTGAACGAGCAGCCTTTGTTCCGCTGATGTACTCAATTCTACGTTGTCAACTGCGTTAATCACTCGTAAGCAAAAGATGCGAGTAGATTTCGAAGAAACGGCAAAAATGGAAGCAGCTCCATAGTTTAAACACCACATGTCCGTGAGTTTATCGAACGGGCAAAAAACGATGAAGATGGACGGAAAAAGAAGTTAACCAGCCCGTGCCGTGCGAGAGAGCGTTTAGTAAGGACTCAAATTGGGATGATTGCGAGGTTCCGAACCGCCGAGATCCCCGACGTAGCGTTCGTTGACGGACGGCGTCAAGCCGCACGGTCGGCGGAATTCTTGGCCGGCTTCATGGATCCATGCGTTTGAACTCCATTTGCTGCCCAGCAAGACGGGGCAGGCGGCGTGTCGGGTGCGGAAATCGCCCTCGCCGCTTCGCATCAGATTGTACCAGAAGAGGGCGTCGTTCTTCGACGGCATCACAGTCGTTTGCACGTCGGTGAAAGCGGTGGCGCCTCCTGCCTCTGGCTGAGACATGTAGAAAAGGACGGTGGCGATTCGATTGCCCGTTCCCAGACGGTCGAATACATGCGTTTCTTGCTCCTGCAAACAGCTCATTGTTTGTCGTTTGTCTTTGAATGAACGTCTTACCGGGGCAAAGTCGATGTGGGGCTCGTAGTGCCCGCCAATTCCGTAGTTCGCGATCTGGAGCTTCTCGGCGGTCTCTATCTTCAAATTAGTCATCTGCTCCATTCGAGTGCTCACACGAGCGACGACCTCGTGATCTTCGTCTTTCAACCAAGCGCTCTTGCTGATTCGGTACGCAGCCGGCTCCGACTGTTCGGTCTGACTGTTCTGGACAACCGCTCGGGCGAGTTTGGGGCCCGCCAACTGTTGAATCACCTCGATCTCGTCGTCACTGATCACGTCGCGGAACATGACGACCAGCGGACTGAAGCGAAGAATCTCCACTTTGAACGGAGCAACGCGGAGGAACGGGCGATCTCGTTTGTAGTAGCAATACAAGCCGGAGGTCTCTTTTGCGTTCTGCAACGCGGATGAAAGCGGTCGCAGAACTGAACCACAGAAACTCACTACGGGCACTTCGTTTCGACACAACGCTTCGTAGATGTTCCGCTCGGAGTCTTGCATGTAGTCTGTGGAACGGAAGTTTGTAAGCGGAGGAACATTTCGGCGGAATTCCGCTCGCCGAACGCCCATGGCCAGCAGCTGGTCCTCGCACCACTTGATGTTGACTTGGGCACGCGGATGATCGGGCATCAGCTCGTAGAGTCGGTCGGTGGCCAGCAACGCTCGCTTCAGATTCCCTTGTTTGTACAGGGCCAACGCCAAGTGCTCCAGAATGCCCGCTTCGGCGGCGGTCAGCGGGTTCTCGCGTTTCGATCGCTCCATCGCCTCGTCCATCCACAGCAACGTGTGGTAGTAATCCTCGTTGTTGAACGCCAGGCGGCCTACTTCGAAGCAATCGCTGGCTGTAATCAACAACCAAATGAAGTGATTGAGGATTGGAGTGCCTACCGCTGAATTCCTTGCCTGTTTTGAATCTCCCCACGATTCCGTTCGCAAGATCCCTAGTGTGCAAACGGTAGGTGTCTTGGAGCCGGAGCAAACTCATGGCCGCTCCCTTCAAATCTTCCTGCAAACAAAAGGAAACCTTTAAAAAGCCCTAGAATAAACAACAACTCAACTCATCAGGTAATTGAGTTTTACCATCGTAGGAGAGGCGCTGTAGAAATTCTTTCGTTTCGTTGGTCCGCATTTTGTCCTGAAGAGTTCGCCGCAACTCAAACAAACGTTTGATCATTCGGAATGCGTTGATCGGATTATAAACGCTTTCCAAATTGTCGTTTACGTCCGAATTCTTCGAGCGGTACTTTTCGACAATCCTGCAGTGTATGCACATTAACCAAAAGAATAAACAGCTCTTCTACCCCCGCAATTCATCCAATCGCGCAAGTTCCGACAAAATGTACTCGTCTGTCACTCTCTGGATGTCCTTCTCTGCTTGGAACAGCCGCTGCAGATCGGCAATCGAAGTGAACACTTCGGCGTTCGTCGGGTAGAAGAGAAGGGCGAGGAGCGAAAAGAACAGCGCGCAGCGAATAATCATGTTTCTAAACTGCAAGAACTTAGAGCTGACTTGGTTAGCTGCTGTTGGAGAAGAACAAAAGACGTTTGACCGCACGTTAAGTGTTCTCACTGGATAATTGAAGAAGACTCACCGTGTGCAATTAAAGCTGTTCGGGAGGAGTGGAGAGAGTCGGATGAAGTCAGGGAGTTCTTTGTCGAGCAAAGGGTGAAAAAGACGGGCAGTCGGCTGCTCTTGCTCGGCGTCAAACGATCACTCAGCCTCGACCAACAGGCAACGCAGTTTTTTTACTGGTGAGATCCCGACACGCAAGCAAAATAACAAAGTGATTACATTTGCATTCCGTTCCCACTCGCCCACACGTTCAAATCGGCGTAGGCTGCATTAATCGAACCTCTTGGTTGCTACGGGCAAGATTCCCATCGTCGTTTCGTTTATGGGGTTGGAAACGTAGCGGTATTTTGGTTCTGATACTTCCTACTCGGCAACAAACAAGAAACGTCACGCAGTCATCTTGTGTGTTAACCCTCCATCTAACTCTTACGATGCTCCAATGCTCCGGTTGTTCGCACAGGCATTGCCCTGCAAACTTC
This sequence comes from Aphelenchoides fujianensis, assembly GCA_024699865.1. Taxonomy (NCBI): domain Eukaryota; kingdom Metazoa; phylum Nematoda; class Chromadorea; order Rhabditida; family Aphelenchoididae; genus Aphelenchoides; species Aphelenchoides fujianensis. The sequence continues at coordinate 979,629 of JAMPIO010000008.1, read as the reverse complement.
TTTGCTGGTTGCGAACCGGCTGCGAGATGAGAAAACAAAAGTCGTATTGTTCAGTCATCAACCCCAACGAAAAAGCAATGCGACTCATGTGCGGAAGAGCTTCCCCGAGGCGACGGTCGGAAGGAACGAGAGCAATCGGCAGGCGTTTCGAGTGAGTCCCCCTCCTCCTTCCTCCTCTCATCCACTCGCTCGTTCTTCAGCGTCTGTGCCGCGAACAAACCGCGCGGCTGCGGAGAGTCGCCGCCCGCATCAAGCGGAAGACGCGGCGGGCGGCGGCCGGCAAGAAGACGACTCAACTGATGAGTGGGCAAACGACGGCCTGTGCCGTCGAAACAAACTACTTTCACCAACCAGAAGAGCGGGTCGTCTTATGGGCCGCAAGCTCAACACGCAGCCAAGACAGCCGCACGGAAGCCGTCCGCCTGCTTTCTGGGGGCAACCACGAGACTTGCCGGCTTGTGCCGTCCGTTAGCCAGCAAAACGAAGAGAACGAAGACGCCGACCAAGCTGTAGACGGCGAAACGAACGCTCGATGCTCTAAGAAAGCAGCAACCACGCGGCAGTGTTCAAATGCCCATTCAACTCGTGCCGTTGTTTGCGTTCGGAAGAACAACGACACGCCGCAAAAGGAGACACACGATGCACTCCTGAACTGGCGGTTAACCTCGAACGCTCGTCCGTTGTTTGCGTAAACGGAATAGACCGCCCACGAATTCTCTGACAGCTAAGTGCAGCTTTTTTTCGGTGCTTTCAGCATCTCGTTGAGACAGCAGGCGTCCGACCAAACGGCTGCTCGAAACGAAAGAAAGTAGCAGACAAATGGCACGTCTACGTGATCAGACCCAAGCAAGAGATCTTTTGGAGCACAACTCGAACGTTTAGTTAACGCAAGAACGAGTGGGGTAAACGAATGCACGCTTCCCACACAAATCCCGACGACAAGCGGGGAACGATGCAAATTTAGGCGAGATCGGCGAGAGCGGCGCGTATGAAAGCCGAGCGGGCAGAGCAGGCCGGCCCCCACTCGGCCTTCCGCCACTGCCGCCACTCCTCCGCTCACGCCCGCCCAGGATGTCCGCCGCCGGTTCCCTGCTCGTCGTCGTGCTCGCCGGCCTGGTCGTGGGGCAGGCGGCCGCCCTGAAGTGCCTCCACTCGCTGAACTACCAGGGCAAGGCGGTCGCTCTGCCGGTGGAGAAGGCGGGCTGCCGCCAGTGCGTCGTCGTGAAGGACACGCACAACTTCGTCTTCCACGTGTGCGACAAGAAGAACACGTGAGTCCTCCCTTTCTTCTCCTGTTCACTCCACTCACCCCGCTGCTTGCAGGACGGCGGAGGGATGCGAGCCGGCGGACGGCCACTTCCGGTGCGCCTGCAGCACGGACCTCTGCAACTCGAAGGCGCTGCTGGAGGCCGCCCGCCCGACCACCCCGCCGACCACGACGCCGGCCGCGGCCCCGGCCGAGAGCTCGCCGAGCCGCCCATCCGCTCGGCCGCCCCGTCCGCCTTCGAGCTGCCCGTTCTCTCCCTTCTGTTCCTCTGCGTCTTCCACTGACTGCACGAATAGACGGAGACCGGAGAACTGTCGGCTCGAGATCGATCAGAAGAAAAGAAAGAAAACGGTCGTATGAGTGCAGAAGTGAGCCCTTTGCCGAATGGTTTTGTGTTGTGGGGTGACTGGACGTTGAGAAATCTGTGCGGTCGGAGTTCCCGTCGACCTTCTTTACTCGACGACGACTTCAACGAACAACCCAGTGATCGATGGAACGGATGGCTTGCGCGATCGACCGACGGCCGTGGCGGGGGCGTGCGGGCGTCCTGGTCGCCGGGATGCGCCTTCTGTCTCGACTTCGAGTGCCCGACCGCCTTTTTTTTGCTGCTTTGCCACTTCTAACCATCATTCATGTTCATGCGCAGAACTTCCCGTTCAGACAGCTGCAACGGAACGGTCGCTTACCCGCGATTGATCAAAAATGGACGATTGTGGAGATTCTTTGACACTGGTGAAATGCAGCCAAGGCTCTTCTTTGTTCACGCTTATCTGACAACAATCGATTGCATACCTTTATTGGGTGAACGCCATTCGCGAAAGAAAAACATGCACGATTACTAAGACGATTATGAAAGAGCCCGCCGAAGCGTGGCACTCAACGGCTGTTTGGCAAGCACAAGAAGACAGAGCACGTCTACAACAGAAATTCAACATCCAGCAAATATTTTTCGTTGGCCGGTTGCAAGACGAAGTTGATGGACGGCGCCTTGAACTCGGGGGATTTAGTTTCTCCAAAGTTTTTAGCGTCAGAAGCGTCCGCGTAGAAGGCCACTTTGTAGTTGGAAAAATAACGGCCGTTACTGATCGGGTAAATCGCGTTCAGGGCGTCGACGATCACGGAAACATTCGCCCCGTTTTTGTGCAGTTCGTTGAAAGTTTTGGTCATTTTTGTTTTTGCTTCCTCTGACGGGCCCTGTTGTTGGCCAGAGGCTGCAGGAGTCTTGAAGGTATGCTGAATCCAGATTTCGTAACCAAAAAGCTCCAAGAAGACCTGAGCATAATGAGTGCGAATTCCAACGTCAATTTCGTTCGCCGGCTTCGTTTTGCGGACTTGAACGGAGTAAACGCGGTCGGGGGCAAAGAAGCGGCGTATGTAATCGAAAATTCGCTTCGACTTCGCCTCGAATGGATTTTTCCCGTTCTCTGTGCGGTTGAACGCGGGATCGTATTGGAAATGCATAGCAATTTCTTCCGCAATTCGTGACATTGCCAGAGTTTCCCGTCCAAAAAAGTAAATCAAAGTGGATTTAACCGCGTCAGCAACTGGCCCGTAAGATGTAACAAAAAACGACTTCTGCGCCAACGTGGTGTTGGCCCCGAAGAACGTGGCGGCCGCACATTGAAACGTCGCCCAACGAATTCTGGCAGCATCATTCAAAACAAATTGTAAGAATTTCTGGTATGTGTCGTATGACGGCGGACTGAGGTCTTTCATGCGATCCGTTACTACTGTTTTGAACCTTTCCGCAAGGCTTATCGGCCTGTAACCGGGCTTGGCGCAGCTTTGGTTAAACCGTGTCACCGAAGGGTCTGGTGTATCTGGCTGCTGGTTTAAGACAGCATGCAACGTATCCTCTAAAGTTACCAGCCGTGCGTGCAAAAACTCCTTGTAATCGCTAAACGGCCCAAACTTCAGGTCTTCGAAAACTTTCAGATTTTGAGCGTACATAAGTTTGTTACTTTTTTCTACCATTCGGCTCATTTCGTTTTGGCAACTACGTTCTTCAGGAGTTTTACCATTACCAGGCTTGAAATTCTCTTCCGCCCACGCAAACATCCCCCCTGTGTCCGGGAGCTTCTTTACAAAACCGGAAGTCTTGTTTTGAAAATTAAAAATGGCTTCAAAAACGTTTTCATTTTCGTCTAACCCGCTGTGTTGACTAAGTAAAAGATCTACCATCGACAGTCTGTTTTTGCAGTCGTAAGTTGAATTTCCAACTGTAAAATTAACGAAACTCAAGAAGACAAACAAAAAGAAGAACGTCAAAGATTTCATGGTAAACATCAAGCAGATCACTTAATTGCAAGCTTGATTGGACGAAGTAGTCGAGTCAAACTAAAGGACGCGTCGAATGGTCTGTTTTCATTCTAATCGGAACTCACCTCAACCACAATGTTCCGTCTAGTCGTGCGAACGACTCTCGGATTGACGACTGCTGAAAGGAGACGACCGTTGCGCTCTCAACTAAAGACCGCTCACCGTTTCGCTGTAGAAAAGAGAAGAGCGTTCGATCGACTGCACGGAGAGTGTATTCAGTCAGAAACAGTTGACTTACGGTAATCGTCGGCTCGGAAGACGTTCGAGAGGAGTGAAGAGAGTCGGTTGAAGGCAGCGGGTTCTTTGTCGAGCAAAGAGTGAGGAATACGTGCGAGCGGCCGCTTTTATTCGCCGCCGTTTGACCAATCAGCGGCCGCCAACACGCCGCTCCGCTGTTTGCTGAAGCTCCGCCCTGTGGATAGCACAACAAAGCAATCAAATTTCCATCGCCTTCTGCCTCGCTCACACGCACAAGTCGACGTGGCCGCATTAATTCGATTGCTTGTTGAGCGCAAAACGGACGGGATTCTCACCGTCGTTCCGTTTACTGCCTTGGAAATGCGGGGACTGCCGATCGGACAGGCAGCTTCTCACCGTCGTTTGAATCGATGAGCGAAGCAGGGCGAGCGGAGAGCAAAGAGCAACGAGCATTTCTTACGTTTTTGCTGTCCTTTTTTGTTTCGTATTGGGTCGTCAACTAATTTCTGACGCACGGAATGCCAAAATAGGGCGTTTCGGCCGATCGGTCGCGTCCGAACTCGAGCAGTTGCGCGTGTTTGTGCGGCATAACGCGTGCAAAAATGCGCACAGATCTCTCATTTGTGTACTCGCTCGAATTGGCTTGCCGAATGCCAACCACGGCGTCTTGGCATTCCGTGCGTCAGAAATTAGTTGACGACCCAATAAAATGCGTTCCCAAATCTTCTCCCGGGAAGGAGGCGGCGAGCGGCGCCGTGCGGGCAGGCGGCGCCCCAAAAGCCGTCCGCTTCGACGGCGAAGACGAGCCGCTCGCCCCGCGTGCTGAAGAGGGCGGCGCGCAGCTGCGGCGTGCTCTCGAACTTTGCGGAGAGGATTCGCTTCACCACCTGCTGTGGAAGGAACTGTCAGCGGGTTGGAGATGTGTGTTGAGCGATCGCAGTCACCTACGAGTGATGAAGAGAGACCTGCTACACGCTCTGCACAAACCTCCAACCTGTTCCGCTCCCACCACTCGGCGAACTCCTGGCTGAGCGGCAGAACGAAACGCAACCTCCTTGTGAGTATGCCGGCCGACAGTGTCGACAGACTCCAGTGCTGCCGCAACGGCAAGCGAAAGCAACGGCTTACCTCCCAGCAGTACGCGTGCCAAACCGTGCGGGAAAAGTGGCCTGCAAATGAAGCTGTGGAAAGTGGGAGGAGGAGGCTAACTGCTGTGAGACAAACAGGTCAAGGCGCTCTTCTTCTTGGCAGTCGAGATATGGAGCAACAGGAAACAGTCTTGGTCCAAAGCTCTTCCCTACGTCGCGCTCTCCTATGCGCCCTCACATCCGTAGAAGAAGGCGGTCGGGCACTCGAAGCCAAAATTGGAGGCGCAGCGCCGCCCGCCCGACGGCCGCACACCACCTCCCGACCGTCCACCAGGCAAAGCGGGCGCGTGGTCGGGTTCATTCGGCCACTAGGCTGTCAGTTTTCGTCATTATCGTGTGATTTGTCAAAAGAAGACTTATGTCCGTGCACAAAAAGAACACAGTAAAAAAGCAGGTCGTTTACTGGGTGTAAATCGCGCCCTTCCAAACGACTGCCTCTTGCTTATTGCGTCTCGCCGATGACGTCGGCGAGACGCAGACGAAGAAGCAGGTGGTCGAGTGGAGTGGAGAAACAAGCGAAGGAACGGACTTCAAATCGGCGGAGAGGAAGAAGAAATCGGGCGAAGGACGGCCTCGTCTCGCGCCGTCGAGCAAACGAGCATGCAAAGACCCCCAACTAGTCGTTCCTCTCCTTCGTTTCTCCCAAAGCCAAGCCGTCCGAGAGTTGTTTTCACGGTTTATTCCCTCTGCGGTCAGTGGAAGGCGAACAACGAGAGGAGGACGAGAGCGGGGAGGGGCAGCGAGTGAGTGGAGGACGGGGCGGCCGAGCGGATGGGCGGCTCGGCGGGCGGCTCGGCGGTGCCCGCGGCGGTCGTCGAGTGGGCGGCCGGCGAGCTCTCGGCCGGGGCCGCGGCCGGCGTCGTGGTCGGCGGGGTGGTCGGGCGGGCGGCCTCCAGCAGCGCCTTCGAGTTGCACAGGTCCGTGTTGCAGGCGCACCGGAAGAGGCCGTCCGCCGGCTCGCATCCCTCCGCCGTCCTGCAAGCAGCGGGGTGAGTGGAGTGAACAGGAGAAGAAAGGGAGGACTCACGTGTTCTTCTTGTCGCACACGTGGAAGACGAAGTTGTGCGTGTCCTTCACGACGACGCACTGGCGGCAGCCCGCCTTCTCCACCGGCAGAGCGACCGCCTTGCCCTGGTAGTTCAGCGAGTGGAGGCACTTCAGGGCGGCCGCCTGCCCCACGACCAGGCCGGCGAGCACGACGACGAGCAGGGAACCGGCGGCGGACATCCTGGGCGGGCGTGAGCGGAGGAGTGGCGGCAGTGGCGGGAGGGCGAGTGGGGGCCGGCCTGCTCTGCCCGCTCGGCTTTCATACGCGCCGGTTTCGCCGCTTTTGCCTAAATTTGCATCGCCGCCGTCATTTGCATCGCGCCTCGCGCAAAACACCGTCTTCCGTCGACGCCCATGCAAATGCTTCTCTTCTACCCGTTTCCACTCACGGCGTCTTCGGTCGGCGTGGTCGTTTGGAGTCGTCGAAGCGACGGTTGAACCCGCAACGCCTCTTGGACACCGCCCGACTTGCCTGCCACCTTCTCCGTTTCTGCTTGTTCTGCTGAGTGCTGCCTGTCGCTCGTGAATTGAGGAAGAGTTTCGAATGAAGACCGCTTTCTGTTGCTCCAACTTCTCCGAACAGAACACACCGTCTAAACGGACGGCTTCCATCCGCTCCGCCGGCGGGTTAGCCGCCGGCTCGTTCCCGAGCAGTTAGTCGCTTTCTTGTCCTTAACAGGCCTCTTTCCACTCGCAACAATCGCCACTCACTCTCTGCCGACCACTTCTACTCGATCGCTGGGAACGGGGCCGCTGCCTCCGCTCGCTCCCGCTGCAGCACTGAAGTATGTCGGCACTGGCGGCCGGCATGCACGCGGGCATGGCGCGCCTCGTCTCGCCGCCCAGCCAGGAGTCCGTCGAGTGGTGGGAGCGAAACAGGTTGGAGGTTCGGGCATACAAGTCCTTGGTGTTTGTGTGGAATTCTTTTCACCGCTTGCATCGCTCAAAACTCTCGCTTCTTTCCTCTTTCTCTTTGTTCAGCCCTCTTCCACCATCTTTTCAAGCAGTGAAGCGAATCCTCTCCGCGATGTTCGAGAGCACACCGCAGATGTGCGACGCCCTTTTCAGCACGCGGGCCGAGCGGCTCGTCTTCGCCATCGAGGCGGCGGCTTTTGGGGCGCCGCCTGCCCGCCGACCGCCAGTTAAATGATCGGCTGGGGTTGCCCATTCTTCCAGCCGTCATTCCAGGTTGATTCCTCATTCGTGCCACAAACTCCTGCTTTTCGCTTTCTCGCCCGCCGGTCTTCCCCCTCGCCCGCTCCCCGCCCGGCCCCTCGCTCGCTCACGACTGGCGGCTTGACTCTGGTTTATTCACTGTATCGAGCGGCTTATAAACACTTGTGCGTGCGGATGGAACGGGGCGGGGCAGAGAGAAGAGAGGGTGTAAGAGACGAGCCCGTCTCTTACCCACGCGGCGCTGCTCGCCGCCTCCTTCCCGGGCGCCAACCACCTCGGCCGCCTGCTCGCCGAAGTGCGCGACGAGCTGGCCGCCTTCTACCCGCACGAGTACGCCGTTCATGAGCTGCAATGAGAGAATAAACAAGAGAGTGATGCTTCAAGTTTTGATCGTAAAAAGCAGTCGTTCTTTTGGCTTTTGTGAGTTATTTATCCTTCAGTGGTCGACGACCTGCAATCGGCGTGATCGTGTGTGCAAACAAACGGAAGTGGTGACTCTGAAGAAGGCTCTCGTTTGGTCGTTCGAAACAAAACGAATCGCTGCGATCATTGAAATGAACAATCCTTGAAGAATAAAGACAATGCTCTTCAGCTCGCTTCTTTCTGCTTTCTGCCGCCCTTTTGTTTTGCTCATCAATTCAAACGGCCATGAGAGACGGTCGGCAGTCAAACATCCAACCAATCCTAGAGCAATCAAACCAACGAGCATGGGAATCCTGCACGCTTCACTTCACACCCATTGAATTGATGCAGCCAGCGCCCTCCCGCGGCCACAAATCGCCGCGGAATGGGCGTGTGAAGGGACAGAAAGAAGATGAAAATGAACGAGTGATCACTGCTACGAACAAGCCCCGGGTTGGAACCGAAGCATTTAGTGGTAGGCCACTCAACTATCAAAAGACTCCCGTCCGGCCGCTCGAACTCACGCTGGGCGTTTGACGTTGCCCGATGAATCCCGTGCTTCGTTTTATTTGCTGCTGCAAAAGCATCGAAGACGACGAAGAGCAGTACCTCGTGATCAGCCAGGACGGCGACGCAGCCTTCTCCCAGAATCCCGTGTGAGTGCCCGCTTCCCGTTGATCTCTTCTTATTCTTCGCTTCAGTCACGCGAGTGATGGCTTGTCAGCCAACCTGCAACCGGTGGGCAATCGGTTGGGTGCGCCCGAGGAGGCAGCCGCCCCGCAGAAGACCACTGAGCAAGAGGAAGAAGAGAATTTGCTCAACGAAATCCTCCACCGCGCACAAGAAGTGAGTTTTCCCCACTCTCCCTTTTTCCATTCGTTCCGTTTGCAGTCGATTATCGACATCTCGTCCATCGACCTCTTGACCATTGAGGAGAGGAAGAAGGAGGTGGACGTTGCGCAGCGCGCTCGCGCGTACGCCGAGGCGATTCGAAAGCACGACGCAAAGGTCGCGGTCACCGATCCCGGTAATTCCCTTCTTTCCCACTAGTTTTTCGTGTTTGTTTGTGTGCTTGCAGACCAAAACAACCTCTTCGGCTTCCTGATCGACGACTCCAACGGCTACGCGATCCAAAAGGCGAACGAGGCGTCGATCGCCGTCCACGACTCCACCGAGATCCTCCACTACGCGGAGGTCTTCGACCAGATCGTCAAGATGACCATGAATCTGAAGCCCTGCGAGAGCCTGGTCGAGTTCATGTCCATGGATTGACGGGACTCTCGAATTCGCGCTCTTTCCATCATTTCGGACACGAATGGGGGATGTTTGTCTTTTCGTTATTCCTTCTTTCGTTCGTTGCAACTAGCGAGTAATTGTTCTTTTCTACATTCTTCTGCTGTGTCCTTCATTTCTACGCGCTGTACGTAAACGTGGCTCGAGCAGTGGTCCTTCGAGCGGGAAGGCTAATTTCTATCTCGACGAACACGCCGAAAGCTTGATTCACCGGCTCCCCATTGAGCGATTGAAAGCGGAGATCGAAACAAAACGAAGGTCGATGAGGTCCTCGCAGAAGGCGCCGAACGGCGAGCAGTCGTCCGGGGGGCCGAAAAAGCGGTTGCCCGTGCAGGCGGTCGACTGCGAGCCGCCGAGCGGGCGGTTGGTGGGCGAGAAGGCGGCATCGCCGGCGGAGAGTGAGGAACAACTGCTGGACAGACGAGGTGGGGGGATTCGCCGGCGAGCGAATACAAGCTCGCTCTCGTCCGCTGGCAGTTGGGAAGCCAAGAACTTATAAACCGACGTCCAATTCGACGTCTCTCACGTTCCAACCACCTAACCATCGGGCAGCCGGTTTACCCGCACCCAACTGAAGAACTCGACTACCTCAATAGCGTCGTAGTCGGCGGAAAGCAGCCACATCGCTTCCATCCCCTGGCTGAAACAAGCGGAAGTGGGCGGAAAGAAAGCGAGAAGAACGAACGGGGGCGCCCCCACTTTCAACCTCGTTTCAATCGGCGCATTTGCAGCCAGTTTACGTGAAAAAAAACGAGAGATCAACGCGCTACCGCGCCGATTCCACTCGAACAATCGCGGGCGTCCTGCTCCGGGATTGCGGACAAGAACGACGGCCGAACAAAAAGCGTGAGCAAACGATTTATTTTGGCGCCGGGCGAGCGGCGGCGGTGCACTTTCCGCTTTCTTTGAAGCGGAGCAATCGAATCCACTCGCTACACTGCAGCGTCAAGAGCAAGCGGCAAAGCACGATGGTTGTAGTCCTGAGCGAGGCGTACCGAACAATTGGGCGCGTCGACCGTCTTCTTCTCCCTCCGCTTCTCCGTGTTGATGTCCAGAGTTCCCGTTGGAAACAGAAGCGGGATCGAAAGTCGCGATCAAAACGTGTGACTCGAGCCGGCTTCTCCCACCGTCATGCGCTCACAATAAGGCGAAAGAACTGCCGCACATTTGCGTCGACCGCCTTCCAGTTCTACAGTGATCGTTCGCTCTCTGCCCTCAACGCCGTGTTTATAGAAGCGAAAAGAAGCAAATGAACGGAGAGGATGTGGAAGACTTAAAGAAGGTGGAAGGAAGAACGAACTAGAGAAACGAAACGAGTGATCAGAACGAACAGAAAGGACTAGGAAGAAGGAAAAGGAAGAACAGCAGAAGGAAGCAAACGATCACTCGAAGCTACTCGCGCAGATCGCCGCCGCCAACTGCGGGCAGTCGACCAAAAAGTCCAGGAAACTCGCCGCCTTGCGCACGTCCGCGGCGTTCCGTTGGGCGAAGCGGAGGGCGCGGCGCTTGAGGTCGCCCAGCGCGGGCGAAACGGCGGCGAGGCGGAGGGCGTCGAGGGCGGACTCGGCGGTCAGCTGGCCGACGATCCGATCGGTGCACGCGTACTGAAAGCAACCGATTGAGGCGATAATAAGTGGCTGCAGGGCGGCAGTTCGATTGGTGCGTTGTTTGCTATGGATTGCTGGGCTGTCCAGTTCCCTTCTTCCATTCAACCCCTCCCTCTGCCGGCCGAAAGCATCTCCTCCGTCCCCACGCTCGACTGCTCCCCTTCCCCCGCTTACCACGAGCTCGGGCACCTCGTAGTCGACGGCGAGGCGGAGGAGCGCCAGCGGGTCGTCGAGCGCGTCCAACGGGCGGCCGTAGACGAAGCGGAGTCGCCGCTCGACGTCCGCCGCCGCGTGGCCGTCGATCGAGAGCTCGCGGGCGGCCGACGGGCGCAGGAGGGAGTCGAAGCGGCGCGAGTGGACGCGCAGGACAAAAGCGGCGACCTGAAGCGAGAAGCCGTGAGTTCAACGACGGAGTGGGGATTGCAAGAGTGCTGCTCTCTACCCCTCACACCCAGCGTTCACCTTGAAAACGCGCCCCTCCGCGCGGACCTCCCAGTCGGAGAGATCAGCCAAACCGAAGGCGGCGGCCAGCCGGGCGTTCAGCGACCGCATTTCGAGGAGCGGCCGCTCGTGCAGCTCCTGCAAGCGGGCGGTCGGAGTGCGGAGGAGGCGGCCGAACTCACCGGCAGCTCGCCGACCGACCGCCCCGCAACGAGCGCCCGCACGACGTCGTCCTCCGAGTGGACGGCGCGCAGCAACTCGCGGACGTCCGCCGCCCGCAGCCCGCCGAACGGGAGCTCGCCGCCCCGCGCGCAGTGGCGGCGGAACAGCACCGACTGCAGCGCGCACAGGAACTTCGGGACCTGCAACAATCGATTGAGAAGAGACGAGCGAGTTGTGAGCGGAAGGAGGAGTGAGCAGTGGGATTGATCAACAACGGACCGCCAAAAGAAAGCAACAGAGGACGAAGAAGAAGCCGCCTGCCTCCGCACTCGCCTTGAAGCTCATCTCTTGGCGCGGCAGACGGATCTCAAAGTCGACCCACCGATCGTCGCCGAACGTGCGCGCCGCCCGCCGGTCGAACTGCGCGCCGATCGCTTCGGCCGCGGGGCGCCGCACGCGCCGCACCGCCGCGCAGACGACGAGCGGCTCCCCGACGGAGACGAGCGGCAGAAATTCGGGCTCCTCGAAGTAGAGCGTGAGGCCGGCGGCGGCGAGGCGGGCGTCGAAGCAGGTGGCGGCTGCAAGAATATTGGAAGCGAGGAGTGGGGGGGAAACGAACCGCGGACGTTCGTGCGCTCGCCGGCCGCGTTCTCCAGCCACAACTCCGTCTGGACGAGGGCGGCGGCGTCGTCGGGCTCGGTGGACCACAGCGTGAGTTCCAGGCACTCGTCCTCCACGTCGTCGTACGCGGTGAATTGCGGCCGGCACTCCAGCGAGAAGCCGCCTTCCAGCGCGCCGCTCGTCCACGCGTCTCGCGACGTCGCAGCGGCGTGGCGGCGGCGGAAGTCGGCGAGCGGCCAGCGGAGCGTCGCGCCCTCCGCCGCCCCGCCGAACACGCGCAGCACGTGGCCGCCGAGGCGCAGGCACGCGAACAGTTTCGCGGCGCCGCGGAGGTCGCCGAGCGGCCCCTCGAACAGCCGGACGGGCCGCGCGCCGCGTTGCAGCGCGTCCGCGTCGTCCAGCACGCGGCCTGCAAGCGGAGGGGTGAGTGGCGATCGAAGCGGACTGGAGTGGGGAGACGAGGGGACAGGAACGGGAAGGGGACGCTCCAGACTCGTCAGTGCTCGATCAAAAGCAGCTGCAAAGGAGAAGAGGGCCGTCCAGCACGTGTCTCGCCTCGCCCTACCAAACGCCCCCGAACTCACTTTGGACGTCGCTCCGCTCGCCGTCCACCCGCTCGAGCCACAGGTCGCAGCGGGCGCCGAGCAGCGCGGCGGGCGGCGCGGCGGCGAGGGCGAGCAGGTGGACCGCGAGGCCGTCCGCCCCGCCGGCCAGCCGCAGCGCGCGGAAGCGGAGGAAAAAGAGCGCCGCCGCCGGCCGGCCGTCCTCGAGGCCGATCGCGCGGCTCGTCCCCTCGTCGCCCGTCTGCGCGCCGTCGAAGCGGTCGGCGAAACGCAGCTGCCGGAGCACGAGGACCGTCGGGTCGAACAGCAAGGCGGCGGCGGCGAGCAGCAGCGGTAGGCGCAGAGCGGCTGTCATCGAGCGGAGCGGAAGGGAGCGGCCGGCTGGGCGGGAAGAGCGACGAACGAAACACATGAGCCCGCCGAGCGGTCGCCGAGCGGTCGGCGGGCGTCGATTTCCGCTCGGAAGCTGTAAAGACGGGCGGCTGCTCGAACGGGGGTGTCCGACTTGAGCAGCTCATCGAGGGGCCCTTGGAGATCGAGCGAACCAGTTCGACAACTCGAGCAGCACGAGCCGAGCGGAGAGCGGCAATCGGTCTTCGTTCGGCCGGAAGATCCAAAAATCCGGTCGTCGACGAGCGTCTCGGTCCGCCCATTCGTCGCTTTCTTTCGCGCTCGCCACAAAACCCGCTCCGCTTCACGAAAAGACGCATTGTTTGAAGCCACCGTCTCCATTCACGCCAAAGAAACCCTTCTGTCTGCCGTCTTTCTCGAACGTAAGTGCTCGCTTCGTAGTGGCCCGCCCGTTCACACCGACCTGCTCCGACCTTCCGTTCGACTCCCCTGGGCTGGACGTCTCTTTCGGAAGTGTTGGACAGTCGAAGAGAAGATGATCGCAGTTCCCGACAGCAACTAGTCGGTGCTTCACGCGTTTCTTCTCACCGTTGGACCCACAACTGATCCTCGCGATCGATAAACGAAGCAAACGTTTATTCCACTCCACACACACAAGAACAAAAGAAAGAAAACAACGTGTCGGCACTCCTCGACAGGCCGATCCACGCGCTCTTCAGGCGGCCTGCTTCGACTCGCCCGCCTTCTCGGGCGTCTTCTTGTCCAGCTCGGCCGCGGTGTACGCCTTGTTGACGTTGTAGAGCTCCTTGTAGAGGGCGACCCACACGGACGCCTCGGCTTTCGGCTGAAGGTGGCGGAATGAGCGGAGGGGAGAAGAGTGGACGAACCGTGTCCAGCGCCTGCTCGTGCGCCTTGTCTCGCTGCGCGTCGACCAGCTTACGCGTCTGCTCGTCCAGCGGAAAGCGGCGGAGGAAGGCGCGGTACTCGTCCGTCTGCCCGTTCTTGACGCCGGCGAAGATCTTCAGCAGCTTCATCTGCTTGACGCCCTCCACTCCGGTGGCGCACAGCTCCATTTCCTGCTTCCAGTCGAAGTTGAGGCCTTCGGCTTTCGCAACCTGAACAGCGCGAAGTGAATGAAAGGGCGAAGCAATGGAGTGCCCACCACATCCACTGGTCCGTCCTTCGCGTTGCTCCCGTCCGTAGGGTTGACGTTGGTGCCCATCGGCGGCTCCCCGTTCTGCTTGGGCGCCGGCGAGGTCTCGTGGGTCTTCGGTTTGGGCTGCGCGCCCGCCTGCTTGGCCGCCCGCTTCTTCCGCAGGCACACGACCACGACGACAGCGACAACGATGCCGATGAGCAGCAGCCTGCAAGGACCGGTGAAGGAGTTAGAGGAAGGACGCTCACAAGGCCGCCGCGCCGCCGCCAACCGTCGCCCAGAGCTTCCAGCCTGTGAAGCCCGCCCCTTCCGCTTCGGGCGGCTTCGACGTGTCTAGCGCGGCCACCTGAAAGAGAAGTGTTGGAGAGGAGGCGAAGCGAGGACTCACGAAAGTGAATTTGAAGCCGGGCGCCGCGTTGTCCATGTCGAACTTGACGGTCGTCTTCTGCTGGTTGTCGCCAACCTTGTCGAACTTGAGCGTATCTGTGCAGTTCGAAGACGCGCCTTCGACAACAACCACCTGCTCGTCGGCCTTGCCCGTCCACACGGAACTCACCCCGCCCTTATCTTCAAACACAAACAATGACAAAAAGGCGACGAAACGAACTCACGGTTGTAGTGAAGGCTGGTTTGACGGGAGGTTTTCTCAAACACCAACTTCCCGGCGCAGCCGCCGATTTGAAGCGTTCCGCTGAAACAGCACAAACGGTTAAAAAATCTAGCGGAATAACAAACCCTGTACTCGACTCCGCACCGCTACTCGGGTACAGACGTTGAAGGCCAGCACGGCGGACGTCTGCGTGCATCCCTCGACCAGCTCGAACGTCCTGAAATCCGAGCGGTCAGCACAAAGAAGAGGGATGAGGGGAGACTCACACAGTGCCGTTGTTGTCCTTGAAGCACTCCGGCTTCTCGTCGGCGAGCAGACGAACGGGCGGGGCGGCGAGGGCGGCGGCCGCGAAGGCGAGCAGCAGCGGGGCGGGCGGCAGCGAGCGACCGCTCCACCACGAGGCCGTCGGCGGGCACATGAAGACGAGAGCGAGGGGGAGAGCGGAGGAGAGAGCGGGCACTCGGAGGGGACGTCAAGCGGACCAAATGACTGCCGGCCGCTCACTTCCATCCTCCTCGGTTTGTCTGATGCAAATGCTCGTTTGAGTTGGCGATTGGATAAGCAGACGCGCTCCAGTGATTGCAAGCGGGTGTTGCGTCACGAGACTCCAGCAACGAGCTGCATTCGCATTCTGTTGTGGCCGAGCCGTTCACTATCGTCTTCGTGAGTGCCCACTCTCTTCTTCCCGTCACTCATCCACTCACAGCTGTCGGCTTGCGACTGCGCGACTGCGAGCATTCCGCTGCCCTGGAAATGAGCACCAGTGAGCGTGGCCAAGGATCCAGTTTCCCGCCTCCTCTGCCCCCTTCCCTCTTGTGTCCCCCATGTTCCCTCTTGTATGTCCCCTTCCTCCCCCTGTAGCAAATAAACGGTAGAAATGTACGTGCGGCTATTCAACGGTGGTCTCTCCGTGTCCACTGGTCAAAGGAGATGTGCACGGGGCGACCGTTTCTTTTGCGTCTCCTTTGAAAGAACTCGTCGCTCTTTGGCTGCTGCCTTCCGAACGGCGGCACAGGGTCGCCCGCGTGTTCTCCGCTTCGTCCCGGTCGCCGCCTACCCTCCTCGCCGATTCACCTTCTCGGTTGAAAAGCGGCTCCCAAACAAGTCCACTCGCTTGAAGCGGTCTTTGCGGTCACGACAACGTCGGAAGGCAGACGTCGCCCTGCCCAATCAGCAGTCGGCACGTCCAGTTCGCTCTGTTGGACGTCGCGTGTCGGTCGCCTTCTCGTCTTGTTCGTGGCCTGTAGCTCTCAATCGTTTGTCAGGCTCTCCAGTGGCCAGGTCGCCGTTGGGCGGGACGCAGAACAACCCACTGACCGCTGGGAATACGCAAAGCGGAAGGGAGCGAAGTCCTCTCTGTCGCGCCCCCAGCTACTCGAATCGGGCTCGTCGTTCGGATCGCCCAGCTCCAGTCGGTGGTGATAGACGGGCTTTCTGCCGCCACATCGAGCCGCCTTCTTCTCATATTTTCCCCCACCGAAGCTCCGCTGCTCCGTCCACTTGCTTTGCGATCTCTTCGAACTTTGGGCCGAAATGTTCTTTCGACGGGTGATTGTTTGTTCCCGCAAGATTGCGGTCCCAAAGATTTGCCGGTAGAGATCCGAAAATCATTGAAGGCGCCCTGAACGCGTGGAGTTTCTTGTGGCGACGAAGAGGAAAGAAGACGTCCGCCGCTGTTCTTCATTTGTCGGACGCCCGTTCCTCGACGCTCGTTCGGTTGTTTCCTCGCAACTCGGTTCCTGCAGCCGACTCGCAGACCACTCGCAACAACTCGTGTTTATTTCCGCACACGACAACAAGGAACAAAGAAGGACTAAACGACGATGCCACCCGCGGCTCCTCCTCCAACGACTCCTCCAGGAGCGACTCCCCCGACTCCTCCTCCGGCGGCCGCCTGCTTCTCGGCCTCCATGGCGGCGTGGTGCTCGAGGAGGACGCGGAGTTTGGCGACGAGGTCGGCCCACACGGCGCGCTGCTCGTCGGGCTGCAAGCGGCGAGTGGGCGGGCGGGAGGGGCGGACGGACCAGCAGCGAGGAGGCGGCGCACGGGGCGGCCATCGCGAGCTTCTCGCGCACGAGCTCCACGTCCTTCGGGCCGAGCGGGTGGCGGCGGAGGAGGGCGCGCACGTCCGCCGGCCGCCCGTCCGCGTCGGCGAGCGCCCGCAGCAGCCGCATCCGCCGGACGGCCTCCACGCCCCCGGTGGTCGCTTCCAAGTCCTCGCGCCACTCGAAGTCCTCGCCTTCGGGCGGCGCGGGCTGCAAACAGGCGGTCGAGTGGGGAGACGGGGCGGGTGACGAACCGCAGCAGCCGCCTTCTCGCCGTTCGACTTGCCGGGCGCCTTCTTCGTCGTCGCCTCCGTGCGCGTCGCCTCGCCGCCGGCTCGCTTCTTTCGCAGGCACACGACCGTCAGCACGACGACGAGGGCAGCGGCGGCGAGTCTGCAAGCAAGCAGGAGTGAGCGGACGGAGTGGGAGAAAGAAGAGGAGGGAACGCACAAAAGGACGACGGCGCCGATCGTGACGCCCAGCGGCCAGCCGCCGAAGCCCGCGCCCGCCGCCTTGTTTGTTCCCCTCGGCTCCAGAGCGGCCGTCTGCAAGCGGGAGGAGTGGGCGGAGGGGCGGCCGGAACGAACGAAAGTGAACGTGAAGCGGGGCGCCGTTGTGTCCATTCTGAAGCTGACGGTGGTCTTCCGCCGCCCGTCGCCCGCCTCGGCGAACTCCAGCGGCTTCGGGCAGTCGGACCAGCCATCGCCGATGTGAATCTTCTGGGCGGTGGCCGTGCCTTCGAACGGTAGTGCTTTGGAAATGCCTGCAGGGGATAAGTGATCAGCAGGATAGAAGAAAGGAACTCACCATTGTACCAAAGCGTCGCTACTTTTTCGTCCTTGGCTTGGCGCAGCTTCAAAGGTTGCGAACAGCCGCCAATCTCCAGAGTGCCCCTGGAACAAACGTAGTTAATCGAGAAGGAGCAGCGCGCGAACTTTGTGTCGACTTCATCGCCCGGGTACGCGATGCCGAAGCGCAGCGTGTCGCCCGCGAAAACGAGCGTCGCGTTCGCCTCCTTGCACCAGCCGCTCAGCTCGAACGTCCTGCAAGCCGATCGATCAGCAGAGAGGAGGGGAGGGGAACTCACACAGTGCCGTCGTTGTCCCGGAAGCAGGCGGGATCGTCGGCCAGCAGACGGACGGCCGCGAAGACGAGCAGCAGGAGGACGGGCCGCAGGGAACGACCGCCGCACAACGAGGCCGACGGCACGCGCATGAGAAGCGAGCGGAAGGGAGAGCGGCCTCTCGGTCGGACGACGATTGAAAGAACTGACCGCCGGCTGCCGGCTTCCCTCTTCTCCGGGTTGTTTCATGCAAATGCTCGTTTGCGGACGCAGTGAACGATTCTGCGGGGTGTTGTGTCGCGAACAGGGTGACTGCAAGAACCACTCATCGAACGATGAACGACCCTCGTGGACGAGGGATCAGACGGAAGCTCGGCACCGAGGAGTTAACATTATCTCAGTCTTGCTGCTGCTTGTGGTTCCCAAGGATCTGGTGCTTCGATTGTTGGCCTTTCAACGCAAACGATCATTTCTTTGTCCAGCTCCGCGCCACCGTTCACTTGTTTGTTCGTTGCGAAGCCCAAAACGACACCGTTTTTCTCCTGCCGCCCGCTGGCTGCGTCCAGATGCAAAGAAACAAGCAAGAGCAGTCCGCAGTGTACACAGAGGTCATCGCGTCGAGTCCCCTCCTTTCTCAGCTAACGCAATGCAGGGCGTTGTTTGAGGACGAGGTCGCATAAATGCGGGCAGCGAGCACTCTTCTCCCGCATTCCCTCTTCGAATCGACCACAAGATGGAAGCGCGCGAAGCGGAGATCATCGCGACCACGGGCGTCACGTTCTGCTTCGGGCCGAACAACGAGGAGCAGCTGGCGGCCCACCGGGCGTTGAATCACGCCGCAAAGGAACTCCACGACTTTTTGCTGTCTGTTCTGAACTTGCCGAACCAGACGGGCGAGTTGGAGCTTCCTGAGTGGACTGACCGCCCCGTCCTGCAGCTCCTCGATCGTTTCATCGCGTACGTGGACGAGAACCTGCACGACGACCTTTGTGCTCACGGACAGAACGCGTACTTTTGGGCCCGCAAATTGGTTCGTTATCCGCTTCAACCTCTCACTTTATCGTTCAGGAGCAGCAGTCCGTCCGGCGCGTCGTGCTCGAGTTCTCCGAGGGCGTGGAGGACAAAACGATCGTGAAGGCGATCAGATTTGCGGGCCACATGAACATGCCCTCGTTCAAGGCGTACTGCGCCATGGTGCTGAAAGAGCGGACCCGTTCGCTTTCTTTTGCGCAGTTGTGCGTATCTTCGGAACGAGCGCCGACTCCCGTCTGAACCTCGAACAAATGCGGCTGGAGTGAGCGTTCCGTTGCAAAGATCCCAGCCTTCCATTCAGGCAGCGAAACGGCCGAATTTTTAACACGGTTGCTTGAAAATTGTCCACCGCCCTCCTCAGTCATCCTTCTCATAGTTTACCCCAACAGCTCTTCCGCCGCGAGTCGGAACAACACGTCGCCTTCTCCGTTCCTACCGCAATCCAAACGACGGCCCATTAGATTTTATTCGTCGTGCAGACGGACGACCAACGGAATAAATTAGCGGACAACAACGCACTGACTACACTTTGTTTGGTGGAATGGGATTGCGTGCGGACTGCTTCGAAGCGACCAGGTGGCAGCGAGGAGCGGGGGGCAAGTGGGGGCATTCGATCCAAACCGCAATGGATGATGCTTCGAATTGGGGGATCACAAATGCGGGGGCACAATCAGGAGAACTCAAGGGCACTATTTAGCTAAACACACGAACAAAAGGAAGAAGAAGACACTCAATCGTCCTCCGTGAGGTCCACGACCTCCGGCACGGCGTTCCGAATGACGGCCGGGCGTTTGAGCGGCGACTGGAGCGGCGACTTCAGCGGCGAGCACCGGCTTCCGTTCAGGTTCACGGGCACCAGCCGGTGGCCGTTGGGGGAGAGCGGGAACTTCGGCGGCGCCAACCGGAAGCTGCGCGGAATTTGGACGCCGTTGGGCGAGGCGACCGGCGAGGCGGTCGAGCTGGACGGCCCCTCGTCCTCCTCCGGCGGCAGCGAGAGCGGCTCGAGGTCGCTGTGCGACGCGATCGGCACGTTGCGGCCGATGGACGCACGAATGAACGTCTGGAGGGCGGTCTTGTTCGTGCAGTAGCCGTTGTGCTTCACGTTGAACGCCACCATGTTGCGGAACTTGTGCGACGGCGGGCGGCCGCGGCGTGCGGGCACTGGAGCGGCGGGGCGCGCGATCGGCGGCGCGTCCTTCCGCGGTCGTCCGCGCGGTCGTTTCGCGGGCGGCGGCTGCGGCGGAGGCGCCTCCGCCTCTTCCTCGTCGTCGTCGGAGAGCTCGATGATCGCTTGCGGCGCCGAGTCCGCCAATCGCTTCGGCCTCTCGGTCGGCATCGTCGCGTTGGCCGCTTCCTTCGGCTCGCCCACCTTCATGGCGCTCCCGTTCGCTCCGACCGCCGGAACAACCGCCTCCTCGGGTCGGGGGTACTTGCGCGGACGCCCTCGCTTCCGCGGTACGTGGACGGCGGCGGCGGCGGGCTGAACGGGCGCCTTCGGAGCTTCTCGCTGGACGTCGAGAGACGCCGCAGACGATCGACGGGACGGGCTGAAGCCGACGAGAGCGGCGAGGGCGACCGCGTTCATCGCCTCCACTTCGCCGTTGCTGCGCTGCGGCCGGAAGAGTTGATCGAAGTTGGCCAACAGCTGCGAGCCGTCGAACGGCGGCGCTTCGGTGGAGGACGTCGAGTCGAGGCGCGAGGAGAGCGACGAGTCCAGCGAATTCGAATGGCCGTTCGCCGTGACCTCCCAGTTCGTCTTGGCGCGCTTCGGCCGGCTGCTCTTCCGCTTGTAGCGATGCTTCAGGCGACTGACGAACTGCTGCGCCCGCTTCACCATCCGCTCCTTGGCGTCGCCCTCCGGCGGCACCGACTCCGACCGGGTGGGGCGGAAGCGCTCGTAGCGACGCCGCTGGGGCGGCAGTTTGGCGACGACGGCGACAAAGGGCGGCGGTTGGGAGGCCGAGCGTTCGGTGAGGCCGCCGGTGGAGACGAAGTGGTCGCGCGTGAAGCCGCGGGCCGCGTCCAGCGTTGTGTAGAGCACTAAACACAAGCGAAATGCAATGAACGAATCCAGAAAAGGAGGACTCACGATTCTCCGCGTGCTCCTCCAGCCGCCGCTTGTTGGTGAGCGTTTGGACGAACGGCACGTCGCGGACGTCGGCTCGCTTCAGCTTCGGCGGCTTCGCGCTCGTCTCCGTGCTCTCGTCGAAGCTCCCAGGCACTGGAATGACGGCCGCCTCCTCCTCGGGTCGCGGGTACTTGCGCGGACGTCCACGTTTGCGCCGCGGCTCCACCGGCTGCCCGTCCGTCTGCACCAGCTGCCCGGCGGCGTTCACGAGCGGCGGCGTGAAGATCGGAGCGGCGCGAATCGCGTGCGGGCGGCGGCGATTTCGGTTGGTCGTTTCGCGGCGGCGGCTTCCTTTCAGCTTCTCCGTCGGCACACTCACGAAGTTCTCGCTTCGCGGGTCGGCGAGGACGACGAAGCCGCTCCCCAGACGACGTTGGATGCCGGCGGCTGCGTGGGCGTCCGCCTGTTGCTGCTGGAACTCGGCAAGGCCGATCGTCTGCGGAAGCAGCGGGGCGGTCGAGCGCGAAGGCGGCGGGCCGCACGCGACGTTGGCGGGCGACCCCGCTTGCCGGAGGATCGAGCGGATCTTCGCGTCGATTTCGCTTTGCGATCGCTTCTTCAGCGGCCGCGGGGGCAGGAGGGAGGCGACGTAGGAGCGAATCGAAGCCGCAATCTCCGCATCGGACTGCGGGAAGAGCGGCGGCGGTCCAACGTCCACGTTCGCATCCTCCGACTCGTCGTCGTTCTCCTCGCGGCTGGTGGACGGCTGCGGACTCGAGCGGCACGCGAACTGCAGCCTCGGGCGGTGCAGGATGGCCGGCGGCTTCGGGCGAACGCTCGGATTTGCCGACGACGACGCCCTCGCGTTCCAGAAGTTCTCGAGAGCCGACGAACTCGTCACGGAGACCAAGGTGAAGGTCGAGGCGGAGGTCGAGGCGGGATTGCTCCCCGTCTGCTTCCCTTCGTCCTCGGCGTTCCTGTAAACGAGAACAACGAATAAATCAAAGCAAACAAAACAGGACTCACGATCCGCCGATTAGCGCGCCCAAATCCAACGGCACGACGTTCGTGATGTTCGCGACGACCGGCCGGTGATCCTCGACGGCGTTCGGCTGCTCCACCGTTTTTTCCGTGTTTCTAAACGCTCAAATAAACGAAGAAAGAAAGATCGAAGGACGAACGTCGGGATGAAGGCGCTCAAGTCCAACGGTTTGATTTCGCCGACGTCCGCGTGAAACGAGCGGCCGTCGGAGTTGGCGGACGGCAGCGGGACGACTTCGGGCGACAAGCAGGGCGGCGGCGTCCTGCAAACGAGCAATCGAATCAAACAATCGATGGAAGAAAGAACGAACTGCGAGCTGGACTCTCCGGTCGTCTCGGCGACCGCTCGCTGATGTTCGGAGATCGTGCGCGCCGAGTCGAAGAGGGCGGCCAGTTCGTCCCGCTCCGCTTCCTTCGGCTTCTCCTGAGCGGCCGCATTCCACAGGTTCATCACGAACTGGAGCTCGTCCGGTTGCGGCCGAATTTTCGGCGGCCGCCCGCGTTTCCGCTTCACGGGCGGCGGCGGCGCGAACGGCGGCGGCGGGAACGCGTCGGGGCCCTTGGCCGCCACCTTCGCCTTCAGAAAGTCGCCGATCGTCATCTCGTCGCGGCCCCCGAGGCTCGACCGCCGCTCGCCGGTCGTCGTCGACGCGCCTCGTTCGGCGTCCATCAGGTGCGCGAAGTTGGCTGCAAACAAGCAGAATCAGTCGATTCTTGATTGATGGAAGACGTGAATCGATCGGTTTTCCTGCATTTGAGTAGAATTTGTGCTCGAAGCTTCAAGGAACCCAGAAACCCCAAGGATTCCGGCGGGATCCACTCGCTTGATGGAGCACAAGTCGACTGATTGAATGTCCCCTCCTCTTGTTCGAAATGTGTACCCGAAGATTCCCCGAATGACCCCAAACGCATCCCTTCATCCCCTCGAAAGCTCCAACTCACTTCGTCCCTGCTTCTCCGCGATGCTCATCCTGTGGCGAGGCGCGGCGGTCGAAGTGGAAGTCGCGGTCGATGCCGAGGTCGAGGCCAACGCGGACGCCATCGTCGCATTGGTGTGGGTGGCCATCGGGTGCTTCAGCTGCATCACGATGGTCGACGGGAGCTCGCCGTTGGGCGGGGCGCGTGGCTGCGCGACGGTCGACGGGATCGAGCGGATGGCGTCGGTGATCGCGTCGAACGGATGGCGTTTGGGGCCGCCGGTGAGGACCGCCTGGCCGCCGTGGGGCCGCGCGGTGGCCGACGGCGTGGCGGCGGGCGTCGGAGCGGCGGGAATCGTGGGCGGAAGCCGGAGCGATTTGCGCGGCCGTCCGCGCGGTCGCCGCTCGCCGCCGTTCAGGACGTTGACGGGAATTCGCGGCTTCACCTTCGTCGTGTAGCGTCGGTTCAACGCGATTTCTTTGCGGTGTTTCGGCGCGCCGCCCGGCTCGTCGTCCAGCGCGTCGTCGCCGCCGCTCTCGGACGACGAAGACGTCGCGTCGCTGCCGTGCAGCGCGAACTCGGGATCCGAATCGCGACGTTCGGAACCGCGCGGCGGACGTCCTCGTTTCTTCTGCCCGTTGGCCGTCGGAGCGGGCAGAAAACTCGAGTAGAAGTCGTTGAGGAGCGCCGGAAGGGCGGCGGGATTCACGTCTAAAAATGGGCGGAAATCAACGAAAATTGAAAGTGGGACTCACCGCCGTTCGTCGACCACTCGGCGCCGTTCGCGGCCGTCGAGCCGCTCGCGTCGTCCGCCGGCTTCTCGGCTTCGCCGTCCGCGCCGACGAACAAATCGGCGACGTCGCCGTTCATCTCCTGAAAATAGGCGCATTGTTGTCGGAAACTCGGCAAAAATTGGGGATTTTTCGAGGAGTTGAACGCAAAAATTCCGTAGAGGTTGCAACAAAAATTCTCGACCGAATTTCCCACTTCGACCAACCGTAAAACGGGGAATGCAAACGGAAAAAAGACGTCGAAGCGCGCCGAGCAGAGCATTTTTGGTTGCCGCCTGGGCGAATGCGACGAGAGAGCGCGCGCAGGCGGAGACCGCAGGACGCGAAAGAAAAAAGAGCGTAGAGATTGGCGGAGTGCGGGCGAAAGAAAAACGGAATTTGTGGCGCTGGCGGGTTTGCAGTGGGAAAAACGCTTCGTTTTCGCCCAAATTCTTCGACTTCTTTGGGGTAAACGAGTGTAAACCGAGTGATTGAAGACTGTAAAGTTGTTGTAAAGGCAGTAAACGCTTTGGGCGCCTAGTCTGCAATCGATCGGATGTCCAAACTGTGGACAGATGCCCAAAATGCGAGTAGATGCCCGAGCTGCAATTCAACGGAACGCTCACCATCGGCTCGGGCGACACGGAAGCGAGGTCTTCCGGAATGAATCGACGGGCCACCGAGCGCAACTCGAACTGCCTGAAAAACGAGCGGAAGGAAATCAACGAAAAGAATCGCCGCTTACTGCTCCCGCAGATCTTCTTCTCGTTGCATCCACTTGCGGACGGACACCCGATCGACGTTGAAGAGCCGCGAGGCCGCGTGAATCGACACGCGTTTGGCGTGCTCGATGGCCGCCAACTTCGTCTCGAGTTTGAACTGCCGCCGGTTTTTCGTCTGACCGCCGCGCATCGTCCAGCCGTCGCCCTCCGCATCGGCGGCGGCCTTCATTCGCGGCTTCTGGAAACGAAGAATTGACGAGTTGATCGGAAAGAGCGATCACACGCGTTGGAACAAAAGAAAATGGAGGAAACGCGTGAATTTCCAACTGCAAAACGCGCGTAACTCGTCGCTTTCCGGGCGCCGCGCCAAACGGGAACGCGCGCGTTTGGCGGCGAACCGCGGCGAGCCGCGGCGAGCGGCGGGAGAGCGAGCGGAAAAGCGGCAACGGGGACCGCGGGAGGGGGAAGCGAAAGAGGAAGCGGGACCGAGGAAAACGCTTTTGCAGAAAAGAGAGCGCAGAGGGGGACCAAAGAGCGTGCAGAAGATGGAGGGTGGACGAGAAAAAATGGATATTTATGGTTATGTATGGTTTGTGCGAGGGCTTTCTTACGTCTTTGCTTCGTTAATGCGATTTGTTTTGCAAATCAATTGATGCTTACGTTCATTGCATTCAACCTTAACGATTCAATTGTTTGCTTTGATTCAACCGCCATTGTTCGCCACCTCCTTCAAGCGGCTTCTCGCATCGCCCGCAAGTCAGCTCGCCGACGTCACGGCCTCTTTGTTTCACGGGCAGGTCGATGAGCGAGTGAGTCACCCGCCTCCCGCACATCCCGCTCCTCCTGCTTCTTTGCGACCGCCGATCGTCGTGATCCAAACGACTGATTGCGCACGTTCGCCGGCGAAGTAAACAAACGAAACAGAGGCAGCAGCGAATGGAAGGAGGAGGGAAAGACGAAGCGAAGAGGAAGAAGATTCACCTAATCATCTCCGGCTTCTTCTTGCAACGACAGACGGAGGACCTTTGCGTGTAAGGATGCTCGAAGTAAAAGCTGCCTTCACTCGATCGAGCGTTTCGTTTTGATTCTCGCTTGCTGCTGCTTCTGTTTTGCCTAGATTGTTCTCGAACTTTCTGTTCGTCGTCGGCCGAAATCGCTGGATTTTACTCTTGCTGGATAAATGCTGCTCTCCATTTGCGACTTCTGTTTGGAGTCGAAGGCAAACATCGCCCGACGCCAGTGGACTCGGCTGATGAATGTCCGAAATCGTGCAGAGCGGCGAGCTCGCGACTTCCGACGGCCGCCGGCGGCGAGATCGGGAATTGCGAGGACAAACGAAAAGAAACAGCAAAAGGTTTCTGGAGTCTGCTTGACCTTTCGAATCGTTTTGGATGTCAGTTGATCTTTTCGAACTTCGATGGCCGATGTTTCGCTCGCTGCCGCGGTTGTGACCGCTCGAAAAAGCAGCGTGTTTCGAAACGACCTGCTCTTTCGGCCGCCGTCCCACACGCTTCGATCCGCCACGCCGCAAGAACCTCTTTTATCGCTTCGTTCTTTCACGCTACCGAGCCGCCGCTTACGCAAAGAAGCGACCTCGACGCGAATGGTCACACTTCGTTTCGTTCGTTCAACCCAAAAACGATTCGGAGCGCCGCCCACGTCGCGCGTTTCGACTCGCCTGCCGTCGGCGCTCGGCGTCTGTTTTTTGCTCTTTCACGTGGATCAACGTGCGGCTTCTTGCGCGCGCGCGCGAACCCACGGCGGCGAGCTCCCTGAAGAAGCAGGAGGAAGGTCGTCGCGGGAAGACGACGAGCGCAAGTGGATGAGCGAAGGAGAAGATCGAACCGGCTTTTCGGTTTTTCAGGTGCTTCTTTCATTTCGGTTTTGGCGCTTTGCTTTTCGCAACGTTCTTTCCCGTCGATCACGGCCACGCTTCGTCCCGTTCTTGCCGCTTCCCACCGCCAATCCAGCGCTTCTTTCTGCTTTGTTTTTGCGTGAACCGGACGATCACGCACGCGTCGGATCGGCGACTCGTCGGCGCTCGTTTTGCTTCGCGATGACCCGAATTGATGCGCCGATCGCCGCCGCCGCTCTTCACGCGCTCGTTTTTGCTCGCGGCGAGCGGTTTTTGGTTTGCGGCGTTTGCTGGACGCCGGCGGGAGTCAAAGGTCACTTGGGGGGTCATTCTATCGATGGATCGGCTCGGTGCTGTCGCTGTTCGATGTTCTCTCGTGCTTCGGTTAGAACAACTGGAAGTCCTCGCCGTTCATCCCTTCTTTCCCATCGGTCACTCCAAGATCTCTGTATTCTTACTTCTTCCCAACTCGAAGCTTCTCCGTCTTGTACGCCGACCATTCCCCGCATCCTCCAATTCGCCTCTCCACTCGTCTGTTGATTCTTGACGCCGCCGCCGCCGGACGGGCGATCCCGCCCGCAGTGGGCGATCAAACGGGTTCCCGCGCGGCTCCTCCGTCTTGGGCTGTTTGTTTTGACTCACGGATCGTCCGCAAACGAAACAAAACGAACGAGATCCACGGGCTGGCGGGCGCGCGTTAGGGACGTGACTCAAATCTTGTGGTCATTTGAGGGATGGCCGTCTGCTGGTCACTTCTTCCTCTTACTCGTGAATACACGCGTTGAATCGTCGTCTACTGACAGTATTGATCGACCCAATGACTCAACGCTGTTGCAGATCTCTCTTCTTCGTCGTCTTTCCACTTCGCACATGTCTTTCGCCGTCTTTTGTTGATCGAACCTCACCGCACGGACCAAAATGCTCACCCACAGGACCTCACACTCGCTCTATTTATTCCTCTCGTTCTTCTTCGTCCCTTTGAATGTGAGTTCTCCTTCCTCCAATCAATTCTTATCTTCTCTTTAAAGGCCCAGAACTTCCTCTCGTTGATCAGCCCGTTCGTGGGCAGCGGGCTGGAGACGCCGAGCGCGGCGAGCGGCAGCATGGCGGGCGGCGCGTCGCCCTTCGGCTCGGCACTCGGCGGGTCGAGCGGCGGCTCTTCGTTGGGCGGAGGAGCCGCGAGTATGTTGGGTGGAGGCGGCGGCAATCCGCTTGCTGGTGGCGCCACATCTGTGAGTTCATTCAGAGAAGGGACAGTAAGTGAGAGAGGAGTCAGAAAGCTTGCAAGAGAGGAACAGAAGCAATCTACTGATTGCCCGCTAATCCAGAAATTAATTAGAAGCAACCCCTAACTTCTGACCTCTGCTGCAGATGCTCTCGTCGATGTTCGGGCCGCAGCCGGGCGACGAGTTCGGCAACAATCCGTTCGGCGACTTCATGAGCTTGGGCCAGGCGATTGGCGGCCTTGCCAAGCAGTCTCCCGCCAAGGCACCCGTGAGCACTCCCTCACCTTCTTTCAAACAACCCAGCAATCTGCAGAAGAAGCCGGCGAACCGAAAGCCCAGGCGACGACGTCCGCAACGACCGGCGCGTCGCCGGAACGCCGCCCGCTTGCCGGACAGCAGCTCGTGGAGTTCCGAGTGGTCCGACGAGGACGAGCGGCCGGCCGCCCGGCGCCGAAAACCCGCTGCCAACCGTCGGCCGCGAATTTCCGAGTCGCGGGATCGCCGGCCGCAGCGGCGGCGAGCCGGCGGCGCGGCGCCTCCACCGCCTCCGAGTCGTTTCATGCGTGAGTTCCGGGGAGTTGGGCAATTGCCGGAGGCTTCGCGATCCTTTGCCTGGTGCTTTCATGTGCGCTTCTGGCCTTCTTTGTTTCTATTCGGCTTCTCCCATTAGCATCCTTTCGTCGACATTCTGTTTGTTTGCAGCCCGTCGTCAAAAACGTCAATCGAACCCGCTCGAGTTGATTGGAGCGTTGTGAGTTTGCTGCCACTTTTTCCAACTTGTCTCCTTCTTTCAGTGTGCCGAAACGACCGTCGGCCGGCACGGGTCGCTTAATCGACAACTTTGGGAAAAATTTCTTCCACGTGCGCACTTCAATGCTTTAAACGAATCACTCGGCTGTTTGGTTGCAGTTCCTGGACGAACTGCACGAGTACTCTCAACTGCAGCCCGACCCGAACGCCATAGCGACCACTCGTAAGTTAAAGTCGAAAGAATCCAAAAGACTCGCGTGTTCCAGCGGCTCCTCTGGCGCCGCCCACTCTGCCGAATCCCTTCGGTTGGCCCCAGCCGCCGCCCTTCACGCTCCTGCCACCGGCGCCTCCGCAGACGCCGCCGCCCTTCGGTTTGTTCACTCCAGCACCCACCGCACCCGCACCGTCCGCCGTCGCCCAAATGACGCCCGAATTTCCGGCTGCAGGTCCGAACCTGATCGCGCGCGACTTCGGCGGCCAGTCGCCCCAGTCGGCCGACTTCCTCGACGCCAACAACCTCATGCGCGGCTTTTTGCGCTCCATGGCGAGGGCCGCGGGAACGGTTCGTTCTTTCTGAGCAACGACATTGAACGAGCGGCCGGTTGGCACCAGCAAGAACTTGCAAAGGAATCTAGACATTAAGCGTTCGCTACGAGGGGTTAAGAATCTATTGGTTCTTTATGTCATAAAAAAGAAAGCCGTAACCGTTGATAAACAACAGCCGACATCCAACACTCTCATGATGTCGTTCTCAACCCGCTCACTCGTCCGGTTTGCAGCCACTTCGACCACTGCCTGCGCGCAACGACGGGACGGAGGCGGGACGCAATCGACCGCTCATGGACCAACTCTTCGAGAGCGACATTCTTTTGACCTCAAAGCAGATGAAGGCGTACGCGTTCTGCAGTCATCTCCGCAGCTCAACCAATTGCTTTAGGATCGTGGTGGCGGAGGCGGAGAAGCAAAACGGCGGGCGGCGCCGCGTGAAGCGGAAAGTGATCACCGGCGGCGTCTACCGTTGGCCCAAAGGAGCGCCGATTTCGTTCTCCTTCCGCGATTCCGACAGTCCGTCTTCTCCGCTCTTCTCTCTTGATCGAGTGAATTGCAGAGGAGTGGCGGCTGCTGATCATCGAGGGGCTGAAGCTGTGGGAACGCGAGACGTGCATTCGGTTCCGCGAGAACGCACACGCCAAAGATCGGCTGGAGTTCATCAAAGGCGGCGGGTAAGCGTTAATTGGGGGAGGATTCGAGTGGAGCTGTTGGAGGAAAATTTTCTAAAGCTTGAGAACAAGCAGCATTGAACGAGTGCTTGCTGTGTATCGAAGAGACCCTCGCCTTTTGATGGTTTTAACACCGTCGTTGGCATCAAACATCTCAAACACAACACGCAATTACCTACGCGCGTCTTTCAGCTGCTATTCGAGTGTGGGGAAGACGGGCGGCAACCAGAAGATTTCCATTGGACTCGGCTGCGAAGACGTGAGTTCTCCACTTTCTTCCACTCACTCCTCGTTGCACTGAAGAAAGGAATCGTGAGCCACGAGGTGGGACACGCGCTGGGCTTTTGGCACGAGCAGTCGCGTCCCGATCGGGACAAGTACATTCGATTGCACGTTCTCTTCTTCTTTTCTTTGCTCTCACTAATGCCCGTCGACAGGAACGACAAGTACATTGCGGGCGGAACGGACGGGAACTTCGCGAAACGGTCGGATTTGGAGGCCGACGGCATGGGCCTGCCGTACGATTTGGGCTCCGTAAGAAACGGTGCGACGAGATTCTGTTGATCTACTTGCTTTAGGTCATGCACTACGTACTCTGCGGCCTCCTTCTTCCTTTCATTGATCGCTTTAGGGCCCCACCGCTTTCACGTTGGATTGGGACGAGAACACGATCGTCACAAAAGACCCGAAGTACCAGCACACGATCGGGCAGCGTCGGGGGCCGTCGTTCATCGACGTGAAGCAAATCAATCGGCTGTACTGCTTCCAGACGTGTGCCGGCACTCGGGTACGCCCTCCCATCTTCTTTCGAACATCTTTTTTCTTTAGGTCCAATGCCACAACGGCGGCTACGCGGACCCGAACGACTGCAATCGCTGCAAGTGCCCGCCCGGCTTGGGCGGCCCGTCCTGCACGCACGTCGAGCAGGCGGCCCACTCGGCGATCACCTCGCCCTTGTGCGGCGGCGAGTTGCAGGCGCAGGGCTTCTGGCAGCATTTGACACACAAGGTGCGTTCTCTGCTTCATCCCTGGTGATTTTTTCGTTGATTTGAAGGGAAAGCAGCGCTGCGTGTGGCGAATCCGCGCCCCGAACGCCCGCATTCGCTTCATCCTCGACAAAGCGAGCTACCAGTGCGAGAGCACGTGCAAGTCCTTTGTGGAGATCAAGCACAACTCCGACTTCCAACAGATCGGCTTCCGGAGCTGGTGGGCGCTCACTCCAGCGATCAATACTCATTTTTGCTTAAAGTTGCGACGAGAAAAACGTGGAGACGGTGTCCGAGCAGGCGGAAGTGATCGTCATCCACGACTCGGCGGACATGAGCCGTGACGGCGCTTTTACTCTTCGCTACATCCAAGGTACTCGTTTTTATTCATTGAGCGCTCTATTGGATCGCCTGCCTCTAATCATTGAACTCGAATCACTCCCCCTATTGCAGACACGGGCGCTCCGCTGCCGCGCCCGCCGCCGCCGGCGTGGGTGCCGGGCAGCGAGAATCGCGCCTTCCGCGGCGTTCAGAACAAGGGCGGCGTCATCGAGAAGTTCATCCTCAACGCCATCCCGAAGGTGCGCGATCCGAACAAGCCGGTGGAATCCGTCCTGTCGATCTTCACGGACTACGCGGCCTCTTCCTTCCTCGGCGCCCACCGCGATAATAAACGTTAAGAGGAGTGGGTGTCTGTTGTTTGTTGCTGGTGGAATAAACGAGTGGATTAAACGGGTGGTTGGAACGTCCAGTGGACGTGTGGTAGTCGTTTGGTCCAACGACCTTGTTTACGATCGAATAGCTCGCTTGCTCGTGGAATTAATCGAATGGTCCGGCCGTTTCTATCGGCTTGATTGGATATTTCGAATATTCAATCAATGAGTTTGTGGAATTGGTTTCCTTACCGTTCCCGGAGCTTCACAACGCGCACTCTGAGTGTTAGATTGATCACGATGAAAACTGCAGTTCTCCTTTCGTTCCTCGTCCTTCTTTTCTGCTCTACCGTCGGTGATGCCGTGTGGTGTTTCTGCTACGACTCCAAGGAGTGTCCCGGCATGAAGAAGGTGAGCGACTTGTTCATTTAAAAGCCGTGGGCAGGGCAAGTTTCAAACGACCAAGTTGAAAAGGCACAAAGCAGCATAAAGTGGCTAACGAACGAAAAGGTCATCTCCAAGCAATGCCCTTTGTTTGCAGGCCGACATGATGCTCGTCCACTGCCAATACCGCTGCTTCATGCTGGAACAGAACGGCGCCATCGTGCAGCAGGGGTGTTCGTGCAGGCAAGACCTCCGTCTTCGTCTTTACTCGATTGTCGCTTGATTGCAGCAACTACCGCGGAAACGAAGAGACACGCACCAACTTTTACACCCGCCGTTTCTGCAACCGCGACGGGTGCAACCGAAAGAACACCTGTTGATTGCTCGTACTCGCTTGCTCGGTGGCTCCTTGCAGTGTTGACCGTGAATAAAAGTCATCTCTTGTCTTATTAAGTTGTAGAAAAATAAATGTATGGCTGATCAGAAACGTTGTCGTGTTCTCCTGAAGCGTCAAGACTCGTGAATGGTTCGATTAAAGTAACCATTAATTACAGAAAGCTTTTATTTGCCGGGTTCCGCCGTCTAACAGTTTGAGCGCTCAACCAAGCCGAACGCCTAAGAGGGAGCTTCGATTTATTGCACTTGCAAGCCACAAGATCGAATTACAGCTGCAGTAGACGATGTTGCCCAGTACATCTCAATAGCGTTGGACGGACGTCAGTCCTTGAACCACTGGACGTCAACGAACGAGAAGAGGTTGTCGCCGCCGCTAAGCAGCTGGAAGATCTCCTGGCCGGCGATGTCCGTCGGCGGCGTGTAGTCGAAGAGCTTCTGGCCGCCGACCCACACCTCGTAGTTTTTGTCGTGCCGCTTCAGCCCGAGGTCGAACAGCGAGTCGGAGCGCAGCGGTTGAGTGTTGCGCACGTCCTCGGGCGTCCACTTGCCGCCCACGAACTGGCTGAATTTCACGCGCCCGTCGTCGAGGTCGAACAACACCGAGAGCGCGATGGTGGTCTTGTCGCGGCAGCGCAGTTGGATCGCCATCTTCCGGCAGCCCGACCACAGGCGAACGGTCAGCTGCAGGCTCGTCCCTGCAACTCCAAATGATGGCTGCAATTAGTGAAGACGAACCCTCGACCCACGAGATCGTGGGGATGAGCCCCAAGTAGGGCACGGAGTTCGCTTGGCCCTTGATTTCGAACGTGTCCAGCGAGATGCCGTCGCTCGTCTCGGCGAAGCGGATCCACGAGATGGGCACCACGTACGAGTAGAAGCCCACCAGTTTGCTGTTGCCGAACACCTCGAACTTGTCTCTGTGCACGAGGATTCTGAACGAGTGGGATGAGCGACAAGACAGGTGCGTAAAGCGGCCTTTTTGATCGAACACGTGATCCATCCTCCGGATTGCTCTTCGTTTCTCCCCGCACTCACTTCAAGTCCACAGCGACGCCCTCCTTGAAGGGATTCGAGATTCTCGTGGGCGTCAACCATTTGCCCTCGTGGTGCGTGTTGAAGAGGACCTGCAACGAGCACACTCATCCGCTTTTGTGCCCTGTTTTTACTCACGGTCCCCTCCTTGAAGTCGACGAGAATGTAGAAAGGAACCTCCGAGTTGCTCAGATCGCCCGGAACGGTCGGGTGGCGGTCGACGAACGCGATCCACGACTGGCCGACGCCGGCGACGAAGCGGCAGTTGATTGCGATCAAATTGTGCGGGAAGAGCTCGAACGGGCGGCGCGGTTCCCCTTTCTCCTGCTTTTCCAGCACGAACTGCAGCGAGAATAAAAATTTGGAGTATGAATCTCACCTTCGTTGCCGTGAACTCTTTTCCGTTATATCGCACGTGCGCCGTGCCATTTTGGGCTGAACTCACGGATTAAACGATTGAATCGACGGGAAGCTTACGAGGAATGCGGAAAGCAGCGGCAATCGAAGTCGCTAGAAAGAACACGAAAAGCGAGTTCCAGGCGGCCATCTTATTTGTCTTCTGCTTTCGAATCGAACAACCACAACAAGGATGACCGTAAGCTGAACGGCCCGTTTGGATTCGAGAAGGCTCTAATCGGAAGGCCGTTGAAAACAGGCTGTTTGAATAATTTGATGGCCACTGTCAGCGCCAGTCACATGTCATTCAACCGAGTCGTTAACGGGTGACTTCTTGTGACTAGTAATCGTTCATTAGCATGTTTACAAAGTCGAAACGCGGAGTAAACGATGCGGTTTTGCTTCCAGAACAAACCGATCGCGTGGTCGAAAAGAGACTGCTCGTGGGTAAACAGGACGCTATTGCTCATCTCAGCAAACTCAATAATTTCTCCCAGATGCCATTTCAAGCATGAAAGTTGCAGATCAACACCAAGAAATCAGTTATCATTTGATTTATTCTCAAACCATTCACTCAATGATCAATCGCTCGCTCAAAATCAAGGCTTCTGATAATAGCCGTGGACGGTGGCGGGCGGCGCGATCCACTCGACCTGCGTGATCCTCTTCCACACCTGCCCAAAGATGTTCAGGCGATTGATGTTGAGCGGCGGGACGCGGTGCTTGAAGGTCGCGAACTCCTTTCCGTTCACGTAGATCACCTGCAAACAACGGGGGCTTTGAGTTGTTGCTGGAGGTCATGCGTGAAGCTGAGCGATCCGTTGCTCTCAACCTCTGCTACCTCTACCGCCCGCTCCTCCCCCGGACTTACGAATTTTTCCTCCTGGCAAATGATGATGAAGTCGACCCACGCGTCCTTGCCGAACGGCAGACCGCCGGCCGTCTCCTCGGCGCCCCACGCGTTGTCGATGAACGAGTTGCGGAGGATGACGCCCTGCTCGAAGCGGATGTCGAGCAGCAGGGCGGTCGTCGAGTTGTCGCCCTGCAACAGGCGGATGTCGCCCCGGTCGCCGTTCGTGAAGTAAGCGGAGATCAGCACGCCCGTGCCTGAAGTAAATGGATGAAAGCTACCGCTTGTTACTTGGTTTTTGTTAACTCTATTGTTAACTCTCCTTAAGCCGCCTTATGCCCTTCTATTTCAACCAGCGTGAGACGGCGCTTCGCGCCGTCCCCAGCTGGGGGTGTCGTTAGACTGGTGGGTATCGAATGCTTTTGTCGACTTTGTTCGAAAACCGAATGCTCACTGGAACGGTAGAACGCTTAGTCGCGCTTCACTAACGTTTGGAATCGATCAAAGCTCGGTGAATTGGCAGTTCCTGGACAAAGACTGCCTACTTTCTTCATTCTGCTCATAGGAGCCCAAGTAGAACGAAGGCGAACAGTTGAAGTCGCGTTGCAAACGCAGGCTTTGGGTATGGCTGCGCAGAACGTTGTTAAACATTTGTGAATGGTCCCAAGAAGTTCGTTTTGATCCCAGCACGCAGAAAAAGTGAGTGCTGATTGTGGCACCCAAAGAAGCCGACCGCAAAGTTGGTGTGCAGGCCCCCATCGTAGAACGATTCATTACTCGTCGGCAACCAATTGTTTGAAAAATTCGAAACGGGGGAAAAATGGGCAATTACGTGCTCGACATTTTCGCCAAGTTTCAGAAGAATCCGTCCACTTCTCGCCAAACCCGCCCGTTCTTTGCGCGATTTCGGGCATTACGGTCGCGCGAGTGCGTGGGCCAAATGGTCCAAGATAATGTTGTCGCATATATGCAGTCTTAAAGGCCGCAGCCTGGGCTTTCGAATAAGCCCTTACACGTATCGTAACGGTTGACGGTCGAGAAAAACGACGGAATTGAAATTCGCCAAAGTTTCCAAACCGACACAAAATTTTCGGTCGAATTTTTCGTTGTAAAATCCGCCATTCATGAACACGAAATTGAGCTCAAAAGATGCCCAAGACCTTTTTCTAGATTGGATTATTTTTAGTTTTTTGAATAAAATTCGAAAAGGCGAGAACGGCGCCCTCGAATGTGAACTTCTTCGATTTTTCGCCCCGACCTCTCGACTTTGGGCGATCATAACTTTCTTCAACAACATTTCTTAATGACGCGGTCAACTGGTGAAATGTTCCTCGTTCCAAGGCGCATCTTTTCGTCAACAGAGCGAGTGAATTTCAACGGCAGGGCAGAAAGGTACGGCGCGGAACTTCAGCACGGAACGTTGAACGTGCCCGCCGGCGGCCGAAATGCACATTTTCGGATTTCGCGCATGCAACTTCCTCTAGCCAGAAAAAATTTCAGCTCGATTGGACCAACGGCTAAAAAGTTGAGGGTGCGGAGGGGACTGACAGACTCACCGGTTAGCGCCGTTTACGGGGGGAAGCTTACCGGGAGTGAAAACGCCCGTCGGAACGGCCTGGTCGTAGGGCAACGGAAACTCGTCGCCGCCCACGCGCGCCGTGTGAATGATCATCCCCTCGATGTCCAGATTGTCCACCAAAGCGAGCGGAATGCGGTACGGGAATTCGAGTTGAAATTGGTTGGCCGCAAAGATTACAAAAGTGTCATCGGCAGCTTCGATCCTTAACGAAAGAAACAGATCAGAATATAGAAAAGAACGCACTTGAACTCGATGATCTGTCCGGGCACGTACCAGCGATCCAACGCGACTTCAGTGCCCCACTGCTTGTTGCTGTGGGAGTTGAATTTGATCTGCAGGGAGCAGAAGAACCTCTTCAATCGACCACTCAAACACTCACCTTCTGCGCCGCCTGATCGAGGAAGATGTAAAGCGGGATTTCGTTGTTGGTGAAGTCGTGGTTCGGCCCGGGCACGCCTTCCATCAGCGCAATTGACATCTGCTTCTGGTCTGTCGAAGTGGCGCCCTTGATGAAGAGCGTCTGCCCCACGCGCATCAACGCCCAGTCGCCGCCCGGGTCCGAGTCTCGGGCCACCTGCAAAAGGCGATTGAAATCAAGTTGGATGACTGTTGTTCGAAGTCAGTGTAAACATTCTGTAGCTACCAGCAATGCTTTCTTTTAACGAAAGAGACTTACGCGGCGATGAGGCGCAAGGCTGTCCTTGAAGAGCTTCTTTCCTGACACATGGCCGCTTGAAGCAATCAGCAAGCACGAAATCACTAGCAGCAAACTTGTGGGCTTCATTTTTGTTCGTTCGTCCTACAAAAACCAAACAAAAACCCTTGCACTACCGTTGCCCCGTCGCTTCAACGAGATGTGCAAATGAATTGCGGCAATCAACGTCCTTCGAATCAATCGGCCGACAAACGAGCAGCATGCGGCTCGTTAAACACAGTACACAACCAATGCAGTAAACGATGTAAATAACGTCGTTAGAGGGTAAACGATGTGGGCTTCACATGTCCACATTCGCTCGTCCTTTCGGTTTGCATTTGAAATGAGTAATGGATCGCGAGCATCTCAAAAGACCAAATCAAAGCTACTGTACCGATAGCCCACCGTTACGAGTGGAACACTTAACGAGTGCATCTTTATACTCTTGACAGCACAACCAATAAAAAATCAAGACTTGTAGCCGCCGGGGTAGGTAAACTCGACGCCGAGCAGCGCGCTGCCCTCGCAGTTGTTCATTCGGATGCTGCGGATGTCCGTTGGGATGGAGCGGTGGCGGAAGGAGCCCACTTGCTGGCCTTCCACAAACAAAATGAAGCGGTAGGCTTCGGCCTCAAGCACGAGGTCCGTCACGCCGCGATTCTTGATGGGCGCTGTCGCGCTTTCGTCCACGCCCCACGCGCCGTTCACGTAGCCGTTCATTCGGATTGCGCCCGCCGGAATGTCGAGCGTCATGCGGAAGCCCACCGTCCAGCCGTCCTTCAGCATGAAGTCGAGGTTGACGCCCATACAGTTCGGCGCCACGTACACCGAAAGCCACAGCTTCGTGCCTGCAGCAAACAAACGATCGTTAAGGAAAGAATAGAAGTGAGTACCCGGAACGAAAGAGAGCTGCGGCACCTCCTCCTCGTAGGGACGGCGTTCTCCTGCCCGTACGAAGTGACCGCCAGAATGTTCACGCCCGGGTCTTCCGAGAAGACGTACGCGTTCTCAACGATCGACAACGGCAGCCGGTAGGTGAGCTCCGTGACGAGTAGATTGTGCACGAACACAAAACAGTCCTCGCTTCGCAGCCAAATGCTGCAAAATAACGATGGAGTGTGGTTAGAAAGCAGTAAGTAAGGCATCTATTGGCATTCGAACTGTATGTAACCCTCTACTCTCGACTTACCGAAAGTGAATCATTTCGCCCGGAACGTTCGGGTTGCCCGCGCTCTGCTCGGTGCCCCACGTGCCGTTGCTGTGCGAGTTCACCTTCACCTGCAATCTCCCCCACTCATGTGAGCAAAGTGACCGACCAAACTCACGATTTTGTGCTCAAAGTCGACTTTCACGTAAATCGGGACCTCCGATTTCGTAAAGTCGCCGTTGGGGACTGGTTGGCCGTTTATCAACGCGAATTCGACGTACTTCGTCTTCGGCGTGGAGGCGACCTCGACGGCCCACGTTTGGCCCACTTTGGGCCACGCGCCGCGGCTTGCTTCGCGGGTTGCTTCCACAAACTAAAGAAAACTGAGTAATTGCTGGGGAGGAAGAATTACCGTTGGCGCGTTGGCTAAACAAAGGAGGAGTAAGTGGACGACGAATGATTGAGCCTTCCCCATTGTTCTTCTTTCAGTCAACGCCTTCTTTCTTGTCTTGTTCGTTCAATCGTCGTTGTTTGCGGCCAGCCTATTGGTATTCAAACGATTGGTAGGGTGTTGACAGCATCTCGTAAAAGAGGTTAACGGCCACATGGAATCGTGTTCGCCTTAATCGGTTTGCTTCTTGCGTGGAGCTGTCGAACCTTTGGTTTTGATCACTTCTGAGCGCATTTCTTTGTTTCAACAACCTCTATCTCACGTTCGAGAGAAACAAAGCACGACGAAGAACTTGAAAAAACGTTTACGCTCCGTAGCGGAAAAGCCCTGCCGGTCGGTCGGCGACTCGGCGGAGACGACCATAAACCGAAGAAAACTGCCGGCTTCTGCTCGGAAACGGAGAAGCCGGGCTGGATGTCGGTAAATGTTTGTCGGTTGAGGTTTATCGTTGGATTTCTACCGACCGTCACAAGGCGTGATTGCAACACGTGATCCTTCCGCCCTTCCTCTCTCGATCTAACCGCCTTTCAGCCTTCTCTTCGCCTCTCTTTGCACTTTAGCGTTTTTCTTCCGCTCGACTTCCCGCCGCACAACAACAAACAGCCGAAAAGCGGCGGGCGTCGAGGGTTTATCACTCCAAAAGGAAGGAAGATGAGGGGGGATGATCATCGGTTGACGAAATCGAAGACGATCGACCCGCCGAGGATGCGGCGAGTGGGAGGAGGCGCGGGAACTCGTTTATCAGCGCGCGGCTGCGGGCGGGAGGAAGCGGGAAGGAAGCGAGTGGATTCCGGATGGCGCGAAACCGCAAGCTTCTTCGCGTTTCGCCCTGCGGCAAGCCGCGCCGCCGAGATTCCCGACTTCTGCCGCGCCATTCTTCTTTTCAACGCGCGCGGGGTCACGCGGAACAAAGCCGGCGGAAGGGCGTGATTCATTCCACGCGTTTGCGGTCTCGTCGATCACGCGTGCACGAGTAGACGTTTTGGCATCCGGGCCGTGTTCCTTCGAGCCCTCCGTGTGTTCCTTCAGGCGTCTTTTCCTCTTGTGACTTCACGTGACGCAAGAGGCGTCCACCTTCTTTACTGCACCTGCACGCAGACGTCCACCCGCTCGCGCTCGTTCGCGTTTGGTTTCTCGTTTGTTTTCCTCTTGCGCGCGATCGCCATCACTCGTCGTTCGTCTTCGACACGAGCCCACGCAAAGCCGAAAGGTGTGAAGAAGACGGGAGCGGGAGGCGTGAAGGCGATGAGTTCTCGCGTTCGCTTTGGAGACGTCAACATCGAGCTCGGTTTGCTCATTGTTTTCGTGATGCAGCGCCGAGCCCTCTGCTTTCCGTCTTCTTTTTTTCTCCGCACTCAAACGACGTCAAGTGGCCACTCGCCGCGCTGACCGCCCGCCCGCCGTCCACTTGGCGTTTCCGTTTTTTCGGTGGACGAACGGCGCGCCCTCATCGCTCTTCCGTTCGTCGTCGTAATGAGCCCTCCGCGCGCCGTCCGATTGCGTGGAGGACGGCGGAAGACAATCGCGGCTCCTTGACGTTCATTTTTCTTTTTTCCATTGTTGCCGGACATCCGGAGAGTTCGATCGCCTCCCATCGCGCTTTGCAATTGTTTTTTGATGTCCACGGTGTGTTTTGTGGGCTGTCCAAGCCTCATTTCCGCACGTAATCATTGATCACTGCATTTCCCTCTCTTGCGAATCAGCCGTGCGGCTTGTTTCTCGTGGAACGTTGGCGCGCGGACGGCGGCGAGCCTCTAATTCGAATTACGAAGAGAAAAACAGAAAACGACAAAAGCCGGCGGGACGTCGACGAGGGAACAAATCCCCTTCGTGTTTTGGTTGTCAATCCGAGGCGCATTCCTCGCGGCCTTCATCGCTCGTCTCTCCATCGTTTGACGGTGAGCGCGTCGAGTCGCGCGTAAACCCGTCCTCGACGCCTTTGCGCGGGTTCGCGGAGGGCGTGGCGCTTGCAAGGTGAACGTCGAAAAGGCGATCGGGGCGTTTGCGCAAGGTTGTTTTCGGTTCACAATCGAGCAAGCCGCAAAAGCAAGCAAAACGCGGAAGTTGCCTCTTCCTTCGGCCAAAAGCGATAAAGAGGCTCTTCGAACAGAAATGCACCGACTCGTGCTTCACACGTCCACCCCACGCCCGACAGCCGTCCTTCTCGACTCGTTTCCACGGTCAACGAATAGAAGCCGGACTCCAAACGAGCTCGAAGCGCGAGGCTTCTGTCCGTGAATGCCGTCGAGTGGAATCGAGACCTCTGCGGGAGGCAAAAAACGGCGTCGCGCAGGTGAATTCCAATTCTTTCGCGCGCCTTTCGACTCGCCGAAGGTCAAACGCAACCGCAAAAGAAGGAAAAAACAAGAAAGGCGCGCGCAAGGTGGCGGCGCGGTGCCGTCGGCGCGAAGTCAACTGGGCGGAAAACGAAAGTGGGCGGGCGAGTGGACGGCGAATAGGCGGAAGTCGGATCGACTTTCCTTTCACATTTTTTGCCCCAACTCTTCACGTTCAACGACGCCGATGCAATGCACGAGCGTGGGACGTTTTGTGGGCCAATCGACGAGCTTCTTTGTTTTGGACCGTTCACCTTCGATTTCCTTGAAACTACTCGTCACTTGCTTCGTTTTGCGTTCACCGTCAACTTTTTTGCGTAATGAAGCCGCATTTTGGCTGCTTTTTGAAGTGTTGCACGGACTTTTTGGGCGGCCATTCGCTTTGTTTCGCCGCCAATTACTCGCTTCATTCGACGGAAGTTCTTCTTCTCGAGTCAAGACCCCTCCCGCGGTCAACCCCGTTTCGCCATCGATCACCAGCAGACGCCACTCGAACGGCGCGGGCGGAAGCGGACGAACCGCGCGGATTGACGTGAAGCAACAAACGAGGAAGAAGCCGCCGAAATCTTCTTCGCTTTTTCGCGTGATGACGATCATCTTCGCCGTTCCTCCGCGCTCCTTCGTTTTTATCACTCGCCGCGTCGTCGCGCCGCGCTGTTCGAAGCGAAAGTGCCGTCGGCGTCGATCGGCGGCAGACGCGCTTGCCGGCGGACGGCGT
The DNA here is from genome assembly GCA_024699865.1 of Aphelenchoides fujianensis. Taxonomy (NCBI): domain Eukaryota; kingdom Metazoa; phylum Nematoda; class Chromadorea; order Rhabditida; family Aphelenchoididae; genus Aphelenchoides; species Aphelenchoides fujianensis. Next base: position 938,936 of record JAMPIO010000008.1, on the reverse strand, counting down.
GGTCGAACGTTCGTGGGTGCGGGTGTGAGGAAGAGTTCCACTACAGTTGTTCCGTCTTCCATTGATCACAATGAGCGATAGATGCTGGTTAATCAGCATTGTTCCAATCCATTAGGAAACTACCCTGCTTGCCGTGAACCTTGGTCAACGAACCAGAACTCCCGCATTCTCGTTGTTTCAATTCTGTTCTCGAAATTTCACTCTTCGTCGGCCGCCTTTGTCTCCGATTTGAATCCGAGCGGCTTCTTTCAATTCGACTCGTTCCGTTCGACTCGTTTGTTTCGCGCCGTTGATTCGGGACCAGCGTGTGACGGCGCTTCGCGCCGTCCCCAGCTGGGGGAGTCGTTAGGCTGGTGCGTATCGAATATTTTTGTCGACGCTGTTTGACAATCCAAGTGCTCGTTGCTACGAGAATGCGCCGAGTCGCGCTTACAGACGTTCGGCTTCGATTGAAACACGACACAAATGATTTGTTTCTAAACAAAACTGCCTCCTCAGTTGATTCTGCCCCTACGGCGCCAAGAAAAACGGACGCGAATAGCGAGGACCGCTCGCAAGTGCAGTATTTAAGAACTACGTCGCGCAAAGTGCTGTCCATTATCGACAAACGATGCCCAGCAATCTGTTTTGATGCTAGCAAACGGAAAGAAGTGAATAGCGGTAGCGGTAACCGAAAAAACCTGCCGCTAACCCGAATTGCAGGCTTCCACTACAAAACGATTTATTACTCCTCGACAGCCAAACGTTTGAAAAATCTGAAACGGTGATTCGAAGAGCAACTATGTGTTGGACGTTTCTGCCACGTTTCAGGAGAATCCGTCCACTCACGGCCAAACCCGCCCGCTGTTTGCGTGATATCAGGGGTGTGGTTCGCGTGAGCCGCAGTGGCCAAGTGGGCCAAGAACAACAACAAAATGCAGTTCGCTGGAAAGTCCGAAAACTGCTCTTTCCAACGAGCCCACATTCACGCCATAACGTCAAGTGCGCGATGAGAACGACGAGGTTGAAATTCGCCGAAGTTTTCAAACCGACACACAATTTTCGGTCCATGAGCCTGAGCTTCGCGCAACCCCTCCGAATACACACGCTGGCTTAAAAGATGCGCAAGACCTTTTTCTAGGTACGTTTTTTTTTGTTTGGCGCCTAAAATTCTGGGAGCCGCGAACGGTGCGTTCGAGTGCGGACCTCTTCGATTTTCTGCCCCGACCTTTCGTCTTTGAGCGATCACAACTTTCTTCAACAACATTTCCTGATGATGCGGTCAACTGATAATCTGTTCCTCGTTTCAAGGCGCATCTTTTCGTCCACAGGGCGGGTGAATTCGGACGGCGGCGCAGAACGGTACGGCGCGGAACGACGACACGGAACGTTCAACGTCCCCGCCGCCGGTCGAAATGCACATTTTCGTAAACCGCGCTGGCAACTTCCTCTAGCCAGAAAAAATTTCAGATCGATTAGACGAAAGATGAAACGATTGAGAGGGGGAGGTGTCGGACAAACAGAAAGCCACATTCTTTTGTGCCAGCGCGTGAGTGCGCCCTTTTGGCGAGCGAGTTTGCGGAACGCTCGAACGAGCCAACCGCGGGGCCAAACGGCTTGAAACTTTCACATCACGGGTTATTTTCGCCAACTTCCATCAGCCAAAAAGTTTTTGAAGTCGCAGCAGCTGTTTGAACGGGCGAAAGTTACTCCATTTACTTGAAACCAGCGGTTGACGGCGCTTCGCGCCGTCCCCAGCTGGGGGAGTCGTTAGACTGGTGCGTATCGAATTCTTTTGTCGACTTCGCTTGACCAACCGGGGGCTAGTTGCAAAGAAAGAACGCCGCAACGCATCTCACAAAAGATCTGGTTCAATTCAAACTTGGCGGGTTGTCAGTTTCAGAATTAAAATTTCTTGCTTACTCCATTTTGCTTTCACGACCCTAAGGAAAACGGATGCGAATAGCGAGAGCCGTTTGCAATTGCAATTTTTGAGTACGACGGCCCGCACATCGCTATGCGCCCTTTGCGGACGATGCCAAACATGCTCTTTGATCCCCGAAAGTGAAAAAAGTGAGTGGTAGTTGCAGCGAGCAAAGAACCCGACCGCAAAGGAAAAGTGCAGAACTTCACCACAAAACGCTCCATTACTTCTCGACAACTAACCGTATGAAAAATCTAAAACGGTGGTCAGACGAGCAACTACGTGCTCAACATTTCCGCCTAGTTTCAGACTAATCCGTCCACTCATGGCCAAACCCGCCCGCTGTTTGCGCCATATCAGGGGTCTGGTTCGCGTGAGCCGCAGTGGCCAATTGGGCCGAGCACGACAACAACATGCAGTTCGCTGGAAAGCCCGCATTCTGCACTTTCGAATGAGTCCGCATTCATGCCATGATGTCAAGAGTGCGATGAGAACGGCTAGATTAGAATTTGCCGAAATTTTCGAATCGACACACAATTTTCGGTCGAATTTCTTGTCGTGAAATAGGCCTTCAATCAACTCGAAATTGGCATCAAAAGATGCGCAAGACCTTTTTCTAGATTGGATTATTTTTAGTTTTTTGAATAAAATTCGGAGAGCCGAGAACGGCGCGTCCGAGTGTGTACCGCTTCGATTTCCCGCCTCGAACTTCCGACTTTGGACGACCACAACTTTCTTCAACAACATTTCCTGATGATGCCGTCAACTGATAAAATGTTGCTCGTCTCACGGCGCATCTTTTCGTCCACTGGACGGGTGGATTTGGGCGTGAGCCGAAAACGGTACGGTGCGGAACGTCGGCACGGAACGTTGAACGTGCCCGCCGCCGATCGAAATGCGCATTTTCGGACTTCGCGCATGCGACTTCCTCTAGCCAGAAAAAATTTCAGCTCGATTGGAGCAAAGCGCGATTAGTTGAGGGTGCGGAGGGGACTGACAGACTCACCGGTTAGCGCCGTTTTTATTTACTTGAAAAACAGAGCCCCTTCTTGTCGAAATCAACTCGTTTCTTTCGGCTGCGGGCAACGAGAGCGGTTGACCTTCGACCTCCGATATCGTTCTTCTCTTTCGACCTCACAGCTCGTCTCGGCTGTTGCCTAACCACTTGGAGGTCTCGCGTCTCGTCAGAAACGCTCCACTCGTTTACTTCCCCTTTGATGCAGAGGCGTCGAAATCTTCAAAACGATGAGAATTGCTCGAATTGTGAACGTGTTCTTCGCGAGTGTTGCCACGCCCCGCTCGACTCGACGCTCGAGTCGAGTCGAAAACAATCGAAAGAATCCGCCCGAGTGATTCGAAACCGCCCGCCCGCCGTCTTGCTCGTCCGTCGGCCGCCGCCGTTCCACTCGCGGCGATGCGGGAGGTTCGGAACTGCTCGTTGCGGCGGGTGATCCGCCCGCCTTCCCCGACGGCCGCCGTCTACCTGCCGCCCGCCCGCCCGCTTCTTCCGCCTTTTTGTTTCGATTGATTGCGGCCGGGCGCGCGGCAGATTTTAATCGCCGAAACTCAATCGAGTTCTCAATCATTTCGCCGCACCTCTGTTGATTGACGCCTTTGCTTTCGCCCTTCCATCTCAAAGGTTCACTCCTTTCTTGTCGTTCGTTCGTTCGTTCACTCACAGCCGAGGGCAGAAGAGCGGAGACTCTAGAGCTTCAGTGGTTGTGTCGCGGAAGTGGGACTCTCGATCATTACTTCGTGCTTTCCGTGCACTCTCATCTCTTCCACTAGCTCCTACTTATCTCCACTTCATTCATTCCGTGTTGCAGATGTTGGCCGTCGTCCGTTGGGCGCCGCTTCTTCTGCTTGCGGGCATCATTGCGGCCGGACTTCAGGGTGAGTTCAACAGCAGAAACGAACAAAATGGCGGAAGATTCACGATGCGCTCTGCGGATTTCCGGTTCAAATTCCTCAAGAAGCAGCGGGCAAACCGGGTGGTCTTCGCGGCGGGCGGAATTCCGCACCGATTTTATCTCGCGGGCACGTGCTCTCGGGGAGCCCATCGCTTCGGCTTTTCACACCTCGGCGCGCGCGGAAGAAGCGGTTTTCGGGGCGTTGCGGCTGCCAAAAGCCGAGTGATTAGGATCGATCCCTCTGCAAACACATCCGCTCATCACTCGCCCCGTCGAGGGGAGACGAGCCGCGGGATGATCGGAAGTGACAAGCGGGTTCGTCCGCCGTTCGTCGATCGGTGGCTGTGGAAACGACGAAGACGGATTGAAGGCGAAGGGACGGGCGAAACGAACGCCAAGGGATTCGCAGCGGAAATTGTGGTCACAAAGAAGACCAGGGAAATTGAAGAAAGATTGGAAAGAACACGAAAAACAACCGCAATCTCCTGCTTTCAGTCGCCCTCGCCGACTCGAACGACCTCGACGAGGAGGACGTCGAAGAGCGCGCCCACGTGCAGCACTCCGGCCAACGCGCATCCTTGGGCGATGCGGTCGACGAGTCCGTTTCGGCGTCGTTGACGCTCGCGGGCAGCGGCGCGGGCTCCAAATCGCACGAATCGACGGAGCCGGCGGCCGTCTTCGACTCGCGGGAAGCCGCCCAGCCGGAAGCCGAGCGATCGGAAGTCGACCGAAAGGCGGAAATCGTGACTCCCGCCTTTGCGTTCCCGTCGACGACGACCGAGAGCTCGACCACTTCGACGACCACCGAAGAACCGACGACTTCGACCGCCGCTCGCTCGACGACCACCGAGAAGACGGCGGCAGCGAAGAACAAGAGCGGCGTACACCACAACGTTGACGAGGACGAGCCGGGCGTGTGCAAAGATCGCCACGATTTGTGCAAATTCTGGTCTTCGATCGGCGAGTGCGAGTCGAACAAGGAGTGGATGAGCCGGGCGTGTGCGATCTCTTGCGATCGGTGCAACGGTACGCTTCCGGTCGCTCTTCCTTCAATCGCGTGTGTTCAGGCTCGACGATCTGCATCGATCGGCATCGTTTGTGTTCGTTCTGGGCGTCGATCAACGAGTGCGAGACGAACAAAGTGTGGATGTTGGTTCAGTGCGCAAAGTCCTGCAAGTCGTGCAAAGGTTCGTTTGAGAGAGCAGTCGAAGGCACGATCTCTACTCATCCGATTGCAGGCCAAGCGATCAACGACAAGTCGCCGCCGAACAACGGCGAGTTCCGCGAGTCCGACTGCACGTTCGTCTCGTCGCACGAAGGTCAGTTCGCTCTCATTCTTTCGTCCACTCCTTCCGTCTGCAGACACGTCCACTCGACGCGCCCTCTCGATCAACGACGTCCGCTCGAACAACGCGAACTTCGGCTGTGTGCCCGAGATGGCCGCACCGAACTGCAAGCGGAACCTGTGCTTCCACTTGAACTTCCGCTCGTTCGACGGCTCCTGCAACAATCTGGAGAATCCGCTGAGTGGCGCCGCCTTCCGGCCGCTCCACCGACTTCAGGATCCGATCTACGACGACGAGTTCTCAGCTCCCGTCTGTGAGTTCCTTGTGGGTCACTTGCTGGGCGGGATCAGAAGATTGGAAAGATTGGAAAGACTGGCTCTTGACCTCGTTCAACTTGTGGTTGCTCGTTCTCTCTTGTCTCACTTGTTAATGAAAGAAACTTCTGCCTTAAACACCTCTACCACTTCACTGCTCCCTCTCACCTCTATTTTCTAGCCTCGCTCCTCCGGCAACGCCCGTCATCTCGCGAAGCTTCTCGCCTGATGTTGAGCTCGTCGTCGGAGATCAGCGGCAAATCGAACGCCCTGCTGATGCAATGGGGACAGTTTTTGGCGCACGACATGGCGAAGACGACGATGCTGAACAATCAGGAGTGCGCCTCGTGCACACCGCAAGGCGGCCGCTGCTTTTCGGTCATCCTGAGCCGACTGGATCCCACGTGAGCTTTGCGGGATTGATGCGGTGGATTTCACAAGGGATTTCGTTTAGTTTCGGCCGCTTCCAGTGTCTGCCGGTCGCCCGCTCGACGCCCGTCTGCGGTAGCGGGCAGGGCCGATTCCGCGAGCAGTACAACGAGAACACCGCGTGGATCGACGGCTCGATGGTTCGTTCCGGCTTGCTTCGATCGTTTGAGTGATGCGGGCGTTCAGGTCTACGGAAGCAGCAACCGCGATCAGTTCCTCTTCCGACAGGGCGGCTTCCTGAAGACGAACATCATTCGTGGGCGTGTGTTCCCGCCGGTCGACGCCGCGATGAACATCGTTGCGGGCGACGACCGCGCGAACATCTTCGTTGGATTGGCCTCGCTGCACACGCTCTTCGTTCGGCAGCACAACAAGTACGTTACTGTATGAGTAATATAAGGGATGTGGACGCCACATTATTGGATAGCTTGTGTTAGAGGTTCTTAAAGAGTGTTACGAATGCTAAACTCTCCCTACTACTACTCATTGCTCAAACTCACCCACCGGCTTTCAGGATCGCGGCGACGCTGCAACGCCTGAACGAGCACTGGGATCAGGACCGCATCTTCCACGAGACGCGGCGCATTGTTTCCGCCTACATTCAGAAGATCACCTACGACGAGTACCTGCCCCGTCTGCTCGGCAAGGGCTACAAGAAGCTGATCGACAAGTACGAGGGCTACAACCCCGAAGTGAACCCCAACATCGCCAACGAGTTCACCGGCTGCGCGTTTCGCTTCGGGCACGGCATGATCCAAGAGTTCTACCCCTTCCTGAACGAGAACTACGACCAGATCGGCGGCATTCCGTTCAACGAAGGTGGGTGCAGGAGTCGGGAGATGGAGCGGTTGTTGATTAGAAAATGCGCGTTCTTCCATGCCTTTCTATCTGTTCAACAACCTCTCCAATCTCTATTGCTTGCAGGAATGTTCAAGTCGCAGCACATCATCAACAACGGCGTGGACCCGCTGCTCCGTGGCCTCATGACGCTGCCCTCGAAGATGCCGCAACGCTTGACGCCCGCCGTCACGGAGCGCATCTTCGGCAACTCCGATTTGGGTTCGATCAACATTCAGCGCGGGCGTGACCACGGAATTCCCGGTTCGTTCCATCTCGCGGATTAGTCGACGCAATGTTTCTTTAGGGTACACGGCGTGGCGAAAGTTCTGCGGCTTGACGGAAGTGAACTCCTTCGACGACCTGAACACCACGATTTCGAACATCATCGTTCGGCAGAACTTGGAGACGCTCTACAAGGACGTTCGTACGTTCTTTCCTCTCTTGTACTCCTTCAATCGCTTCTATGCAGATCAAATCGACATGTACGTGGGCAGTTTGCTCGAAGACCCGCTGCAGGACGCGCTCGTCGGCCCGACGCTCGGCTGCGTGATCGGCAAGCAGTTCCGGGCGTTGCGCGACGGCGATCGGTTCGTCCTGCTTCAGCGTTTCTTGCAATCATCCCACTTGTTTGCAGCTTCTACTGGGAGAACGAAAAGATCCTTCGAGCAGACCAGATCGCCGAAATCCGAAAGATCACGATGGCGCGCGTGTTGTGCGACTCCTCCGATGGAATGAAGAGCGTAAGTGACTGCAACAAGCAGATCAATCAATAGAATTTGTTCTTTAAGGTCCCGTTCCGCTCCTTCGAGCAGGTCAAACTCCCCAGCCAGCTGCTGAAGTGCGAGAGCGTGCCGGCGCCCAAACTGGACAAGTGGAAGGAGGACTTCGGATTGGTGGCTTGAGGCGACCCGTCCACTGCTCGTTTGCTCAACTCTCCTCTTCGTTATGGGTGCGACGAATGGCCGATGGCACTCGTCTTAGGATCCTCTCTCTCCTCTTCTCTTGTGCCATCAATCTTTCGGTGTACTCATGGCCATTCGTATGTGATAATAAGCACTCATTTCTTGCACTTAAACGCCTCCTTCTTGTTCGTCTTTTGATTGATTTCTGTACAGCCAAATGGATCCTCCCTCCTCTTTCCTTCTTCCACTTCGTCCTGTCTTTCGCCTTGTTCCTCGTCCTCGTCCTCCTCGTCTTTCATCGCGTGTACATGAGTCTTTCCTCCCTTCTTCTGTCTATCGGTTCAATTGAAGTCCTTCCGTTGAATAAACGACTTATCATTCGGTAGAGAACAGAAGAAGGGAGTGAGACGGCGGAAATCAACCGAACACCACCTCTCGTCGCCCACCCACCCGCGCGCCTGCCTGCCGGCCGGTCGCCGAGTGACCGCCGCCGCCGCCGCAAAGTCGAAAGTTCGCGAGCGGCGGTCGCGGGGGCAAAAGGAAAAAGCGAGTGGCCCCCGAAAGTGACCGGCCGGCCGCCCGGCGCACTCGCCGCCCGGCGCACTCGCCGCTCGGCGCTTTTGGTTTCGGCTCGCCGCCCTGCCGGCCGCTCGTGCCCTCGCGCTGTCCACTCGCTCTCGAACCGCCCGTCCGCTCGCTCTTTCGTTCGGTGAGTGCGGACACACCCGCGTGTTTGTCCGCCTCGCTCTCGTCCACACGTTTGCCCTTTCGTCTGCCCACTGGTCAGCCGCCTGCCCGCTCGCCGCCGCCGCCGCCGCTCTCGCCGCAACGAAAGTCGGGAGTTTCCGCTCTTTCCGCCCGCCTGCCGCTCGCTCGTCTTCTTCGTTTCGATTCGTTCTGCTTTCTTCTTGCTTTCGGTTTGCGTACGAACGAGCGCGTGGAAGCAATTCGCTGTCGATCGATCGATCGGAGATAACGAAACGAAAAGAAGGCGGGAGGTTGGATCGCATTCGCTCGCTCGCGACGGCGGCAACTCGACGGTCACTTGATCGTTTCGAGTATTGATTGCTCGTTTTTACTCGCGACGTGCACTTGCTCGTTGGAGATGAGTGAGTGCACGTGAAGAGAAATTTAATGAAACCCAATCGATCGATCGTCGTTACCTGCGATTGAAGAAACGGCTTTTTGGTTGCGACTAACGAAGGATTCTGTTGGGTCACGTGAAAGTCGCGTGTTTAAAAGCCCTGCATCTTTTATTCCACTCGTTTCTGTTGGAGCCTGCCACGAACGCTCTGCAAGGGTCTAGCTAATGGATTTTTTGACGAAAAGCGCTTCATTTTTCCCGCTCTCTTCGGTTTTAACGAGAGCGAAGGCCGCTTTCCCGTCTGTTACAAAGAAAAATCGAGAATGCCTGTCCCGTTGTTGTTTTGGATGCACTAGACTCGTCCTTGTCGCTTCCACTTTGTTCGTTCTGCTGGACGACCTTCAGGAGAGCGAGCGAGGGCGTTTGGATCGGAAATGTCATGCGCGAGCGGCCGGCCGTCGCGCGCGGCGATTTCCCGCACTCGCCGTCTTTTTTCTCGAGTTCTTCCGCTCGCCGGCGCCTCGTTTTTGCTCGTTTTGTTTCTTTTTCGCGGAGTCACGTGCTTTCGCCCGTTTTGCTTCGTTCCCACTACTTTATTTTCAGTTACGCCGTGTACTCATCTTCTTGCTCAATTCGATCCGAAAATGAGTCGCGCGAGCAGTTCGGATTCGATAAAGTCGCTGTTCGAGGAGGACGAGTTCGAGATGGTCGAATTCGAGGTGAGTTCCCGTTCACTCTCCTCATTCCTTTCGTTTTGTTCCAGTCGCTCCGCATCAAATCACCGCCGCAGCACAAACTGAGCAACGAAGACGAGATGCTGCGGGCGTACCGCGAGTTTCAGCCCACGATCGTCGAGGGCATGGAAGCGCAGAAGCGTCGCAATGACGCCCGGAAGCAAATGGCGGCAAAGATCCAGGAGTTCGCTGACGGAATCGCGGATTTCTTCCCCGCCGACGAAAGCGAACGCCCCGATTGGCTGCTCGATCGGGAGAACCGCGTGGTGGACGCCGTGATCGCCGCGAATCTCGACTGTTTGTACCGCGCCCACGGCCGCCAGCTGGAGCTCGGCGAGTCGGAAGCCGCGGCCAAGTTGCGCGCGCAGTTCGCCCGCTTGAGCGAAGTTCTGAGCGAACGCGGCCACAAGAAAGCCGCGCAGTTCGCTAAGCAACACGAGCGCATGGAAGCCGCCGCGACTCCTGAGGACTCGGAATGGTTCTGCTTCAACGACGAGTCCATTCTCAACGACTACGCGGTCATTCGGCAGGCGGGTTGGCTACTCTACTAAATTTGTGGTTCTGTTGGGCTTTGAATGTCCTTTGAAGCTAGTGTCTTCTTATTTACCAACAAAGTAACGAGCTCAGGCTTTATCCACTTTTAAAATTCTGTTTTATCTACTCGGAAGCCACATTCCAACGCCTTTATTAATTTTTTTCGTTTAGGCGCTGAAAATGGTCGCCAAGGTCATCCGAACGAACACGAATAACCAGTTCGACGCGTGCATTCGTCTGCTGCAAGAGAAGGACAAGGAGAAGACAGTCTTCAACGAGGAGGATGCGGAAAAAGACGAGAAGCTGCGCTCTCGACTGCTCCGCCTGCTGGACCACCTGGAGCGCTGGCGCGAGTTCGTGAGCGTTCGCTACGGCCACTTCCTGTCGCTGCGCTACGAGAAGGCTTACGCCGCCGAGGAGACGGAGGCGGTGAGTGGAATGAAACGTAAGGCAGTTGATTCGTGTGTTTGCAGATGAAAGAAGCGATCGAGAGCTTCGACGCGACGGACACCGAATTCGACGAGCTGTTCGAGTACTTCCGCTGCCTACTTGCCGACACGTTCAAGCTGTGCGTCGACTGCGAACAGCCGGAGATCGCGTGGCTGCAGTTCGCTGCGTTGTGCCAAAAGTTCACGAAACAGCCGCCCTTCACGTCTTTTGGAATGGAGTCGAACTACGACGTGATCAACAGCCGGCTAGTGGTCATTGTACAGGACATCCTGAAAATGCTGAAGTTGTGAGTTCCACACAATGAAAACTAGCGACCCGCGGCTGCTTTCAGCGTGTCGGACAATCAACAGACGGATCCGCGGAAGGCGGAGCTGAAGAGCGCTCGCTTTGCCGTCTACACGTGGTACAAGACGCACTTCTTCGGGCAGCGCTTCTGCACCTTCGTGGAGGCGTGGCGCGAGCGTCCGGAGGCCGTCGACTGGTCGACCGTCGCCCAGTGGACGCGGTGGGCCCAGAACGACGATCCCGTCTTTCCGCCGCTGCCCGCAACGGAGTGGAAGGCCGAGCAAGTGATTATCAAAGCTTGGCAAAGAGAAATCGAGCGCTGCGATGAGTTCGTCGAGGAGCTGGAGACGATCGCCCAGGAACGCCGCGATTACCTCGAACTCTTCAAGGAGATGGCGACGCTAGCGATCGAGTGAATAGTCGAATCTTCTCTTGAAATGTACAGCTATTTAAGGACCTTTGTTTACTTCTTACTCATGTCTAGATTTCCTTCTTCGCCATTGCAATTAACCACCCACATTCCCTCGTTCACTGCCGTTCTATTAACTGTACATATTTCCTCTCAACCGCAAACCTCATGGATTTAACGAAGCCACATTTCGTCTACTGCCAACCACAGTCCGTGTGTGTCCATCCGCATCCCGTTCTGTCCCCACTCCGGAGGTCATTTCCGGTTTTGTCTTGTGTGCACGTAAATCATTCTCGAAATAAAATCGACGTTTCTGTTTGATCAGTCGACTCATGAAGAATATTATGTGACAATGCGCGGAAAGCAAAGACCGCTCATTGTCGTATGGAAGGCGCAAACAACGGCTACTGCACGAACAAGACCGCCCTCCAGACGTTCATCCGCGCCTCCATCGGCCGCAACGTTCCGATCGCGTCGCACTGCGACCTCGAGCCGCTTTCGCTGCCGCCCGCGGAGGACGAGGGGCCGTCCAGCTCGACCGCCTCGCCGGTCGCCTCGCCCAACGGCGTCCAAATTCCGCGCAGCTTCCGGTTGGCGCCGCCGAAGTTCCCGCTCTCGCCCAACAGCCACCGGCTGGTGCCCGTGAACCTGAACGGAAGTCGCTGCTCGCCCCTGAAGTCGCCGCTCAAACGCCCGGCCGTCTTGCGGAACGCCGTGCCGGAGGTCGTGGACCTCACGGAGGACGACTGACCGCCCTTTTCTTTGTGTTGTTCGTGTCTTTAGCTAAATAGTGCCCTTGATTTCTTCTGATTGCTGTCCCCGCATTTGTGTTCCCCCAATTGAAAGCATCATCGTGTTTCGGATTGAATGCCACCGCTTGCCCCCACTCCTCGCTGCCAACTGGTCGATTTCAGTCAGCCCGCAATCCCATTCCATCAAAACAAAATGTAGTCAGTGCGTTGTTGTCCGCTAATTTATTCCGTTGGTCGTCCGTCTGCACGACGAATAAAATCTAATGGGCCGTCGTTTGGATTGCTTGCTGGTGGGAACGAAGAAGGCGACATGTTCCTTCGAGCACCAACGGAAGGAAGGTTTGGACGAGCGATTGGATTGGAAGGATCCCCCCGTAAAGGCGGAAAACCGGGTCGTTTGTTCGTCCCAAACGCACCCTCAACTTTTTAGCCGTTTGACCTATCGAGCTGAAATTTTTTTCTGGCTAGAGGAAGTCGCATGCGCGAAGTCCGAAAATGTGCATTTCGACCGCCGGCGGGCACGTTGAACGTTCTGCGCCGACGTTCCGCGCCGTACCGGTTTTCGATCACGGCCAACTGCACCCGCCCTGTGGACGAAAAGATGCGCCTTGAAACAAGGAACATTTCATAAGTTGACGGCATCGTCAGAAAGTGTTGTTGAAGAAAGTTGTGGTCGACTAAAGTCGAAAGGTCGGGGCGGGAAATCGAAGAGGTCTGCACTCAAAGGCGCCGTTCTCGGCTCTCCGAATTTTATTCAACAAACCCTACAAAATAAGGCTAGAAAAATGTCTTGCGCATCTTTTGCAGCCGGTTTTGTGGCGATTCGACTAAACAAAAAAACGTATAAATCGGAGAAAAATTGTGTGTCGATTTGAAAACTTCGGCGAATTTCAATTCCGTCGTTCTCTTCGCATACGAGACTTCATGACATGAATATGGGCGCATTCGAAAGCGCAAAACACGGGCTTTCCAGCGTGTTGCATGTTGTGTTTGTTCTTGGCCCAGTTGGCCACTGCGACACGCGCGAAGGAGACCGCTGTTATCGCACAAACACCGGGCGGGTTTGAAAATGAGCGGACAAAATCTTTTGAAACGTGGCAGAAATGTCGAGCATAAAGTAGCCCTTCTTACCACCGTTTCAAATTTCTTAAACGGTTGATCGTCGAGGAGTAATGCATCGTTTTGTAGTGGGGTCCTGCCCCAGCTTGGCGGTCGGTTTCTCCGGGCGCTGCAACCACCACTCACTTTTTACGCTTGCTAGGATCCAAAACAGCCTGCTAGACGTTGGTTGCGCGTGGTAGGTAGCATTGTGCGCGCTGTTGTACTTAAAGACTGCATTCTCCTGCGGCTTTCGCGGTTTGGATCGGTTTGCCATGGAACCGTCAGAGCGTAATGGACGGTCAAAGTCGTTTCTGCTGAGTAGCGGCCCGTTCGCCATACTTTCATTAAACTTGAACGTTAGTGAAACACGACTCGGCGTTAACCCGTTGCGACGAGCACGTGGTTTGCCGAACGAAGTCGACAAAAGCATTCGATACGCACCAGTCTAACGACTCCCCCAGCTGGGGACGGCGCGAAGCGCCGTCACGGGCTGGTTGAGAACAAAGGGAACGAACAGCGAACTGCGGAGTTTCCGCCGCATCAACCCGTCGGCCGGCCGAAAATTGCGGGAGTAACGCGCGACGCAACCGGCTACTTATTCAAGGGGCGAACGCAACGCGAAGGCGCCACGAGTGAGCGGCTGGGCGGGCAGGCGGTCGGTGGATGAGCGACGTGAAATGAAAAGAACGCCCGGTGATGAAAACTGCCGTCGACCAATCTCCTCAACGGCAGCCGGTCGTCTTTTTCTTCCTTTCAGTTCCCCAGCAAGCGACCAGCCAACACGCGGTTGACGGCCGGCGGGAGCTGCGGGCCGATGGGGAGCGACGGCAGGCGGCCGAACCGAGCGGGTGGTAGGGCGATCCTCCCGCTGCCACTCGACTTCTTCCAATGCGTTCGACTCGCGCCGCTCTCTGCTGGACTTCGCTCGGCCAACCGCTTCGCTGACCGCCCAGCCGGCCGCCCGCCCGTCGGCAACACGGAGCGGCCGCACGAGCGGGAGACGACGCCCACCGGTTTGTTTCTTTGACGTGGCCGCGCGGCGAGTGAAGCTGACGGTCAGAATTCCTCTTCGGAAAGGGTGGGTCAGCCGTAGGAGAGGAGGTTGGAACCGGGCGGGTGGACGAGCGAGCGGACAGGCGCGTCAAGAAACGGATCAATTGCTGCCGCCTTCTGCCGCCTTCCATTCGATAAGGGCACTCGGCAGCGTGTGTTCCCTGCTGGCTTCTTCCGCCTTCGCCCTCTCGACCGCCGTCTTCTCTCCGCTCGCCAGCCGCCTTTCACTCACCGCGTGCACCCTTCTGCCGAGAAAGCAACTTGTTGTGCGGAAAACGGAATCACCGCCGATGATCGACTTGTTTTTAAGAAACATGGTTGTCAATCGCTTGATCTCCTTTCGTACTCCTTTACTCAGAACAACAACAACAGCAACGCGTGAACGTAGGCACAACAGAATGCGGAGAATAATAAAGAGGAAGAACAACAGTACAAATAAAGGAGAACGAGGGGGAATGACAACAACGACGAGAAATGGTCGGAGGTTCATTGGAGCTGCCGGACGGGGATCGGCTTCATTCCGGCGAACGCGCTCGAGAGGACGGACTTCAGCGGCGGTTTGTTCATCTCGTGCTGGGAGCCGCCCTCGCCGTCGATCAGCCCGAGACTTTTGTGGGCGACCGTCACGGAGAGATTGCGGAGCGAGTCGGGATGGCTGGAAGCAGAAGAGGATGAAAGGAGAGAGTGAGGAAGGGAACCCACCGAAACATGACGCGCTCGATCTTAAAGCGAGTGACGCGATGTCCGTTCGGTAGCCAGTCCGTGTGTTCTACCACCACGATCCCGTCGTCTTCGCCGTCCGCCGGATTGACGATCGGAAACAATCGACCTCGAGGCGGCGGGCAGTGCGGAATCGTCGCCCACCGCCGCGCTTCGAAGTCGCAACGGCACAAGAACGTGCACTTGGCCCCGTTGACTCGTCGGGTCTCCTTCGCGTACACGGAGTGCGTGCCAGACGCCATCCAGAGAAGGTACTGAAAACGAGCAAAAAGTTAACGAACACGAAAAGAAGTGTACACTGGAATCCGCCTCCATGCCCAACTCTTCTTTGGTCCACTTCTGCTCCTCCAGCGAGTACACGTGGAGAACCGTCGGAGTTTGGTAGTCGATCGTGAACAAGCGAGTTCCGTCTTTGCTCATTCGCGAGTAAAATAAGCGGAGTTCGGGGTGAAGGGCCGTGTGCAGGACGGTGGCGCGGGGCTCGTCGAGGTTCAGCCGAAGGAAGCCGAGCTGCCCGTGACAGCCGAGGACCGCTCGCTTCACGTCCACCTCCTCGCCGTTGATCTCCGTCAGGATGAACGTCGACTGGAGGCCCGAGTAGATGAGCGTTTGCTCGTAGACTTCGGCTTCGCGGTCGTCCGGGAAGCGAAGCCGGTGCAACTGACAAGAACCGCCGTCTCCGTAGAACATGACCGTCTTGACGAGCATTGTGTTGAGCCCGACGATCACAATTCGATCGATAGAAATTCCTCGAAGCCATTTAGTTGGAGCTTTCCACAGCATTAAAAGAGCACCGTTAAATGAACAGAAGAGGCGACGGAGCGTACTTGTAGACGTTCCGCCCAAGGTCCGCGACGAGCACTCCCGCGTGATTCGTGAAAGCGTAGAAGTAGCGACCGTCCGCGGAGAAACCGAAGTGATCGCTGAGCTGAAAGCAGGCGAAAATCAAAAGGAGAACCAAGTGGGCAAACCTCGTAGCCCTCGTAAACGGAAAAGTTCTTGGGCGTTTCTCGTTTGTGATGCAACGCGGCCGGTCCTCTCATGTGTTTCAGTTTCTTCTCCCGCACACGCGTGGAATGGCGGAAAGTTGGACGAACGGCGACCTCCCGCCAGCAGCGGTCGCATCCGCACAGCTGCGCGAACGATGGGCGGTTGTTCCACCGACTCGTCCTCGTCGGCCGGCCGCTTCCGGCTAGAAGACTACCCGCTGGACTCGGCCATCGTCCTCCTGCAAACAAGAGAGATCGGAGGACGAATGAATTCGAAGAAAGTCGCGAGGAAATTCGCCAACAGCGAGTGGAATCCTCGCCCAACACTGTTCTTTCTGCTCAGATATTTTCCAGGAATGTTTAGGCAACAAACTCTGTAAAACACAGCAAAATCCAACGAACAATCGACCGACAAGTTCGGCGGACAACAGCGAAACGCGGCGGGCAGGAGGACGGGGCGCCCCCGAGCGGGACGCGTGGCGTTGCCGGGCAACAAAAGACAATCCGCTCGAGGTCGGCCCTCGCATGATTTCGCTCGTTCAATGCAGTCGAACAGCAACTGGTGGCGTGGTCGGAAGTCGTTCTACGGCGTGAATCACTTCGCTCAACGCCCACTCACGAACGGGCCAGAACGGGGTCTTCTCCGCATAATCGATCGACACGAGTCGTTCTAATCGGGCCATTCGCAGTAGGCGGTCAGGCATCTCGTTCACGGCCAACATCTCACTTCACACAAAAGAGAGAGAGTAGCGGCAATTGTGAACTCCGAGAAACCGGACAGGAAGCCGGCTGAACGGAATAATGGGCAGTCGGAAGGTCGGTCGATGATCCAAACAGACGACGGAAGAAGAGTCCAGTGCTCAGAGTGTGTGGAGCAAACGGTTTGCCGCCACAACTCCGCCCATCCGCTCCGTCGACTATGCGACGAGCAGAACGGCCGGCAGTCGGTCGGACTCCTCCTCTTTCTTCCTGCTTCTTCCCAACACGAGTGAACGAAGCGAAAGAGCGACGAGCGGAATACGCGGGCGGTCCGTTCGGTCGCCAAACGGCGGCGCAATCCCGTTCGCTGCGGGACGAGAAGACGGGCGGCACAAAAGGCGGCTGCCGGCGGCGGGAGTCCTCATTTGGGGCTCATTCCTTCTTTCTGTCCGCCCGCCCGCCACTCGTGCGGTCGGTCGGTCGGTCTCGCCGCTCCGCTCTGCTTTGCTTTCGGTTGGTTGTTGGAGTGGGATACCGCTGTCGGTCACCTTGCAAGTCCTCCACCGTTTGGCTCTTCTGATTCTCTCCGTTTGATCGCCCGTACGGCAAGTTTGACCCACCTCCTCCCGATCGAGTGCTCACTCCCGCCCGTGGTTTTCAGGTCGCCTTCATCTCCTTTTTTCCGTCTTGCTCCGCTGATCGCTGCGACGGACGACTTCGTGCGGCTGCACGTCTCCTTTCTTTGTGTGCAGCTCGTCTCTTCGAATTCTCTCGCCCACTCGCTGCTTCGTGCGTCCGCCGGCGTCCTCTGCGCGCGGCTCCTGCACGTCGTCTTTCGGATTCTCGGGGTCGATCCGTTCGGTGAGTGGTCGCTCGGTCTGTCGAACGATTGATGAGTCTTCTGCCGCTTTCAGGCCGCCTCTCTTCCGCTTCCTCTGATTGACCGATCCCTGAGATCGCCGTCAAGTACACCGGACAAGAACTGTCGCTCATTTTCACTGAACGCCGTGGGCCGTTCGCCTCTTCGAATTCTCCAGCACCGCCTTCGCTGTGTGAGTTCTCCTGCTTCCCTTCCGAACAACCCACTCTTCCTTCCAGCTGTCGATCGAATTCTTGTGATGTTGGAGTGGATGGATGAACACGCGGGCCGCAATCGATTGGACGTGTGAGTTCTTCCGCTCCTCCATCTCCAACTCGTCCGCGGCTTCGTTTCAGGCTGTTCTGCGGCCGTCGACTACTTCGTGAAGCAAGAAGCCCAAAACGGCGGCTGAGGTGAGTTCTCGCATCTTCTCGCTCGTCCCACTCATCCTATTCCGTTGCCTTCAGCTCCGCACTGCCATAAACTGTGAAGACTTGAACGCGGAGAGGGCGCGCTTTATCACCCACTACGCTCAAGCCTCTGTTTACTACTTGTGAGTCGGCCTCGCCCCTCCTCGCTCTCACTCCCCTCACTTTGTTTCAGCCCAGAACGACTGCCGTGCGCTTTGCTTCGAAATGGATGTGCGAATTGAAGCTCACCGAGACGTCAAGTTCTCCCGTTTGTTGTGGAGCCCATTGATTCTCCTCCTGTTTGTGCGATGGGCTACTGGAGGAACAGACGAGGTCTGTGGAATAAAGTGGATATGAACGGTTGAGGTGGGCTTCCGGTCGACTACGAAGATGAGCGGCAGAAAGGAGAACAAACGAGAGTCGATTGCCTCTTCGTGTGTGGGACGAAACATTCGCGCACACGACGCGTATTTTGAGCCCAGTCCGTGCACCAAAATCGGCGTCGACGGCAACTTTCCCGAGGGCGTGTGGGTGAAGCGAAAGTGAACGCAGTAGGCGGCGAGGAAGTCGGCCGTGAACCTCGCGTACGACGGGCGTTTTCGGCCACTCGCCGCGAGTCTGCAGAAGGGAAAGCGGAGAGGAGAGGCGATTGGATTGTTCGCTTGATCGACGCCCGACGACAGCGCGTGCGGCTCGCCGCCCAGCGCGAACCCGAACGTCCACTCGCTCCCGCACGGGACGTACAGCCGCTGGCTGATCCGTGCGGTCTCTGAAGTTTGCTGTGTGAGAGAGTGAGGAACAACTGCTGGGCGGGAGAGCGATTAAAAGACCGCTCTCTTCTTCTGGCAGTGGGAGCTAAGAACCAACGAACCGACGTCAAATTCGAGTCTTTCGTGTTCCAAGCACCAAACCAACGGGCAGCCGAATTGTCCGCATTCGACCAAGAGACCGGCCACTTCACGGCGTCCATGAGAGCGACGAAGACCATTCGGTCGCCCGAGAGATCCACTCGCACGAACGACGAGCGGCGCCGTCGTGGTTCGAATTCGTGTACGCGAACGCCCGACCGTTGAGCGAGAAGCTGAACGCGGAGAGTGGCGAAAGGACGGCGATTTCCGCCTCACTTTCCTCCCAGTCTTTGCGGAGCCTTCCGAACTTCTGCCGCGTGCCGCACCGCCGCTCGTCCACGCCGCCGATCACGAATGGGAGGTGCCCTCGACCGTCAGTTTGATTGAACGCACGGATCCCCGACGACCGTGAAGATCGGCGCCGGCGAGCAGCGAGAACCACGCCCAACTCCTCGAATAGCTGTCCTTGATGACACTGCAGGTCGAGCCCGGGGATCTCCTGCTCCAAGCAGGGGGTTGCATTCGAGCGCCGTCCGCGCCTAACTGCAATCGAGTCAACAAGAAGACGGAAGGGAACTTACACCAATCATCTCGCGACGCTTAGTAGCGTGCCGGCCGGATCGGCCGATCGTTTCAAATGCCGACGGCGCACAGGAGGCAAGATCGAGTCGAGAACTCCCTTGGGCGCGTAGACGGCCGTGTGGTTCGTTTTGTTGCGGGAATGCCAGTCGATGAACAACTCGCGAACAGGACGATCGTGTTTTGAATGGCCGGGAGGAAGATCCCGTAGATCACGGCGAGTTTCAGCATCTCAGGAGAGGAGGGTGAATGGAAGCAGCGGAGGGCGTACGCGGCGCACCGATCAGAACTTCGACCCCTCGTCCGTGTGAGTGCTCTGTGGCTTCCCACTGGCGGTGTCTCGCACGAACGGCCCTTGTTGGAGCGTGTTCGTGAATTCGCCCGCCCTTGCGTGTTGTTTTGGTCTCCGTCGACCTCGACGAACGTCCGCTTGCACGACGAGGAGGGCGAGAAGCAACGAAACGAGCGGAAAGGGGGCTTCATCCTCTGCTAGTGGGTGAGAAGAGCCGCTTTTATACGCCTCGTTGAATGTGCTGTTGTTTGGACTGGTGTAGGGAGACCAGCGGTCCATCTTGTTCACCGTTGGCGCCTTTCGATTGGTCAGAATGCTCACACATGCTCTCCCCAGTAGAGGTCAAACGAACAGCTGTGCAAACACCCCCGTTGTGGGAGAGACAAGGAAACGAACAAGCGAGGAAACACGAAAAGACCATCCTTCAAATGGAGTGACATCTGTTTGCAAGGAGTTGTGTGCCCGTTACGCGTTTGCTACGTTCCGTCTTTCGTTCTTGTGCCTTGAAGAGCAAAACGCCCACATGAGACCATTCTTATGGCCGCTGTCCTCTTTTCGCATCCCGCCCGTTCGTCCGTCTTTTCGATTAGAGTTTATTCGTTCTACACGCATTCAACAGCAACGCAGATCAACAGAAACGGACAACAGAAGTCAGAACAAACGCGGAGAAGAATCAGGAGAACAACGACTTCGTGAACTCCGTGACGAGGGCGAGGTTCTCGCTAATGAATTCCTTCGTCCACCCGGGCGATTCCAAGATCGCCTTTGCGTTGTGCTTGGCGTAGTCCAGCACGCGGTCCTTGAAGTCGCCGATGTCTTTGTGCTCGTAGGCGAGCTTCATGTCGTCGAGGACGGTGGCCAGCGAAATGGTGCGCAGGATCGCCGCAGTGCAGAGCTCCTGGAAAAGGCGGGCATCGTGAAGAACGATGAAGCAGGAGCACACCTGCAAAGACTCCAATTGGAAGTAGACGGCGGCGGGCAGGAGCTCCCGCGCGCTCCAATCCAACTCGTCGACTGTGCTCGAGTAGACGAAGCGGAGGACCTTCTCGACGACCTCGGCCGAGTAGTTCTCGACTTTGACGATGCCCGTCCGCCGTTCGCTGGGGTCCGTCGTGAACATCCGCTTGAAATGGGCGGATTGAGAGGCGAGCACAAACTTGTGGACCTGAACGAGCAGGTGAGAGATGAACGGAGCGAGACGACTCGCCTTGAAGACCAGCTGCTCCACGTGGATCTCGACGTCAGCGAGCGACTCGTCGCCGAACATCGCCGCTGTCTTGGCCGCGTGCTTCACCATCGCGTAGAGGAACCGCGGCTTCTCCACGACCTCGAGGACTTTGATTTCGGCACAAAGAAAGAGAGGCCCTCGTCCGACCACGCCTGGAGGTCGGCCAAGTGCCCCCAGTCCTCGCATCCGTGTTGGTGGGCGGGCGCGAACTGCTCGGTCGCTTCTGAAAGTGCGGGGATAACATCGGGAGACGAATCAAACGACCTACCGAGCGTCCCGCTTTCCCGCATCTTGTAGACCTCGGACCACACTTCGCACCACAGCTTGAAGTGGACGCGAACGGACGAGTGGTCGTTGAGCTCCTCGCACGCCAGGGAGATGCCGCACCCGTCCTTGCCGGCGGGCGCGGGGACGAAGACGAGCTGGAATTTGCTGCCGTGGATCCCGCTCAGAGCGAAGAGCGGGCTCGTCCACTTGTCTTCAGCCCGGGCGGCCTCCGAGCGATTGCGGAAGTCGACGAGCTCCCAGCGATGATACGTGACCACCGCCATGAGTGGGTGGAGCGCCTGAAATCGAAGAAATAAATCGTTGGTAGGTGGTTAGGTGAATCAGCACGTAAAAACTCGAAATGCGCGAAAAAATACCGAGAAATTGCTCGATCTGCCGCAAGAAACGCGGCTAGAAATCGACGAAAACAACGCGGAAAGCGGCGGCGGGGAGCGGGCGGGCGCTTCGGACGGCAACGCGGCGCTTTCTTCCCGCCAAATCGCCCATCCGCTGCCCTTTCGCCCGCCTTTCGCTCGCCCGATTGTCCGCCCGGCCGCCCGCTGTCTGCCGTCACTTCTCCGCACCCGTCCGCCCGCCTGCTTGCCTGGATGCCCGCTCGCTCGACTCTTCGCCAAACGGCCCGCCGCTCTGCTTGCCCCAATCCCGCATTCCGTTCGGTTTTCGGTGACTCTTCGAACGCTAACCGCTTTTGAAAGACCTAACCAAGACTCATCGTTCTTTCCCATGAGCCGAACGAGGAGAATTCTGCCCGCAAATCAGAATTCGGACTCAAAAAACGAACGATCAGCACTCCGCAAATCCATTCCGTTTATCCACCACAAACAACGAGCTAAACGAATGACCAGTCGTCAACGAACCAAGAAATCTCAACACAATTCGGACGACTGAACCCGCGGCTTCTTCCCGTCCACTCCATGCTCCTACTTTCCGACTTCAGCCCGCCGCCAAGACGATCGAAGACAGCAGCAATCGCCACCAGGAAGCGAACCAGCGGTCGGCTTCCCGGCGATCTCGAGGAGCTCCACTTCGGCGCACACGACGAGCGGCGAGGGCGAGCGGACGGCGCGCTCGCGGAGGTCCTCCAGCCGCTCCCACCACTTCCATCCGCGTCCTTTCGAGAACACGAACCGGCTAATCTTCTCTGCAACCCACTCGTTCTATCGGACTCGTTGGAGCGGAAGGACGAGCCGACTGCTCGCCGCTCTCGTCCTCCAACCACCTGCTGGACGACCGAGTGATGCGGCAGGCGGCGGCACGAGAGGAAGCGGCCGCTCGTCGTGGGCGTGTGCGCGCTCTCCGGCACGAACACGAGCTCAAAGCGGTCGCTCGTCCATTCCTTCCCTCAACACAGCAATCGTTTAGCCGTGGATTGATTTGAAGGGCAAAAAAGTGGTTGCCGCCTACAGGGGTCGAACCTGTGACCTTGGGCTCCCTTCCGGCGGCTATTAGACCCCCGCTCTAACCAACTGAGCTAAGGCGGCTGACGGCGGGGAAGGCGGCCGGTCGTTTTGGACGGAAGGGCGGCCGATAGATCGTTCGGTTGACTCGCTCGACCACAGAAATCTCTAATAGTCAGTTGAATCGACGGAATGCTTTGGCCGAGTGTTAGAAAGTAGTGGAATGAAGCGCGTTTATTCCAGCTCTTGACCAACGAGAAGCAAACGGGAGGGAAGGAGTGAGTGTTGTCCAGAGATCACGCGCCCTCTGCCTTGTCGCACGACTTCAGACCGCGAGCAGACTGCAAGAGGAAAAGAAGTCAATGGAGAAGAGGCGGGGGACTCACGCCGCGATCCCGACGAGAAGTCCCGACTGCCAGCCGCTCGTCCACAAGCCGTTCACTCCGCTCGCCATGTCGCTGGACGCCGCATTGTCCTAAAGGGAGCGTGGAGGCGAGAGGAATGGAAGGGAACTTACGAAGATGAAATCCACGGCTTTGAAGGGCGCGTCCCACTGCATCGTAATGTTCACCGACGACCTTCCGTTCCCGAGCTCTTGGATGTCGAAGGAGCAGTCCTCGGGACGGGTGTAGAATACACGGCCGTCGGGGGAGCGGAAGACGATCTCGTTCTTGTCGATCGAACCGTGGGTGTTTTGTACGAACGACGTCTCTGCAAGCGACCGAATGGGAGTCGAAGTTTTTCGACACTCGCCCCTGATCTTTAGGTCTCCCGGAGTGTAGACGACGTCGTACTTGCAGGTGCCCACCGCAAACGAGCCGCTGCAACAAGAAGCGATCAGGTTGGGAAGAAGCGTGAAGGAAGCACCTGCGCGTGGAGCGATCCTCCCCATTGGGCTGGATCGTGATGAGGAACTTAAGAGTGTTGCCCGGAAAGGTCAGGACGCGACTGGCGGACGTGCATCCTTCGCTCGGCGTGTAACGCCTGCCGAATGACCGCAGATGGGAGAAAGAAGAAGAGGACACTCACGCGCTTCCGTCTCCGTTCACCTCGAAGAAGCAGTCGGTGGCCGCAGCGGAACGAGCGGCGACAAGGAGCACGGCAAAGAGCATCAGTCCAGCAGCAGAACGGACGTCCATTTCGCTCGTCGGGAGTGGATGGGAGAGCCGCCGATTGCCGAGTCGTCCGCCGAGAGCAAGTGAGCCGCCCGATCCTGTCGCACGCCTTCTCACGCTAATTCCCTTGTTTCATTGAGAATCTTCTTGTCGTTTCTCATGCAAACGTCTCTTCCCATTGCTTCGTTCGTTCGAGTGGTTTCCAATCGCCGTTGGCATCGCTGAGTGGCGAAAACGGCGTCTTCGGTCTGTCTGTCGCAAAACGAATGGAAAGAAGCGCGAATTTTATTGACAAGCGGCGCCCTCCTTCCTTTCTGCTTCCGCTCGAGCAGTCAACACATTCCTTTGAGACGAACGGCCGGCAAGTGCCGCAGCCCAACGGGCGCCCGGCTTCCAGCGCCATCCGTCGTCTCGCTCGTCGCGCTGGCCGGCAAACAGTGGGAGGTCCAGCGACTAGTGGGGCTTTCGTTTTAGCGCGAAGGTTTGACCGCACATCGCAGATGAGATCACTCTACACTCGAGGACTGCAGGAGCGAGAGGAACGACGTCGCTCGAGAATGAGCTTGTGCAGGAGCCGGACGAGCTCTCCTCACCCCTTCGTTCTCAACTGACGGGAGTGAAAGGATGCGCGTTGTCGGGACCGCCGACGGTCCGCGGGAAACGAACGCTCGAATTTGGAACGACGAGCCGATCGCCGCGGCCACGTGTCACGAGCGGACGGAATTCGCTCCCGATCGGGACGAAGCGGGCAGAGCAGAGAGTAGAAGCTAGAAATCGTAGTCTAGCCATCGCAATGCATCGTGCGGAACGCATGCGAAGAATGCACGCGCCCAAAGGTGAACGTTCCTTCCAGAAGAATCGGGAAGAAAGGAATGCGGCCCAACTCCAGACTAGAAGGCGCGTGCACAGAAACGACAACTGATCCGCCAATCAGCGGATTGGGACTGGAGAAACGCTCCGACGATCGGAGCGTATAAAAAGCGTCCATCGATCGTCTTACTCACTCATTCATCGAGTCTCCACCCAACCAAGCCGGAAACAAACTCCTTCCGTCGATATCTTCCGCTCCTCTCTCGAATCCGCTTCCTTCTTCTCTTTTTACCGTCTCGGCATCGGGCAGACGGCCAAGAGGACGCGTGACGAGCCCGCCGCTCCGACCGCACGGATTTCTGACCGTCCCGTCACGCGTAGACAGGCGTCGTCTTCCGGCAGCCGTCCGCTCGCCGTCAGAAGACTCCCCTCCGCTTTCGACTCGTTCTTGGTCGCATCAAACTAGTTCCGCTTCATACGAGTTCATTCACTTCACACAAGCAACAAAACCAACCGACCGCCGCCTGTTTGCTTACTCCAGCTCGGCGACGATCTGCGGATTCTCCCGCTCGAAGGCCTCCCACCAACGCTGCCGGCGGAGCTCCTTGGCGCCCCACTTCGCGAACTCGAGCACTTTCGTCTTGAACTCCGCGAGGTGGTCGAGAGCGAAGGCGAGCTGGTGGTCTTTGTGGAGAGTGCGGAGCGACAGAGTGGTCTTGATCGAGTAGACGCACATCTCCTTAAAGAAGTCACTGGTAAAAAAGAAAGCGGAAAAAATCGCCTGCAACACGCGTAGACCGTAGAAGTCGGCGACGGGCAGCAAGCGGCGAGCCCACACGTCCAACTCGTCCAATCGGCTGGCGTGCATGAAGCGGAGGACCATCTCGACGATCACACTCGTGTAGTTCTAGACTTCGACCACTCCAGTCCGCTTCTCTTTTGTGTCGTGCGTGAACATTCGTTTAAAATAGTCGGAGCGCGAGACCAGCACGAACTTGTGGACCTACAGAAAGGAAGCGAGGATTAGAGAGAAACAGCTGCACTCGCCTTGAACACGCGCCCGTCTACGTGCAGCTCGACGTCCACGAACTGCTCGTCGCCGAACATGGCGGCCATTTCGACATCGACGGTCTGCTTTCGTTTTTTGGACCGAAGAGAGAGCGGCTGCTTGACGCGTTCCGGCACTTCGATCTCGCAGCAGAAGAACAGAGAGCTGGACGGGAAGATAAGGCCGAGACGCACACGGAAATTTTCCCCTTTCCAACCCCATTTTTGTCCCGCAGTAAAATCGTACTCAGTTTCTGAAACAATCGTTCGGATTACTGTGTTTGCCACAGCAAGAAACGAACCGCTCACCAAGCTTTGGGCGCCGTCTTCGTCCTCGAACCACAACTTGAAACGAAGGGAGATGGGCGAGGAGGCTTTCGAATGGGAGCAGGCCAAGTAGTAGCCGGTGTCCGACGCGCTCGCCGGTTCTTTGGGGAGAAAGAGGAGTTGAAATTGAGCCCCGGGAAGGCCGTTCACTTCGAACGCGTCACTCATCCAATCGTTGCCCGCAGAAAGGCGAGCGAGGAGGAATTTAATGTGGAAATCGAGAAGCTCCCAGCGGTGTGACGTGATCGTGGACATCGCGGCTGAACGGAGGGGAAGAACCGCTGGTGTAGGAGGAAAAGAAGCAGTGGACTGCACGAATGAATGGGGAACTGATGCCTGCTTGACCTTCCTACTCGTGGATTCACGAGAAAGCGACCATGTTCCCCCCGAGCGGTGAGAACTCCGCCTGATTGCGTCCTGACCGATCCAATCACAAGATTGCGTTCCTCCGGCGATCGAAGGTCCCCAACACGCGTGTGTGAACAGGCAGCAGCAATGAACGCCGCTCACTCACATCCGAATTCCCAGACATAGACAGCCTGTAAGAGAGACGGCAGCGGCCATCTGAAGGCCGCGGTGGGCGTAGAGAAACGACGAGAGCGCACCGCCGAGCAACTCGTTGGGAAACGCACGAAGATAAAGTCGATTTGAAGAAACGGGAGGCTCCATTCCATCGTGATGTTCACCGACGACCTTGCGTTTTCGAGCTCTTGGTCGCCCACAGAGCAAAGGCGGGCGAGAGAACGAAGAATTAAATGAAAGATCGGGGCTGTTTTGGAAGCGCATGGGCACACGCGAACTTTATTCGGCGCACGGAACGCGGTTTCCGGATACGAAAGGGGGAATAGACGACTGAGTACACGCATGAACGTAAGGAATGTCAAGAAAGGCGGCCAACGCACGGACGGAAGGCTTGGGGCCGAGACAACTCCTACCGCTGTCTCACATCAAAAACACCGAACATCGACGGCGGTCTACTGGTCATTCGAATCGATGAAACAAACGGCAGAACCATCTTTCTTCTTTCTTTCTGTTCCGCCTTTGCCAATCAACCCTCGGCCGAAGCAGGACGGCGCAATCGAAGAAACGCTCGACCGAATGCCGACAGACAGAAGCCGGCTTTTGCGCGGAAGCATTCGAATTTGCGTAATTCATTCACTGCGGACAAAATCGCCCGTTTCTGGTCGACTTCGAGCGATCACTCGGAGCTTTCGGGCACTCGGCGCACTGGCGGCCCTCGCGACCGGCGGCTCTCGTCTTCGCTCTCCCGCTTCCACTCACTCCTCCGCGCGCCTCTCGGACGAAATGGTCGGTCGCTCGATCGGACTCGCGCTCCTCTCGCTGCTGCTCCTCGTCGGCCTTCAACTCGCTGCCGCCGCGACTTCCGTCCCGACCTCGACGGCGTGCTTCAAGCAAGCGGGCGCCGACGTGTGAGTGAACCGATTCCTCTCCAATTCCTCTTCATCCACCCTCTGTTGCAGGACGCTCGAGCCGACCGTTAGCTGCACGTCGGTCCGGCGCCAAAAGCTTGTCTTCCTTGGCGACCAGCTCAACTTCACGGTCATGTACGACAAGCCGACGACCATGCCGACGACCGAGGCGACGACCGAGCAGACGCGAAAGCAAGTCTTTGTCGTGTGTTGCTCTAACCGCTCTCCTGCAGCGGAACGTTCACCGTAAGCGGCTGTTGGTACACTTTTAAGGCGGCCCTCATCACGGACTTGTCAAGCATCAATTTGAACGGTGCGTATCTAAAAATGACCACCTTCGACTGCTTACAGGTACCGGATCTTCGCTCCCGGCCCAACTCTACCTTTCTCCGGGAGGACTCAAACTTGATGTTCCCGGCGGCGACTTGAACTGTTCGGGACAAGTGCTCTCTGATGGCAATCAATCTTCGGTGGAAATCGGACTCATTTTGAACAGACCCGCCAACGGCCTCGTCTTCCGCTTTGTGAGTCGCCCACCCCTCCATCCTCTTCATCTTCCGCTTTTTCAGCACAACTCGAGTCTGTACATCCCGCCGACGACGACGACCCCGCCGACGGAAGCGCCGACCGCGGACTGGACGACCGGCTGGCGTTTGGGCGTGATCATCGCGGTGGCCGTCGTGTGAGTCTCCCGCCTTCCTCCCGCCACCTCCCCCTCGTTCCAGGCTCCTCATCGTCCTGCTCGCGGTTTCGGCGACGGCCGCCTTCTTCTGCGTCAAAAAGTGGAAGAAGCACAAGCAGCTGGAAGCCCGCAAACAGGAGAGCGGAACGGGCTCCGCCGACCCCGCGCCGAGCGCCGCCGTCGCTTCGGTGCCGATCGAGAGCGCCCACTGATCTCAATTCTCTTTCTCCTTCCACTGGCTCCTTCTCGTGTGTCTCTCGGTTGCGAAATAAACCGGAGGCATAACCAGCTCGTTTGTTTGGTTCGAGTAGAAAGGCGTCGATGAGGTGATGCTTCGGTTTACGAACCCCGTTTGCGGCCGGTAGCAGTCTTCACTGATCAAACAGCCGCCTTACACATCCCTCTGGCGATCACCCACATCGCTTCTGACGACAAACTCTCGAAGAGGATCCAATGACGGAGACGAAAGACGTTTGCACGAAGAACCCACCGACCTCCCCGCGTCCCGAGAATTTGCGTAATTCATTCGAACGGACAAAATCGCTCGTTTCGCGACGACTCGCGGCGGCCGCTCGGAGCTTTCGGTCACCCGCCGAACTGACGACCGCGACGGCTGCGGCCTCCTTTTCGCTCTCCGCCGAAATGGACGCTCGATCGGTCGGCCTCCCGCTCCTCTCGCTGCTCCTCGCCGTCGGCCCTCAATTCCTCGCTGCCGCTCCGCCTTCCGCTCACGACCCGGCCGGTTGCTTCCATGAGAACGGCACGGATGTGTAAGTCGGCCGGTTTCCGCCGTATTCTCCCCACTCACGCCGTTGTTTCGTTGCAGGACCTTCGAACCGAAAAGCGGTTGCACGTCGGAGTCCTCCTACCTCGCTTTCTCCGGGCACCAGCTGAACTTTACGGTCACCTACACGTTCAAGGGCCAATCCGTCATGACAAAGCAAGTTTTCGCCGGCCGTTCCTTCTTTCATCGTACGATTCAGCGGAAACTTCACCGTGGGCAATTGCACTTTGAAGGCTGCGGCGGCTTTGAGCGACAATATGGAGGTCCTGACGATTGGCGGTATGTGGTCATCGCCTAACAACTAATTATGTTTAGGCACTCCAATTGGTTTACCTGGCGGCCTCTCTCTTTCTTCTGAAGGACTCGAATACAACGGCGCCAATCGGAGCTGTTCGGGACAAGTGCACTCCATCGAGCGCGGCCAGTTTTCGGTACTGATGGGACTCACTTTGGACAAGCCTGCTGACAACCTCGTCTTCCACTTCGTGAGTCTTCATCCTCTCCTCTTCATCCACCGCTTCTTCCTCCAGCACAACTCGAGCCTGTACATCCCGCCGAGCACGACGACCACGACGACGGAAGCGCCGGCCGCGGACTGGACGACCGGCTGGCGTTTGGGCGTGATCATCGTGGTGGCCGTCGTGTGAGCCTCCCGCCTTCCTCCACCTCGAACGCTCCGCTCTTTGCAGGCTCCTTCTCGTCCTGCTCGCGGTCTCGGCGACGGCCGCCTTCTTTTGCGTCAAAAAGTGGAAGAAGCACAAAGAGGTGGAAGCCCGCAAGCACTCGCGGGCCCAAGTCATCGCGTTCGAGGAGGAGCCGGAAACGAACTCCGCCGACCCCGTGCCGAACGCCGCCGTCGCGTCCGTGCCGATCGAGAGCGCCCACTGATTCCGTCCCTCCTCTTCGCTCACTCGTCTTCCCTCTCGTGTGTCTCTCGGTTGCGGAATAAACCGGAGGCAAAAGCTGTTCGCTTTTTCAGTTCGATTAGAAAGATGTGGAGCTTTTGGCTTGGTTCACGCCCGATAGAAATCTTCACTGATCAAACTGCCGCCTTACAATCTGCCCTCTGTTGATCAGCGACCCCGCTTCTGATGGAAAGCTTCCAAAGAGGCCCGAATGGCCAAGAACGTGAGCCCCCGTCCACTCCTCCCTCCTCCAATCGACCGACCGCTGCAGGGCCAACGCCCGTGGGTGTGGCCGGAGCCGCCCGCGCCCTTCGAGGAGGGCCGCACGTGACCTCGCCCGCCGCCTGCCGAACAACCCGGAGGCTATTCGCGCCTTCCTCCAGCAACACCCGATCCCCAGCCAGGCCGCCTACGACGCCTTCAAGAAGCACCTCAAAAAGGCGGAGGACTACCTCAACTCGAAGGTGAGTCCAGCCATCTCTCTGCTCAACAACGACGCTGTTGCTTGCAGGACCCCAAGTTCCGTGACGAGCTCACCCAGCACTACCGCCTGCTCGATGCCGTCGACAAGATGCACCAGCAGATGTCCAAGAAGTACGACGAGTTGGAGCCGCACTGATTTCCGTTCCTCTCGTTTGGCCGAATGAACTCAAAGATGCACTCGAATTCTTCTCGGTTATCACAAAGGAACGGACAGAATGGGTCCAAAGATGGCCGCAACGTGTGTGTTAACAAATCTGGACACATGCAAGAAGTTTCTTGGCTACAAATCACCGTTCATCGCAATTGCCTTACCCCTGGCCACTTGTCGCTGTGTTTATTAAAAGGTCTTATACGACCGCTTTGCAACTCCTTGTCGGTGAGGGGCATTCGGCGCTCCAGAATGGGCGCGATCTCGGCCTTTAGCGGGTGCGTGAGGGCGAGCTCCCGCCACACGAGAGCGAAGAGGAGGCCAATCAGGTTCGTTCCTCTCCAATTGCGAGGGTCGAGCGGCCGGCAGCAGTCTTCTGCCGTCTCGCAGCCGACGCCCACGCCGAGCTGCCGGTCGGTGGGCGAGGCGCGCCCGCTCGTCCTGCCCGAACTAGCAGCGCAACACATCGAGCAGCTTCTGGAGAGGAGCGAGTGCACGAGATCCTCCAACTCACTGCGAGTTTGACCCCTGCCCACGGCTCTCCCTTCTTCGGGCTGAGCGCTCGGCCCGCTGCTTCCCGCCTTTCGCCCGCCAGCCGCCCGCCGCGATCCGCAGCGCCAAGTCGTCGAAGCGGAAGTGGCGGGCGGCGGCGAAGAAGACGGCATGAGTGGCCGCGTGGAACCGC
Organism: Aphelenchoides fujianensis; assembly: GCA_024699865.1. NCBI lineage: Eukaryota > Metazoa > Nematoda > Chromadorea > Rhabditida > Aphelenchoididae > Aphelenchoides > Aphelenchoides fujianensis. Next base: position 908,225 of record JAMPIO010000008.1, on the reverse strand, counting down.
TCGTCTGCAAGCCGCTAGCGGGCGCTCGCCTGCGAACTCGAACGGCGCGTCCAGCCAGAAGAAATTGGAAAGAACGCATCCGAAGCGGAAGAAGGCGCCGATCTCCTCGCCGCTCCCCGATCGCAAGCAATTCGAGTGATCGTTCATTGGAATTGCGGATGAACGAGCGGGCAGGCAATTGGATCGAAATGGACTCTTCCTTCAGTCAGCTCTTTTTTCCACTCCATCCAACAATGCTCTCCTTCTTCCAATCGCTCCTTTCCTTCTCCGCCTTGCTCCTTGCGGTCGCCCTGGTTCAAGGAGTGTACGATTGCTGGTCATTCTGTCTTAGTGACCGCAATTGCGGAGGAAACAAGTTGAATTGAAGCTCTGAATCACAGCTTCTTCTTTGCAGATTGCCGCTGTGCTACATGGTCGGGGAACTGGAAGAAGATTGAAAGGGGACTCCAAAAATAAAGTTTTTCGAGCGGCTTGTTGGAATGAAGAAGAAACAATTCGATTCGAACGTGCGGTGCGGGAGGCGTAGCCGATTGAATGGAGAGTTTGCGGTGTGCAGTCGACGATGACGCGCGGATTGCCGTTCGGTCGGCCGGCGAGTCTCGACCCGTTTGTGCGGCTTTCCTTACTTCCTCCTATTCGGCAACTGCTGTGCGTCTCTCGACGTTACGCCCAACTGCTCTCGCATCTGCAACGACCCCCGAGTGCCCCTTCAGTGCCATGCGACTAAAAACGACTGCAGTGAGTGAGATGTCGATCAATTAAACCGCCAACTATCAACAACGATCAATATGAGTTTTCTGAGTAGAGGCTTCTACTCCACTGCCATACGCTCCCACTCATCTCCCGATCAGACGTCGTTGAAACGAACGCTGCGGCTCGTTGGGCCGAAAACCTCCGCCTTTTGTCCTGAACACACCCGAATAGGAAGGCGGGAACTCACGGTCCTCATCGGAAGCGATCAGAAGAGACGAGTGGACGAAGAAAGCGGGCACGAGGTCGCGAATCAACTCGGCAAAAGTCGTTTGGCGGTTGGTTGCGATCAGGAGACGAGCGGCCGCGTCCTTCGCTTCGAGCTTCGCGAACCCCAGTAGAAGGGACTCCCGACCGGTCGGAGCGGACGGTCGCCGCCTCCAACGGCGGCTCGTCCGTCCACTCGTTCGCGGGCGGGCGGAGGAAGAGGACCGAGCAGGCGGATCGGGAGTGTGCCGAAGGTGGGCGAGAGCTGGAAGCAGCAATGAATGTGAGTGGACGAGAGCGCAGCTTCTCGTTAGTCGTAGTAGACAACCGGCGGCGGCGGCTGGGCGAGCAGGGCGCGCATCAGGCGGAAGGAGAACTTCTCTTCGTCTTCCGGGCATTGAGCCGTGTTCCATTGGCCCGCTCCATTCGAGACGGCCAGGTTGGGCGGACAGACTTGAACGAGCGTTTTCTCAACGGGCGCCTCGACCGCTTCGCTCTTTGGGCGTTTAAGCGCGACGGGCGGCGCGACGGGCGGCGCGACGGACGGCGAGAAGGTGGCCGAATCTGCGCACTCTTCTCGCCGAGTTCGTTTCGATCCGACGGCCTGAACGGAGGAGTGAGTTGAGCGGAGGAATGAGATGCTCGACTTCCGTCTTGATCGCCGAGGTGGACGGCGGCGGCAGTTCGCAGGCGACAGTGGCGGCGTCCTTCTGCGGTTCGCACTTCACAACGATCTCAACGAGAGCAGTCTGGAATTGAAGTGGACGCTCACTTCTCGGCCCACTCGGTCCTGCTCCTCCTCCACCTCGTCGTCGTCCTTGCGAGATTCCTGCAACTACGCAATGGATGATGAGAATCGAGCACCCGTATGCTCACTCCTCCGCCTCCCTCCTGCCGCTCTGCTCCGTCCGCTCGCTGTCCACCTTCCTTGTGGTTGAAAGAGAAGCGATCGCCCTTCCACGAGACGCCGTGCTCCCGCTCGACGTGCGCCTTCAATCGGGCGGTCGTCAAAGGAGCGCGTGCATCCCTTGCAGTGGAACTGAAAACGAGCGAACACACGTAAGTCCGATCGAAACGTGCCTCCCGGTCCTCCTCCAGCCACATGGCCAGTGGGTGGTTGAGGTCAATCCATGCGTGCTCCTTCCGGATGTGGCCGTCCCGTTGTTTCATCCTCGAGCAGCGGAAGCGACAGGCGGGACACAAGAAGACCCGCCCGCCCGCTATCGAGCGGCACAAGTGGACGGCGCGCATGTGCTCGAGCATCGCCGTTTTCTCGTCCGCGAACTTGCACTTCATGCAGCAGGAGAATGAGAAGAGGAGAGGAACTCAGGAGTTCTCTGGGCTCGCCGCCGTCCGCAGCCGCCGACTCGTTCTTGTGCGCGTTCATCGACTCCGCTCGACCTGCGGCGTCCAGTGGGCGTCCTTGAGTGGACCTGAAGTTGGGGCAGCGTCAAAGGTGGACGAACAGGCGGGTGTGTGTACATGCGAAAGGGAAGCAGACGACCATCTGCAGGCGGTTGGAAACTAGAGGATAGCTGTCGTCCGTGCCTACTCGCTTGTTTGGTGTGTTCAACGAGACGGAAGGTGAGTTTCCGTCGCATGGTCGGCCGTCAAATCAACGAGGAAATCGACGCGAATCGATCGACGGACAGCAGCCGCCGCTTGCCGTGTGGACGGCTCTCCCTTGTTTGTTTCGCGGCAGCCGCACAAACTGCAGCGTGTGGATGCCGCGTTCTCCTTGCTTCGTCCGATGCAAAAATGCAAACAGGAAGTCCGTTTTGACGATGACGGCTGTTCGATTCCGTTTCGCTGTGCGATGGGAGAACGGCGGGCGATGCAGATTTTCTGCGATTGTCAGTCGATCGAAGCGCCTGGAAGATCTGACGACGGGAAGAACGCCCAAGAGGACAGCCGAGCAAGCAAATGTGGATTGGAAGCGAACAGAGTGGCCGGCAGGAACAGCTGCCCGCCTTGTGCTCCCCCGTTGACCCCGAGCTCGCCCACACCGCTCGCAGTTGGCCCGCCAAACGATCATTCGAATAAGATCGATGGGGCAATCCTAACAACACCGCGTACTGCCGCGTCCTCCGCCTCGTCGCGCGCCCGCTCTTTCATTCGGCAGTGGAGGTACGTGAGCGGGGCGCATTCCACTACGGCATTCGTCTTACCTACTTGCGATGGGGACTTATCTTTCGTCCGAGCTGCCCTCACAAAAACCATTGCCGTCGCCGGCGATTTTTCGTTGGCATCTCAACGATTTCGTGGATCGCTTCGAAAAGGCCGCCTTCAAAGAGCAATGGGCGAGCGACGAGTTCGAACTCGAGGAATTGCCTACGGTGAAGTTCTGCATTTTGTTCCACCCTAAAGGCGAAACCTCGGAGGAGCATTGCGGGATGGGCTTGTGCGTTCGGAACTTCGGCGCTCAACCGCTCATTCGTCTGAAGTACGAGGTGTGGCTCGAAAGCGGAGAACAAGAGCTTGTGAGAAAACCCGGTGAGTTCCACTTGCTTTAAGTAAAGTCGTTGAATGTTGGGGTTTAGCAATCGAGTGCCAGTTTTCTCCGGACGGATGCAGAGGTGGCGGATGGATGGAGATTATTGAACAAAGCGAACTTCTGCAAACCGCTCGTGAAGGCGCGGTATTTGCCTGCTGCAAAGTGGTTCCGTTAGATCCTACGGAACGGGTGGACGAAACCGCTCAAGCAGGCGTGTTGGAGAAGATCGCCGCCGAATTCGACACGCCCGAACTTGCGGACGCGGAGGCGCACGTGCAAGGAAAGATTTTCAAGGTTTGCATTCTCTCCGTCTTCTTCCACGCGTCTCGTCGTTCAGGTCTCGAAGCTCGTTATTTGCGCGGGATCTCCGGTCTTCCGGCAGCTGTTCACGCAGGGTACCCAGGAGAAGAGCGTCGTGGAGATCGAAAAGGAGGACGCGGGCATGATCGAGCTCCTCCTTCGCTTCTTGTACTCGGGCAAGGTGGAAGGTTCGAAAGAAGTCGCCCACCGCCTTCTGCCGCTCGCCGCCTGTTTCGAAGTGCCCGGCCTGGTCGTGAGTCCTCGATGCAATCCTCCATTTGCATTCCATTCTTGCAGGAATTGTGCCTGGAGTCGCTCCACGATCACGCGTCTGTCGAGACGATCTTTCGCGACCTCAAGCTGGCCTTCGTCCACGATCATCGTGGCGCCTTCAAGCGGAAGCTCTTGAAATTCGCCCAAATCAACTTCAAACTCGTCCGTCAACGCCCCGAATGGACGGACAACTTCATGCACGAAAATTTGGAGATCGTGAAGGAGCTCATAGACGTTTTGGGTTCGTGAGCGGGCTTCTTATTGCTCTACTGTAGTGTCTTTATGTTTTTGCGAAGTTGTCAGCAATAAACCATTGGTCGTCAGTGAAACGGTGAGAGGGGATTCGAAGAGCTCAAAAAAGACTTTAACCTTTTAAGTCATTATACGCCACCCGCTAGCAAAACCTCAATAAAAACTGACGAGCCAGAGCGGTGTAGGGGTCACAAACGCGCTCGATCGCAACAGACGGTCGAAACGAAGAAAAAAGATCGTGTGCGGGAGGAGGCCAGCAGACAACGAGGTCGCGTCCGCTCCACCGCGTGCTTCTCGTCGGCCGCTCGCCCTGCCGCCCGGACGAGCGGCAAGGGACAACCGACTTCTTCGGTTTACCTACCCAAGTTTGAGGTTGGTGCTCAAATCCGACCCTCTCGCAGTGGTCTGGAAAGAAATTTTGGAACGTTCTGCTCACCAGCGGAACAAACGACCGAAAGCAGCAGTCTTCGTGGCGTGTGGGTAGTGGAAAACGGCCTCCAATTGCTCTCCAGATGTTCAACCATGCGATGATCAGAGACCGTATAAAAGGAGCCGTTCGGTCCCCACCTCATCAATCAACCAATTCTTCAGCAGAGTGCGAAAAATGAAACATTCTCTGCTCTTCGTCCTCCTTCTTCTGGTTGTCCAATCGGAAGGCGCCCGCCCTCGTCGACAGCAACCGAAGGGAGGCGTCCAACGAGTTCCGTTTGTGCGCAAACCGCAGGTGATCGAAGACAGTGCGGAGACCGTGAACACTGCGGGAGTTTCAGACAGCCCGCAAGTGATCGAAGTGGTCGTCGGAAGGCCGCGTAAGCCGTCCGTTTGACCACTCACTCCTCTCGAGCTTGCAGCCCCGAAATTGAAGCTTGCGGTCGTGTACGGCGTGTCGGGCTTCGCTGGCGGGATGACTTTGATCCACGGGGCCAACCGCAAAGTTCTCTGCCAGAAAGGAGCTGTCCAGCTACGATCCGCAGTGAGCCGCCCACTCCCCACCATTCGTTTGAGAGATTCGAAAAGCTGCCCGGGCGGGACGGCGTCTCGCAACCGGCTTATCGGGAGCAGTTCGCCGTGAGTTCGCCGTTCTCCACTCCCCACTCACTTGCTCACAGTCGGGCGGAGATTGGGCCCGCATGCGCCCCGTGGAGTTCTTCCACAGGACCGCGGGGGTCGACGAGTTCCTCTGCATGGAGGGCATCGCCGGAGTGCTGCCGCTGCACGCGTATTTCGGCCGCCTCAGCGCCTTGTGGGCTTCGCGGCGGCGCCGATCGTCACCGTTGTGGCAGGACCTGTGAGTTCCCTCCGCTCTTTCCACTCCAACCTGCGGCTTGGAGGACGCCGCGGGCGAACTTGTGAGTGATCGGCGGAATGGCGGAGCGGAAGTGCGGCAAGAACCCGAAGTTCAAGGAGGCCTCCACTCACGTTGTACGTGGGCACGTCGAAGTGAGTGAGCGCACGAAGCTCCCGACCACTCGCTTCTTTCAGCCACACGTTCAACTGAAAAGGAAGCGGGGGGCGTGGACCTTTCGGCCAACCAGACGACCTTCAAAGAGAAGCACTGGAAGACGCTCATAACGAAAGGAATCTTTCAATCGGACTCCCAAGACGGGCAGCTCCTCGCGCCGTGCAACAGCAAGCAGACCTTCGGCTTCACGGTGGAGGGCGGCGAGCGGCTGGACGTCCCGCTGTCCGTCGATCAGGTGAGCGTTCCCCCGGTCGATCGTTTAGACGGGAATGGCCGCGGGATCTGCTTGCTCCGCGTGGGGCAAAACGCGTACTGGACGTCGCTTTCCGGCACCCTCCTCGAAGGCCACCGCGTTCACCTCGCGTTCCGCGAGACGGTCGACGAGGACGACGACGACCGCGTGCCCCCGGGAACGCATCAGTTCGCCATCACCAAGCGCGCGTGAGCGTGAAACGTCCCATGTTGCGTGCATAAAGGCGTGTTGCATCGGTTGGAAGCATTCGTTGCATTGCTTATTTTGTGTCCTTGTCGTCTGTTGAGCGTCGAAGGAAGTTTTGGGAGATGAACGGCCACTCGAAAGGAACTCGTAAACAAGGAGCTGCCCCAGTGGCGACCGTGACCGCAATCTCGCTTGCCCTCCGCATGAAGGCGAACAGTACGGCAAGCGATCGTTCGTTTCGAAGGCGGCCTGAAGTTGATGCAGGCAGTCGACGCTCAGATTTCCGCTTGTGCGCAGTCCGCCGTTCGGGCCCAAACCCACGAGCACCGTCGCAGAGAGCCCGGGAGCTCGACAGAAAGAGCGTACTGTGGCTCGTGATTAAACCGAATGCTCACGCGCTGTTCGCGTTGCCCAACAAGACGGCGCCGAATTGCAGTCGCGGGACGCCCAACACGCCGTCCATCGGCTGGAAGACGAACGAGTCGGCGGCGAATCGGCCGTAGAGCTCGCCGGCCGCTCGTTCAACTGCGAACTCGCCGCGCTTCGACGAGTCCGGAGCGAAAGAAGCGGACGCGTTCGAGTGGAAGAGCGCCGCGTCGCAGAAGAACGCTCTCGTTTGTTCGCTGAGCGCCCGACAGGGGCGGCGACAGAAGGCGGCGCCCAGGAGTTCTTCGAGTGGCCGTCGATCACTCGAAAGCGAAGGCCATCCGTGCAGTCGGCCGGTCGTTGCCCGCAACGAACGTCGAACACGAGCGTGGAGGAGAGCGAGAAGTCGGGCAGCCACACCAAACTCTCCTCCCTTGAGGCAACGTCCACGAAGTCGCTTGAAGAAGTCAAGTAAAAGACGGCCGACTGTGCGGCACCGTTCCGGTAGAAGAAGGTGAACGTTTGAGAGCGGCCATTCGAAAAGTAGGCAAGGAAGAAGATGATCGAAATCACGGAGAGCATCGTCCAGCGAGTGTGTCGTCTATCGTGTCCAATTGATCCAAACAAGCACAAGCAACATTGCTTTGGTAACGGCCAACGAGGACTAGGCGAGACATTCGCTCACTCATCGTTTGCTGCCGCTCGCTGCGGAGAGTCCCGCTCGCGTCTCGGCGCGCTCATTTGGCGGCTGCCCGCTCGGCGCACGCGGCCGCGTTCGGGGCTCCTTTTCCTCCGCGCTGTCCGGCCGCTGCTTCGCGTCGTTCTCTCGGCTTTTCTCTTCCTTTGCCATCGTTTCGATCAACTGTTTCTTTGTCTCGATTCTTCTCGGGTCGTGAATTTCCGCGTGCTTGGCGGGATCTCCTGCAAGTTCGTCGAAATCATTGCTGTCTCGTTTCAGGCGCCCGTCACGATGAGCGTCCGCTCGCTGCTGGCCGAGCGGAACGTCGTCGTGTGGCGCGTGGAGCGCTTCGACCGGAAACTTCGAGCGGCGGTGCTCGGCGACCTGTGGACGAGCGACCCGCACGAGTTTGTCCACCCGACGGCCGGCCGCGTTCTCTTCAATCTTCTGTTCGCGCCGAAAAAACCCGAGGAGACGGCCGCATTCTTCTTGCACTTCCTCGTCCTTCCGCTGAACCCGTGCGAAATGGAGTACGAGGCGTGGATCGAGAAGATCGATGGGACGAGCACCACAAAGCACAGTGAGTTGAGGTCAAGCTTCCTGTTCATTCGTTGTGTTCAGAGTCCCGCATCATCTTCGACGACACGAGCAACCACGAATGGGATTCGTTCTTCTGCGATGAGATGGACGTCTTCCGCGGCACTCCGACCGTCTTCGTCTGCTGCCGGCTGCCGTTCGCGTGCACGAAGGTCGGCACTCCGCTGACGCTCTCGACCGTCCACCGCTGGGAGCTCGCCGACTTTCCCGCGCGTTTCGAGGCCGCCGAGAGCGGCGCCTTTTGGGCAGGAGGCGAGTTCCAGGGGACCGGGCTGAACGACGCCAAGTTCCGTCTTCACGTCTGGCCGAAAGGCTCCCGCGAGGGCCGAGACGATGTGTTCATCGTGTGCATCGCTGCCGATGAGTTGGGCGCCTCTTCGTCGTTGCTCGCGCGCTGTACGCTGTGGATCGAAGCTGCGGATGGACGTCGCACGTACAAACCGGGTGGGTTCGCCGTCATACGCGCCCTGATTTACATATCTTTCTTGTGTTCAGACTTCATCGTCTACTTCACCGCAGGCCAGCGCGTGGAAATGATGGCCGTGATGTCCCACGTCCGCATGAAGGCCGCCGTGGGCGAGAGCCCGCTCACCCTCTGCTGCGAGGTCCAGCCCATGGGCCCGCCGGTCGAGCTCTCCGAGGCCGACATCTTCAAGGTCGACTTGGCCCGCACGTTCGACCAGCCGCTCTGCTCCGACCTGAAGGTGGTCGTCGGGCACCGCACCTTCCACGTAAGTCGCCCCTCCTCCCGCTGGTCCATCCCGCTTACTTCTTTCAGGTCTCACGTCTCCTGCTCTGCACCCAGTCGGGGTACTTCGCTTCGTGCCTGACGCCCGGCCTGCAGGAAGCCGAGAAGAAGGAGATCGAAATCGACGAAGAGCGGTGCGGAGTCGCGAACGTCGAACGAGTGCTCCGCTTTCTCTACACGGGCGAGGTGGAGCGGCTGGACGAGGTCGCCGTCGAGCTCCTGCCTCACGCGGACTACTTTCAGATCGCTCGCTTGCTGGTGAGTGCTCGCTTTCTTCACTCTTCAATCCCTTGAATGTTGCAGGAACTCTGCGTCGAGTCCATCCTGGCGAACCTCTCCGTCGACCGCCTGGTGGACCTCCTGGAGCTGGCCGCCGTCCTGGAGCACGTGCCGCACTTCAAGCCGGAAGTTCTCCGTTTCGCCCACAAACACCGCCGCGAACTGAACGAGATGCCCGAGTGGCGCGAACTCGGCCGCAAGTACCCGGACATTCCGATGGACATGCTGGAAATCGAGTGATCCCTGCTTCCCTCGCTGTGTCCATTCTCCTCTTTCTCCTCCCTTGCTCTGTGTGATCGAAACTCCCGCTGGTTCGAGCCGCGTGCCGTTCTCCGTTTGTTGTTCCGTGCGAATAAACTCGACTGCGAGCTGGCGAGTCCGCTTCGAAAGAAGAAAGAGGAATGAGGTAGAGAAGAGGATGAGTGGTCGTCATGCGGCTCTGCATCTACGAGCCTTCCCGCTCCAAACGACTGTCAGGGGAAGCGGATCACTTGCCGCGGGCCGTCGACCGGATTGCCCGCCGACGTGCAGTCGGTGGTGAGAGGAAAGGAACACGGTGGAAGGAGAGCCGTGCGGCGGGGTCTCTTGTTCTTCTCACCATTACGACGTGATCGATGCCAATGCCAGGCTGGCAACGTCGAGCAATGCGAGTGTCTGCGAGTCGTCCGCCGGTGCGAAAGCAAGAGAGATTCGCCTTTTTGTCCGCTCGCCGGCCGTCTTCTTCGCTGCCGCCTGCCACCGACGCTCCCGCTCGCGATCAGCCGGGAACGAGCCGCCGCAACTCGTCGCCCATCCCCTTCACGCGGATCCTCGTCAAAGACGCTCCTTGGCCGTCCGTCCCCGAGCGCATCCCGCAGACCGAAGAGCAGGCGATGGCTCAGTTCAACGACATCCTGCGCATGATGAACGGGATGCCCGATCCGTAGAGTGCGTTCGAGGATTCTTGATCCCCTCTGCCGGTCACTCCTGCTTTGTAGCCGCTTGTTTCTCCGTTGTTATCGGTTGTTCCCGATCGATGCCGGTTGCTGCCGAGTGATCCAACCGTTCGTTCGTTCCGTCCATAGAGTCGATCGGTGTCTGCTGCATAAACGACTGCTGTACTCCAAAGAGAGCAACAATCGAACGAAAGTGGGCGTTCGCGAGTCGTTCGACGGCCATGGAGGCAGAGAAATTCTCGCTTTGTCCGTCGACCGTCGTCTTCTTGCCGCTGCTCGCTCGGCTCGTCAGCGCTGCGAAAAGAAGGCGCTTTGATGACTCATCGTTTCGCAATCGGGCTCAACGGGCGTCTTGTCCGACTTTCCCAGGGCCCGCAGACGGGCGGCGGCGGCGGCAAAGCAGAGCAGGCGGCCCGCCCGTCCGCTCGTCTCTTCGCCTGTCCGCCCGCCCGGGCGTCTCTTCTCCGCATTCTCTCCGCTCGAAAAAACTCGATTTGTTTGCTTTTTGACCCATTTCGACTCATTGCAGAGCGATCATGGCCGCGTACAAACCGACGATCTACCGCTGGCCGCTCGACGACTTCGCGAACCGCTTCCAAAGCGCCGTTTTCAAGCAGAAGTGGGAGAGCGACGACTTCACCGTCAAGGCATTCCGGACGCCAAGTTCCGCATTTGGTTCTATCCGAAAGGCGATCGCGAAGAGTACAAGGACGCCTGTCTGACCTATCTGCACGTCCAGGATTTCGGCGACCATCCCTGCATCCGCTTGAAGTACGAGTTCTGGTTCAAGTGCGAAAAGAACGATCAGCTGATTGGAAAATGCAGTGAGTTCTTTTGCTGCGAACGTCCCATCTTATCGCTCCCGTTTAGAATCTGAGCGAACATTCGCTCCCACAAGCAATTCCTGGGGATACGCGAACGCCAGTCAAGCGGAGCTCGCCGAATTGGCCACGAACGGTCCGCTGGTCGTCTTCTGCAAGATCGTTCCGTTGGCCGCCGTGGGCTCGATCAAACGGGCGCTTGAGGCGGCGCCGCTGGACGTGTTGGCGAAGGTCGCCGCGAACTTCGGCTCGGACATGTTCGCGGACGTCGAAGTGCGCGTGCAGCAGAAGATCTTCAAGATTCGCCCTCTTTCCTACTCGTCCATCCATCTCGTCGTTCAGGTTAACAAGATGATCATCTGCTCGGGTTCCCCCGTGTTCTACCGAATGTTCTCGCACGACACAAAAGAGAAGAAGAGCGGCGTGATCACCATCAAAAACGAGAAGGCGGACATGATCGAGCTGCTCCTTCGTTATCTCTACTCGGGCAAAGTGGAGGGATTGGCGGAGGTCGCGGACCGCTTGCTGCCGGTCGCCGACTGCTACGAAGGGCTCGAGTTGGTCGTGAGTGCACTCTTTCATCTTCGCTTTTCATTCTTTGCTTCAGAAGTTGTGTCTGGAGTCGCTCGTCGCCAACGCGTCGGTCGAAACGATCCTTTCCGACCTCAAGCTCGCGTTCACGCACGACCACACGGGCGACTACCAGCGGCAGCTCTTGGAGTCCGCCAAGGAGTACTTCAACCTCATCCGCCAGCAGCCCGACTGGACGGACGAGTTCATCCGCGAGAATCCGGAGATCGTGAAGAAGTTCATGGAGGTGGCCTTCCCGTGATTCGTGCACACAGTTCTTCGTCTCCACGCCTGTTATCTGTTGCTGTTCAATGTCTACTCATCATTCGTTTCTAAGCATTACGCAATAAACACCCGTTCGCTCCAGAATAAATGAAGTCTGGAGATCACGCAATTACTGCGCGTTCTTTTAATGGTCAATGGAGAAGCGACCTTCCGTTCGGAGTGCTGGACTGTTGGGCGCTGCAGGCGGACCGCCTACTGCTTCTCCTCCACGACCGCTTTCTGCTCGTCGCTGCGGACTGACGGAGCGGTGAGTTCCGCACGGACGACCTCCACCCACTGCCTGCCGCACTCCGCCGTCTACTGCCGTCTGATCGCCGCCGTCGAGGCGCCCGACCGCTTGTTTCGGCGACGCTCCGCAGCGACAGTTGCGCCAATTTCCAAGCTTTCCGCTTGAGCGGGCGCGTCGTCCGGCCACTCGGCTCGTTGGATTTCGCAATCGGCGCTTCTTTTTGGTTCGCGGAGTGGGCGAGCCGCCTGCACGCAGTCGTCCACGCGGAGGGGCGCCTCTCTTCGCTCTCGTCGGTCCACACGATCGATGCGGTCGGTGAGCAGCGGTGAGTGGACGCGGGAGTTCCCACCTTCCAATTCACGCCTGTCCACTCACCCCTCTTCGTTCAGCCCTCCGCGGCTTTACGCCGTCGTCCATCGGCTTCCACGCGGATTTTCTCTTCTTTTTGGAGCAACTCGCCGTCGAAACGGCCGGCCGTGCGCTCCGTTCGCTGTGGCCCCGCATCCGCCGACTGGAGCTCGCGAGTGGCGCGCGGGCGGCGTGGACATGAACGGGCGCACGTGCGCGAACGGAACGCCCACCTTCTCCTGGAATTCCTACCGCCTGAGCGTTCGGGGCGTTCTAACGAGCAGTGACAGCGAACCGATCGTTCTTTTGATTCGTTCAAGCGATCCCGCCTCGCTGCTCCGCCTCGCGCTCGCCGCCCGCCATCCCGCCGATTCGCGCCCCTTGCCCCAGCACCTTTCGATCGATTCAGTTTTCTATTGATTCTCGTGCAGTCGGAATAAACTGTAAGAAACATGCGGAATGACTGATTAGGACAGAGTTTCCGGGCAAGCTCGATTGCAAAGGCGAACGCCATGGACGGGAAGAGCACCCGACTGTCGATTCACGAATTCCGCTCGCATTTTCTCAAAATGAAACGCTTGGCCACTTGAAACATCGACACCGTAGAGAGCACTTGTTTATCGCAAGCAGAAACCGACACGTGGGCAACACACGCAAAATTCAACAAAGAAGCAGCAGTGGGCGAAGACGGAATAATGACCGCCTAGTCGGCGTCTGCGTTGTCCATCCCGTCCTCATCGGCGCTCTGATCCATAGCGTTCTCGCTGGAGCCCTCGAGATCCTCGTTCTCCTCCGTTGCCTCGTCGTCGCTCTCTTCCTCGTCTTCCATGTCGTCGCCGGACGATTCGGACGAATCGGACGAGTCCTAGGATTCGCACGGAATTGAGTTGAAGGGTCATCGCCTCACCTCATTCATTTCCTCGAGCTCTTGCGCCAACCACTCAAAGTCGCCTTCGATGTGAAGGAAGACTGGCTTTGCGTCCCGCGGCCGGCTGTGTTTGAGGAACATCCGCACGTCCTTGCTGTCGCGACCGATTGTGAAGGTCGCCTTGTCGAACGGCTCCACTTGTTTCAGATTCTCGATCCAGTCGCTGTTCTGAAACAAAAAGAGATGAACGGGCAGAGCAAGAGGAACGCACCTCGCACGTGAAGAAATTGCAGTCGTGCTCGAACGTGAAAAAGAAGCGCTTCAATCCCGGAACGTTCAGCTGATCGCGGAGCTCGAGACACGCCGTCCACAGGTTCTTGAAGTGCTCGTCCAGCGCCTTCATTGGGCCCTAGAATATAACTAAAAGTATAGAGGGGAAGCGGAGCCCTACCGTGTAGTCGACGAAAATGTGGAGCTCCTCGAGAGCCGAAAAGCGACGGCAAAAGGTTTCGATCAGCTCATGACGAAAGTTGATCGCATTGCTGCCGTTCAAGCCCAGCGAGCTGATCGATGCGGAGAGCACTTGACCGCTGAAAGACAAACTATCATTCGAGTGTCTCAACAGAAAAAAAACTTCAGATAGCCGTGGCGGTGGATTTCGTACATGGGCACGTCCAATCGGCGGACCTTGTGACGACTCAACTGTCCGTAATCAATTCCAGAAACTGAAATGAATAGCTGGCCGAACCAAACAAACAAAAAGTCATACGCGTGAAGTCGAGTACGAGCTTCTCCAAGTCCAACGGCGGCAAGCGCCCGAGCACGAACGGCGGGCACTCCAGTTGCTTGAGGTGCGGCGCCACGCACTCGACGAACTCCGGAAAGGCCGAAGAGTCCGAGAAACTCCGAAGGTGGAGGTCGTTCACGACTGAAAAAGGCAAGTGAATTCCGCAGAAAGCAAAAGACTCACAGTTCTCGATCCCCTTCAGCTCCTTGCACGCGGCGTCCTTGTACCAGTAAGGGTCGTAGCCGATCTCCGCGTGAATCGGGACGGCCAGCAGCTTGACGATTCCGCGCATCTCCGTTTGGTCGACCGGAAAGACGACCTTGGGCGCTCCGATCCCCAGATCCAATTGCGGGCGCCATTCGGGGTACACGTGATCGAATTGGATACCGCGCGCGGAACGCCGAAAAGAAGCCAGGTGGGCGCGGGAAATCAACTAAAAGCAGACGGAAATAAAAGGAGATAATGGATGGTAACTAACCGCCAGACGCTTCAATTGAGTCGTTCCTTCGTGCTTGTCGCTCTCCACTTTCATTTTGTCGACCAAACAGAAGCGATTCAGGCCGTCGCGCACGGCCGCTCGAATTCGCGGCTTCGGCTTGACGACCGCCGCCTCCATCGTCGACGAATTCGGAGGAATCGAGCGAGTGAAAGGACGACGAAAAACGGCAGAAATGCGGCGGCGGCAGCAGCGTCTGGCGTTCTGCAGCACTCGCGGAGAGCATCGCGGCGGAACTCGCGGCTCGCCTCTCCGGCCGGCATTGGTCCGTCGTCGGTCGACTCATCGATCGATGCTCGGTTCGGTGGTAAAAACTATTGAAAAGAGCCGAGCAAAAGGAATAAAAGTGCCGGCTGTCTCATCTGACACTCTCCAGTACTCAATCGCTTCTTCCTGTGTTCACACGAAGCCAGACAAAGCCGCTTCAACTCCCGCAAGAGAAAGCAGCCATCCGTCTTGCCGATCAACGGAAGTCCCAAACGGAACAAGGAGAAATGGCAGCGGGTCGCGACGACTCGCTCGTTCCGTTCGCTCGCCCGAATTTCGCCCATTTCGCCCCGCTCCGCTCGTTGTCGGCGGTCGGCCGCCTCTCGCTCGCCGCTCTGCTTCTTCCGCTTGATCGAGGGATTTCTGGGAGGATGTTCGGGTTCAAATCACCAGTCCGCTCACTTCCATCCGTCTGTGCTCCGCCACATTCCGCTGAATTCTTGCGCCTCGACTTGGATCGCAACACTAAGTCCGCTTTCTCCGTCTGCCGGCCGCTCGTCTCTTCGGATTCTCCCGACCGGTTCGTTCTCCTGCCACCTTCCAGCGATCACCCGTCTTGTGCCTTCAGGCGACCGTCCTGTGCCTCCGCACCTCAGCCTCGACAAGCGATGCGGAGAAGCAGTCCGATCGCATCCAAGTCCCTTTCTCTCCGTCTTCTTACCGCATTTGAGCTCGCTGGATTTCGTCGACCCCAAGAGACCTCCGATCAGTCGGTCGCTGGAATATGAGTGAGTTCTTCCGCTTCTCGCCTGCAACTGCCTTCCGTTTTGCAGGTGTGCGCACTCGGACGAGAAGTGAGCACGTCCTCTCTGTTCTGCGGTGTGTTCCGCACCGAGCGGATCGCAATGCTGCTCTCGTACCACAATCGGGTCCCGACCGCCAGATTCCCACAAACCGTCGGCCTCGCCGTTCGCCCGTTGGTACGTGCTCTTCTCCATCTTCTTCCGTTCACCCATTCAGTTCGTATCAATGCGAAAGAAGACGAAGAAGGCCGGCAAGCAGTTGGAGGGAAAAGCGAAGGCAGCGGACGGTGAGCTCCACACTCTCGTCCGCCCCAACTCCCTCCTGTGTGCAGCGGCCGACGAGCAGGAGCCAAGCGGAGCGGGGCGTTGATTTGTGATCAGAAGTGAGTTCTCTCTCGTCCACTTCTTCCAACCACTCGTTCAGAATGCGCTCCTCGTGTTCTCCGCCGCTCAAGCGCCCACTTCTCCGCACTGCAAACTGGACAACCGCTGGCTGCTTGCGGTCGCCGACCGTCCTCCACTCCCTCGTTCGTTTGAGGTCACTTGCGAAGGAGCAGCACGAGAACGATCAAGAACCCTTCGACTCGGGGACCTCCAAGTTCCGCTCACCAACCGGTCGGCCGTCTTGTTCGTTCGAGCGAAAGAAACGAACGAATTGGTGAGTTCTCTCGTTTTCCTTGTCCCCGCTTGAACATTTCGGTCGCTTGTTGCAGGCAGTTCGCTGTGGAGTGTTGCGTGAAGAACGGCGACGTGAAGGCAAGTCGTCGGGCAGCAGTTGATTCCGTTCCCGCCTGACAGGCGGCCTTTGGGATCTTCGGTGAGTTCCCCCTCACCGCTCCTCTTCTCCAACTGCTTCCAGTGCAATACGAGCGGATGCCGATTGCAAGCGGCCCGACGGCAGCGGAGAGGAGCGGGCTCGTCGGCTGCGAGAGACAACACGGCCACCGTCCTCTTCTACTTCGTCTCTTCGGGTTCTCGTCGGAGCGCTTTTGTAAAGTGAGTTTGCTTTTCGTATCAGCGTTTACGAGTTTCCTGCCCGAAGGACAATCCGATCGTCGAAAAGCGCGTGAATGCGATCGAACCGTCCGCGGAGCCTCAAGCCGCCAACTGCTCGCGTGAACGAAGTGAGCACCTGCTTGCCGCCTGCTCTAATCTTCTCTCTTTTCAGCTGGACGAAGACGTGCACTGTGGTTCGAAATGGATGTGCGACGAGAAAGGCGGGAACCTGCCAGCAGATGCTCTTCGGCCGCTGCTTGCAGAGGGCGCCGACGAGAAGTGGGCAGAAGGCCGAGGACGTGGATCTCCTCGAATGCCATGCGGCGATCGTCCAACTCGTCTTACACGTTCTTTTCTGCTCCAATAAAGCGAATCATTGAACGAGCGCATTTGGTGGGCAGTGGTGTCAGGGACTGGATCAAAGAAAGGTCAAGAAATTCCCCACGTGCACTTGTCAATCGTCGAAAGACCAAGCGGAGCACAATGGGAGCGTGGGCCCCGTTGGCTTCGGTCTGGAACGAGCCGAACGGGATTAAACGAGTATTTATTACAGAGACGAGGGAAATGGGACAATAAACGGGTTACACTTGGGGATCAAACCAATCCGCGTAGCAGCGGCGAGAGAAGCGCGTCGAGGGGCGGGAGCGAGGCCCTGGCGTCGAGGCGGAGTCCTGGGAGCGGCGGCAAGGGCCGAGTAGCGGAGGAGCGGAGCGGCGAGAGTGACCGCTCGGCGATGGGCGAGGGGGAAACGAGTGACGGGTAGGGCGGCGAGCGGGAGACGTGGCGAGCGAAGGGGGGATCGCGGCGGGACCGAAGGTGCGGGGCCGGCGGCGGGTGCGGGGCTGGCGGCGGTTGCGGGGCGGGGTCTTACAGCACACCAGAGAGCGTACAAACAGAAGTCAGAAACAAGAACAAACCGAATGAACAGGAAAGTGCGATCAGATCGAAATCACTCGAATTCCGCTCGGGCCGTAGAGGTCGAGGATCGATTCGCCTAAAACGAGTAGAAGTGAGCAACGCATTAGAGCGCCCCGTCCACCTCCAACAATTGCCTTCTTTGGCCACCACGACGAGCCCCTTGCTGCCGCAATCGAGTGGTTGGATCACGCAGCGCACGAGCTGCTCGAAGCTCATCATTTCGCCGCCCAACCGCCAGAATTCGGCCGCCAGCTCCAGCGCTTCGAGCCGCTCTTTTCGACGAGCTCGAAACGAATGGAAGCGTTCGGGAGGTGGGCGGCGAGCACGTCGTCTGCGGCCATTCGGATGAGCAGCAGCTCGATTGCGGCGTTCGCCCAGAGCGCCGCCGGCGAGAGCGGCGGGTGTGGACGAGCGGTGGGTGTGGACGAGCGGTGGGGCGTCTTCCATCGGGAAGAAGTGGAGACTCAGCCACTCGTGATCGTAGAAGAGGAGTGCGGGCGGTTGGCGAAGGAGTTCGCGCAGACGGCCGACGTCCTCCGCGCCCAGCCTGCTGCCGGAGGGCGAGCGGGGCGAGCGGATGAGTGCAGCTGAGTGGCGGTCGACCGGCGGCTGCGGGAGCGGCGGGAAGTCGACGAAGATTTGGGGCAAGGCGGCGCTCAACGCGGAATGCACGAGTCGAAGGAAGGGCGCCGATCTGATTGTTGCTTTCCGCCTGGCTCGTCACCTGACCTCTCGCCGAACTTTTCCTTTTTCGTCCAGCCGCCACTTGCTCGCAATCTCGAACGAGTGGTCGCCAACGAAATCAACGCGAGAAACAACGGATCGTCTGCTCAAGGACCCCTCTTCTGACTCCTGGTCCTTCCAACTGCTGACTTGACGGTGTAGAGACGAAGCTTTACTGACTGCCTGACTAACTGATTGCGAAAAGAGAAGACTTGCGGGAGGAGGGGAAACTTGCGGAACACAGAGAAACAACAACGAAACAAAACAGAAGGCATCAGTCAGATGGCGACCACTCGAATCCCGTCCGTGCCGTGGACGTCGCGGACCGAGCGGGCTGAAAGAAGCGAGGAGTGAGCGCCCTCCAGCCGCTGCAACTCACCGTCTTCCATCGGCACGACGAGCAGCTTGCTGTCGCACTGCAGCGGGCGGATGGCGAGCCGCACGAGGTCCTCGAAGCTCATCGTTTCGCTCGCCCGTCGGCAGAAGTCGGCGGCCAACTCGCAGGCGTCCGGCCGCACGCGTCCGACCACCACGTCCGCGAGGTCCCAGTCGTCGATCTCGACGAGGACGAACGCGTCCGGCTGGCGGCTCATCTGCTGCGCGTGCTCCCGCGGGAGGCGCACGAGGAGGAGCTTGAGCGCCCCGTGCGCGTCGTTCTGCCACAAGTCCAGCGGCGAGAGATCGCACTCGTGTTGCAGCTGGAAGCAGAGGGATGAGTGGGGGATTTTCCGCTCGGCACTCACCTGCGCAAAGTCGTAGTAGAGGAGTTCGGGCGGCCGGCGGAGGAGTTTGCGGAGGTCGGCGGCCACTCGTGCCGCGCCGATCGTCCCCGCCGACTCGCCTTCGGTCTGCTCGGAGCTCTCGCTGCTCGGAGCTCTCGCTGCTCGCGGAGGAGCCGGACGTCGCGGGGCTGCCCAACTGGAGGCTCCACGGTTCGCGGCGGAAGTCGCCGACCGCCGGCTGCTCGAAGCGGGCGAACGTGGGCGCGTGCTGGAGGAAGGCGGCGGTCGGCGCGGGCGGCGGCTGTTGCTGGAGGTTGTGGACGAAGGAGAACTGGAAAGCGGGAGGTGAGTGGGTTGGTGCAAAGAAGAGATCGCCGTCAACAGATCGCTCGAATCCCACCCCTTCGATCGGAACGCACCTGCTCGAACGCCGACGGCTGCCGCTGCAGGACGGGCGGCTCCACCGGCGCGTCTTTGCGGCCGTCCACTTCGAGCGCCTTGCGCGCGCACTCCCGCCGGTGTTCGTCGCGCAGCGCGGCGAGCAGGAAGCGCGCGGGGCACACGCCGCACGCGAAGCCGACCGGCCGCTCGTCCGCCAGCGGGTGGCGGCTCTCGTGCAGGCGGAGGGCCCAGAAGTTGGCCGTCTTCCGGCCGCACACGACGCACGAGAAGATCGCCTGCAACGAGCGGAAGTGAGCGGGCGGAAGGGAGCGGGCGGGACTCACCGGGCCCTCCATTTCCAACGCCTGCTGTTTGTTGACGCGGAACTCGGGCGGCTGATGCTGACGGGAGGTCGACGGCTTCGAATCGCCGGCTCCCATGGACGAGTGGGCGCTGGAAACAAGCCGGTTGGAGGGCGTTTGGGCGCGATCGGACGGGGGAAGGCGGGCGCGAAGAGGGCGAAGAGAACAAGACGACGAGATCCGCTCAATCAATGAACCACCGATTGGAACAAGAGGAAGATCGATGACGTGGCGACTCGAAAGGAAGAACGGGGACAAAGGATTCTCGTCCAAACGACGGCGCTCTTTCGAACAAACACCGAGTCGTCGACGAAAATCGAGCACGTGATGGTGAGCGGTTCAAGGCGGCAACCGAGCAGTCCGCAGCGAAACGAAATCGAAGCGAAAGCGGGCGTCTTTCCGCCAAAAATGCGTTCCGCTGCCGCTCGGCCGTTGCGGAGTGGACGGCGAGCGGGCGGCCGCGTTCCCAGCCGCCCGATCGTCTCGCACTCGCCACCCGCCTGCCTGTCGGTCTGTCCGCTCGTTCGTCTCTCTTTCCCGCCCGTTTCGTTGAGCGGCCGGCCGCTCGCCCACCGCTCCGCCGGTCGCTTTCGAAATCGAGCGGCCGCCGAGACGGGCAGACGGACAGGCGATCTTCGAAGGGGAAATGCCGTGCGAGCGGCACCCACTTGCGGATAAAAAGCACTCCACGACTAGAGATTGCATCAACACGCGTCAATGATCGACAGTCGACGGGGATTCAAACCTGTGGTCAAGTGGACACTCGCTTCTCGCCTGGTGTTTCTTCTACTTATCTCGCTGCCGCCTGCTTCGGCTCCCGCTCATCCCCGAGTTCACTCGCTTTCCGACGAACCGATGTTGGACAGCCGAAGAAACGAAGGGGAAGCGACATTGCGTCAAACAGAACGGTCCACTGCGGCCACGAACAACGCCGCGGATTGCGCACTCGTCTAAAGCGGCCGGCGGGGTAATCGAAGCCGTGAATTCCCACTTCAAACCGTTGCGCAATCTCGCGAGGTACAAAAGAGCGGCGGCAGCAGCGGGGCGCTCATTCCTGCTTTCTGCCGCCCTCCAGTCCGCTCCGTCCGCTCTCCTTCCTCTCCGCTCATTCCTTTCGCTCGCCGCCCGTCGGGTTGATCGGCCGCTGGCCGCGTCCAGTTCGTTCGACTTCCGCTGCGAGCGGTCGGAAGTTCCACCGATGCCTCCGATCTCTTGTGATCGTCCGCCTTCTGTTGGGCCTTCCGTTTCGTTGGATTCTCCTCACAATCGTCCAGTCGGTGAGTTCTTTGCCGGATAGGCGGCTGTTCGTCCTCCTCGCTCTTCGCTCATCTTTTGGCTGACTTCAGGCCGCGTGTGAAGAGGCGGACTTCAACCCCACAAGTCCTCGAACATCCCCAATCGATGAGGCGTGCTGAGCGGACTCGTCGCTCCAATCCGCAAGATCCTTGAGCGGTGAGTTCCTCTCCTTCGTCCCGTCCACTCCCTAACTCCTCTTGCAGGATCCTCCGATCGATGGCCGTCGCGGTGCGTCGGATCGCATCAAAGCCGAGCAAAAAGGAAAGCGAAGCGTGGACGAGGCCGCGCCGACGGAAGAACGAGGCGAACAGTCCTCTGATAACTGTGAGCTCCTCTCCCTCCGCTCACCGCTCGCTTCTTTGCAGTGCGAATGAATTGCGGCGTCACTTGCGAACTTCGACGTCTGCGGGAAGCAAGCCGCCCTTTCGGTGGGGCGGCTCAACGGGAGGAAGAGGCTGGGGCCTTCGGCCAGTCCCAGATGCAAGACTCTTCGCATCCTTGGGCGTGTTACCCGCCTCTTCTCCCGCTGATCGATGAACCGGAAGGGTGTGGACGAACCGACTGCCCGGCTGTTCTCTGCTCCGCTGCAGGAAGCGTGCGCGGAATGGTCGTAAAGACGTGCGGCGCCCAATACATCTACGCAACAAGCCCCGTTGTTTCTGTTGGTTGGTGAGTGCTAACGACCGTCCTCTGTCAACTTCTGCTCGTTTCCAGGAGTCGTTGCGACGGCGGAGTAGTCGTGAACTCAAGAACGCGCAACTGCGGTGGACGCCCGGACCGCACTCCCATTGATCTTTCTTCCACTCCTGAGTTCGTCTCTCTGCTCCTCGACAATCCCCCCGAAGCTTCTGCTCAGTTGTCTCGAGTGTGAGCGAACGGCACGGTGATGCTCAAGACCTCCTGCTGCTTCCGTTGGGTCTGTCGATCGTGAGACCAAACAGAAGGCAGAAGTGCAAACGTTGTGATCGTGATGAAGCAAGACAACAGCGAACAGGTAACTGATCTCGTCAGCCTCCCGTCTCCTTATTTCCGCTCGTTCCAGCCCGCGGAGATGAAGGAGGACTCGTGTGCCACGTGGACCATTGTGCTCACAAATTCGTGCACAGCTTCTGGTTCGTTCGCTGGTCATTCGTTGAGGATGCGGTCACGACGACCCGTCGCCGCCAAGACCACCGCTCTTCTTTCGGCATCGCTGCAAAATCCGAACCTTGCGAAGACCTCTTCCGTCCCGGACAAGTGCGAAGCGAGTCAAGTGAGTGCCGCCTTCCAAACCACTCAACCGCCTTCTCTCCACACAGCTTTCAGCTCTCGACCATTGAAATGAAAGCCAGCAACCGCGAGCAAGCAGTCGCCCATTGACGGTCGTTTGGAGAGAGGAGTCGTGGGTGCAATCCAATCTAATATCAACCGCTCCTCATCACTCGATTCAGTGCGAAGCGGATGGTCGACCACGTGCAAATGCGAGCCGATGCCGATTGCCAGCTAGAAGTCGAGCGTGTGGACTCGATGGAAAGACGGACGGAGTGTGGTCTTCTACTGCTGGCACTACCAAGAACATTCTCTCGTTTTATTCGATTGTTGTTGCTGCTGTGAATAAACGACGGACTGGAGTGTGCAGTGGGCAATGGGTCGGCTTGAAGAACCAACGAGTGAGCAGAAGAAGGCGAAGAAAAGCGGCCATGGTCAGTCTTTAGCTCGTCGATTTGTTCGAGCAGACGGCCGCGACTTCACGTCGAATCCCCGCCCATCCGTTCGACTAAGATCCGCGGCGGACGAGCGGAAAAGGCGGCCGCCGCCCGAAGTTCCACGGGGATGGACAGAAGAAGCCGGACAATCGTTTTTTCGACCGCACGCGACGGCGTACACACGAGCTTCGTTTAACCGCTTGATGCGAGCGAGCGGGAAGCGAGAGAGGCCGAGTTGCACGTTCCGTGCGACGACGAGCGGCTGGAAGACCCGTTGCCCGTGGATCCGTCCAGCGGTCGACTAGCTGATTGTTTGAGTTCCCGCTCGTTCGTGCAAAGAAGGGGTGAGTGGCCGCCGCCGACTTCCTCGACTCGCATCGCGGCCGCTTCGAATTCCACCAACACCTCGCTTGTCGATCTCCTCGAAATCTGCTCGAAGCGAGTGATGCCGGTCGGATGGCGGGAACAAACAACCCTTGCGGCAATCAGAAGCCTTCCTCTTCGAACAAACCGGAGGCGTGTATTCGGTTGGCTCCTTGTTGCTCGCAGTTGTTTCGATCGACCACTTTTCGTCTTTCGTTCCGTCCGCCGCTTCCTCTCCGCTTTCCGCTCGCTGAGAAGCGAGTAGTGAATCACGCCTTCGATCAGACGGACGATCGATCGGGGGAGCGGGCAGGCGGGAGGACGAAAAGGCCACCAGTCGATCGGCGACGCGAATCACACGGCCGAGAGCAAAGAAAAGGCGGCTGATCGGGCGGAGCGGCGGGCAGTCGGCCGGCGGCTTCCGCTCTTTGCGCTCGGCGAACAGTCCGGGGATCGAATTCGCGTGTTTCCTTTCGACTAACCGCTTTTCTTTCAGCTGCGGCAAGTGGACGAATGCAGGAACTGCTGGCTGATGGCCGGCTGGTTGATCTCACTTGTTGGTTGAGGCCCGCGAATGTGGATGGACGTCTCGCGTTCGAGTGGAGCGACTTGCACTGGCAGGTTGGTTGACGGGGAAGGGAAGTAAACCATCATTTCAAATACTGCGGAACGAACAAACGCGAGCGTCTCCTGAAGCTCTACTTTGCGGAATTGAAATCAACTACCAACTGGAACTAATGGATTTACGGTCGAGCACGTGGGCCTCTGACGCCGCGAAAAGAACGAAAGAAACAAAAGACCTTGACTGAAAACGAATGCGTGCAAGAGACGTCGAAAGCCGGTTGAATGTCCGAAACGAGCGCATCTTCCTTCTTCTACGACTAATGATGTGGGCGCCCAGATGACGGAATTTCGAACAGAGCGTGCAACAACACGCTCACGGAATTCCAGACGAAAAACATTCTTGTTGTTATTCGATGCGCCGACAATTTTACAAACCAAAGGCAAGAATCGAAACGGTTGGTTGAGCAATCGGTGTTGAACCCAACCCACACTGCTGGATGCCAAGCGCTCATCGGTCTTTCCGAGGTTCAGAACTGAAAATCTACCGAGATGTCATGCTCAGAATTAAAATATCATTGATGGGTGGGTCGTCGAGAAGACTGCTCGATAGAAAGACTACGAGAAGCGCTCGGTAACTCGGAACACGATCGGCCGCAACGGGAAGCAGGGCGGTGACAAATCTCTTGAATGGCAGCGCAAGAACTGACGGCAGCGCGGAATCATTGGTGAGATAGACGGCCGTTGGACAAGAAGGCAGCAATGAGGATAAGACTGCTCCCTAAAGCGTTCGAGGCTTTACGAAAATTTCGCGCAAAAAAGAAGAACGGAACAGTGGCGGAAATCAACCACTTCACTGCTGTCTCTACAACGGAAGAAACGAACTGCACACCGAGATCACGACTTCATGAGCTTGACATTGCTTCCATCACACTTGATCCGAAACCTTACAAACAGTGTAGAACGGACTCCGATGAACGACATGCACAACGCAATCTGCGGAATCTGTCGGCTTTTACGTTCATTCTTGCGTAGAAACGAAGAAGTTCGACCGCTCATCCGCGGATTAATAGCTGCAACATCAACAACGATCAAACGAAAAGAAACCCGTCTTTTCTACAGCCGGCAATTCGTGACCGGAGGGAAATCCAGAAACGGTTCGCGGAATCTTTGTTTGTCTGTACTTCCAGTCGCGTATAGAAAAGTAATCAGTGAGCAATTCGTTTCGTCGATTTACGTAATGAATGAAAGAAGACGATCATTCTGACCGCTTGCTCTACCGAAATAATCCGCTCATCTGATCTCGCGCTGTGAATCGTTCACCGCACGGAAAAACCAGTCCATGAAGGCAGATTCCGCTGCAGTAAGAGAGCGTTCTCCTCGATTCTTCGGACTTTTGGCTTGAAAGAGAAGTCCGCCTCTTTTCAGTCAGAGAAGTTCGCTGGTCATAGGTGGACGGAATAAACCCAGTGAACGACAAAAACACACTCGATCAGAAGTGATGGAAGTCGGGCGGAATAGACGGAGAACGGCGATCAAGTTCTCTACCAAGCACTCGGCGTTTCACATTCGAAGCACCGTAATCATGACGGAATAGAGAAGCGTGCTGGCGTGGTCTTGCAATGAATCGCCGCCTTAAACGGAAACACAACCAGGCGGAATCGATCCCGCGCAGAGCACGAAAAACCCCTCATTGTCAGGCCTTCCTCGTTGTTGCTCTTCCTGAATGAAGAAATCAGAGCTAAGAAAAGTGCTGGTTCGCCTCGCAAATCATTGCTTTCAGCTTTGCTCGTTTCGTAGTTGACCACAGTAGACGAACTGAAGACGACTCCGGAAAACGGAATAAACCCTATGCTTAGCCGCCAACTTTTGGACCGTTACCACCCACGTTCTCTCCACATTACAACGCCAGAAGCCGCCACCAGCCCTGCGTCGAGCCATCCGTGTAGCAGCAGAGAATACTCGAATTTGTGAACAACAAGCGTTTGCCAGTTGATGAAAAGAAGGGCGAACAACTGTTTTTCGTTGGGGATGCCGAGAAATGCGCTATCTGCCGTGGAATGCCCGGAAACAAGCAGCACCTTCTGCAATCGAAGCAACTACCGTTTCCAACCAGCAAAGCTTTCAAGCTTCATCCTCCTTCTCGCGAAGAAACATCCGCGACCATGGTGCGGCAATTCCATGGACCGAAACAAACTCAGCATAGAGGAACGCCGTTTTGGTTCAACACCCTCCAGTCAAAAGAAACGAACGCGCAAACAAGGGCGAAATAAGACCGCCAAACATGAAGAACACTCTCGCAAAAACGATTTGCCCGGAATAATCGCGTAAGTGCACCTAAAGATTCGGCACTCCGCTAGCAAAACTGCAGCAAATCATCGCAGCCGTCAATCGTCAAAAACCACAGGATTAACACGAGCTCTCAATCGTTTCATCAACCGGAATCAAGCCACCACACGATCTGCTTCTTCGCCAGTTTTGTCGACGCCCAGCGCCTCTCGCTGTCCATCTACGAACGACGGCCATTGCGCAGCGATCAGGTATGCCGTTTGATCACTCACCGCGCCTCGAACCGCTACGCACTGCAACGGCGGAAGCAGCGGGCCGCTCATCGCCTCTCTTGTCCGCTTTGCCGCTCTGCCGCCTTCATTCTTTCGTCGCCGACCGAGCGGGCGGCTGGTCGGTCGTTGCTGCACTCGAATATGGACCGACCACGCCATCACCTTCAAGCTCCGTCCTCCTCCTTCGACTTCCTGCTGTCCCCTGCCTCTGCGTCGTGTGTCGCTTCCTCGGCCGCCCGCTCGGCAATCGTCCAAGCGCGTCCTTCCGTTCTTTCAGGCCGCTTTCTCCCGTCCGCCGCCGCCGCCGATTCGACGACGATCGACTGCAACGAAGTGCGGAGTGCGCCGCTCTGCTGTTCGCTTTCACGAGCGCCAATCGCTGACTCCACTCGCTTCAAGTCAGTCCCTTCGTTCCTGCCCGCTACCCCTTTGCAGACCCCACTCGACTGCCGCCGACCTCCGCACTCAACGGGCGTCTAGGAACGGTCCAAAAGAAGAGCTGCACGACCACGACGGCGCTCAATGGATGGCTTCCTCCCGCCTGCTCATCTAATCGTTCGGTTGCAACGAGTGCAAATGGATTGCGGAGTCACTTGGGGCCGAAGAGAAGGTAAAGGAGCAGGAGAACTCCGTTCGTTTGTTTGAGCGACCGAAAGGGGAACTTCTTGAGTGAGTTCTCTTCTCTTGTGCCTCTTGCTCAATCCAACGCTCTTTTGGTCGACCGGAAGGAGCTGCGTTCGTGGAGTACGCGTACCCTTAAGAACACCCACTTTCGCTGCTGGTTGGAGTGAGTTCTCTCCCGTCTGATCTCTCATGCCTCTTCCTCGTTCCAGTGACACTTCTGCCCATACGACCGTTGTGACGCCGCTCCACTCGTGCACACGAGTCGCATTCGAGAAGGAAGCGAGCGCCCGTCCCACTCTTGCGAATGGATTGCGGCGTCCCTTGCGGAGGGCGTGTCCTCGATCGAGCAAGATCCTCTCCGTTTGCTGGAGCGAGCGGACTGCCGGCTGCTCGTGGACGTACACTCTTCCACCATTTGGACGGAGTGGGCTCTTCTGGACGGGCGTCAACCACGACTTCTTTCTGCTTGCAATCGTGCGTTCTTCCTGCCTGTTCTCACCGACCATCTCTTCGTCTTCTTGCAGGTTGCTCACTTGCGAACGAACGAGCGGTTGCGCTCTGCAGCACCTCGCCAAAACAGGCCTCTTCTTCTGTTTGTTTGTGAGTTCTGCCTCCTCTCGCTTCTCAACTCTTTGCAGGGTCCGTTGCGAAGGTCGCTGAAACCGGAAGCAAGCGGACTGGTCGCCGTGGGAGCGGACGGAAGGTCGACGAACCTCCGGATCGTACTCCCGTTAATCTTCCGCCGTTCTCTCCGTCCTCGGAGCAACCGTCAAGTCCTCGTTTCTTTCGTCTTTCGGTGGAAATAAACTCGTGAGCGATGGACGGGAGGTCGAGCAGAAGTGAGAGGTGATCGGGACGTCTCTCGCTCAATGACGATGAGGGGCACCAGTGAGCAATGCGAGTACATGTCGATGGAGATTGCCAGGAAGAGTGCGCGTTCTGTGCCGTTCGTTTGAAGGTTTGCAGCAAGCAGCCGGTGGTTCTCCGCGCTGCCCATTCGCCGAACTGAGCGAGGTGAACGTCAAACGGACGATTTCGAGCTGCAGTCCACGAACAGGACGAGCGTTGAACACAACAGGCGACACCCAACGGAGCAAACTGGAGTGTGTTGACGGCACGTCCATCGGGTGGGGGCGACCTCTGCACGTTGTGCAGCCGCAATCAGGAAACTACGGCGAATCGACTCGCCGGCAACCGGGACGAAGCGGAGAACACGTGGAAATCTCCCTGCTTCCGCTCGAAAGCCGGCGGCCACGAGCTCTCCTGGACGAGGCGCAAAGAAGCGAGCGCCTCGTCCTCCACTTCAATTAGTAGACACAAAGCGATCGCCGTACGTACATTTCTTCGGTTTATATGCTACGGGGAAGGAGGAAAGGGACATACAAAAGGGAACATTGGGGACACAAGAGGGGAAGGAGGAGACAAAGAGGAAGGAAAAGGACTCGATTTCCGGTTATTCTCGCGGACGGGCTCACTGCAGCTCATTCTGCAAGCGGAGAGGGAAATGAGAAGCCGGGAGTGAGCGCTTGCCGTGACGTCTCCCGTCTTAGACGCGGCCGTCTTCCCACCGAGCGGCTCCTTGCTGGCGGTCGTCTCCGCCGACTGGGCGCCGTCCACAGTCCCCGTGGCCGTCGAGCCGCCGGCCGTCTTCTGCGTGGCGTCCAGCGGGAGTTCCTGGGCGGGCGCGACCGAGGCGGCCAGCTGCTCCATTTGGCGCAAGTAGGCGTCCGCGCGCGCCTCCTCCGCCTCCCACTCGGGCTGCTCGCGCTTGAGCTGGGCGAGCTCGCGCTCCTGCTCGCGGATGCGGGCCTCGATGGCGCGGGTCTTGGCCTTCTTCTCGGCGATCCCGGGTCCGTACTTTTCGCGGAGCTTCCCAAGAGTGTCGCGGTAGACCTTGTCGCACATGCGCTCGGTGCCCTCCTCCTCCCTCTTCTTCATCTTGGCGAGGCGCTCGGAAGTGCTGCAAGCGGAGAGTGAGTGGAGCAAACGGGAGGGCGACTCACAACGAGCGGCCCGAAGCGGTCGCGAGTGAAGGGGGCCCGCCCGTCTTCTCCTTGGCCGGCCCGGGCTGCGCCTTCTTCTCCACGGCCGGCTTCTTCTCGATGAGCGGCGGGCGAGGCTCGTGGGCGGACTCGACCGGGAGCGCCTTCTTCTTGGGGCACATCTCCGGCTTGTGGCCTTGCAGCTCCATGAGCGGGCGCTCCTTCTTGACGGCCTTCGACTTTTTGCACTTGAACCACCAAATCCCGAACGCGATCGAGCCGACGACGGCGACGAGCAGCCTGCAACTCGAGAGGCTCAGACGGAAGAGCGACGGAAGGACTCACACAAGGCCGCCGATGACGAAGCCGGTGATCTTCAGGGCGCTGGACGCGCCGCCTTTTTCGGGATTGACCAGAGAAGCGTCTTTCTGCAAGCAATGGCAGATGAGCAGCGGAAAAAGAGGGAGAGACTCACGAAGACGATCGAAAATTGCTCGGCGGCGGTAGTGAGAGTGATCGAGACGTCGGTGGAGTGTTTGCCGCTCGCAGTCGTGTCGAACGTCAACGAGCAGGGCTGCTTTTTGTCGTTGAATGCGATGCCGTTGGGTGCGGCCGTGCCTTTGAAGGGAAATTTGAAGTCGCCTAAAAACAAAGGGAGGGTTGAACGTTGCTTTTCAGCAACTCACTCGTCGAAGTGAGTATGCATTTGCTGTTGTCCGTGTTCTTCGCCTTGCTGACGGTAAGCAAGCCGTCCCGGCTGCACGTGCCGATCGTCAACGTCAACCTGCAAACACGTCGTTGCCAATGCGGCGTGACCGTGGTCCTACTCGGCATCCGACTTGACATCGCAGTCGGCGTACTGCATGTCGAACTCGAGCGCGTCGCCCTCAAAGTAGAGCTTCTTGGTGGCGGTCTTGCACGCCTCCGTTCCCGTGTACGTCCTGCAACGAGCGGGCGGGTGAGAGGAGGAAGAAGGCGGCGGGGGACTCACACTTTGCCGCCGCTCTCCACGAAGCACTCGGTGTCCGCGAGGAGCAGCGGGCCGGCCGACGAGCAGCGGGGGGCGCCGAGCAGCACGACGACGGCGAGGTGCGCAGCGGGGCGCATCTCGGACGGAGCAGAGCGAGGGCAGAGCGGGAGGAGAGAGCGGGGAACACGAGCGGCTGGCAGGTCGATCGAGTGCCCGAAGCGGCGATTCGGACGGCCGAAGTCGACCGAAAATTTGCATCACGGACGCAAATTCGACGCCGTCTGATGCAATTCGGCGCCTTCCGGAAGGTTCGGGCGAGACGGCGAGCGAGCGGCGGCTCATGCAAATTCGGGCGTCCGCTTCGTCCGTCTTCCGCCCTCCCGGCCGGCTGCTTCGGGCGATTCTTCTGTTCGGGGTTTGCTTCCGTTTCCTTATGCTTTCGATGAGAGAAGCATCTATGTATTCACTTGCTCCCGCTTGCTTAGTTCTGTTCTGTTCGAGTCGGTCCGCTTTTTCACGCGCCGTCCGCCCACTTCAACCGCTGAACGAACGGAAGCGGTCAACGAACGGGGTGGAAGCTGTTGGATCACGCTCCAAGTGATGAACAATGCGTCCCTCTCGGCTCTTTCAACGGCTTTTCGTTCGGAGCTCTTCGTGCAGCCGGTCGAGCGGCGAGGAACACAACGCCCGAAAGGACACCTCGACGGCAGGCAATCACTTCCACGCGGCCCACTCGCTGCAATCGATTGCGTGCACCTCCCAGCTGCAATCGAGCGACTTTCACTCGTCTCCTTGTTTACATTCAATAAAGCCAGGTGAACGCATTCCCTACCGATCACAAAACAGAACGAAATGCAAGACACAAGTCCCGACTCGTTTCGTTCAAACGCCCACGATTTTCTTCTTAAAACTCTCGCATCCGGCTACCGAATGGGCGTCGAAGTTGCCGCTCGTGTGCGTGAAGTGCTTCAGTTGGTCGAAGAAATCGTTGACGCCCTTGAGTGCGCGTTCGTGTTCACTCTAAACAATTTCGTTGCTTCTGTTCGCTGCTTTAAGCCCACCGGCTTGCTTCGGGGATTCGGAAGGTCGATTTGCGTTCGAACGTCGACGGTCGCGAATCCCGCCGCTTCGGCGCACTCGGCGACGCGACTCGCGTAGCGCAGCCAAGCGAGCGCCACGAACTCGACGCCGTGTCTCGCGAGCTGAACGTTCAGTTGGATCGAGGAACGAAACGAAGGGAACTCACGAAAAAGGACGCGTGTTGAAAGCACGGCAGGAGGACTCGAAGAGCAAGGGGGTCGTTCAGCGAGCGGAGGTTCCTGAACGCCGCGATCAACACAGCACTCTCTTCTTCTCCAGGCGGAGCCATGCACGCATTTGAAGCAGTTATTTGCTGCCAGCCGTTGTAGTGGATCTTTAGGACCACCTGCTCGACGCTCTCGTTGCGCTCGAGACTAAAAAGAAGCCAGCCGTCTTCCACTGCGGCCTTCCACTCACGGCCCATTTGCCACAACGTCGTGCAACAAGCCCCGAACTTCGAACACACGCGCCGGCATTCGGAAAGGAAGGTCGGAAACTGAAGAACAGCGGCGATCACTCACGCGCTCGCCAGGTGCGTGCGGGATCGATCAACGCTTTCTGCAGCCCATCCGAGCGGCAGTGGGAGACGAACAGGCGGTAGTCGTGGTCGGAGGACGACGGAAACTCGGCGATCATTGGCGGAAGGAAGTCGCCGAGCAGGTGGACGACCCACGAAGAGCGGCAAGCGCGAGTGATCCCCACGCAGATCTCTTCGAGTCGCGACAGGCCTGAATAAAGGATGGCAATGAGAACCGAGCGAAAGAACTCACGCCCCAAGGCGGCGAGGACGTTCGCCCAACAGCGGAGCTTCGCCGCGCTCAGCGCGTGTTTGCACTCGACGACCACGCTCAGTCGCCGCGCCTCCGCTCGCCCCAGCAGCAGGAGGCGTTCGAACGAGTCGACGCTCGCGTGCGTTTTGTCCAGCCACAACCAGCGCGGAACTTGCGACGCGGAGGCCAACCAGCGATTCTGGTCGCTGAGAATCACAGCGGGAGCTTTCGGGTTCGGCTCCTTGTCGCTCGAAGTGAAGAAAGCGGACGGGAAGGAGCGACTGCAGAGGAACGTCCGCAGAGTACGCAGTTGCAAGGGCGCTCGTTGCCGCGGGAGCTCGAGGCCGTCCGGCAGTTGATTGTGTTTGAAGGTTGCGCTCAACGCGTGCCTCATTACTGCGCGGCGGACGTCCGCCTTCATCTTCGAATTGATCGGCAGCTTTTTGGATGCGTGCTCGACTCCTCGCTCCATTCCGCACTGTTGGCGGGAATGACTTCTGAAAGGTGAGACGATTGGAAGTGAACGGATTTCGCGAACAAAAGGCGGCCACGCGCGAAAAAGCGATCGTTCAGCGGCCAGAGTGAGTGCTTCTCTCAACTACCGCAGGGTCCCTTGATTTTAGCTCCAAACTTTAAGAACAGCAATCGGCGTGTTGCCGAGTCCAACAGCGAGAAATGTTATTGAGTATGAAGCTCCCCATTCGACGCCGCGCGTCCACTGCAATCGATGCATCCATAAATGTTCGCGATATTTCTGCAGATCCACTGGCAGAACACGAGCACACGCGAACAAACACGAAAAGCGCTCGGAAGGGAGTCGCCTCGATTTGATTCGTGCCACCGCTCTCCTGCGAACGCCGAGCATCGCGCTCGATTTTCCGGCCGTTTGAGCGCGCCGATCGCAGAGAGCAGGGCGAACACGCGGCGATCGACGAGCTGCCCGCCGCGTTGGGATGACCGCGAGTGGTTCGGTTGCGCCATGTGAGTCGCGGACAGGGTGGGCGGCGACCAACTCGCGGCTGCCACCGGCCGCTGCTCGTGATCTCCTGCTCGTTCTCGCCGCACTCCCTTCTTTCTTTCGTTGAGGTGATCGCGGGCGAAAGCGAAGCGGAGATGTAGAGATCGCACTCCAGTGGGCGTTGCCATCGCCTTCGCCGCCTTCTCTTGTGGTCGACCTTCTTCTCCAACCAGAGAGAAAGACGAGTGTTTATTCCAGCTTCGAGTCGAGAAGAACCGAGTGAGTGCAAAGCCCAGCAGGATCGACGACTTCAGGCCGCGAGAAGCCTGCAAGGAGCGAAAGAGATGAAAAACGCGCACTTCACTCGACGGGACTCACGCCGCGATCCCGACGAGAAGCGCCGCCGGCCAGCCGCCCGTCCACGCGCCGCTCGCTCCGCTCTTCTGCTCGTTGCGGGGCGTCGCCTTGTGCTGAACGAGGGGAGGATGGGGAGGAGTGAGCGGGAAGGCGGACGCACGAAAGCGAAGAGAACGCCGTCGCTCGGCTCGTCCCATTCGACCGCGACGTCCGCCGCCCACCGGCCGCCGTCGAGGGCGCGGATGCCGACGGAGCCGTTGGCGGGCGTCGGGACGGGCAGCCGGCGGCCTTGGGCGAGCAGGAAGGCGACTCCGTTGCGGTTGTCCGCCGAGCCGTTGGAGAGGAGGTCGATCGGGTCGCCTGCAAGCCGAAGAGATGACTGCGGTTTGCTCCGGAGCACTCACCTTCGAAGAGGAGCTTCCACTTCTCGTCGTGGATCGAGTAGTTGCACGCGCCGAACGAGAAGAACCCGCTGAAACGAGCGGGTGAGCGGAGGGGAGCGGGCGGAGTTATCCGGTGGTTTCGCCGCTCTTGCTCGCGTTCCGCGCGTCGATCGAGAAGCCGAGCGACCAGTCGGCGAACGCGAGCGGCAGGCGGACCGCCGTGCAGTTCTCCACCGGCCGGAAGTGGCTGCAGAGCGGAGGGGAGTGGGCGGACGGAAGGGCGAACGCACGTGTCGCCGTCCTCCACGCGGAAGCAGTCGGCCGGCGGGTGGGCCGCCCGGCAGGACGCGGCGGCGGCGAGCAGCGCCACGAGCAGTCCGGCAGCAGAACGGCCGTCCATTTCGGGGGTGAGTGGGCAGAGAGCGAATGGGCTGCCCGCATCGAGCAGCTCCTCGTCTACGTTCATGCAAATCGCTGCTCCAATCGAGAGACTTCAATGCTGCCGGCTGTCTTCGAGGAAATGATGGCGCTTCTCGACCGTCGAACGCGCGAAAAGGCGATGGGAATTGGCGGCCGTTTGACTCCTTCCGTCGCTCGCCGAATCGTCCGCCGGAAACGAGTGAGCGACCCGCCCTCCTCCGATGAATAACCGAGAGAACACAGCCATGAAACGAGTGCACTTTCCACTGTCCACGTTCTTTGACCGGCCGCCGAGAACGCAACGAGGACCGCAAAAGAAGGCGAAAGGATGAATCGGCGGAGTTCTCTTCCTAGGCCGCAGTGGATAGCGAATGGAACACAGCCGGCTGGTGCGACAGGCGGCACAAGACTGTAGCACTCACCGGCCGTGCTCCCCTCTCCAGAGGGCAGGAAAGCGGAAGGAAGAAGCCGACTAGCAACAGGCAAGTGCGGGAGCGTACGAAGCGGAGATCGTCTTTGCGTCAACCGAGTGGCGTCCGCCCATCGGTGGGTGAATCATCGGATCGAATTGAAGCGAGTGGCCGCCCCCGACCAACAACAACCGGAAGGCGGCCGTCGTCTTCTACTCGTTATGCAGGACGAGCGGCCGATCACTCACCGAAGCGAGTGGCCGCCGGGCGACCCCCCACACCGACGAGAACCGCCCCGTCCGCTCGCAATCGACCCTCGGCGATTCGCAGCTTTCGAGTGGCTGGCGATGACTCGGCGGTTGGGCAGAGCGGGTGTTTGTTGTTTCAGTCGACCTAACAGTGCGACTCAATGGAGAAATCGGTGGAAGGCGAGGACTTTCAAGCTTTTGTTCCACTTGCCGACGAACACCGAAAATCAGAGGTGAAGCTCGGTGCCGGTGCCGCGGCCTGCTGCAGAGCAGCTCGGAAAGGGAACTAAATGGGTTGTTGTGGTGGCAGAAGCGGGCTTTCCAACCGCCTGACAACGTCGCTTCCTCGCCAAGATTGCGGGATTTCGATCGCTGTTTGCTGGTGGAAAAAATTGGCGCTTGCAGCCGCTTGCTCGACCGCTTCTGTCTGGAATGCAAGCAGAAGTCGTCGCAGTTTCACTCGAAGAATGAAGCCGCTTCGTCCAGCTGAGGATTGGGCGTGTGGAACCGAGGCGACTACTCGTCCACCGTTCTCTCTCTTCTCTCGCCCGGCTGGAGCGCCTAGCGGCCGAGAAGCGACGATCGGCCGCCGCCAAATGAAACTCCCTGCCATAACGCAATGCCCGCTTCCATTCGCTAGTGGGTGTCTGTCTACTCAAACGCCCACTCAAACGAAAATTTGCATCAAAGAAACCGAAAGGAAGGAAGTCGGCGGTCGGCGGTCAGTTCGCCCAGGCGAAGTCCCCTCTGAGTTCCCGCTCTCTCTTCCTCCGCTCTCCCTTCTCTTGTTCCTCATGCGCCTGCCGCCGGCCTCGTGCTGGAGCGGTCGCTCGCCGCCTACCGCCGCGCTGCTCGTCGTCCTCTCGGCCGCCGTCGTCCTTGCCGCGCCGCCCGTCCGCCTGCTCGCCGACAAGCCGGAGTGCTTCAAGGAGGGCAACGGCGTCGTGTGAGTCTCCCCTCTTTGCTCTTCCGTTGGCTAATCGAACGGGCGGATTTCAGAATCTTCGAGCTGCTGGACGGCTGCACGAACGCCAACGCCACGTTGATCTTCAACGAAACGCTGAAGTTCGACATCGAATCCGCGAATAATCCACCGTTGTCGAAGTAAGTCTGTTCAATTCGTTGGTTTTCGGATCTCGTCTGTTTCAGGGGAACAATCCAAATTGGCGACTGCACTAAGTCCCTCACTTTGACGCACGCAATGGGCGACGCCAAACCACTCGTCGAATACAACAGTGGGTACTGGTTATCTCTCGTGCTTATCATTTGTTTCCAGACGTCAACCTTGGACAGTCTCCGTGGCCAGGCATAGCAAGCGCGGACAAGGTCACTATCAAGCAAGAGGACTTCCTGTGCCAACCGAACTTTGAAAAGACCACCGAAGGCAAGAAGACAACGGTCGGCTTCAAGATGAACGCGACGGCGCCCGGCTTCAAGTTAACCTTCGTGAGTGCTCCGTCCTTCTTCCGCTCCGCACCGTCTTCGTTTCAGAAGGACGCCACGTTGGAGAAGAAGCCAGAGGAGGCCGGCGCGGGCTTCACTGGCTGGAAGCTCTGGGCGACGGTCGGCGGCGGGATCTGCGGATTGCTGTGAGTTCTCGCTCTCCGCCCCCACTCCTTCATTCCCCTCATCTTCCAGGCTGCTGCTCGCTGCTGGTGCTGCCGCCGTCGGCTTCATCTGCTGGCGCCGCAAGCGAGCGGGCAAGACAGACGGCAAGAAGTCCTCTTCGAAGTCCCGCCGCCAGAAGGCGAAGAAGACCGCCCGCTCGCTCAAGAAGTCGCTCGGCGGATCCAAATCGGCCTCGAAGACGCGCAAGATGCCGCCGAAGAAGACGCCGAAGAAGGAAGTCAGCGAACAAACTCGCGTTCGACCGAAGTCGGGCGACGAGCAGACGACGGCGGCCACGAAAGCGGAGAAGCCGGAGGAGACCGGCCGCGGGCTCACGGCCGCCGAGCAAGCCGCCATCGACGCGGAGCAAACTTCCGTGAGTTCAGCCACCCCTCCCTCTTCACGCGTCTGTTTGAGGTGATCGTGTCGGCGAACAACGGCGGCTTCAGTTGGCGCGCGGAATTGGAGCGCTTCGGAGAGGGCATTCACGGAATGGAGCGCATGAAGCTGCCCCGCATCTTCTGGAGCGGCCAGAGCGACGTGTTCGCTGCGCGAAACGTGGACGCGTTCCTCCGCCGCTACCCGCTGGACGCGGCGACCTTCGCGGCCGTGCGGGACGCTCGCGACGAGTGCGAGCGGCAGGCCGCCGTTGCGGTTCGTGCTCCTCCGCTTCCGCTCATTCCCGCTCGTTTGCAGCCGTGGGTGTCGAAGGTGCAGTGGCGGAAGCACGCGACCATCTTCGGCCACCTCATCGAGCGCTGGGAGGCGATGCAGGCCGAGCAGACCGCAGCGAAGTCGGCCGTCTGGTGAGCGAGTGTCCACGTGTTTCTTGCGGTTGGTTGGTTCAAGTGGAATAAACATCAGGAATTGTGGGCGGCTTCTTTGATCAATCCGTTCTGTTGAAAGCGGTGGCTGGTCACGAGAATCGAGCGAATACTCTCGTGCTTCTGGTCGACCGCTTTCTCCGCGTTCGCCGATCACCGCTTTCTGTTGCCTTTCGGTGGATCATTCGCTTGCGAATGAGAACAAGCCGAAGCGACTTGAACGGCGATTCGATCTCGAAACGACGCTCGTCCTTCTCGGCACTTCTTCCAGGCAAACCACAAAAGGCGTCCGCTTCTTCCGCTCTTCTGGACCCGAATTTGCGTCAGCCGAGTGGGCGGCGACGACGAGCGGCGGCCGGCGAGCAGTCCATTCAGTCGACGTCCGCCCGTGCACCCGCTCTCTTTCCGCTCTCCCACTCGTCTCTCGCTCATCATGCGGGCGTCAACGGCCGCGTTGTGGGACGGCCGCTCCCTGCCGCTCGTTCTCCTGTTCCTCGTCTCGACCGCCGTCGTCCTCGCCGCTCCGCCCGCCCGTCTGCTCGCCGACGAGCCGGAGTGCTTCAAGCAGGTGTTCAACGATGTGTGAGTGTCTTTTCGTTCTTCCTGCCTTAACGGACGATTTCAGGGTCTTGGAGCTGCTCGATGGGTGCACGAACGCGCAGGCGACGCTGGTCTTTTCGGGCGACACGCTGGAGTTCAAGATCGCGTACCCGGGCGGCAAGGCGACTGCGAGGTTCGCCGCGCTCTTTTCTTTTCATTGAGGTGTGTTGCAGCGGGACGGTTGAAATAGGCGGCTGTTCGAAGGTTCTCACCGCGCAGCTGTCGCCGGAACCGCAAGGTTCTCGTCCGAGCTTGTGGTACAATGGTGGTGGGTTCACGGTCGTTGCTTTCTCATCAATTGACGCGTTATTCAGGCGACTCCAAGCAACTACCGTGCACGGGCGAGGCCGCTGACGAGAAGGTGGTAATCGGCGCTGGGAAGGCCAAGTGTCCTCTAAAGTTCGAGGACGTCGGCGAGGGCCAAAAGAAGACGACCGTCAGCTTTGCGATGGACAAGGCGGCGCCCGGTTTCACGTTCACTTTCGTAAGCGCTTTCTCCACTTCTGACCTCTGCTTTGCTTTCAGACGGCCACACTGGAGAAGCCGGAGAACAAGGCGGAACAGGCGGGCTTCGGAGGCTGGAAACTCGGCTTGCTGATCGGCGGCCTCCTGTTGTCTGTGTCCCTCACTTCTCGCACTCATCCACTCGCTTCTTGTTGCAGCCTCCTTTTCGTCCTCCTGCTCGTCGTGGTCGCGGTCGTCGCCTGGCGCAAGAAGAAGGCGGCCGCGAAGAAGAGCGCCGCGCCCGATGAGGCGGGCGGCACGACGACGACCATCACGATCCAGGGCGTCACCCTCGCGTCGCACATGCCCGGCGCCGTCGAGCACAACGCCGTGAGTTCGCCGGCCGCTCCGTCCACTCGTTCGCTGCAGCTCGTGCGCGCCGCCCAGCTCGACTTCGACTGGAAGGCGGACCTGCAGCTCGTCACCCACGGAGCGGCGGGCGTCGATCGAATGAAGCTGCAGCGGATCTTCCCGAACGTCTTCAATTCGCGCAACAACGCGGCGTTGCGCGCCTTCCTCCAGCGCTACCCGCTCGATCGGGAGACTCTCGCCTTCCTCGAGCAGACCGCCGCTCTCGCAAAGGACCGCCCGACGAACGCGGTCTGCCCACTCCTTCCTCCTTCGACTCGCCTGCTTCCAGTCGCTGCCGCTGGACGAGAAGCTCGTGTGGGTCAACTTGTACGCGTACCTCAGCGCCTTCCGCGACCAGCACCACGCGATGGAGGACGAGAAGAAGCTGGCGGGCGGATCGAAGCAGCCGGTCGACGCGGTCGGCGCTGCGAGGCGGGCCGTCTGAGGAGTCGTCGAAATGGGCGTCCAACCGAGGAGTGCCGACACGTCTTCTCGTGCTGAATGCGGAATAAACACGAGGTTCTTTGGCAGGTGACAAAAGAAAAAGAGAGGGTGCTTGCTACGAACAAGACGGTCGGAAACACTTAGTGGTTGGAAAGAAGAGAACGGGCACGGAAGGGCGACCAGCAAATTAGATCGGCACACTGACAATCCACTCGTCGCAATGATGTCAGCACCAGCCCAGCGGCAAGCATAAAGAAGTCGGGAATTCGTAGCGAAGAGTGGATGGGGCGATGCCGCTGGTGTTACCGTTCGAACTGCTCTGTTGCCCTCACCGGCAGCGCCCGTCCACACTCGCCGCTCGAGTAGACGGGCGGGAACGCACGAAACAGGTGTGGGGACAGAAATAAGAGTGCTTGCGTTGGGCGTCGAGAAACGGAGTGGGGAGCCCAAATCGAACCCACGGTTCAAAGGCGGACGGGACGAACGAGAGCAAAACGGAACGCACAAAATCACAATCCTGTCAACAAAGCGAGTGGCCGCTTGTTTTGCAGAACGGGCGGCCGATGGCTCATCGAAGCGAGTGCCCGCCGGACGATCAGCCACGACGAGCCGACTCAAAAGCGGCGAGCAGAGAAAGGGCGGCTGGCAGATGAAAGGAAGACCCGCCGCCCGCATGCTCGCCTCCAAGTGAATCGAGACGTTCAGCTTCGAGTTCTCGCCGTCGATCGGTTGGGCGAGGACCGAGAGGCTCGGCTGTAGAAAGATGTTTGCTTTCGGACTGTTTCCTGCGCAACACCTTTCTTCTTTGAACGCAACGACATCCGCTTAATCTCTTGTCTTTCTGCCCGCTCAAACCGCGAATTTGCATCAGACGAACCGACGACCGAGCGAAAGTCGGCGGCCGGCCGTCAGTTCGTCTAGACGACGTCCTTTCGTCCTCCCGCTCTTTTTCCTCCACTCTCCGCCCCTCTCGCTCCTCATGCGCCTGCCGACGGCCTCGTGGTGGAGCGGTCGCTCGCCGCCCGCCGCCGTGCTGCTCCTCGTCCTCTCGGCCGCCGCCGTCCTCGCCGCCCCGCCCGTCCGTCTGCTCGCCGACAAGCCGCAGTGCTTCAAGGAGACGGGCAACGAAGTGTGAGTTCTCCCTCTCCGTTATTCCGTTGGCTAATCGATCGCGTGGATTCCAGGACCTTTGAGCTGGTCGAGGGATGCACGCAAGCGAACGCCACGCTGATCTTCTCGGGCGACACGCTCAAGTTTAGCACTTCGTACTTCAGCAGCGGAGAACCGGACACGATGTCTGATGCTTGCTGCTTCATCCTTCTCTACATGTGTGTTTCAGCGGGAAGCTCGAAATCGGCGGCTGCAGTGAGGACTTGAAGCTGACGTCGACGATCGACAAACGTCAGAACAAGGAAGTACAGCTCTATTACAACGGTGGGTTTTGCTTGCGTCTGCGACACGCTTTTTTGTCTGCAGGACAACCGCATTTACCGAGCATCAACGGCGAGGCCACCAACCAAAAGGTTCTCGTCGGTCTGAAAAATTCCAGCTGCTCGACTCCGCCGAAGTTCGACGAGGCGGACAAGGACAAGAAGAAAACGACGGTCGGCTTCAAGATGGACAAACCGGCGCCCGGCTTCACGTTCACTTTCGTGAGTGCTCC
This sequence comes from Aphelenchoides fujianensis, assembly GCA_024699865.1. Taxonomy (NCBI): domain Eukaryota; kingdom Metazoa; phylum Nematoda; class Chromadorea; order Rhabditida; family Aphelenchoididae; genus Aphelenchoides; species Aphelenchoides fujianensis. The sequence continues at coordinate 868,266 of JAMPIO010000008.1, read as the reverse complement.
GTTCGTCTTCCGGTCCTTGCTGTTTTCGTTTCAGAAGGACGCCGTTCTGGAGAAGAAGTCGGGGGAGGCCGGCGCGGCAGAAGCGGGCTTCGGCGGCTGGAAGCTCTGGGCGACGGTGGGCGGGGGCATCGGCGGATTGCTGTGAGTTCTCCTTTCCGCTCGTTTTCACCCTCTCTTGCAGGCTGCTGCTTGCCGGCATTGCCGCTGCCGTCGTGTTCTGTTGCTGCCGCCGTCGCCGCAAGGCGGCCAAGAAGCCGTCCCGCAAGTCCCTGAAGCACGCGGCCAAGACGGAGGCGCGCACGTCGAAGAAGACGACGGAGGCGCCCAAGTCCAAGAAAAAGACGGAGGACCGCGAGTCGAAGAAAAAGACGAGCGACAAGTCCCGCCCGACCTCGGCCACCAAGACGCCCAAGCCAACGCCCAAGCCCACGGCGACTCCCTGCCAGGCCGCCGATGGAGCCGCCAAGGAGACGACGCCCGCGCAGCCCAAGGACGCTCCGAAGGCCGCCAAGCAGGACGTGCAGCCGCCCAAGGAGCCCAGCAAGAAGGAGAACGCGCCCGCCGTCGCCGACGGGGCCCTGCAGTGGAGCGAAAGAAGCCACACGCCGCGCAGTGACCGCATGGAGATCTACGTGGAGCGCGGCGAGGATCCCAAGGACCCCAACTACCAGCAGGCGATGGCGGACGCAAAGCGCGCGGTGAGTCCCACCTCCTTGCTCCCGCACTCCTCTGTTTGCAGATCGCGAAGGCCAAGGAGCTCGGCTTCAACTGGGGCACCGAGATCACGCTGGCGCGGCAGGACCAACTGCAGCACATGCACCTCTTCAAGATCTTCCCGGCCAAATGGTCCCTGTGGGCGAGCCCGACCTACCGCGCCTTCCTCCGCGCCTACCCGCTGAACGTGGACACCGCCGCCCAGCTCACCGCGCTGCGCAAAGAGGCGCTCAAGAAGAAAGAGAAGGCGGTGGTTGGTTTTGCTGGTCGCTTTCCGTTCATCGGCGTGTCTTTCAGATGGAAGAGCAAGCCGAACAGTGGTTGACGCTCCACAAGCACCTCCGCCGCATTGTGAACAACTGGAAGAAGATGGAGGGCCACCAGAAGGAGAAGGCCCCCGAGCAGAAGACGCAGGACGAGAGCGTCCAGGTGGCGCCCACTCAAGCGACCATCCAAGAGGCGTCCACGCAGAAGTCGGCGGCCAAGTCGTCCTGAGCGGAGTGTTCGAGCGAAGCCGTCAAGCAGTCCCTTTTTCCTTCGTCCTTGTGCCGTAAAGCGAAAATAAACCTTAGAGATTACCCGAATCTCGTCTCCTTCGTCTGCAGTTAAATCAAGTGCCTACTTTCAACGAGCGTGTTCCACTTTGGAATTCCTGCAACTCAACGCAATCGAATGGCCGATCCAACGCCCGGCAGTTGGTCGCCGTGGAGACAATGCCGCTTTTAGCGGGCGAGTGGGAACGCGAACATTAGAGCGGCCCGCCCGTCCTTGCTTCAACGCGCTCGGTGCAGCCATCCGTTTGTTCCTTGCGGCGATCCACGGCGGAACTCTCACCCGGCAGATGGTCGCCCTCGCCGATGCTCGTGCACGGCTTTCTGGACTTGCGTGCCGTGCGGGCGTCGCCTTTATTGCCGCAATGCCGTGAGCTTGCCGCAGAGTGCGCATTTCGCAAATTCCGATTCGTGCTGCTCGTCTTTCTCGTGGTCGGCGGTCGTCGGTCGGAAGAAGGCGGCTGGGGGGAAGAGCGCCCCGCGTACAACGAGGCGAGTGGGACGACGGCGTCAAGATTCACGGCGCCACTTTGGAGCCGCTCGGCGGAACAACGTGTTCATTTTCCCTCTGCATTCCTCGTGTTGCAGCTCCTGCCGACTTCAACACGAAAGCGGTTGGGAGCTCGTCGCCCGCGGAGTGGAGGGCGTCCGCCGAACGAAACTGCAGACGATCTTGCCGGCCGCCTTCGATTCGGGCGCCAACGAGGCGATTTGCGCGTTCTTTGACGACAACCGTTTGAACGAGTTGGAACTTATGTTCGAGTCCGAGAAAGAAAGTTGCAACTCGTCTTCTGTGAAACCCGCGATTACTCGAGCGACAAGAACAGAGAAAAGGGCGCACATGGCATCTACGCAATGGAAACGACGACGAGGAATGCCTGGAGATTCACTGGAGCCGACGAACGGGGATCGGCTTAATTCCAGCGAACGCACTCGGGAGGACGGACTTTAGCGGCGGCTTGTTCATCTCGTGCTGGAAACCACCCTCTCCGTCGATCAGCTCAAGGCTCTTGTGGGCGACCGTCACAAGAGATCGCGAAGCGAGTCGGGATTGCTGGAAGCAGAAGACACGAATGAGAAGAGGCGCTCATCCACAAACCGGAGCATGAAACGTTCGATCTTCAGGCGACTGACGCGGTGGCCGTTCAACCGCGTATCCGTTCGCTCGACGGCCACGACTCCGTCGTCTTCGCCGTCCACATGATTGGCGATTGGGCAGAGCTGCGGTCGTGTACGGCGTGTCGGGCTTCGCTGGCGGGATGACTTTGATCCACGGGGCCAACCGCAAAGTTCTCTGCCAGAAAGGAGCTGTCCAGCTACGATCCGCAGTGAGCCGCCCACTCCCCACCATTCGTTTGAGAGATTCGAAAAGCTGCCCGGGCGGGACGGCGTCTCGCAACCGGCTTATCGGGAGCAGTTCGCCGTGAGTTCGCCGTCGTCCATTCCGCACTCCTCACTCACTTGCTTGCAGTTGGGCGGAGATCGTGCCCGCATGCGGCCGGTGAAATTCTTCCACAGGACCGCGGGGGTCGACGACATTCTCTGGATGGAGGGCATCGTCGGAGTGCTCCCGCTGCACGCGCGTATTTCGGCCGCCCCAACGCCTTGTGGGCCTCGCGGCGGCGCCGATCGTCACCGTTGTAGCGGACCCGTGAGTTCCCTCCTTTCTTTCCACCCCAACCGGCGGCTTGGAGGACGCCGCGGGCGAACTCGTGAGTGATCGGCGGAATGGCGGAGCGGAAGTGCGGCAAGAAGCCGAAGTTCATGGAGGCCTCCACTCACGTGTACATGGGCACGTTGAAGTGAGTGAGCGCACGGAGCTCCCGACCACTCGCTTCTTTTAGCCACACGTTGGTGGTCGTGGACCTTTCGCTCAACCAGACGACCTTCGAAACGAAGCACTGGAAGACGCTCATAACAAGGGGAATCTTCCAAAAAGACCACAAGACGGGCACGTCTACGCGCCGTGCGACAGCAAGCAGACCTTCGGCTTCACGGTGGAGGGCGGCGAGCGGCTGGACGTCCCGCTGCCCGTCGATCCGGTGAGCGTTCACTCCTTCTTTCAAGCGAGCACTTTTCGCTGCAGACGCGCCGAAATGCCGGCGGGCTCTGCCTGCTCCGCGTGGGGGAAAACGCGTACTGGACGTCGCTTTCCGGCACCCTCTTCGGGGATCACCGCGTTCACCTCGCGTTCCGCGAGACGGTCGACGAGGACGACGACGACCGCGTGCCCCCGGGAACGCATCAGTTCGCCATCAGCAAGCGCCTGTGAGCGTGAAACGTTTGTCGTTGCGTGAATAAACGCGTGTTGCATCGGTTGGAAGCATTCGTTGCATTGCTTATTTTGTGTCCTTGTCGTCTGTTGAGCGTTGGAGGAAGTTTTGGGAGAAGAACGGTTACTCGAAAAGGAAACTCGTAAACAAGGAGCTGCCCCAGTGGCGACCGTGACCGCAATCTCGCTTGCCCTCCGCATGAAGGCGAACAGTACGGCAAGCGATCGTTCGTTTCGAAGGCGGCCTGAAGTTGATGCAGGCAGTCGACGCTCAGATTTCCGCTTGTGCGCAGTCCGCCGTTCGGGCCCAAACCCACGAGCACCGTCGCAGAGAGCCCGGGAGCTCGACAGAAAGAGCGTACTGTGGCTCGTGATTAAACCGAATGCTCACGCGCTGTTCGCGTTGCCCAACAAGACGGCGCCGAATTGCAGTCGCGGGACGTCCAGCACGCCGTCCATCGGCCGGAAAAACGAACGAGTCGGCGGCGAAGCGGCCGGAGAGCTCGCCACGTTTCGACGAATTCGCAGCGAACGAAGCGGACGCGTTCGAGTGGAAGAGCGCCGCGTCGCAGAAGAACGCTCTCGTTTGTTCGCTGAGCGCCCGACAGGGGTGGCGACAGAAGGCGGCGCCCAGGAGTTCTGCGAGTGGCCGTTGATCACTCGAAAGCGAAGGCCATCCGTGCAGTCGGCCGGTCGTTGCCCGCAACGAACGTCGAACACGAGCGTGGAGGAGAGCGAGAAGTCGGGCAGCCACACCAAACTCTCCTCCCTTGAGGCAACGTCCACGGAGGCCCCTGAAGAAGTCAAGTAAAAGACGGCCGACTGTGCGGCACCGTTCCGGTAGAAGAAGGTGAACGTTTGAGAGCGGCCATTCGAAAAGTAGGCAAGGAAGAAGATGATCGAAATCACGGAGAGCATCGTCCAGCGAGTGTGTCGTCTATCGTGTCCAATTGATCCAAACAAGCACAAGCAACATTGCTTTGGTAACGGCCAACGAGGACTAGGCGAGACATTCGCTCACTCATCGTTTGCTGCCGCTCGCTGCGGAGAGTCCCGCTCGCGTCTCGGCGCGCTCATTTGGCGGCTGCCCGCTCGGCGCACGCGGCCGCGTTCGGGGCTCCTTTTCCTCCGCGCTGTCCGGCCGCTGCTTCGCGTCGTTCTCTCGGCTTTTCTCTTCCTTTGCCATCGTTTCGATCAACTGTTTCTTTGTCTCGATTCTTCTCGGGTCGTGAATTTCCGCGTGCTTGGCGGGATCTCCTGCAAGTTCGTCGAAATCATTGCTGTCTCGTTTCAGGCGCCCGTCACGATGAGCGTCCGCTCGCTGCTGGCCGAGCGGAACGTCGTCGTGTGGCGCGTGGAGCGCTTCGACCGGAAACTTCGAGCGGCGATGCTCGGCGACCGGTGGACAAGCGACCCGCACGAGTTCGTCCACCCGACGGCCGGTCGCATTCTCTTCAATCTTCTGTTCGCCCCGAAACTGGCCGAGGAGACGGCCGCATTCTTCTTGCACTTCCTCGACCCTCCGCTGAACTCGTCGTGCGAAATGGAGTATGATGCGTGGATCGAGAAGATCGATGGGACGAGCACCACGAAACACAGTGAGTTGAGGTCAAGCTTCGTCTTCATTCGTTGTGTTTAGAGTCGTGCATCAACTTCGACGACACCAACAACCACGATTGGGATGTGTTCTCCAGCGAAGAGATGAACGCCTTTCGCGGCACTCCGACGGTCTTCGTCTGCTGCCGGCTCCCGTTCGCGTGCAAAAAGGTCGGCACTCCGCTGACGCTCTCGACCGTCCACCGCTGGGAGCTCGCCGATTTTCCCGCGCGTTTCGAGGCCGCCGAGAACGGCGCCTACTGGCAGGGAGGCGAGTTCCAAGCGAATGGACTGAACGACGCCAAGCTTCGTCTTCACGTCTGGCCGAAAGGCTGCCGCGAGGCACGGAACGATGAATTCGTCGTGTACATCTCTGCCGAAGAGTCAGGCGCCCCTTCGTCCTTGCTCGCGCGCTGTACGCTGTGGATCGAAGCTGCGGATGGAGGTTGCACGCACAAACCGGGTCGGTTCGCCGCCATTCGAGCTCTGATTCATCCCGTGTGTGTTCAGTCTTCAACGTCTATTTCGCCGCAGGACAGCGGTTCCAAGGGCTGGCCGTGATGAAGCACCTCCGACTGAAGGCCATGGTGGGCGAGAGCCCGCTCACCGTCTGCTGCGATGTCCAGCCCATGGGCCCGCCGGTCGAGCTCTCCGAGGCCGACATCTTCAAGGTCGACTTGGCCCGCACGTTCGACCAGCCGCTCTGCTCCGACCTGAAGGTGGTCGTCGGGCACCGCACCTTCCACGTAAGTCGCCCCTCCTCCCGCTGGTCCATCCCGCTTACTTCTTTCAGGTCTCACGTCTCCTGCTCTGCACCCAGTCGGGGTACTTCGCCTCGTGCCTGACGCCCGGCCTGCAGGAAGCCGAGAAGAAGGAGATCGAAATCGACGAAGAGCGGTGTGGAGTCGTGGAAGTCGAGCGAGTGCTCCGCTTTCTCTACACGGGCGAGGTGGAGCGGCTGGACGAGGTCGCCGTCGAGCTTCTGCCTCACGCGGACTACTTTCAGATCGCTCGCTTGCTGGTGAGTGCTCCCTTCTTTTCTTGTTTCATCCATCGATGTTGCAGGAACTCTGCGTCGAGTCCGTCCTGGCGAACCTCTCCGTCGACCGCCTGGTGGACCTCCTGGAGTTGGCCGCCGTCCTGGAGCACGTGCCGCACTTCAAGCCGGAAGTCCTCCGTTTCGCCCACAAACACCGCCGCGAACTGAACGAGATGCCCGAGTGGCGCGAACTCGGCCGCAAGTACCCGGACATTCCGATGGACATGCTGGAAATCGAGTGATCCCTGCTTCCCTCGCTGTGTCCATTCTCCTCTTTCTCCTCCCTTGCTCTGTGTGATCGAAACTCCCGCTGGTTCGAGCCGCGTGCCGTTCTCCGTTTGTTGTTCCGTGCGAATAAACTCGACTGCGAACCGGCGAGTCGGCCTCAGAAGAACGAGAATAGGTCGTCGTAGCGAAGAGTAAGTGACCCTTATGCGGCTCTGCACCTTAAAGGCATGTGTATTGGATCACGTGTTGGAGGGCGCAATCGCCCACCCACCGCCGCGCGTCGCCAGCTGAATTGCCCGCCGACGTGAAGCCGGAGGTGAGCGGGAAGGAACGCGATGAGGGGAGATCCGTGCGGAGCTGGGGTCCGCTTGTTTTTCTCACCACTGCGACGTGATCGATGCCAATGGTAGGCCGGCAACGTCGAGCAAAACGGGGGTCTGCGAGTTGTCCGCGGGTGCAAAGAAAAACAAATTCGCTCGTGTGCTCGCCCGCCGGCCGTCTCCTTTTTGCTGCCGCTCGCTCGAGTCGACTCGACGGCCCGCAACGAGCAGGAACTCGGCGGAACGCCCTTTGATAATTCATCCCACCGCAAACGGGAGATCGAGTGGCGCCTTCCACGACTCTCTGGCGGCCCGCAGACGGGCGGCAGCCGACCGGCCGGCCCAGATCTCGTTCTTCCGTCCGCTCGCCCGCTCACCTCCAACGCTCACGATCTGTCGAGAACGAGCCGCCGCACCTCGTCGCCCTTCTCGTTCACGCGGCTTCTCATTGGAGACGCCCTTGGCCGCGCCCGTCCCGGCGCACATCCCGCACACCAAAGAGCAAACAATGGCTCAGTTCAACGACATCCTGAGGATGATGAGCGGAATGCCCGACGCGTAGAGGGCGTTCGAGGATTGTTGATTCTTTCGGTCGGTGTCTCCTGTTATTAACCGCGTGTTGTCTCAATTGTTATCGGTTGTTGTTTGATTGATACCGGTGGCTGCCGAGCGACCCAACCAGCCGTTCGTTCCGTCTATCGATCGTTCCGTCCATCAATTCGATCACTGCCTGGTGCATAAACGACTGCTGTTTTTGAAGGAGAGCAACGATCGAACGAAAGTGGGCGTTCGCGAGTCGTTCGACGGTACCGGGAAACAAAGAGACCCCGCCGCTTATTTGTCGACCGTCGCATTCTTGCTGCCGCTCGCTCGACTCGCCGGCGCTGCAAAGGAAGGCACCTCGATGACTCATCGCGTTTCGAAATCGGGGCTCGACGGGGCGTCTTGCCGACTTTCTCAGGGCCCGCAGACGGGCGGCGGCGGCGGTCCGTAGCAGGCGGCCCGCACGGCGTCGAAGCGGCCGCTTGCTTCCTCGTCCGCCCGCTCGGGCCGGCCGGTTGGGCGTCCTTTTTCGCGTTCTCCGCGTTCTCTCCGCTCGTAAACACGCGATTTGTTTGTTTTCCAACTGACATCTTTTCTCTTCAGTCCGTCTTCGACGATCATGGCCGCGGTGAAGCCGACCGTCTTCCGCTGGCCGCTGGACGACTTCCAGAATCGCTTCCGGAACGCCGCCTTCAAGCAGCGGTGGAAGAGCGACGAGTTCGAAGTGCAGGGCGTGCCGAAGGCCAAGTTCTACCTTTCGTTCTACCCGAAGGGCAACGACCCGAAGTACAAGAAGCACTGCGCCATGTTCCTGCGCGCTCGCAGCCTCGGCGGCCACTCGTCCATTCGCCTCAAGGTCAACATTTGGTTCAAAAATCGCGAGAAGAAACTGAAGCGAGAAGGTGAGATCTTTTCTTTGCGTTAAAGTCGCCATTATTGGGAGCTTCATCCAGACAAGAAACACAAGTTCTGTTCCAAACGCGACTACCCGGGATGGTTCAACATGTTCACGCAGAAGAAGCTGTCCGGCTTCGCCAACAGCGGCCGGCTCGTCGTCGTCTGCGAGGTCGTCCCGTTGGATCCCGTCGACATCGGCCCGCACGCGAACGAGACCGCGCCGTTGGCCGTCCTGGAGAATCTCGCCCACAACTTCGACACGCCCGAGTTCGCGGATGCGGAGGTGCGCGTCGGTGGCAAGTCGTTCAAGGTTCTTTTCTCTTCTGATCTCAACTCTCTTCATTCCGTCGTTCAGGTTTCGAAGTTCATCCTCTGCTCGGGATCTCCGATCCTCCGCGTGATGTTCACGCACGACACCAAGGAGAAGAAGACGGGAGTTGTGGAGATCAAGAAGGAGGACCCGGACATGGTCGAGCTCCTGCTCCGCTTCTTGTACTCCGGACGAGTCGAGGGCCTGGAAGGAGTCGCTCACCGCTTGCTGCCGGTTGCTGACTACTACCAGGTGCTCCACCTGACCGTAAGTTGCTCTTCCTCAGCTTCTCATTCGATTTCGGTGTTTAGGCGATGTGCCTGGAGTCGCTGTACAACAGCATGACGGTCGAGACCATCCTTCGCGATCTGCAGTTGGTGTTCGCCCACGATCACAACGGCGACATCAAGCAGAAGTTCGTCAACTGCGCTCACGAGAACCTGGAGGTCGTGAAGCAGCTGCCCCGAGTGGAAGGACGGGGACTTCGTTTCCCGCAATGCGAAGATCTTCCAAGCGATCGTCTAATCGATGTTTCTATGATTTGCGTGTTCTGTTGTCGGTCAATGATGTTTTCTGTTGTCTCTATGCAATGATGTCTAAAGTAAATCATTCGTCGAATGCCGGTAGCAGTGGGCAGAAGGCGGTTGGCAATCGCTCGTTTCCACGGTCGCTTTGCTTTCGGTCGACCATCCGCTTCCACGGCATCGAACTGCGCCCCACGCGAGCTTTGAAGAGCCCCCGCAATTTCTTTCGGTCGCTTTCGTATTGCAACTGCCTTTATTTGACAACGTTAACAAAGAGACAAATAAATCCAGCAGCAATCAACGTGGAGAATTCGGCGACCATTTCCGCGCTCTCCTGCGCGCTCCGGCCCTTCCGCTCGAGCAGCTGCACGATGGCGGCCGCGTGGTTCCGTGCGAACTCCAGCACGCGCTCCTTGAAGCCGTCGAGATGCGAATGGGCGGCAGCGAGCTGCAGGTCGTCGAGCGCACTCTCGACCGACAACGTCGACAAGATCGAACCCACGCACATCTCCTGAAAGCGGAGTGAAGGACGGAAGAGTGCGTGGACTCACCTGCAGAGGACCCAACGCGTAGAAGTCGGCGGCGGGCAGGAGTTGGCGAGCGCACTTGACCAAGCCGTCCACTTCGGCGCTGTAGACGAAACGAAGAATCTTCTCCACAATTCGGGCGCTGAAGTTCTTCACTTCGACGACTCCCGTTCGTTTCTCCTTCGTGTCGTGAGTGAACATTCGGCGGAAGTAGTCGGAGCGCGAGACCAACACGAACTTGTGGGCCTGCAGAGAAAGAAGAAATGCAGCGGGAAGATCCCAGCGCCCACCTTAAAAACCTGCCCGTCCACGCGCACCTCGACGTCCGCGAACTGCTCGTCGCCGAACATCGCCGCCGTCATGGCGAACATTTGCGGCCTCAATTCCGCGGATGTTGGAGGAACGTAGAGCTTCAGCTTCGAGCCGACCACTTCGATCTCGCAGCACGTGAACAACGCGCCGTCGCCGGCACAAGACCGCAGCAGCTCCACGTCGAGTGCGGCGATCCATCCGGCCTTTTGACCGGCCGAGAGTTCGACCGTCGCTCCTGCAAGCATCGGTCAGAAGAGTGATGAACGCGGAGCTCCTTACCGCAGCGTGGAAACGTTTTCCCGTCGTCAAACGCAAACCACACGTCGAAACGAAGGCGGACGGTGGAGTGGTGCGCGAGTTGGCGGCACACCAAGAAGACGCTCCCTTTGTCCCGATTGCTCGCGCTCTTGGGCACGAACTCCAGCTGGAACTGCGCGCCGCCCAGTCCGTTCAACGCGAAGAGCGGAATCGTCCACTTGGCGCCCGTCCGCGCGCCATCCGCCTCGCTCCGAAAACGGTCGATTCGCCAACGACAGGACGTGAGGTTGGACATGCCGGACGAGTGGGTAGGAGGCATTGGAGTTCCGAGTGTTCGCTCAATGCAACTCGCCGTCTCCACACGAACGGAAGGAGTGGTTGACCGTTTTCAATCGCTCCCGTTCACAACGCGCGCAATCAGCACAACGCATGAGAGCGTCGCCCAGTTCCCATCTTTTCGCTCAAGCTAACAGCAAGAGGGGAGTTGATCGGGTCCGCTTTCTCTTTCTCGACGTGCGGAAGAGACGAGTCCCAATCGGCCGCGTGCCAGCGAGCTGCAGGCAACGGTCTTCCAACGTGCATCCCGCTATACTTTCCTCGAACCACGATTGGAGTGTCGGAGCAAAGAGCAACATTGCATCATTTTCCGTGAGAAACGAGCGACTTTTCGCTCGACCCCTCGGTCGACTCGCGGCCCTTCGCTTCCCCTTCCTTGCGCATTCGAGCGACCTCGAACAAAGGAAGCAAACGAGCTCATTCTTGCTGCTTGCTCTTCGTTCTCCAGTGCAGATGTTGACGATCGGAAGTCGGGCGGCGGAGTCGGCGGTCTGCGGCGGCCGCTTCCACGGCCCGCGGTTCCTCGCGTTCGCCGGCGGCCGGCTGCTCGTCGGCGTGAACGACGGGCGCCTCGTGGTCGTGGACACGCAAAGGAACGAGCAAAAGTGCCCGAATTGCGTACTCCCGACTGCCCACTCCCTCCGCTCGCCGCACTCGACGGCCGACTGGCTGCACGGAGTGCTTGACTGTTGGGCGCTGCGAGCGGGCCGCCTGCTGCTAGTCGTTCTGGATTGGGCGAGCGGCGAGTTCCGGTCCAACGTCCTCCCCCGCTTCCGCCGTCTGCTGCCGCCCGATCGCCGCCGCTGAGGCGCCCGACCGTTTCGTCTTGGCGGCGCTCCGCAGCGACCGTCGCGCCGACTTCCACACGATCAACTCGAGCGGGCGCGTCGTCCGGCCGCTCGGCGCGCTGGACGTCGCTGGACGCCGCCTCTTTTTGGTTTGCGGAGTGGGCGGGCCGCCTGCACGCGGTCGTCCACGCGGACGAGCGCTTCTTTTCGCTCTCATCGATCCACTCGATCGACGCGGCCGGCGACCAACGGCGAGTGGACGCGGGCGGGAGTTCCCGCCTTTCAACTCTCGTCCGCCCACTCATCCCTCAACGAACGCCGCCGTCCGCCATCGGCTTCCCCGCGGATTTTCTCTTCGTTTTGGAGCAACTCGCCGTCGAAATGGCCGCCGGAACGCCCCGTTCGCTGCGGCCCCCGCATGCGCCGCCGTTTGGTTCGCCGAGTGGCGCGCGGGCGACGTGGACACGCGCGAGCCCGCCGACCGGCTGCACGTGGACGCCGACGGGCGCACGTCACCGAACGGAACGCCCACCTTCCGCTGAAACACTTACCGCTTGAGGGTTCGGTGCATTCTTACAAGTGGTCGGCGAGTAATCAATCGTTCCCTTGGTTCGTTCCAGCAATTCCGCTTTGTTGCTCCGCCTCGCGCTCGCCAGCCCGCCGATCGGCGCCCGTCGCCCCACCATCGTTCGCTCAACTCCGCCTTCTTTGATGCGCAGATTTGTTGTTGAGGGAAAATAACAAACCACTGAGAACAGAAGGAGTGATCAGATCGGAGCTTTATGTACGAGATGCTCGATTTGGGGCGACGACTTCGTCTGGTTCACCAATGAAGAGGAGCGGTCCAAAATGATTACCCGACAGTTGGTGGATCGCTTTCGTTCTCCTCTTCAATGCACTCTTCACGTTTGTTGAAATAAAGTGTTCAGAATGCCGAGAAATTGTCGGAGTAGAGAACGCTCGTTTATCGCGAACAGAAACCGACCCGTAGGCAACACACGCACAATTCAACAGAGAAGCAACAATAACGACGAGAGAAGAATAACCGCCTAACAGAAGAACCCGTCGTCCCCACCGCTCTTGTTCTTCGCTTCTTTCATCAAGCAGAAGTCGCTTTCGATGTGGAAGAAGGTGGAACGCGGTCCCGAAGACTGCTCGTGTTTGAGGAGCATCCGCACGCCGCTGTTGGCAGTGGGCAAGAAGGTCGCCTCGCCGAAGGGCTCCACTTGCTTCAACGCGTCCATTCAGTTGGACTCCGACTGAAAGCAGAAGACGGTTGAAATGATCGCAAGAACCGAACAAAACCTCGGGGATCGCGATGGGCTGCCCGTGTTTGATCGTGAAGAAGATTCGCTTCAGCCCGGGAATGTTCAGCTGATCGCGGAGCTCGAGGCACTTGGCCCACAGCTTCTTGAAGTGGACGACCACATCTCGTTTGGGAATCTGCAGTGATCAAATGGGATGAACGCAATCGAAGAAAGGATGCACCTGGAACTCGCCGATCACGTGCAGCTCCTCGAGAGCCGTGAAGCGACGGCAGAAGGCGTTGATCGAGGCGGGAGTCGCGTTGGCCATTCCGTACTGGTCCACGAGTCCCAGCGAGGTGATCGACTTGGAGAGAACGCGATTGCTGAAAGCGAACAGCCATTCGAACAAACCAAAGACGACCACAAACCTCGCGAAGTCTTTCTGAACCTCCCACATGAGCACGTCCAAACGGCGGATCTTGTGACGACTCAACGCGTCGTAGAAGTGGTCGTCCGTTGAAATCCACTGGAATGAAACAAGAAACAAGCAAGCAAGGCCGCTTACCGACGGCGAACAAGTAGAGCTTCTCCAGATCCAACGGCGGGAAGTCGCGCAAATCGAACGAGTAGCACACGAGTTCTTTGAGTTGAGGGGCCACGCTCTTGATGAACTTCCAGTGCGGGAAGGAGGGGCCGCAGTAGGAGACGGTCAACCCGTTCACGCCTCAAAGAAGCGGATGATTACGGAAAGGAGAAGCGGCCGCACTCACCGTGTTTGATGCGCTCCAACTCCCGCACGTCGACGTTCTTGGACGGCTGCATGTTCCAGCCCAAATTCAAGTGGACGGGCACGCCGAGCAGTTTGGCGATTCCGCTCATCTCCTTCTGCTTGACGGGGAACTCGACGAGCGGCGCCGCGTCACCCAGCTCCAGCTCCAGCGCCCACTCGGGCTCCAGCAGCTTGAGTTTGATGCCGCTGACGGAACGACGAACGGCCGCCAATTGGGCGCGAGAGACCGCCTGCAAAGACCCGAGATTGAAACCGATTAAACGAGAGAACTCACCGCCAGACGGACCAAACGCGTCGTTCCTTTCTTTTTGTCCGTCAGCATCGCGTCGAGCAGCAAGAAGCGGTTGAGTTTGTTGCGCACGTCCGACGCTCCCGCTCGAATTTGCGGCTTCCGCTTGACGACGGCCGTCTCCATCGTCGACGGATTCAGAGGAATCGGGCGAGAAAGACGATGACGAGCGGCAGAAATGCGGCGGCAGCAGCAGCGTCTGGCGTTCCGCAGCACGCGCGGAAATCATCGCGGCGGAAGGCACCGCGCGGTCTCTCCGGCGAGCAGTGATCGGTTTTTGGTCATCTAATGTGATCGGTGACGATGTGGGGGTAAAAACTATTGAAAAGAGCTGAGCAGAACGAATAGAAGAAGCGACTGTCACATCCGACGTCAATCGCTTCTTCCGTCTTCACAGCAAGCGGAAAGGGAAACCATCACGAGCAGTTTCAACTGATCGTCCCTCGATGACGACTCCGAGTAACACTTCGTTTCGTCTCCCAACAGAAGCCGCAATCGGAAGAAGGACGGCAGGCGATTGAAAGAAACCGCTCGTTTCGTCCGCCAGCTCGAATTTCGCTCATTCCCTTCCGCTCCTTCCGTTGCGGGCCGTCGGCCGCCTCTCGTTCACCGCTGCTTCTTCCGCGCGATCGATCCACTGCGGCTGGGAAGATGTTCGCGTTCAAATCACCAGTCCGTTCACTTCCATCTGTCTGTGCTTCGCTGAACTCCGCTTGATTTCTGCGCCGCGACTTGGATTGCAACAACACGTCCGCTTTCTCCGTCTGTCTGCCGTTCGTCTCTTCAGATTCTCTCGTCGGTTTGTTCTCCTGTTGACTTCGCACTGATGACTCGTCGTGTGCTTTCAGGCAATCGCCGCCTCATCAACGATCGATGAGACGATTGGGTGCGCTCCCCGTCAAGCCCCCGGCCATCTTCTGCTTCCTGCCGCACTTGCGTTTGTGCGGTCGCCCTACCATCAAGTCAACGTCCAATCCACTGGCCGCTGGTATCCGAGTGAGTTCTTTTGCTTCCAGTGCGGAACCTCCCTCTAGATGTTCTCTGTCGTGTGCGAAATGATCACCCAGACGGACAAGCCCCCGCTCTGCTCTGCCTCTCCGAATTGCGATGTTGCTCTCGGGCCACAATCACGTTCCGACTGCCGGACTCCCCCATGCCGTCGGCCTCTTCGGTCGGTCGTTGGTACGTGCTCTTCTTCCGCTTCTTCCACACACTTCCGTTCACCCATTCAGATCGCATCGATGCGAAGCAAGTCGAAGAGGACGATCAAGCGGTCGGCGGGAAGAAACGACTGGACCGAACGGCAAGCTCCACACTCTCATTCGTCCCAACTCCCTCATGTATGCAGCGAACAACGAGGAGGAGCGAAGCAGAACGGAGCGTTGATTTGTGATCGGAAGTGAGTTCTCTCCCGTTCACTCTCTTCCAACCGTTCGTTCAGAATGCGCTGCTCGTCTTCTCCGCCGCTCAAGTGGCCACTTCTTCGCACTGCGAACTGGACGGCCGCTCACTGCTTGCGGTCGCCGATCGTTCTCTACTGCACCGCTCGTTTGAGATCACTCGCGAACGAGCAGCACGAGAACGATCAAGAACTCTCCAACTTGAGGAAGCCCCGCCTTTCGCTCACCAACCGGCCGACCGATCGGCCCGTTCGTTTGGGCGAAAAAAACGAGCGGATTGGTGCGTTCATCCGCTTTCTTCGTCTCTGCTCGAATATTTCTGTCGATTGTTGCAGGCGGTTCGACGTGGAGTGCTGCGTCTAGGACGGCGACCTGAAAGCAAGTCGCCGGGCAGCAGTTAAATCCGCTCCAGCTTGCCGAGTGGGCTTTGGGAGCTTCGGTGGTGCCTTCTCACCGCTCCTCTCACCCGCTTTCAGTGAGAATGCGAGCGGATGCCGATTGCAAGCGGCGGGACGAGAAAAAGACGAGTGCGCTCGTTGGCAGCGAGAGACAACACGACCGCCGTCCTCTTCTACTTCGTCTCTTTGGGTTCTCGTCGAAGCGCTTTTGTAAAGTGAGTTTGCTTTTCGTATCAGCGTTTACGAGTTTCCTGCCCGAAGGACAATCCGGTCGTCAAAAAGCGCGTGAATGCGATCGAACCGTCCGCGGAGCCTCAAGCCGCCAACTGCTCGCGTGAACGAAGTGTGCACCTGCTTGCCGCCTGCTCTAATTTTCTCTCTTTTCAATTGGCGAAGACGTGCACTGTGGTTCGAAATGGATGTGCGACGAGAAGAACGGGAAACTGCTAGCAGACGCTCTTCGGCTGCTTCCTGCAGTGGGCGCCGACGAGAAGCGAGCAGAAGGCCGAGGACGTGGATCTCCTCGAATGCCATGCGGCGATCGTCCAACTCGTCTTACACGTTCGTCTGTTTTATGTAAATCGAAGCATTGGAAGTGTTCGGGACTCCTCTCCCCCGATTGTGCCTCCGTCTCACGGCCCAAAATCGATTGACTGGACACTCCGCCCCACGCCTCTCGCTTTGCTCTTTAGGCCAGCTTTCTCCCCTCGGTTGAGTCCGTCCCCCGCCCTCTCGGGCCGGTTCTCCGCCCTCCAGGATCTCGCCCACTGCCCTGCGGACGTCCCACACCTCGGTCTACCTCCTATTTACTATTGTTCACACGCACCATCAATAAACTCTTCGCTTTATTGACCGGACGACCGAACAGGAAGCGCCTTTGATGAGCAGTGGAAACGGGGAGTGAAAGGTTGAGATCCCCGCACGTGCACGGGTCAACGGTTGAAAGGTCAATCGAAACGAACAAGAGCTCTTTATTAACCGACTACAAACCAACAAAGAGGGAACGGACAAGGGAATAGGAAGGAAGGAAGCGATCAGATCGAAATCGCTAGAATCCCGTTGCTTTCGAAAAGGTCGACGATTGATTCGGCTGCAAAGAAATGAGTGCAATAGAAGGGGCAGGGCATTAACGCGCCCTTCCCCATAGCATTCGCTTTCCTCCGCCTCCACGACGAGCACCTTGCTGCCGCAACCGAGCGGTTGGATCACGCGGCGCACGAGCTGTTGGAAACCCGTCGTTTTGCCCACCAACCGCCAGAAGTCGACCGCAAACTCCAGCGCTTCGAGTCGAACGCGCCCGCCGAGCTCGAAGCGGATGGAAGCGTTCGGGAGGCGGGCGGCGAGCTCGTCGTCTGCGGTCATTCGGATGAGCAGCAGCTTGATCGCGGTGTTCGCCCAGAGCGCCGCCGGCGAGTGGACGAGCGGTGGGGCGCTTTCCATCCATAAGGAAGAAGCGGGAGTTCACTGGTGGTCGTCGAAAAGGAGCGCGGGCGGTTGGCGGAAGAGTTCGCGCAGACGGGCGACGTCCTCTGCGTCCAGCGCGCTGTCGGAGGACGAGCGGAACGAGTGGACGGGCGCAGCCAAGTGGCGATCGATCGGCTGCTGCTGGAACGTTGGGAAGTCGGCGAAGAGTCGGGCTAAGGCGGCGCTCAACATCGAGCGGGCGAGTCGAAAGACGGCGCCGGGTCGATCCCTTCTTGCCGTCCGACTGCTCTCCCGACTCCTCGCCGAGTTCATTTATCTTCCGCCCCGAACACCGTCCTTTCCGCTGGCAATCGAGCGCGTGGTCGACGAATACACCAACGCAAGAAGCAACCGATTCTCTGGTCAAAGATGCCCACTTTTCCCCCTGCTCTTTCCGACTGCTCACTTGACGATGTAGACGAAGCTTTACTGACTGACTGACCGACTGAGTGGTTGCGAAAAGAAACGAACACTTGCGGGAGGAGAGGAGACTTGCGGAACACAACGAAGTAACAACGAAGAAACAGAAGACTGGAAGGAAGGAAGACATCGAATCGAATCAGCGGATCAGATGGCGACCACTCGAATTCCATCCGTGCCGTGGACGTCGCGGACCGAGTGGGCTGAAAGAAACGAGGAGTGAGCGCCCTCCAGCCGCTGCAGCTCACCGTCCTCCATCGGCACGACGAGCAGCTTGCTGTCGCACTGCAGCGGGCGGATGGCGAGCCGCACGAGGTCCTCGAAGCTCATCGTTTCGCTCGCCCGCCGGCAGAAGTCGGCGGCCAACTCGCGGGCGTCCGGCCGCACGCGCCCGACGACCACGTCCGCGAGGTCCCAGTCGTCGATGTCGACGAGGACGAACGCGTCCGACAGGCGCGCCATCAGCTGCACGTGCTCCCGCGAGAGGCGCACGAGGAGGAGCTTGAGCGCCCCCTGCGCGTCGTTCTGCCACAAATCGATGGGCGAGAGGTCGCACTCGTGTTGCAGCTGGAAGCAGCGGGATGAGTGGGGGATCCTCAACGAGCACTCACCCCCGCAAAGTCGTAGTAGAGGAGTTCGGGCGGCCGGCGGAGGAGTTCGCGGAGGCCGGCGGCCACTCGCTGCGCGCCGAACGTCCCCACCGGGTCGCCGTCGGTCTGCTCGGAGCTCTCGCCCTCTTCGCTCTGTTCGCTGCTCGCGGAGGAGGCGGGCGTCGCGGGGCTCCCCAACTGGAGGCTCCACGGGGCGCGGCGGAAGTCGCCGACCGCCGGCTGCTCGAAGGGCACGAACGTGGGCGCGTGCTGGAGGAAAGCGGAAGAGATGGGCGGCGGCCTTTGCTGGAGCTTCTGGACGAAGGAGAACTGGAAAGTGAGAGGTGGTGGGTGGTTGGAGAGAAGGGAACGCCGGCAACCGATCGCTCGCCCCGATCCGAACGGAACGAACCTGCTCGAGAGCCAACGGCTGTCGCTGCAGAACGGGCGGCTCCACCGGCGAGTCCCCTCCGCCGTCCACTTCGAGCCCCTTGCGCGCGCACTCCCGCCGGTGTTCGTCGCGCAGCGCGGCGAGCGGGAAGCGCGCGGGGCACACGCCGCACGCGAAGCCGACCGGCCGCTCGTTCGCCAGCGGGTGGCGGCTCTCGTGCAGGCGGAGGGCCCAGAAGTTGGCCGTCTTCCGGCCGCACACGACGCACGAGAAGATCGCCTGCAACGAGCGGGAGTGAGCGGGCGGAAGGGAGAAGGCGGGACTCACCGGTCTTTCCATTTCCAGCGGCTGCCGGTCTTTGGCGCGGAACGCGGGCGGCTGATGCTGACGGGAGGTCGACGGCTTCGAATCGCCGGCTCCCATAAACAAGTGGGCCCTGAAAACAAGACGATTGGATGGCGTTTGGGCGCGATCTGGCGGGGGAAAGCGGGTGCGGAGAGGGCGAGGAGATCCGTTGGATCAACGTAGAATCGACTGGAACGAAGGGGACGTGGATGACATCGCAGTGGAAGGAAGGACGCGTGCAAGAGATCCACGTCCTAACGACGACGTTCTTTCGAACAAACACCGAGTCGTCGACGGAAATCGAGCACGCGATTGCGAGCGGCAAGTCAACAGCGAAACGATTCGTCGAACAGGCGAGCGAAGCTAAAGCCAAAGCAAAGCGGGCGCCTTTTGCCGCCAAAATGCGCTCCGCTGCCGCCCGGCCGTTGCGGAGTGGACGGCAGACGGGCGGCCGCGTTCCCAGCCGCCCCGATCGACTCGCCCCTGCCGCCCGCCCGTCTGCCCGCTCGCTCGTCGTCTCTTGTTTGCGCCCGCTTCGTTGAGCGGCCGGCCGCTCGCTCGCCCGCCACTCCGCTGTTCGCTTTTGCGGTCGAGCGGCCGCCGAAACGAGAAGACGGGCGGTGCGTCTTCAAACAACAAATGCCGGGTGGGCAGCACCCACTTGCGAATCGAAACCATTCCACGACCAGAGACTGCATCAGCACACGTCAATGATCAACAGGCGACGGAGATTCAAAGCAAACTGCTGAGTGGGCCCTCCTTTCTTTCGGTTCGTCTTCTCCAACAGCCGCCACGTTCGCTCTCTCGCTCACCCCCGAGTCCACCCGCTTTCCGCTTTCACGATCGAAACGAATGATCGGCGGCCGAAAAATGAACGGAAGCGAAATCGCGCCCAACAGAACGGTCCACTGCGGCCACGAACAACGCCGCCGATTGCGCAATCGTCTAAAGCGGCCGTCGGGGTACTCAACGCCGCGAATTCCGCTTCCAACCGTTGCGCAATGCCGCCGGCGGTACAAAAGAGCGGCGGCAGCAGCGGGGCGCTCATTCCTGCTTTTTGCCGCCCTCCCGTCCGCCCCGTCCGCTCTCCTCTCGCCTTTATTCGCCTTCCGCCTGCTCTCTGCTGCGTCGATCGGCTGCTCCGCTCGCCCATTGCACTTGGTTTCTGCGACTCGTCGCAATGCGCGCTCGCAAGTCCTCAAACCTTCCGCCTTCTGCCCCGCCTTCCGTCTCTTCGGATTCTCCGGCAGGTCGTCCAGTCGGTGAGTTCTTTGCCGGATGGGCGGCTGTTGGTCCCCATCCGCTTCCCACTCGTTTCTCGCTAATCTCCTGCCTGATTTCAGGCCGCGTGCGGAGAGACCAAGATGGACGTCACAAGCCCCAGAGCATCCTACCTCGAAGGGGGAGGACTCGTCGATCGAATCGGCGAGATCCTTGAGCGGTCAGTTCCACCTTCTTTCATCCCACTTGCTCACTCCCGTTCCAGGATCCTTTGAACGGCGACCGTTGCAGTGCGATCGGCGGCCACGAACACGAGCAAGGTGAAGAGCGAGGCGTGGACACGATCGCGCCGATGGAAGAAGCGAGGCGGCCGCTGGTCCTGCTGTAAGCGCCCCCTCTCCCGCCGCTCACCACTCGCTTCTTTTCAGTGCGAATGAATTGCGGAGTCACTTGCGAACTTCGACGTCTGCGGGAAGCAAGCCGCTCTTCAATTAGGCGACCCAAACGGAAGGAACGGTTGCGGCCGAAGGGCACCAACAAGGGCAAGACTCATCGTTGGCTGTGTTGCCCGCTTCTCCCTTCGCTGATGGAAGATGTGCACGAGCCGACTGCCCCACTCCCCTCCTCTATTCTGCTCGTGAGCTCTTCCCAGCTCGGCTGCAGGAGGCGTGCGCGGAATGGTCGTGAAGACGTGCGACGCTCAATACATCTACGGAACAAGCCCGCTGTTTCTGTTGATTGGTGAGTGTTAACGACTGGCTTCTCGTTGACTTGTGTTCGTTTCCAGGAGTCGTTGCGAGGGCGGAGTAGTCGTGAACTCAAGGACGCGCAACTGCGGTGGACGCCCAAAATGCACTCCCATTGATCTTTCTTTCGTTGGTGATTTCCCCTACCTGCTCCTCAACAATCCCCCTGAAGCTTCTGCTCTGTTGTCTCGAATGTGAGCGAACGGCACGGTGATGCTCAAGACCTCCTGCTGCTCCCCGCGGGTTTGTCGATCGTGGGACCAACCAGAAGGCAGAAGTGCGAACGTTGCGCGCGTGGTGAAGCAAGCCATCAACGAACAGGTGGGTGATCTCGTCGGCCTCCCACTTCTCACTTCCGCTCGTTGCAGCCCGCGGAGATGAAGGAGGACTCGTGTGCCACGTGGGCCATCGTGCTCACAAGTTCCTGCCCAGCTTCGGGTTCGTTCGCTAGGCACTCGCTCGATCGACCGCATCTCCCTTCTGTCTGAGAATGCGGTCACGATGACCCGACCCCGCCAAGCTCGCCGCTCTCCCTTCGGCACCGCTGCGAAATTCGGCCCGTGCGAAGTCCTCCTCCGTTCTGTAGCAAGTGCGAAAAGAGTCGAGTGAGTACCGCCTTCCAAAACAAACTACTGCCTTCTCTCCGCTCTGCTTTCAGCTCTCGACCGTTGAGAGGAAGGCCAGCAACCACGAGCAAGCGTCTATTGGTCGTAGAGATGAACGGAAGAGTCGCGGGTGAGTTCAATCCAATCTCCACCGCTCCTCGTCACTCGTTTCCAGTGCGTACGGATCGAGCGACGATGTGCAAGTGCGAGCCGATGCCGATTGCCAGCGAGGAGTCGAGCGCGAGGACTCGATGGAAAGACGGACAGAGTGTGGTCTTCTACTGCTGGCACTCTCGAACAGCCTCTCTTTTGCTTCGATTGTTGTTGTTGGTCGAAATAAACGACGGGTTGAAGTGTGCGGTGGCTTTTGGTCGTGTGCAAGAACTAACGAGTGAGCAGAAAGAAAGGGGAGGGTGGCTTGTCGTTGGGTTTGTTCGAGCAGACGGCCGCAGCTGTTGGGTTCACGTCGAATCCCCGCCCATCCCACCATTTGAAATTGGCGGCGTGGACGAACGGAAGGGCGGCCGCCGCCCGAAGTTCCACGCAGGTTTCGATCGACAGCTTCTTCCTTTCGTTCCGCCCGCCGCTTTCTTTTTGCTTTCCACTCGCCAAGAAGCGAAAAGTGAATCACGCTTTCGATCAGACGGCCGATCAATCGCGACAGCGGGCGGGCAAGAAGGCGGGAAGTGGCCGGCCGGACGGACCGAAAGGTCACCAGTCGATCGGCGAGGCGAATCACACGGCCGAGAGCGAAGAAAAGGCGGCCGATCGGTCGGGGCGGCGGGCAGTCGGCCGGCCGCTTCCGCTCGTTGCGGTCGGCAAGCAGTCGGGGGATCGAATTCGCGTGTTTCCGCTCGATTGACCGCTTTCCTTTCAGCAGTGGCGAGTGGACGAATGGAGGAAGATGTTGGCTGATGGCCGTTGAGTTGATCGAATCTCTTGATTGATGCCAGCGAATAGAATGCCGTTGGGAACGTCTCGCATTCGAGTGGAGCGACTTGGACTGGCAGGTTGGTTGACGGGGGGACGGGAGGATTCAAGTAAAACTCCAACAATCGCTGAACGACGGAATAGACGTCACCTTCCCTCCCAACCACACGGAATTGAAATAAACCACTCAATGAAATCACTAGAAATAACGAAGTGAAGTGCTGATCGACTGCCGGACAAGTGGGTTTCAGACGCCGCGAAAAGAACAACTGAAACAGAAGACCCTGACTGAAAACGAATGCGTGTAGGAGACGTCAAACGCCGGTAGAAATTTCGAAACGCGCGCATCTTTCCTTCTTGCTTTCCCGACTTAAAAAAGTGGTAACGAAGGAGACGTCCAGAGCATGGAATCACGAACAAGTAGTGCAAAAACACTCACAGAATTCCAAACGAGAAACATTTCTGTTGTTTTTGATTGCGCCGCGTGTGCAAACCAATAGCAAGAATCGAAGCTGTTGGTTGAACAATCGGTGTTGAATCGAACCTACACTGTTGGATGCCAACGACTCATCGGTCTTTCTGAGGTTCAGAACTGAGAACTTACCGAGAAGAAAGTAGCGCGGAATCAAACTCTGAAATGATAGGAGGGTCGTCGAGAAGACACTCAATTGAACGACTACGAGAAGCGCTCGGCTACTCCAAACACGATTGGCAGCCACCGTAGAGCGGGGAAGCGGCAGGCTTTTGCTGACCACATCGAACGGGACTATTGCGCGGAATTCTTGGCGAAATTGACGGTCGCTGGACAAAAAGCAACAAAAAAGACGGACTGCTTTCCGAAAGGGTTAAAACGTGCAGCATGTTTCGCGTTGAAGAGAGAGCAGAAAAGAAGCCGGAATAAACACTTCACTGTTGTCCCTGCGACGAAAGAAACGAACTGCTCGTCGAGTTGACGGTTCCGCGTGTTGACATCGCTTTCAACACTTGATCCCAACCTGAAAGCGAAACGGAATTGACTAACCACACCTTCCCAGAAGCCTGCGGAATCTCTCATCTTTTACGTTCGTTCTTGCGTAGAAACGAGACAGCATGACCGCTCGTCAACGGAATAAAAGCTGCAACAACGACAACGGCGTCAAACGAAGGAGAAATCCGTTTTTCTACAGCCGGCAATTCGTGACCGGAGGGAAAGCCAGCAACAATTTGCGGAATTGTTCTTCGTCTGCACTTCGAGTCGCGTATAGAAAAGTAATCAGTGAGCAATTCGTTTCGTCGATTTACGTAATGAATGAAAGAAGACGATCATTCTGACCGCTTGCTCTACCGAAATAATCCGCTCATCTGATCTCGCGCTGTGAATCGTTCACCGCACGGAAAAACCAGTCCATGAAGGCAGATTCCGCTGCAGTAAGAGAGCGTTCTCCTCGATTCTTCGGACTTTTGGCTTGAAAGAGAAGTCCGCCTCTTTTCAGTCAGAGAAGTTCGCTGGTCATAGGTGGACGGAATAAACCCAGTGAACGACAAAAACACACTCGATCAGAAGTGATGGAAGTCGGGCGGAATAGACGGAGAACGGCGATCAAGTTCTCTACCAAGCACTCGGCGTTTCACATTCGAAGCACCGTAATCATGACGGAATAGAGAAGCGTGCTGGCGTGGTCTTGCAATGAATCGCCGCCTTAAACGGAAACACAACCAGGCGGAATCGATCCCGCGCAGAGCACGAAAAACCCCTCATTGTCAGGCCTTCCTCGTTGTTGCTCTTCCTGAATGAAGAAATCAGAGCTAAGAAAAGTGCTGGTTCGCCTCGCAAATCATTGCTTTCAGCTTTGCTCGTTTCGTAGTTGACCACAGTAGACGAACTGAAGACGACTCCGGAAAACGGAATAAACCCTATGCTTAGCCGCCAACTTTTGGACCGTTACCACCCACGTTCTCTCCACATTACAACGCCAGAAGCCGCCACCAGCCCTGCGTCGAGCCATCCGTGTAGCAGCAGAGAATACTCGAATTTGTGAACAACAAGCGTTTGCCAGTTGATGAAAAGAAGGGCGAACAACTGTTTTTCGTTGGGGATGCCGAGAAATGCGCTATCTGCCGTGGAATGCCCGGAAACAAGCAGCACCTTCTGCAATCGAAGCAACTACCGTTTCCAACCAGCAAAGCTTTCAAGCTTCATCCTCCTTCTCGCGAAGAAACATCCGCGACCATGGTGCGGCAATTCCATGGACCGAAACAAACTCAGCATAGAGGAACGCCGTTTTGGTTCAACACCCTCCAGTCAAAAGAAACGAACGCGCAAACAAGGGCGAAATAAGACCGCCAAACATGAAGAACACTCTCGCAAAAACGATTTGCCCGGAATAATCGCGTAAGTGCACCTAAAGATTCGGCACTCCGCTAGCAAAACTGCAGCAAATCATCGCAGCCGTCAATCGTCAAAAACCACAGGATTAACACGAGCTCTCAATCGTTTCATCAACCGGAATCAAGCCACCACACGATCTGCTTCTTCGCCAGTTTTGTCGACGCCCAGCGCCTCTCGCTGTCCATCTACGAACGACGGCCATTGCGCAGCGATCAGGTATGCCGTTTGATCACTCACCGCGCCTCGAACCGCTACGCACTGCAACGGCGGAAGCAGCGGGCCGCTCATCGCCTCTCTTGTCCGCTTTGCCGCTCTGCCGCCTTCATTCTTTCGTCGCCGACCGAGCGGGCGGCTGGTCGGTCGTTGCTGCACTCGAATATGGACCGACCACGCCATCACCTTCAAGCTCCGTCCTCCTCCTTCGACTTCCTGCTGTCCCCTGCCTCTGCGTCGTGTGTCGCTTCCTCGGCCGCCCGCTCGGCAATCGTCCAAGCGCGTCCTTCCGTTCTTTCAGGCCGCTTTCTCCCGTCCGCCGCCGCCGCCGATTCGACGACGATCGACTGCAACGAAGTGCGGAGTGCGCCGCTCTGCTGTTCGCTTTCACGAGCGCCAATCGCTGACTCCACTCGCTTCAAGTCAGTCCCTTCGTTCCTGCCCGCTACCCCTTTGCAGACCCCACTCGACTGCCGCCGACCTCCGCACTCAACGGGCGTCTAGGAACGGTCCAAAAGAAGAGCTGCACGACCACGACGGCGCTCAATGGATGGCTTCCTCCCGCCTGCTCATCTAATCGTTCGGTTGCAACGAGTGCAAATGGATTGCGGAGTCACTTGGGGCCGAAGAGAAGGTAAAGGAGCAGGAGAACTCCGTTCGTTTGTTTGAGCGACCGAAAGGGGAACTTCTTGAGTGAGTTCTCTTCTCTTGTGCCTCTTGCTCAATCCAACGCTCTTTTGGTCGACCGGAAGGAGCTGCGTTCGTGGAGTACGCGTACCCTTAAGAACACCCACTTTCGCTGCTGGTTGGAGTGAGTTCTCTCCCGTCTGATCTCTCATGCCTCTTCCTCGTTCCAGTGACACTTCTGCCCATACGACCGTTGTGACGCCGCTCCACTCGTGCACACGAGTCGCATTCGAGAAGGAAGCGAGCGCCCGTCCCACTCTTGCGAATGGATTGCGGCGTCCCTTGCGGAGGGCGTGTCCTCGATCGAGCAAGATCCTCTCCGTTTGCTGGAGCGAGCGGACTGCCGGCTGCTCGTGGACGTACACTCTTCCACCATTTGGACGGAGTGGGCTCTTCTGGACGGGCGTCAACCACGACTTCTTTCTGCTTGCAATCGTGCGTTCTTCCTGCCTGTTCTCACCGACCATCTCTTCGTCTTCTTGCAGGTTGCTCACTTGCGAACGAACGAGCGGTTGCGCTCTGCAGCACCTCGCCAAAACAGGCCTCTTCTTCTGTTTGTTTGTGAGTTCTGCCTCCTCTCGCTTCTCAACTCTTTGCAGGGTCCGTTGCGAAGGTCGCTGAAACCGGAAGCAAGCGGACTGGTCGCCGTGGGAGCGGACGGAAGGTCGACGAACCTCCGGATCGTACTCCCGTTAATCTTCCGCCGTTCTCTCCGTCCTCGGAGCAACCGTCAAGTCCTCGTTTCTTTCGTCTTTCGGTGGAAATAAACTCGTGAGCGATGGACGGGAGGTCGAGCAGAAGTGAGAGGTGATCGGGACGTCTCTCGCTCAATGACGATGAGGGGCACCAGTGAGCAATGCGAGTACAAGTCGATGGAGATTGCCAGGAAGAGTGCGCGTTCTGTGCCGTTCGTTTGAAGGTTTGCAGCAAGCAGCCGGTGGTTCTCCGCGCTGCCCATTCGCCGAACTGAGCGAGGTGAACGTCAAACGGACGATTTCGAGCTGCAGTCCACGAACAGGACGAGCGTTGAACACAACAGGCGACACCCAACGGAGCAAACTGGAGTGTGTTGACGGCACGTCCATCGGGTGGGGGCGACCTCTGCACGTTGTGCAGCCGCAATCAGGAAACTACGGCGAATCGACTCGCCGGCAACCGGGACGAAGCGGAGAACACGTGGAAATCTCCCTGCTTCCGCTCGAAAGCCGGCGGCCACGAGCTCTCCTGGACGAGGCGCAAAGAAGCGAGCGCCTCGTCCTCCACTTCAATTAGTAGACACAAAGCGATCGCCGTACGTACATTTCTTCGGTTTATATGCTACGGGGAAGGAGGAAAGGGACATACAAAAGGGAACATTGGGGACACAAGAGGGGAAGGAGGAGACAAAGAGGAAGGAAAAGGACTCGATTTCCGGTTATTCTCGCGGACGGGCTCACTGCAGCTCATTCTGCAAGCGGAGAGGGAAATGAGAAGCCGGGAGTGAGCGCTTGCCGTGACGTCTCCCGTCTTAGACGCGGCCGTCTTCCCACCGAGCGGCTCCTTGCTGGCGGTCGTCTCCGCCGACTGGGCGCCGTCCACAGTCCCCGTGGCCGTCGAGCCGCCGGCCGTCTTCTGCGTGGCGTCCAGCGGGAGTTCCTGGGCGGGCGCGACCGAGGCGGCCAGCTGCTCCATTTGGCGCAAGTAGGCGTCCGCGCGCGCCTCCTCCGCCTCCCACTCGGGCTGCTCGCGCTTGAGCTGGGCGAGCTCGCGCTCCTGCTCGCGGATGCGGGCCTCGATGGCGCGGGTCTTGGCCTTCTTCTCGGCGATCCCGGGTCCGTACTTTTCGCGGAGCTTCCCAAGAGTGTCGCGGTAGACCTTGTCGCACATGCGCTCGGTGCCCTCCTCCTCCCTCTTCTTCATCTTGGCGAGGCGCTCGGAAGTGCTGCAAGCGGAGAGTGAGTGGAGCAAACGGGAGGGCGACTCACAACGAGCGGCCCGAAGCGGTCGCGAGTGAAGGGGGCCCGCCCGTCTTCTCCTTGGCCGGCCCGGGCTGCGCCTTCTTCTCCACGGCCGGCTTCTTCTCGATGAGCGGCGGGCGAGGCTCGTGGGCGGACTCGACCGGGAGCGCCTTCTTCTTGGGGCACATCTCCGGCTTGTGGCCTTGCAGCTCCATGAGCGGGCGCTCCTTCTTGACGGCCTTCGACTTTTTGCACTTGAACCACCAAATCCCGAACGCGATCGAGCCGACGACGGCGACGAGCAGCCTGCAACTCGAGAGGCTCAGACGGAAGAGCGACGGAAGGACTCACACAAGGCCGCCGATGACGAAGCCGGTGATCTTCAGGGCGCTGGACGCGCCGCCTTTTTCGGGATTGACCAGAGAAGCGTCTTTCTGCAAGCAATGGCAGATGAGCAGCGGAAAAAGAGGGAGAGACTCACGAAGACGATCGAAAATTGCTCGGCGGCGGTAGTGAGAGTGATCGAGACGTCGGTGGAGTGTTTGCCGCTCGCAGTCGTGTCGAACGTCAACGAGCAGGGCTGCTTTTTGTCGTTGAATGCGATGCCGTTGGGTGCGGCCGTGCCTTTGAAGGGAAATTTGAAGTCGCCTAAAAACAAAGGGAGGGTTGAACGTTGCTTTTCAGCAACTCACTCGTCGAAGTGAGTATGCATTTGCTGTTGTCCGTGTTCTTCGCCTTGCTGACGGTAAGCAAGCCGTCCCGGCTGCACGTGCCGATCGTCAACGTCAACCTGCAAACACGTCGTTGCCAATGCGGCGTGACCGTGGTCCTACTCGGCATCCGACTTGACATCGCAGTCGGCGTACTGCATGTCGAACTCGAGCGCGTCGCCCTCAAAGTAGAGCTTCTTGGTGGCGGTCTTGCACGCCTCCGTTCCCGTGTACGTCCTGCAACGAGCGGGCGGGTGAGAGGAGGAAGAAGGCGGCGGGGGACTCACACTTTGCCGCCGCTCTCCACGAAGCACTCGGTGTCCGCGAGGAGCAGCGGGCCGGCCGACGAGCAGCGGGGGGCGCCGAGCAGCACGACGACGGCGAGGTGCGCAGCGGGGCGCATCTCGGACGGAGCAGAGCGAGGGCAGAGCGGGAGGAGAGAGCGGGGAACACGAGCGGCTGGCAGGTCGATCGAGTGCCCGAAGCGGCGATTCGGACGGCCGAAGTCGACCGAAAATTTGCATCACGGACGCAAATTCGACGCCGTCTGATGCAATTCGGCGCCTTCCGGAAGGTTCGGGCGAGACGGCGAGCGAGCGGCGGCTCATGCAAATTCGGGCGTCCGCTTCGTCCGTCTTCCGCCCTCCCGGCCGGCTGCTTCGGGCGATTCTTCTGTTCGGGGTTTGCTTCCGTTTCCTTATGCTTTCGATGAGAGAAGCATCTATGTATTCACTTGCTCCCGCTTGCTTAGTTCTGTTCTGTTCGAGTCGGTCCGCTTTTTCACGCGCCGTCCGCCCACTTCAACCGCTGAACGAACGGAAGCGGTCAACGAACGGGGTGGAAGCTGTTGGATCACGCTCCAAGTGATGAACAATGCGTCCCTCTCGGCTCTTTCAACGGCTTTTCGTTCGGAGCTCTTCGTGCAGCCGGTCGAGCGGCGAGGAACACAACGCCCGAAAGGACACCTCGACGGCAGGCAATCACTTCCACGCGGCCCACTCGCTGCAATCGATTGCGTGCACCTCCCAGCTGCAATCGAGCGACTTTCACTCGTCTCCTTGTTTACATTCAATAAAGCCAGGTGAACGCATTCCCTACCGATCACAAAACAGAACGAAATGCAAGACACAAGTCCCGACTCGTTTCGTTCAAACGCCCACGATTTTCTTCTTAAAACTCTCGCATCCGGCTACCGAATGGGCGTCGAAGTTGCCGCTCGTGTGCGTGAAGTGCTTCAGTTGGTCGAAGAAATCGTTGACGCCCTTGAGTGCGCGTTCGTGTTCACTCTAAACAATTTCGTTGCTTCTGTTCGCTGCTTTAAGCCCACCGGCTTGCTTCGGGGATTCGGAAGGTCGATTTGCGTTCGAACGTCGACGGTCGCGAATCCCGCCGCTTCGGCGCACTCGGCGACGCGACTCGCGTAGCGCAGCCAAGCGAGCGCCACGAACTCGACGCCGTGTCTCGCGAGCTGAACGTTCAGTTGGATCGAGGAACGAAACGAAGGGAACTCACGAAAAAGGACGCGTGTTGAAAGCACGGCAGGAGGACTCGAAGAGCAAGGGGGTCGTTCAGCGAGCGGAGGTTCCTGAACGCCGCGATCAACACAGCACTCTCTTCTTCTCCAGGCGGAGCCATGCACGCATTTGAAGCAGTTATTTGCTGCCAGCCGTTGTAGTGGATCTTTAGGACCACCTGCTCGACGCTCTCGTTGCGCTCGAGACTAAAAAGAAGCCAGCCGTCTTCCACTGCGGCCTTCCACTCACGGCCCATTTGCCACAACGTCGTGCAACAAGCCCCGAACTTCGAACACACGCGCCGGCATTCGGAAAGGAAGGTCGGAAACTGAAGAACAGCGGCGATCACTCACGCGCTCGCCAGGTGCGTGCGGGATCGATCAACGCTTTCTGCAGCCCATCCGAGCGGCAGTGGGAGACGAACAGGCGGTAGTCGTGGTCGGAGGACGACGGAAACTCGGCGATCATTGGCGGAAGGAAGTCGCCGAGCAGGTGGACGACCCACGAAGAGCGGCAAGCGCGAGTGATCCCCACGCAGATCTCTTCGAGTCGCGACAGGCCTGAATAAAGGATGGCAATGAGAACCGAGCGAAAGAACTCACGCCCCAAGGCGGCGAGGACGTTCGCCCAACAGCGGAGCTTCGCCGCGCTCAGCGCGTGTTTGCACTCGACGACCACGCTCAGTCGCCGCGCCTCCGCTCGCCCCAGCAGCAGGAGGCGTTCGAACGAGTCGACGCTCGCGTGCGTTTTGTCCAGCCACAACCAGCGCGGAACTTGCGACGCGGAGGCCAACCAGCGATTCTGGTCGCTGAGAATCACAGCGGGAGCTTTCGGGTTCGGCTCCTTGTCGCTCGAAGTGAAGAAAGCGGACGGGAAGGAGCGACTGCAGAGGAACGTCCGCAGAGTACGCAGTTGCAAGGGCGCTCGTTGCCGCGGGAGCTCGAGGCCGTCCGGCAGTTGATTGTGTTTGAAGGTTGCGCTCAACGCGTGCCTCATTACTGCGCGGCGGACGTCCGCCTTCATCTTCGAATTGATCGGCAGCTTTTTGGATGCGTGCTCGACTCCTCGCTCCATTCCGCACTGTTGGCGGGAATGACTTCTGAAAGGTGAGACGATTGGAAGTGAACGGATTTCGCGAACAAAAGGCGGCCACGCGCGAAAAAGCGATCGTTCAGCGGCCAGAGTGAGTGCTTCTCTCAACTACCGCAGGGTCCCTTGATTTTAGCTCCAAACTTTAAGAACAGCAATCGGCGTGTTGCCGAGTCCAACAGCGAGAAATGTTATTGAGTATGAAGCTCCCCATTCGACGCCGCGCGTCCACTGCAATCGATGCATCCATAAATGTTCGCGATATTTCTGCAGATCCACTGGCAGAACACGAGCACACGCGAACAAACACGAAAAGCGCTCGGAAGGGAGTCGCCTCGATTTGATTCGTGCCACCGCTCTCCTGCGAACGCCGAGCATCGCGCTCGATTTTCCGGCCGTTTGAGCGCGCCGATCGCAGAGAGCAGGGCGAACACGCGGCGATCGACGAGCTGCCCGCCGCGTTGGGATGACCGCGAGTGGTTCGGTTGCGCCATGTGAGTCGCGGACAGGGTGGGCGGCGACCAACTCGCGGCTGCCACCGGCCGCTGCTCGTGATCTCCTGCTCGTTCTCGCCGCACTCCCTTCTTTCTTTCGTTGAGGTGATCGCGGGCGAAAGCGAAGCGGAGATGTAGAGATCGCACTCCAGTGGGCGTTGCCATCGCCTTCGCCGCCTTCTCTTGTGGTCGACCTTCTTCTCCAACCAGAGAGAAAGACGAGTGTTTATTCCAGCTTCGAGTCGAGAAGAACCGAGTGAGTGCAAAGCCCAGCAGGATCGACGACTTCAGGCCGCGAGAAGCCTGCAAGGAGCGAAAGAGATGAAAAACGCGCACTTCACTCGACGGGACTCACGCCGCGATCCCGACGAGAAGCGCCGCCGGCCAGCCGCCCGTCCACGCGCCGCTCGCTCCGCTCTTCTGCTCGTTGCGGGGCGTCGCCTTGTGCTGAACGAGGGGAGGATGGGGAGGAGTGAGCGGGAAGGCGGACGCACGAAAGCGAAGAGAACGCCGTCGCTCGGCTCGTCCCATTCGACCGCGACGTCCGCCGCCCACCGGCCGCCGTCGAGGGCGCGGATGCCGACGGAGCCGTTGGCGGGCGTCGGGACGGGCAGCCGGCGGCCTTGGGCGAGCAGGAAGGCGACTCCGTTGCGGTTGTCCGCCGAGCCGTTGGAGAGGAGGTCGATCGGGTCGCCTGCAAGCCGAAGAGATGACTGCGGTTTGCTCCGGAGCACTCACCTTCGAAGAGGAGCTTCCACTTCTCGTCGTGGATCGAGTAGTTGCACGCGCCGAACGAGAAGAACCCGCTGAAACGAGCGGGTGAGCGGAGGGGAGCGGGCGGAGTTATCCGGTGGTTTCGCCGCTCTTGCTCGCGTTCCGCGCGTCGATCGAGAAGCCGAGCGACCAGTCGGCGAACGCGAGCGGCAGGCGGACCGCCGTGCAGTTCTCCACCGGCCGGAAGTGGCTGCAGAGCGGAGGGGAGTGGGCGGACGGAAGGGCGAACGCACGTGTCGCCGTCCTCCACGCGGAAGCAGTCGGCCGGCGGGTGGGCCGCCCGGCAGGACGCGGCGGCGGCGAGCAGCGCCACGAGCAGTCCGGCAGCAGAACGGCCGTCCATTTCGGGGGTGAGTGGGCAGAGAGCGAATGGGCTGCCCGCATCGAGCAGCTCCTCGTCTACGTTCATGCAAATCGCTGCTCCAATCGAGAGACTTCAATGCTGCCGGCTGTCTTCGAGGAAATGATGGCGCTTCTCGACCGTCGAACGCGCGAAAAGGCGATGGGAATTGGCGGCCGTTTGACTCCTTCCGTCGCTCGCCGAATCGTCCGCCGGAAACGAGTGAGCGACCCGCCCTCCTCCGATGAATAACCGAGAGAACACAGCCATGAAACGAGTGCACTTTCCACTGTCCACGTTCTTTGACCGGCCGCCGAGAACGCAACGAGGACCGCAAAAGAAGGCGAAAGGATGAATCGGCGGAGTTCTCTTCCTAGGCCGCAGTGGATAGCGAATGGAACACAGCCGGCTGGTGCGACAGGCGGCACAAGACTGTAGCACTCACCGGCCGTGCTCCCCTCTCCAGAGGGCAGGAAAGCGGAAGGAAGAAGCCGACTAGCAACAGGCAAGTGCGGGAGCGTACGAAGCGGAGATCGTCTTTGCGTCAACCGAGTGGCGTCCGCCCATCGGTGGGTGAATCATCGGATCGAATTGAAGCGAGTGGCCGCCCCCGACCAACAACAACCGGAAGGCGGCCGTCGTCTTCTACTCGTTATGCAGGACGAGCGGCCGATCACTCACCGAAGCGAGTGGCCGCCGGGCGACCCCCCACACCGACGAGAACCGCCCCGTCCGCTCGCAATCGACCCTCGGCGATTCGCAGCTTTCGAGTGGCTGGCGATGACTCGGCGGTTGGGCAGAGCGGGTGTTTGTTGTTTCAGTCGACCTAACAGTGCGACTCAATGGAGAAATCGGTGGAAGGCGAGGACTTTCAAGCTTTTGTTCCACTTGCCGACGAACACCGAAAATCAGAGGTGAAGCTCGGTGCCGGTGCCGCGGCCTGCTGCAGAGCAGCTCGGAAAGGGAACTAAATGGGTTGTTGTGGTGGCAGAAGCGGGCTTTCCAACCGCCTGACAACGTCGCTTCCTCGCCAAGATTGCGGGATTTCGATCGCTGTTTGCTGGTGGAAAAAATTGGCGCTTGCAGCCGCTTGCTCGACCGCTTCTGTCTGGAATGCAAGCAGAAGTCGTCGCAGTTTCACTCGAAGAATGAAGCCGCTTCGTCCAGCTGAGGATTGGGCGTGTGGAACCGAGGCGACTACTCGTCCACCGTTCTCTCTCTTCTCTCGCCCGGCTGGAGCGCCTAGCGGCCGAGAAGCGACGATCGGCCGCCGCCAAATGAAACTCCCTGCCATAACGCAATGCCCGCTTCCATTCGCTAGTGGGTGTCTGTCTACTCAAACGCCCACTCAAACGAAAATTTGCATCAAAGAAACCGAAAGGAAGGAAGTCGGCGGTCGGCGGTCAGTTCGCCCAGGCGAAGTCCCCTCTGAGTTCCCGCTCTCTCTTCCTCCGCTCTCCCTTCTCTTGTTCCTCATGCGCCTGCCGCCGGCCTCGTGCTGGAGCGGTCGCTCGCCGCCTACCGCCGCGCTGCTCGTCGTCCTCTCGGCCGCCGTCGTCCTTGCCGCGCCGCCCGTCCGCCTGCTCGCCGACAAGCCGGAGTGCTTCAAGGAGGGCAACGGCGTCGTGTGAGTCTCCCCTCTTTGCTCTTCCGTTGGCTAATCGAACGGGCGGATTTCAGAATCTTCGAGCTGCTGGACGGCTGCACGAACGCCAACGCCACGTTGATCTTCAACGAAACGCTGAAGTTCGACATCGAATCCGCGAATAATCCACCGTTGTCGAAGTAAGTCTGTTCAATTCGTTGGTTTTCGGATCTCGTCTGTTTCAGGGGAACAATCCAAATTGGCGACTGCACTAAGTCCCTCACTTTGACGCACGCAATGGGCGACGCCAAACCACTCGTCGAATACAACAGTGGGTACTGGTTATCTCTCGTGCTTATCATTTGTTTCCAGACGTCAACCTTGGACAGTCTCCGTGGCCAGGCATAGCAAGCGCGGACAAGGTCACTATCAAGCAAGAGGACTTCCTGTGCCAACCGAACTTTGAAAAGACCACCGAAGGCAAGAAGACAACGGTCGGCTTCAAGATGAACGCGACGGCGCCCGGCTTCAAGTTAACCTTCGTGAGTGCTCCGTCCTTCTTCCGCTCCGCACCGTCTTCGTTTCAGAAGGACGCCACGTTGGAGAAGAAGCCAGAGGAGGCCGGCGCGGGCTTCACTGGCTGGAAGCTCTGGGCGACGGTCGGCGGCGGGATCTGCGGATTGCTGTGAGTTCTCGCTCTCCGCCCCCACTCCTTCATTCCCCTCATCTTCCAGGCTGCTGCTCGCTGCTGGTGCTGCCGCCGTCGGCTTCATCTGCTGGCGCCGCAAGCGAGCGGGCAAGACAGACGGCAAGAAGTCCTCTTCGAAGTCCCGCCGCCAGAAGGCGAAGAAGACCGCCCGCTCGCTCAAGAAGTCGCTCGGCGGATCCAAATCGGCCTCGAAGACGCGCAAGATGCCGCCGAAGAAGACGCCGAAGAAGGAAGTCAGCGAACAAACTCGCGTTCGACCGAAGTCGGGCGACGAGCAGACGACGGCGGCCACGAAAGCGGAGAAGCCGGAGGAGACCGGCCGCGGGCTCACGGCCGCCGAGCAAGCCGCCATCGACGCGGAGCAAACTTCCGTGAGTTCAGCCACCCCTCCCTCTTCACGCGTCTGTTTGAGGTGATCGTGTCGGCGAACAACGGCGGCTTCAGTTGGCGCGCGGAATTGGAGCGCTTCGGAGAGGGCATTCACGGAATGGAGCGCATGAAGCTGCCCCGCATCTTCTGGAGCGGCCAGAGCGACGTGTTCGCTGCGCGAAACGTGGACGCGTTCCTCCGCCGCTACCCGCTGGACGCGGCGACCTTCGCGGCCGTGCGGGACGCTCGCGACGAGTGCGAGCGGCAGGCCGCCGTTGCGGTTCGTGCTCCTCCGCTTCCGCTCATTCCCGCTCGTTTGCAGCCGTGGGTGTCGAAGGTGCAGTGGCGGAAGCACGCGACCATCTTCGGCCACCTCATCGAGCGCTGGGAGGCGATGCAGGCCGAGCAGACCGCAGCGAAGTCGGCCGTCTGGTGAGCGAGTGTCCACGTGTTTCTTGCGGTTGGTTGGTTCAAGTGGAATAAACATCAGGAATTGTGGGCGGCTTCTTTGATCAATCCGTTCTGTTGAAAGCGGTGGCTGGTCACGAGAATCGAGCGAATACTCTCGTGCTTCTGGTCGACCGCTTTCTCCGCGTTCGCCGATCACCGCTTTCTGTTGCCTTTCGGTGGATCATTCGCTTGCGAATGAGAACAAGCCGAAGCGACTTGAACGGCGATTCGATCTCGAAACGACGCTCGTCCTTCTCGGCACTTCTTCCAGGCAAACCACAAAAGGCGTCCGCTTCTTCCGCTCTTCTGGACCCGAATTTGCGTCAGCCGAGTGGGCGGCGACGACGAGCGGCGGCCGGCGAGCAGTCCATTCAGTCGACGTCCGCCCGTGCACCCGCTCTCTTTCCGCTCTCCCACTCGTCTCTCGCTCATCATGCGGGCGTCAACGGCCGCGTTGTGGGACGGCCGCTCCCTGCCGCTCGTTCTCCTGTTCCTCGTCTCGACCGCCGTCGTCCTCGCCGCTCCGCCCGCCCGTCTGCTCGCCGACGAGCCGGAGTGCTTCAAGCAGGTGTTCAACGATGTGTGAGTGTCTTTTCGTTCTTCCTGCCTTAACGGACGATTTCAGGGTCTTGGAGCTGCTCGATGGGTGCACGAACGCGCAGGCGACGCTGGTCTTTTCGGGCGACACGCTGGAGTTCAAGATCGCGTACCCGGGCGGCAAGGCGACTGCGAGGTTCGCCGCGCTCTTTTCTTTTCATTGAGGTGTGTTGCAGCGGGACGGTTGAAATAGGCGGCTGTTCGAAGGTTCTCACCGCGCAGCTGTCGCCGGAACCGCAAGGTTCTCGTCCGAGCTTGTGGTACAATGGTGGTGGGTTCACGGTCGTTGCTTTCTCATCAATTGACGCGTTATTCAGGCGACTCCAAGCAACTACCGTGCACGGGCGAGGCCGCTGACGAGAAGGTGGTAATCGGCGCTGGGAAGGCCAAGTGTCCTCTAAAGTTCGAGGACGTCGGCGAGGGCCAAAAGAAGACGACCGTCAGCTTTGCGATGGACAAGGCGGCGCCCGGTTTCACGTTCACTTTCGTAAGCGCTTTCTCCACTTCTGACCTCTGCTTTGCTTTCAGACGGCCACACTGGAGAAGCCGGAGAACAAGGCGGAACAGGCGGGCTTCGGAGGCTGGAAACTCGGCTTGCTGATCGGCGGCCTCCTGTTGTCTGTGTCCCTCACTTCTCGCACTCATCCACTCGCTTCTTGTTGCAGCCTCCTTTTCGTCCTCCTGCTCGTCGTGGTCGCGGTCGTCGCCTGGCGCAAGAAGAAGGCGGCCGCGAAGAAGAGCGCCGCGCCCGATGAGGCGGGCGGCACGACGACGACCATCACGATCCAGGGCGTCACCCTCGCGTCGCACATGCCCGGCGCCGTCGAGCACAACGCCGTGAGTTCGCCGGCCGCTCCGTCCACTCGTTCGCTGCAGCTCGTGCGCGCCGCCCAGCTCGACTTCGACTGGAAGGCGGACCTGCAGCTCGTCACCCACGGAGCGGCGGGCGTCGATCGAATGAAGCTGCAGCGGATCTTCCCGAACGTCTTCAATTCGCGCAACAACGCGGCGTTGCGCGCCTTCCTCCAGCGCTACCCGCTCGATCGGGAGACTCTCGCCTTCCTCGAGCAGACCGCCGCTCTCGCAAAGGACCGCCCGACGAACGCGGTCTGCCCACTCCTTCCTCCTTCGACTCGCCTGCTTCCAGTCGCTGCCGCTGGACGAGAAGCTCGTGTGGGTCAACTTGTACGCGTACCTCAGCGCCTTCCGCGACCAGCACCACGCGATGGAGGACGAGAAGAAGCTGGCGGGCGGATCGAAGCAGCCGGTCGACGCGGTCGGCGCTGCGAGGCGGGCCGTCTGAGGAGTCGTCGAAATGGGCGTCCAACCGAGGAGTGCCGACACGTCTTCTCGTGCTGAATGCGGAATAAACACGAGGTTCTTTGGCAGGTGACAAAAGAAAAAGAGAGGGTGCTTGCTACGAACAAGACGGTCGGAAACACTTAGTGGTTGGAAAGAAGAGAACGGGCACGGAAGGGCGACCAGCAAATTAGATCGGCACACTGACAATCCACTCGTCGCAATGATGTCAGCACCAGCCCAGCGGCAAGCATAAAGAAGTCGGGAATTCGTAGCGAAGAGTGGATGGGGCGATGCCGCTGGTGTTACCGTTCGAACTGCTCTGTTGCCCTCACCGGCAGCGCCCGTCCACACTCGCCGCTCGAGTAGACGGGCGGGAACGCACGAAACAGGTGTGGGGACAGAAATAAGAGTGCTTGCGTTGGGCGTCGAGAAACGGAGTGGGGAGCCCAAATCGAACCCACGGTTCAAAGGCGGACGGGACGAACGAGAGCAAAACGGAACGCACAAAATCACAATCCTGTCAACAAAGCGAGTGGCCGCTTGTTTTGCAGAACGGGCGGCCGATGGCTCATCGAAGCGAGTGCCCGCCGGACGATCAGCCACGACGAGCCGACTCAAAAGCGGCGAGCAGAGAAAGGCGGCTGGCAGATGAAAGGAAGACCCGCCGCCCGCATGCTCGCCTCCAAGTGAATCGAGACGTTCAGCTTCGAGTTCTCGCCGTCGATCGGTTGGGCGAGGACCGAGAGGCTCGGCTGTAGAAAGATGTTTGCTTTCGGACTGTTTCCTGCGCAACACCTTTCTTCTTTGAACGCAACGACATCCGCTTAATCTCTTGTCTTTCTGCCCGCTCAAACCGCGAATTTGCATCAGACGAACCGACGACCGAGCGAAAGTCGGCGGCCGGCCGTCAGTTCGTCTAGACGACGTCCTTTCGTCCTCCCGCTCTTTTTCCTCCACTCTCCGCCCCTCTCGCTCCTCATGCGCCTGCCGACGGCCTCGTGGTGGAGCGGTCGCTCGCCGCCCGCCGCCGTGCTGCTCCTCGTCCTCTCGGCCGCCGCCGTCCTCGCCGCCCCGCCCGTCCGTCTGCTCGCCGACAAGCCGCAGTGCTTCAAGGAGACGGGCAACGAAGTGTGAGTCTCCCTCTCCGTTATTCCGTTGGCTAATCGATCGCGTGGATTCCAGGACCTTTGAGCTGGTCGAGGGATGCACGCAAGCGAACGCCACGCTGATCTTCTCGGGCGACACGCTCAAGTTTAGCACTTCGTACTTCAGCAGCGGAGAACCGGACACGATGTCTGATGCTTGCTGCTTCATCCTTCTCTACATGTGTGTTTCAGCGGGAAGCTCGAAATCGGCGGCTGCAGTGAGGACTTGAAGCTGACGTCGACGATCGACAAACGTCAGAACAAGGAAGTACAGCTCTATTACAACGGTGGGTTTTGCTTGCGTCTGCGACACGCTTTTTTGTCTGCAGGACAACCGCATTTACCGAGCATCAACGGCGAGGCCACCAACCAAAAGGTTCTCGTCGGTCTGAAAAATTCCAGCTGCTCGACTCCGCCGAAGTTCGACGAGGCGGACAAGGACAAGAAGAAAACGACGGTCGGCTTCAAGATGGACAAACCGGCGCCCGGCTTCACGTTCACTTTCGTGAGTGCTCCGTTCGTCTTCCGGTCCTTGCTGTTTTCGTTTCAGAAGGACGCCGTTCTGGAGAAGAAGTCGGGGGAGGCCGGCGCGGCAGAAGCGGGCTTCGGCGGCTGGAAGCTCTGGGCGACGGTGGGCGGGGGCATCGGCGGATTGCTGTGAGTTCTCCTTTCCGCTCGTTTTCACCCTCTCTTGCAGGCTGCTGCTTGCCGGCATTGCCGCTGCCGTCGTGTTCTGTTGCTGCCGCCGTCGCCGCAAGGCGGCCAAGAAGCCGTCCCGCAAGTCCCTGAAGCACGCGGCCAAGACGGAGGCGCGCACGTCGAAGAAGACGACGGAGGCGCCCAAGTCCAAGAAAAAGACGGAGGACCGCGAGTCGAAGAAAAAGACGAGCGACAAGTCCCGCCCGACCTCGGCCACCAAGACGCCCAAGCCAACGCCCAAGCCCACGGCGACTCCCTGCCAGGCCGCCGATGGAGCCGCCAAGGAGACGACGCCCGCGCAGCCCAAGGACGCTCCGAAGGCCGCCAAGCAGGACGTGCAGCCGCCCAAGGAGCCCAGCAAGAAGGAGAACGCGCCCGCCGTCGCCGACGGGGCCCTGCAGTGGAGCGAAAGAAGCCACACGCCGCGCAGTGACCGCATGGAGATCTACGTGGAGCGCGGCGAGGATCCCAAGGACCCCAACTACCAGCAGGCGATGGCGGACGCAAAGCGCGCGGTGAGTCCCACCTCCTTGCTCCCGCACTCCTCTGTTTGCAGATCGCGAAGGCCAAGGAGCTCGGCTTCAACTGGGGCACCGAGATCACGCTGGCGCGGCAGGACCAACTGCAGCACATGCACCTCTTCAAGATCTTCCCGGCCAAATGGTCCCTGTGGGCGAGCCCGACCTACCGCGCCTTCCTCCGCGCCTACCCGCTGAACGTGGACACCGCCGCCCAGCTCACCGCGCTGCGCAAAGAGGCGCTCAAGAAGAAAGAGAAGGCGGTGGTTGGTTTTGCTGGTCGCTTTCCGTTCATCGGCGTGTCTTTCAGATGGAAGAGCAAGCCGAACAGTGGTTGACGCTCCACAAGCACCTCCGCCGCATTGTGAACAACTGGAAGAAGATGGAGGGCCACCAGAAGGAGAAGGCCCCCGAGCAGAAGACGCAGGACGAGAGCGTCCAGAAATCCGAACAGTCGCGGAAGTGGTCGGAAAGCAAAAAGAACGCGTTCGTCACTTGAGATTCCAAGGACGTCTCCGATCCAAGTACTAATCAAGCCCACCCTTGCTTAACTTGCCTGATCGGACGGGAAGGCGTGCATTCAAGGGGGTGTGGACGAACACACTCCGTGAAGCCGCTGAGCGAAACAAGTAGTAGGGCAACAGTGGAAGGGCGGGAGACCGCCCTCCCACTGCTCGCCCGGCTGCGGTGCGTGGATTGAAGCGAGAATTCGTGGAGTGAACGCTCGTGTATTTGGAACTGATTATTAACCAGGAATTCGCCCCGCCGATCGCCTGCTTTCAGACGGGCGAATAAACGCCCGCGGTAGGTGAATTAGATCGACCGAGCGATGAAAAATTGAGTGTTGGTGACGGGCGACGACTCGTTTGATCTCTATTCAAAGAATTCGAAAAGCCCCGCTTTTTTCTGTTCGCATCGAAAAGCGAGTGGGGTTGGGGGCTTGAGTTCCGATCGACGAGCACTCGCTTCGAGCAGGTGGCTTGCTGAACGACGGGCGAGTTGAGCGATCTGAAAGCAGTAAATTAATCGCGAAGAATGGGGAAGAACGTGGACCGAAGATTACGGCGAGTGCGCGATGTTCGCTGGAGTTGCTGCTCCCTTCCTCGACTCACCGCCTGCTCCCAGTCGACTCGTCGTCCATTCGATCGTTGCTTCTTCTTGTGTGTCCCTCGATTCGAATTATTCTTCCGGTGTGCAGTCAACGGCGATCATTGG